>VMYD01000275.1:251904-851904 GCA_007663325.1 Eucalyptus pauciflora
CGGTACACGGACCGACGCGTGCTGACGTCAGCATGACGTCACCCAACGGTCGGTAACCGCTGTGGTGACGTCATCGCTGACGTCAGCGCCGACGTCGGTTGGCCGGCGACCCGTCCGGCGACCCGTCCGGCGACCCGACCCGACTCGCGGAGGCCAAGGCACGCGCGCAGCATGTGTCGGCTGACGTCTACCCGTCCGGCGACCCGTCCGGCGACGCACAGGCGGCACGCGCGTGGCACGTGCGGTCGGTCCGTCCGACTGGTCCGACCGGTCCGACGTCCGATGACCGGACCGTTGACCGTTGACTTACGTTGACCGTTGACCGCGACCGTTGATCGTTGACCCAAAAAAAAAAAAAAAGGAATTTGTTTCTTTTTTCCAATTGAGTCAATGTGGATTATATGTAATCCCTTATTTGTTCTGCATTTGTTACAAGAACAATGCCTCCCCTTTAGTTACGTACGCCTATTCGCGTGATTACTGATAAACAAAAGGAAAGGCTTTCTAAGTTGATAGCTGAGCTGACTGATTATCGATGGGAGTATGGTGACTTAATTGATCATGTTCTTGAAGTCAACGGGAAGATACAACATGTCATATGGAATGGTCGTCCCATGCCACAGTCAGAGATGGTGCGATTTTTCATTAACACTCTTCCACTTGAATGGCAAGATGTGTTGAATCGCATATGGGATGTCAACGGAGCTGCTTCATATAAGAAAATTGTCATGGATTTTGTAAAAGAATATTACTGCATTGTTACAAGGGAAAAGATCCAGAATTTGAACAAAAGAGGATCTTTCCCTGTTCGTGTGCTGGCTTGGTTTTAAATGTATTAGTTGGTCTTTATTTAGCGTTCTTTGTGGACATCTTATGTAATGTTAACTACCTGATTGTTGTTAGCAATATTGTGTGAAAGCATTATTATATATATTATATGTCAATTATCTGTTGCTTTCTGTGATTGCTGGTTGCTGTGGGTAGTTAGTTGTGGGTAGTTAAAGAAGTTTTTGTAGCTTCATAGAATTGATTTTGCATATGACAATCATATTAATGATAGTTTTAAGTTAGGATTTTTGGAGGATGATTGGAAACGTAGTGACCTTTTGATTCTAAAACCTTACTTGAAATTATTCGTTAATATGATGGGTCTGTGCGAAAGGGATGCATAAATGATAGGCATTAATAACTTGTGTATATATGTCTGATGTGTTCAGATCAATGGCTTCAGCCACAAAGTGCATAGTTGCCGAGCTGAACAAAGGTGAAAAGCTCAATGGTGACAACTATGAAATTTGGCAAATGAAAATCCAGTATGTGCTGGAAGAGCAAGAAGCACTTGAGGCTCTTAACCTGACCATGGTAGAACCTGAAGAAGGAAGCACTGCACAGCATAAGAGAGACAAAGAAGCATTTGCTGCGTGGAAAAGAAAGAACTCTCTTGCTCGCATCATGTTGCTGAGCAGCATGGAAAATAACGTCATGCGAGAGTTTAGGCGTTTTGACAATGCCAAAGATATGTGGGAAGCATTGGCGGCAATATTTGGTCATACTTCGGTGACCAGACTAAGGCAGCTCACTATTAGGTTTGACTCTTATAAGAAGCCTCATGGTCAGACCATGAAGCAACATCTTAGAAAGATGTCAAACATGATAAATGAGCTGAAAGATGCTGGCCATGTCCTGACAGATGAGCAGCAAGTGCAAGCAGTGATTCGTTCCTTGCCTCAGAGTTGGGAGCATATGAAGGTGCACCTGACTCATAATGAAAATATTAAAACCTTCGAGGATGCAATGCGTCATCTTGAGCTGGAAGAGGACCGCCTGTTGGCGGCTAAGCCGGATGCTGAACTCTATCATGCTGGTTCTAGCTCAAATGGAGCTTCGAGCTCCAAGCGCAAGCGCCCTAACTGATTTAATAAAGGGAAAGGCAAGGAAGCAGGTCCTTCAGGGAAGAAACCCAAGTTTAACCAACATGAAAGAGGAAAACGTCATCGCATGAAAAAGCTAGCAAAGGTGAAATGCTACAACTGTGACAAGAATGGTCACTATGCTCGCGACTGTCGTGAGCCAAAGAATGAGCGACAGACCATGTAGCGAAGGATAGAGGATCCTTCGTGGAATTCCGACGAGTACCAACTGGAACTAAGTGGATCTATGTGGGAAACAACTCCAGAGCTGAAGTGAAAGGAATTGGCACATGCCAACTGAATATGCGTGAAGGACGCACTTTTGTTCCTACATGATGTGTTGTACGCTCCGGAGATTCGTCAGAATTTAGTGTCTGTTTTAGTGTTGGTTAAATTAGGTTTTAATATGAACTTCTATAATAGAGGTATGGATTTGTTTTAAATACAAATTACTATGGTTGTGGTTATTTTCTAGATGGTTTCATTGTATTAGATATTGAATATGTTAATGCAAATGTTTGTTATTCCCTTCTCACGTCTCCTAATTCATATGATCATGATGTGAATGTATGGCATGCTAGACTTGGTCACATTGGCCAACAACGTATAAATAGACTAGCCAAAGAGGGCTTGTTGGGCAACATTGAAAAAGTCGATTTGCCCATCTGTAAGCATTGCCTAGAAGGGAAAACGACAAGGAAACCATTTGGAAAAGGTAAAAGAGCTGAATTTCCTCTGCATTTAATCCATTCTGATGTCTGTGGTCCAATGAATGTGAGAGGAAGGCATGTGGCTGTTTATTTCATCACTTTTATAGATGATTATACTCGATTCGGATATGTCTATTTGATTTCTCACAAATCTGAAGCAATAAGTTGTTTCAAAAGGTTTATGAACCTAGTAGAGAATCAATTAGACAAGACAATAAAAGCACTGAGATTCGATCGAGGTCGAGAATATTTATTTGATAAGTTCAGAAAATTATGTGATGAAAAAGGAATAGAAAGACAGTTGTCTATTCCATATACTCCTCAACAAAATGGTGTTGCGGAGAGAAGAAACAGAACCCTACTGGAAATGGTTAGGTCCATAATGGCGCATGCTAACTTACCTATCACTTTTTGGAGTGATGCGTTGTTAACTGCCGCCTATATACTTAACCGAGTGACTTCCAAATCAGTTACTTCCACTCCAAATGAGTTATGGACAGGTAGAAAACCGGACTTAAGTTATCTTAAGCCATGGGGTTATGCTGCCTATACACATGAGTCCTCTCACAAGTTTGGGAAATTGGGTCCCAGAGGAAAGAAGAGTATTTTCATAAGATACTCGGAACACTCAAAAGGGTATGTGTTCATAGGTGAGCAGGAAAGTTGGAGTATAACTGAATTTGAATCACGGGATGTCACATTCTTAGAGGATGAATTTCCTAAGAAGGGCGAAATAGGGGGAGACAACTCTCTATTTGAAACCTCGGATCAAGATAATGATCTTAGTGGAGTTCGTCCAAGTGGGAGTACTATGAGAAGTGATGAATTGAATTCAACTCATTCTCAATTGCAACCACATAATGAGACGATATCATCATTATCTAATTCAAGTGGGAGCATAATGGGGAATGATGTGCAAAGTGTACAAACTCCCATACGGCGAACAAATCGCCAAAATATTCCCCGTCGACGTTTTGACATTGAAGGGGAAACTTTTATGGTTGCTCCACAAGATGAGGATTAGCCTAGAAATATTAATGAGGCTCTGAATTGCCCTAGTAAGGAAAAATGGATTCATGCAATGGAAGAGGAAATGGAGTCAATGAAATCAAACCAAGTCTGGGAACTGGTTGATCTTCCAAAAGGACGCAGAGCTATTGGGAACAAGTGGGTTCTCAAAATAAAGCGAAAGGCTGATGGCTCGATAGAAAGGCATAAGGCTCGCCTTGTTGCGAATGGGTATAATCAACATGAATGAATTGATTATTAAGATACGTTTTCTCCTGTAGTAAGATTTACCTCGATTCGCATTATTCTGGCAATAGTATCTAGTATGGATCTTGAGTTACATCAGATGGATGTAAAGACTGCTTTCCTCAATGGAGAATTAGAGGAAGAAATATACATGGAACAACCTACTGGTTTCATAGTGAAAGGCCAAGAAGAAAAGGTATGTCGACTTTTGAGATCGATATACGGCCTTAAGCAGTCATCGAGACAATGGTATATACGTTTTCATAATGCTATAACGGCATATGATTTTACAATGATTGATGAGGATCATTGTGTATATATCAAAAGATCCAAGGATTAATTTGTGATCATATCATTATACGTTGATGATATACTGATTGCCGGAAGCAATATGGAGTTTGTTCATACTGTCAAGAGTTGGTTGTCTTCCAACTTTGAGATGAAGGATATGGGTGAGGCTGCATACATTCTTGGAGTTAAGATTTCAAGAGATTGTTCGAAGAGATCGTTGTCTCTTTCGCAAGAAACATATATAAATAAAGTTCTTGAACGATTTCGTATGCAAGATTGTAAACCCATAGACACTCCTATTGCGAAAGGTGAAGGATTGAGCCATAGGTTGTGTCCGAGGACTCCACAAGAAAATGAACAAATGAAACATGTTCCTTATGCTAGTGCAGTTGGGAGTTTGATGTACGCTATGATGAGTATAAGACCTGACATATGTTTTGCAGTTGGAATGGTGAGTAGATACCAATCCAATTCAGGTCCAGCACATTGGAAAGCCGTTAAGAGAATACTGAGGTATCTAAAGGGAACTGCTGATTATACGATGATTTATCAAGGAAAGGATCTGCGACTCGAAGGCTATTCTGAAACTGATTAGGGAGGAGGTTTAGACGAAAGGAAATCTACCTCTAGGTTTGTTTTCTTATTGAATAATGGCACCATATGTTGGAGCAGTAAGAAACAAATGTGTATAGCCTTGTCCACGATGGAAGCTGAGTTCGTGGCATTATCAGCAGTAATATAAGAAGGGGTTTGGCTTAAGAGATTTTTGAATCATTTAGGTGTTATTGAGAAAGCTGCAAATCCATTATTAGTTAATTGTGATAGCCAAGCAGCTACAACATACACCAAAAATCCAAAATATCATGGCAAGACCAAACATATAGATACCAAGTATAAATTTGTCAAAGATATGGTTGCACGAAATGATGTGAACTTGCAGTACATATCTACGCATAGAATGGTAGCAGATCCTATGACAAAGCCAATACCTAGAGATGTGTTTTGTGGTCATGTAAAATCTCTAGGATTGCGTAGAGTCTGATGTACTGGATATTGTAATTTCCCTAAGTTGTTCACATTTAATGAATTTATGTTTTCATCATTAATGCCTATGAATCTTTTGTTTGATCTTTATGCATCTTAATGCTTAGTGCATTATATTATGTTGAGAAAGTATGTCGGACAGATAAGAGATTAGCCCACTCACACGGGTAATCGCCTCTATTTACTATGTGATAGATAGAGATGAGTCTGTTTTTAAGCTTATTATCTAGGTGATAATCAAGAGCTCAAGCTTAAAATAAATATGTCGCCTTAACTGAGTGTTAAGATGATGACATAATACTTACGATGTCCGAAAGTAAAATAACCCACACATTTTACTTTATCTGTCTAAGATGCCAGATGTGAGTTTTGATGAATTTTGTGAATGAGTAAATATGTGAACTCAAGTTAGACATTGAGTATGTCTGAACTATCATCTGTACGGTATTGATGGTGTAGACATACGCTCCATGGGAAAGGAGTTAATACCGTAATACGTATTTCATACTACGTATGCATGAGACGACCTATAAGAGTGGCAAAAGTTTGATCTCAACTTTTATGACGTGTGAGACTCTCGAGGAATAGAGTTCCTCATTTTTAAGTGCCCTCATGACTCTTACTTATTCTCAAGATTTCTATTTAGTGTTTGTTATCTTAGAATGTTGCCAATGGTCATGAGTTGATTCGATCTAATGGGACATTTCTAGAAAAGCAAGTTGAACTGAAATTGAGAGTTTGAAGGAAAGAGGAAGATCGGATTTGGAAAATCACATTGTGGTTTTGTATTCACTGGTCGACCAATTATGACTGTCTTTGGGATAATCATAATTGTGAATACAATAAATATATCATTGTTCAAAAGAGATCAAGAGAGATATAAATGTGATCGATCGATCTAGGGTACTGCTAACTAAATTTACTCGGAATGTGACGCCCATTATGAGCTGCTATATATTCCTAACAGATGTATAGCAACGAGCTCTCAAAGTATGCTAGTCGCACGGATTATTCACCGGTATGAATGTTGAAAGAGGAAAAGAGGATTTTCAATTGATGGGCCTAAGTTGGGCCTATCCGCCCATGTTGGTTTTAGCCCACCATGTGCGAGTGAGAGATGATGGTTTTAAGTAGATGGGCTTAAGGCCCGTCCGTCCACGATGGGCCTAAAAGCCCGGCCCACGGGAATAAGGCCCGTGGAAGGAGAAACATATAAAAGGGATGAGAGAGAGGGAGAACATATCTCTTCACATCAAGCACGTACGTTCTCCTTCTCTTCCAAAGTTCTCTCTCTCCAAGAAAAGCCAAGAAGCGACGCCATCTTCCCTTCACGGCGAATTTTCGACATTGGATCGAACAGGACTGAATTCTCTTCCTCTTTACGGCGTCGGTGTCTAATCTGTGGCCAACAAGGTACGCTCGAATCCGTGGTGAGCTTTACGATCGGTGATACGTGTTTAATTCCCGGGCTTATCTTCCGCGTTCGATTTAGGGGTTCGGTTTAAGTGTCGAATCCGTTTTTGGGGATCCGTCGATCCCAACACTTCACAATGGAAAAGAGGTTGGTAACCCATTACCTCACCTACTTTCAACGAGAATTCACGATGCCTCAGATGCTGATGAGACTCCTGTTGAAGCATTTTGGCATTTTCTATGTCTCTCAGAGGGGGAAGAGGTTTAGTGTGTTCTTGACAGGAGCTTATGAAGGTGCAAAGCTGATTCAGAAATGTTTGCTGATTATTTGGAATGAAAAGGTCCTAAGCCTTATTGGTTATAAAGGGAGGAAGAAAAAGATAAAAGCTTTTATGGGCTTATCGGATATGGAAGATAATGATTTTCTAGAGGGTAGCTCTGAGGATGGAGGCATTGCTATGCAGTTTGACCAAGATGAAGCCATCAGTGAATTGGAGGATATTGCAGGTAGAGACAGCTTCTTCATGAATATTATTGAAAATTATCATCCATACAAGCCTCATAATTCAATTTAAGGTCAAATGTTCTTGTTCAAGCTGTCAAGATAACTTGCCTTTTCAATCTTTTTCTTCACAAGTTTGAAGTTTTGAATACCTGTTGTAAAGATTTAATTAGAGAAACTCTGCTTATGTATAGAAAACAAGTCAACCAATAGCAAACTTATCCATCTCATTCCTCGTTAGTCCTAAACATTGCCACCGAAACACCTGAAACTTATGATTCAGAAAGAATGTGCGGATAATGCTTCAGGTGCCAGCAAAGACATCTGAAGCAGTCTATGTATGGTGACCGGTTCATTCTTAGTTATTGGTTCAACTTAATGAGTGCTGCCATACTAATTTGCTATTCTGAAGATGAACTTGCCACCTTGCATTTGAATCTCAATTGTTGGTCAATGAGATGATTATTTAATAGCTATCATGGAGAACATACCCTCTGCCGCTATGATGATCGACATTCTCTCTCTTGTTGTTACAAATTAGGGCGTGTTTGTTTGTATTTCTTTTTTTTGTTCTTAAACACTTTTTTTTGTTTTTTTGTTCCCAGGAACAAAAAAAGAATAGAAATGCGTTTGGTTGCATTTTTGTTCCAAATCTGTTCTTTTGTTCCCGGGAACACTTTTGGAACAAAAATCAGAAACAAAAAAAACTTGTTTTTTTGTTCCAGGAACACTTCTTGAAGAATCAAAATAACAAAAACCGGCTGAAATTGTTTCTTTCTTGTTTCTTTCGGGTTTCACTTATTCCTTGCCCTCGTTCCTGCGCCCCCTCTCCCTCCCTTCTCCGGCGTCTCTGGTTCTCCACCGTCATCCTCTCCGGCGCCGATAGCTGCTGCTCCTTCACCGGCCGAAGCTTCTAATTCGAGGTAAGTTCCATCCATCACCGGCTGCTGCTCCTCCTTCACTGTTTGACGAGGGCTTCGGCGAGAGCCACCCCTCGCAGATCTGGGCGACGGCTCGCTCGGGGCTCGAGCAGCAGATCTGGGCGAGCGAGCATATCTGAGCGAGCCTTCGCGCTCGAGCCCCGAGCGAGCGTCGCTCGCCCAGATCTGCTGCTCTGCTCGAGCAGCAGCTGAGCTCGAGCGAGCAGCAACTACTCTGCTCGAGCGAGTATTCCTAGTCTATGTTATAGATTCGTGAAATTAAAATCTTTATTTCTGTTGGATTTCCAATGTGTGATGCGATGATGTTAATCTTGGTTAGATTCATTCCTTTCCATAATAGGCTTGTCAGATCTTCAAACTATTATCCTGCAGCATCACTTGATTACTCTGTGCATTCTGTCAACCTTCGAATTCATGAAAAAGCTTTTGATCGATTCTCTCATATGTACAGAGGTTTCGGGAATTCAAAATACAAAATTGTTCAAGTATAAAGACTTGGTCAAAGCAACCGAAGATTTTAGTTGATCCAACAAAATTGGTCATGGGGGTTTTGGTTCTGTATACAAGGTAGTGGAGCCATATTTTGGTGTCTTTTTCAATAGTCTTGGTTCTTTTTTTTCTTCCATGGATTAGAGTTGACATAGTTGGGCAATAATTGGAAATTTCTCAACTTATGTGAACAGGCTGAACTTGAAGATGGCACCTTGGTTGCTGTGAAGGTATTATCGGCGAAGTCAAGTCAAGGAGTGCGGGAGTTCTTGACAAAGATAAACATGATTGCAAATATAGAGCATCCTAACCTAGTTAAGTTGCACGGTTGCTGTGTGGAAGGACAGCATAGGATCCTGGTATACGGTTATCTCGAGAACAATAGCCTCGCTCAAACACTTCTTAGTGAGTTTACATTTGCTTGTATACTTCTGCCATTAGCCGAGGCGGTTTGACATTTTTCTCTCCTTTATAGGCGGTTCCAACAGCGGCATCCAATTTCAATGGCCTGCACGACGTAAGATTTGCATAGGCATGGCGATGGGGCTAGCATTCCTCCATGAGGAAGTCCAACCACCGATTATCCATAGAGATATAAAAAGCAAGCAATATCCTGCTAGATTGTAGCTGGAGCCCATAATTTCAGATTTTGGTCTTGTGAAACTTTTTCCAAGCAACATGACTCATATCAACACCCGTGTTGCCGGAACAGTGTAAATCACAAACTTCTCAATTCATCCTGTCAATATATAGTTGAATCTTTCAGAAAATTTTCATAACTTGTTTGCCCTAATTTAGAACTGCCACTTCATCTGCTAAATAAGCATTCAAATTCTGCATTGTAACTTGTGTATATTCTCTGTTGGTTTGACCTGAATTTGTTGGTGAGATTGCACTGGAGATGTTGAATTATGTAGTAAAGTTGGGTATTTAGGCCCAAGAAAAGTAGTTTTAGAAACTCTAATCAAGCTTCTGGATATAAGTTTTCAAATCATGACCGAATGCATTAAAACTGGTAACAGATGTGATACATTTGATCTTGATTTCTTTCTATTTCTGCAACTCCTCCTACTTTTGTCGATATCTTAGCTCTTGGTCAATAACTTGGTTCTGCCTATGTTGTTGATGTAGGGGTTATCTGGCACCAGAGTGTGCAATGCGAGGTCAGTTGACAAATAAAGCAGATATATACAGTTTCAGCGTACTGCTTTTGGAAATTGTTAGTGGGAGATGCAACACAAACCGTAAATTACCAGCTGAAGAACGATATCTTCTTGATGCGGTAATTTCTCTTCCTGGAGATTCCTATAACTGAAACTACAAGGATTCCTCTTTTATTAATCTCTGAAAATCAACTCTATTGTATGTAGAAAGCATAGAAAATTTCCTCCTCATTATCTTCCAATCCTGGCCAAGTCCTTCACAGAAATTGCCCATGTCCTGTACCAAGTTATACAGCACAATGCAAACTTTGAATCTCCCGAGGCTGCTGGTTAGAGGGACGAATTCCCTCCATGTGATAATTTTGTTCTAATATTCTTTTTCCAGTCTTCTCCACTCTCTCTTGTGAACCTCCGCCGTTTTGATCTATTTTGTCCTCGGGAGAGAAATCTCTCGCCCATTTGCATTACCAACATGTTTATCTGAAGATAGAGCTCAGTACTATGAAAACCTAGCATTATGACACGTTCACTGTGTTATAGGCATGGAAGCTGCACGAGAAAGGGGAGCTAATGAGCTTAGTGGACGCATCTCTGGATGGGGAAGATCATAGGGAAGAGGCATGCTTATACATGAAGATCGGTCTTCTATGCACACAGGGTTTATCAAGGCTTCGACCATCCATGTCGACTGTCGTGAAGATGCTAATGGGCTTTGCTGAGGTTAATGACAGTGAGATATCGAGACCTGGGTCACTTACAAATTTCTTGAATATAATTGCTGAGGAAGGTCCAAAAGGTCATCCAACTTCTGCGCTTCTTAAACGGGCTTCGTATGTATTGTCTAACTTCAGAAATTAGCAGTCGAGCTTCAATTTCGAAGAAGAGCAAGTGTTGGAAATAGTATTTTTTTTTTCCTGATCTCCAGGTATGGGTGTGGAAAAAATGGATAGCACATGCACCTCTAATAGAATTGAGGTGACGACTCAGCCAAGCTTTCACTCAAAGATTTGTACTGCGACCTTAAAAGGTATTGTTAAAAGATCATCGATAGAGTTCATTGTGTGTGGTGTACTAAAATCCGAGAATGAAATTGTATTGCTAAAAGATTTGTAATATGAGTTCATTGCATGCTTCGCCGTGTGCTTGCGCCAAATTACTGCCGTGTGTGATCAAAGATGGAATAATTCGCCGGAAGAGCAACTCAAGTTTATGCACTAATTTGAATCATACAAGGCAAGCTTTTACTTATGTCAAGTTTATGCAACATATCAACATGTGGCTACAAATATCATGAACAAATTGATAACTTTAGGAATTGTAACATGAAAGAATGGCTAGAAAACAATCTCTTCTTGATATGACTAGTTTCCCGCTATAGCATCTGTACCACAAGATGAGAAGACAAAGGACCCTGTAGCCGACGATGAAGCCGCACATCACAGCTATGTTGGTCCACTTCTCTGATTGATTTAATCCTTGCTGTCTCAGGAAATCACTTCCATATAAACTGCATTCTCCATTCTCAAACTCCAAGCACTTGTTTCTCCCTTCCAGATCTCCATATTCATTCAGCATGAAACACTCAAATGGGTACTTAAACAAGCTCACGTAATGCATGAAAATCCAGTACCTAGGGATTCTCTCCTTTGATATGAAATAACCAGAGAAGAGGAAGAAGGATCCCATCAGTCCAGCGATAATCGACGTTGAGATCTATAAGATACTCTTCTTTTTGCTAGTTCTTATTGTACGAACTTTACTTATAAAAATTTCTTTCAAGTATGCACATATGACCATATTCAAAATGTTTTTCTTCACTCACCATGAACAAAATTAAAGTGATGGACATTTCATGAGAATGATAATTCAATATCAAGTTTACACTTTATTAAAAAAAAAGAAAAAGGAATTTGATAAAAATTTGGAACATAAATTTTTTACAGTTACCAAACGTGTTTCTGTTCTTTTTCTATTCCAGGAACATAAATTTTTTACAGTTACCAAACGTGTTTCTGTTCTTTTTTTATTCCAGAAACAGAAATTTTATACAGTTACCAAACGTGTTCTTTTGTTCAAAAATTGTTCCCCGGAACAGAAACACTTTTTTCTATTTCTATTCCCTGGAACAGTTTTTAAATAGAAACACAAACAAACGCACCCTTAGATGCTGAGCTCACTCTCCAGTAGCGCCTTGTTCATCACTGTGCATGGATATTCAGGTCCACATTATGTGCGACTGCCTTTTGCAACATGCTTTTGTTTGCTTTCTATCCAATCGCGTGTTCCATAGGTCTTGTAATTTCTGTTCAAAATCTCCATGAAACTATGGCGAACTTTTGTTTTTTGGGTTCTACTAGAGAACTTCCTTTTATTGGATTTTAAAACTCGACATCAAACAATAAGTAGTTTTTGTTACTCCCTGTTTCATTTTGAAGAAAAAAATAGGAGAGCCTCTGAAAATAGCAAGACTGATTTTTTAATTTGAATGATAGATGGCTTTCCACAGCTTTTGGTTATGTAAAAATGACATTACCAATGCACATTCTTTCTCATACCTCATAGCATGAATTGCGTTTATGATTTGTTACATGGGCTACCATATGCTTGATGCCATTGTGCAATAAATTTCTTTTGCTTATCAAAAGAAAATTCTTTCACTGGAAATGATGTCGAGTAAGTTGCTTCCAAATGTTGCGACTAGATTTTTTCTTTTGCTCATAAAAACCATTATATCCAAAACTGTATGTGACAAATCAAACTGCCATTGTGTAGCTAAATATATTGCACTGCATCATTTTCTGGTTTTTGCTTTATAACAAAATCCAATGGTTGATAGATTTCATTTCTTTTGATTGCGGCGATTAGATCTCTTCTTAAGCTTGACAAAGTCCTAAGACATCTCAAAACCATGCCATGCTCTTCTTAAGACTTACTATTGAATACGAAAATTTAAAGGGAAAGGTCAAGCATCTTCATAGCTCCAACTAGAGCAACGGCAGGAGTAATGCACTATGGAGGTTGAGCATCAACCCCATTTGGAGCACTATGAAGGTTTTCCAGAATTCATTCGATCAAGGAGCATTGATGTTTATCGGTTATAATCACTTTGCAATCATCTTTCGTCACGTGGCAAAAGTATGGAGTGCATTATAGGTCAATTCATATAAGATAGTGATATCTTTTTGTTTTAAGAAGGGATTGGAGCTTGCACCAATGTTTTTGAACTTGGGCTGACTAGAGAATCGGTTAGGCTGCCAGTTTGCTATCCAAGAGGTTGGACTATAGGTATGTAATGTTGTTGATTGAACCCATGAATCGTTCGGCCTATGTGGTAAAGTGAAATGCTAGTGATCCGTGGAGTTGAGTGCTCGAGTTCCTCAATGTGCAACAGTAGCCAAAAGCCAAGTTCTGTACCCGTAAGACTCTAAACCCGGGTGGATCCAATTTTGAAAATTGGTATGTTTCACTGGTTTAGCAAGTGAACTGGTGTTCAGACTGGTTCAATTTGATTTTTGCCAAACTATCTGCACATACTTTTTTAGTTTTGGGTGAATAGATCAAAGAGAAAAGTATTGGAATTGGCCAAGAAAAAGGGGCAAGAGCAATGCTTTATGGCAGAAAATCTAATGGAAATCAACATTGAGAACTTTAGTCTCTAAATGGGCCTGACATATAGCCATTGCAATTTTTTTGACACATGGCATCTAAATATAACTTAGGTATATTAGACACCATAATCGTCTAAGTCAACACTTCTTTTTGCATCAGCCAATCTATAAGGTGAGGGAACCTAGTCGGCAAAATCATATAACATGGAAATTCATTTAACAAACGCCTCAAATTGAGTCAAATTTGAAAAAAAGAAATGAGGTACTTGATTAAAAAAAGAAAAGTTTAGGTACTCAATTGTAAATTGAAGAAATGTTTGGATAATATCAATGTCATTATCCTCAACTTCTAAAAGAAAGATGTTGTTTGTGAAGGCAACTGTAAGGTGGTAAAGTTGGAAATAGTCATCGTAGTGGCAGTGCTAATGGCAACAACACGGACATGGCCGTGTTTCGATGGTGCTCTATCTCGGCCCTTTCCTTTTTTATTTTGCTTTTTAACTTTTTGCCATTTCTTCTTTTTAATTTTTCTCTTTGCTTTTTTTTTTTTTTTTGCTTTTGTACTCAAATTTGAAAAGATATAATAGAGATTAATGAATGAAAAAAATCCCAAAATGTTTAAACCCAGAATGAGTTGGTGGAAAATTATGGTATTGTTAATTTTAAGCAAAACTTGTAATGCATGGAAATTTTACTAGCAATGGCAAGAAAGACATATTAAGTCTTGATCTTCCTGGCATCTATTAAAGTTTCTTTCCCACCAACAAAAGGCCTCCAAAAGTTTGAGTCTTCTTGGAATCTATTATAGTTTCTTTTCCACCATCGAAAGATGTGCACCATCAAAAGATGTGCAAAGTCTTGGTCTTGTTGGAATTTATTAATTTCTTTCCCATCATCACTCTTTCACTTTTGCTTCATTTAAAAAAAAAATGATATCTTCCCGGAATTTGTCATAATTTCTTTGCCACCATCATAAGACGTGCAAAGTCTTGGTCTTCTTGGAATTTATTAGTTTCTTTCCCACTCATCACTCTTTCACTTTTGCTGCACTTTCTTTAAAAAAAAGAAAATGATGTCTTTAGTCAGTGAAAGCCCTTGTCTTATCTTTTGTAGGTGAAAGTCCTTATCTTCTTGGACTTTATGGTTCTCTTTCCATTGCTCATCACTTTGCTTTGCCATAACTTCTACGGTTGACTGATTCGCTCATGGCCATTGGGGAGATCTTTCTCAATTCCTTCTTTCGAGTTCTGTTCGACAAAGTTGAGTTCTCTGCCATTGGACTATGTGCAAAGTGATTGAATCAACATCGCCTTTTCTCAATATGTACATCAATAATTTTGTTATATTCTCTCATGTATTTTGATCTTAAATATTTGAATTTCTTCTGTCTTATAAAAAAATTTACCAAAAAATTCAAATCTTGATATGTTTCTCTCTTTCCACATAAATGTACATGAATACTATTTCCTCATATTGTATAAATAACTTTTTATGAATTAATAATTTGAATTCTGCAAAATCTTTTGGATGTTAATCTTTATATGAAACTAGTATGCACTTTTGCTTGTTTTGTTAAATAAAACTATCTTCTAATCCATTATATCAAAATGATCAATGTCATTCTTCCATTAATTCAAGTTTAGGGACAATCCAAGGACTAAATTAAACCTGTGCAAAAAATTTATGGACCAAATTGAACAAATTAAAAGTTCAAGGACAACGTTGTATATCGGATTAAAGTCCAAGGATTACATTACATATTGGGCTGAATTTCAAAGATCATTTGCATCATTTTTTTAAGAAAATATAGCTAACATGTTTGCTAATGTGATATTCAACATTGTTATGACATGTTCCAACCTCTTGAGAGAGCACTCCAAGAAAGTGGTAATGACTTGGATTCAGTCATCAGTAGGGATCTGCTGATCATTGTTTCTGAAAGTTGCCGTATCACTGCAACATCACATTTGTTTCGTGAACTACTCTAGCAAATGAGCAGAAGCAACATCATTACTTGACATATTTGGTATACCTTCGCTACAAGAAGATCCTCCTCCATTGGAACAAAAGTTCATAGAATCAGGACAGCATCTGTTATTTTCCTCATACCATTAGTAATGCGACATTCGTTGCTCCTTTCTACCTGAGGTAAGGTATAGGATATATGTTTCGCCAAGAGATCCAGCATCATTTCTCGCTTCATCTCAAAGGAAAGGTTATGTAAATACAATGCTGGTTCGGAAGCATCTACTGTTGGAGTTTTGTTTGTTAAAACAAAAATGAGTGTTTTTTACCTTGTCCCATATGGGAAAGGTGGGAAGAAGTAAACCAGTTTAAAAGTATGGGACCCCACTATACCCGCGTGCGGGTTCGCGAATAATTGCGCGATTATTTAGCGCACTTAGCACGCGTGTGCGCCCGTGGTTTAATTAGCACTAATCCCTCTATTATTTATTTTATTTTGTTTTGTTATGTTATTAATTTTAATCAAAGGTTGTTTGTTTTGAGAATTTTCGGAAATAAAATCTAAAATGAAAAGTCGAAATTTTATTTATTAAATAAATAAATAAAAATTATTAATTATTATTCCGAATTTATTTGTGTCTTTTCAAGGCAACCTTTGCATATGATACCCGTTCAGTTTGCAACCTTTCCCAAATGGTTGCATTGGTTCGGTTTTAATTTTTTACGAATAGACATCTTTGTTCATTTGAGCAAATTTTCGAAAGAATGTGTTTGTTCATTTCGCAACTTTTTACGAAAAGTTGTCTTCGTTTTTTAAGACTATTTTATATATACTTGTCAGATTGAAGAAGAATGTGAGTGATCATTTTTCATCTTTTTGAGTCTTCTTTCTGAAAAAGCGACATACATTCTTTCAAGTGTTTCCTAGAGAGATCTTGGAGAAATACTAGAATTGCTATATAGTATTCTCAATTTGAGACTTTGTTGTATCCTGGAGGATATTTGCCGGTGACCATTAGCAATTTTGTGGGGCAAATAAATTCTTAAAGAAAATAATATCACGCCTCAAAGTCCGACTCGAGTACTCAAAAGATCCGTATTTATTGTTTTACCCTATTTGAAGCCATATTTCAACAACATCTACCTCCGAGGAACTTCAGCCTTTTTTATCTGGTTGGGTTGCTTTTGGTTTGTAGATGGAAATACTCCTTTCGCAATTCCAATGCAAAAAGGGCGAAATTATTCCGAATTTCGGATCCCTTCCTCCCCTTCTTCCATCTCCATCAAGCTTGCGCGCTTCACCTTTATTTTGTTTTCTTCTTCTCTCCTACTAATAATGGCAGACAAGGGGCCATTTCCATCTTCATCAAACTTGCGCGCTTAAAAAAAAAAAAAAAGCTTGCGCGCTTTACCTTTATTTTGTTTTCTTCTTTTCTCCTTCTACAAATAATGGCAGACAAGCTACTAATAATGGCAGACAAGGGGCCCATTTCCATCTCCGTCAAGCTTGCGCGCTTCGCCTTTATTTTGTTTTCTTCTTATCTCCTTCTACTAATAATGGCAGACAAGGGGCCCATTTCAATCTCCATCAATCTTGCGCGCTTCACCTTTATTTTGTTTTCTTCTTATCTCCTTCTAATAATAATGGCAGACAAGGGGCCCATTTTACGTGTAAAGTCTTTGTTTTCCTGGAATATATTAATTTCTTTCCTGCCATCACTCTTTCACTTTTGCTTCACTTTCCGCAAAAAAAGAAAATGACATCTTTAATAGGTGAAAGCCCTTATCTGAAAATGATATTTTTAGTGAGTGAAAGTCCCGATCTTCCTGGACTTTATGGTTCTCTCTCCATTTGCTCATCATCACTTTGCGATACAAATAGAGATTAATGAATGAAAAATCCCAGAATGATTAAACCCGAAAAGAATTGGAGGAAAATTATGGCATTTTTAATTTTAAGTAAGACTTGTAGCACCTAGAAATTCTATTGTTTTTTTTTTTGGTAATCCAGGGAACCCCGTCAGCCGTTCGTCACCTTACGGCGGTACATAGCCGCTAGAAATTCTATTGTTAATGGCAAGAAAGACATACAAAGTCTTAATTCTTACCCTTTACCTAAAAAAAAAAAAAAAGACATACAAAGTCTTCTTTACCAAAAAAATAAAGACATACAAAGTCTTGGTCTTCTTGGCATCAAGGTTGGGACATCTTAAGTGCCAAAACTTTGGAAATGTATACTTAAGTGCCAAAATCTGAGTAAAATGGATCACTTAAGTGCCACTCCGGCCAAAATCTGGCCAAATTGCTGACGTGGCAATTTTTCAGTGAGGTGAGTGCAAAATGGCAACGTTTTGCACGCTGAGGTGGCGAGAAAATGCAAAAATAACGTCGTTTTGTGTGTTGATGTGTGAATAATTAATATAAAAATTAATTTAATTAAATTTAAAACTAATTTTATTTAAAATATTCTAAAAAATTTAAAATTTAAAATTTAAAAACTTAAAAAAAAAAGGGGAGGGCTGAAGGGAGGCGGTTGAGGGCTGAGCCCTCGCCTCCCCGCCGCCGCCGGGAAGGGCCGGCGACGGAGGGGGGAGAGTCGACCGAGGTGGTCGGCCCCTGGCCGACTGGCGACGAGGGCTCGAGCCCTTGCCGCCTCCCCGCCGTCGTCGGGAAGGGCTGGCAACGGTGGGGGTCGCCGGGCCTTGGCTAGGGGCTGGCGACGCCGGCCGACTGACGGCGAGGACCCGCAAGCCCTCGCCGGCCCTTAGCGGACCGGCGGTGAGGGCTCGCGAGCCCTTGCCGGATCTGGGTGAGGGCCGCAACCCTCACCCCATATCTGGGCGAGGGTTCGTAGGCCCTCGTCGCCGGCCCCTGGCTAGGGCCCGGCGACCCCGACTGATGCTCCCCCTATCATTGTTGGCCCTTCCCGGTGACGGTGAGGAGGCGGTGAGGGCTCGCAGCCCTTGCCACCGGTCGGCCAGGGGTCGGCCACCCTTGCTAACCCTCCCCCCCTCCGTCGTCGGCCCTTCCCAGCGGTGGTGGGGAGGCGGCAGCGGCGAGGGCTCAGCCCTCAACTGCCTCCCTTCGCCCCCCTCCCCCCCCCCCAATTCTTTTAAGTTTTTAAATTTTAAGTTATTTATTTTTTAAAATATTTTAAATAAAATTAGTTTTTAATTTAATTTAATTAATTTTTATTTTAATTATTTACACATCTTTATTTTTTAGAATATTTTAGCTGGTAGTTTAATTTTTATTTTGCAGATGACGTCGTTGCGGGTGAGTAAGAGCCGAATCAGCTCTCCGGCGAGCCACATAAGCAAGCAAAAATAATAAAATATTGTCACGTAGGATTTCTGGCAATGTTCGCCGGAGGTGGCACTTAAGTGTCCAACTTTTCAAAGAAAGTGGCACTTAAGTGTACATTTTTAAAGTTTTGGCACTTAACTCATACTAAGTTTTGATACTTGGGCCGTACTTCTGCATTTTGGCATCTATTGAAGTTACTTTCCCACTAACAAAAAAAGGTGCAAAAGTCTTGGTCTTCCTAAAATCTATTAAAAGTTTCTTTCCCACCATCAAAAGATGTGCACAATTAAATGATATGCAAAGTCTCGGTCTTCCTGGAATATATTAGTTTCTTTCCCACCATCACTCTCACTTTTGCTTCACTTTCCACCAAAAAAAGAAAAAGAAAATAACATCTAGTTCTTGTCTGAAAATGGTATTTTTAGTATGTGAAAGTCCTGATCTTCTCAGACTTTATGGTTCTCTCTCCATTTGCTGATCATCACTTTGCTTTCCCATAACTTCTACAGTGGACTAATTCGCTCATGGCCATTGGAGAGATCTTTCTTGGTTCCTTCTTTTGGTTATATCCAACAAAGTTGAGTTCTCTGGCGTTGGATTATGTGTAAAGTGATGGAATTAGCATCAACTAGCTCAATATGTACATCAATAATTTTTTTATATTCTCTCATGTAATTCGATATTAAATATTTGAATTTTTTCTGTCTTTTGAAAAATTTTGCCAAAAAAATCAAATCTTGATATGTTTCTCTCTTTCCACGTAAATAAACATGGATACAATTTCCTTATATTGTATAAGTAACTTTTATGAATTAATAATTTAAATTTTGCAAAATCTTTTGGATGTTAATCTTTAAATGCAACTAGTATGCACTTTTGCTAATTTTATTAAATAAAACTATCTTCTAATCCATATATATGAAAATGGTCAAAATCATTCCTCCATTAATTCAAGTTTAGGGACAATCCAACGACTAAATTGAACATATGCAAAAAGTTAGGGATCAAATTAAACAAATTAAAAGTTTAAGGACAACATTACACATTGAGTTACAGTTCGGGGACTACATTATACATTGAGTTAAACGTCAGGGACCATTTGCATCATTTTCCCAAGAAAATATAGCTAACATGTTTGCTAATGTGACATTAATATTTTTATGACATGTTCCAACCTCTTGAGAGAGCACTCCAAGAAAGTGGTAATGACTTGGATTTGGCCATCAATAGGGATCTGCTAATTATTGTTTCTGAAAGTTGCCATATTATTGCAACATCACATTTGTTTCGTGAACTGCTCTAGCAAATAAGCAGAAGCAACATCATTACTTGACATATTCGGTACAGCTTCACTATAAGGAAGATCCTCCTCCATTGGAGCAAAAGGTCACAGAATTAGGACGGCATTTGTTATCTTCCTCGCACCATTAGTAATGCGACATTTCTTCCTACCGAGTTAAGGTACAGGAAATATGTTTTGCCAAGAGGTCCAGCATCGTTTCTTGCTCTATCTCTAAGGAAAGGTATGTAAATTGAATGCTGGTTCGGAAGCATCTACCGTCGAAAAACTTCAGTCTTTTTATCTGGTTGGGTTGCTTGGGTTGCTTTTGGTGTGTAGATGGAAAGACTCCTTTCGCAATTCTAATGCAAAAAGGGCGAAATTATTCCGAATTTCGGGTCCCCTTCCTCACCATCTCCATCTCCATCTCCATCAAGCTTGCGCGCTTCACCTTTATTTTGTTTTCTTCTTTTCTCCTTCTACCAATAAATTATAATGGCAGACAAGGGGCCCGTCTCTTTTTCTAAAAGTTGTTCTAGCGACATTAAAGCAAAGGGGTTGATCAACAGAACTGTGTTCGTGGAGCCAAAGGGAAAAAGGAAGGCTTGAACTTTGCGGTCGTCACTTGTGCTGCTATTGAGCCCCTTGCTGAAATTTCCAGAGACGAGCTCGAACGTTGTGAAATGCCCGTCGGTGATGAAGCTAACTCTTGTTCTAAATAAGATGGAACTAAGCGAAAAGATAGAAAAAATTCAATAGGTTCTGGAAAATTTCAATTGTTGCTCATGAATTCCTAAAATGAAAGATTTAATATAAAAAGTAAATACACGATGATTATATGTCCATGCATAAATGGGTATCAATACATACATACATACATACATACATACATACATACATACATACATACATACATGTGTGTACCCATTAACGAACCCTATAAATAAATAAAAAAATTAATAAGTGAGTAAACATCTTGTTTTACGAAATCCAAAGTTCATTTGAATTTGATGCCAATTAATGAGGTCCTTTAATTATGAAATCTAAAATATGAATGGAATCCGCGAAGTTATTGACTATTAAAAGAGAAAAAAAAAAAACATATACGATACTGACCATAATGCAGTGAAGAGCACCAAAATTAAATGGATGAGGGAGTATTTCAATACTGTTGAAATATGTGGATAACTTTACGACTATCATTAACAATCGCCTTGTATATATAAAAATATCTCTTGGCACATATATATGATTTGATGGCGTGTTGTTTCAACCATTTGGGATCTGGCTGAATAAGAAAAAGAGAAAGACAATCAGAGTTGGCGCTTATTCGATTTTACATACGTGTGGTTGAAGCAAACCCTTCATAAAAGAAACATCATCACTTTGATTCTGTATCTATGGCTTCCAAAAATATTCAAATTGACTGAAATAAAACCAGATCTTGTGAGGTGCATGAAATTTCTTACCTATGAACCGGCAATCAAGTATCTAGAGTTTTATCCATTCAATCAATTACCTCGACATTTCGGATGTGGGTCACCGCGAATCCTCCATTGAATAGTGAACGAAAAATGTCTATATGACATCAATGCTTTTAAGTAGTCGTTAACAGCTTATATTGGCCTCCAATATATTCTTTGTGGTATCAATTTTGTCTCTTGTGAGTCAGACTAGGGATTCCAGATGATATCAATTGATCTCTCGAAAAGTTGGAACAAATTATCCACAAAAAATATTATTTAGGCAAATTAGATGTAATTGGTAAAGAAATCATAGTAAGGTTTTAAATTTTGTGTGCCCGTACAGTTACATGTGATGATAATACTATTAATATGATATCCAACCAAACTAAAATCAAGTACTAAGAAAAAGTTTATATTCAATCAAATGTTTGATAATCCACTAAAAATTTTCAGGTGTAAAGCTTGAATTTTTATGATTGAATGATTTATTAAAAAATCTAAGGGAAATTGACATGGAGAAACTTTGTAGTCTTCCAATGTGCTTGACATTTAGCCATTGAAATATTTTGGCATGTGAAATTAACAAAACTATCTCCTGTTTTCTTTAATACGAAAGAATGAACAATCTTACAAAAGAAAATTATTAAAGGGAGACCAAGCAATGAATCGAGAGGATGAGTTTGTGGAGCAATTTGTGATAAACTCTTTGGGACAATGACATTACAAGTACTTGAATGGTAAGACCTGCATAGAAATATGCTACTGACGTGAGTTATTAGCCCTCTCACAATTAGGCCCCTAAAGTTTTCTCATTCAATCGATTATCTCAATTTTTCATGGGGGTCAATGTGAGGCCTTTGTTAATATTGCAAACGAAAAATGTTGACATGACACCAACACTGTTAAACTGTTGTTAAATGTGCATATAGGTGTTCAATATGGCATCTTGAGATGTTGCCACGTCAGTAAAGACATTCGATGCTAAGATTATCTAAGCCAATACAAACTTTCTCTCCACGTCACCCAATTTACAGGGTAAGTGAATCGTGTCAATGAAATCATTATGATGTGGCAATTTTTTAACAAATGCCTCAAATTGAGACAAATTTGAAAAAAGAAAAAACAACAGAGATTAATCCAAACATAATGCATGCAAGTTCTACTAGTAATGGAAAAAGAGACGTTCTCAGGGGGATCCATGAGGAGGGATGTGAAAAGCGAAGCAACAAACTTCAATTTGTGTCCTGCAAAAGTCTTGGTCTTCCTAGAATTTAATGGAGTTTCTTTGCCATTGCCTCATTTTGTCTTTTGCTTCGCTTTCCAGACAAAAAATTTGGAGAAATTCTTTGAATATTACCAAACAAGCACTAGTGGACAAACAGTATTTTATTTTTTGATTCCGCTAACCACTAATGTGCTTGTGAAAAGCACCCAAAATTAAATGGATGACATAGTGCTATAGCCTTGTCCCAAAAAAGCATCATTACGACTTCAGTATTTTGACAAATGTATATGACTTTATGAAAAATTATCCAAAAAATCCATAAATCTATTACATGACGACCAATTTAATTCTAAATTTTGATATGTTGTCCCGTCAACTAATATATATTAGATGCTAACATTGTCTAACTCAACACACTTTCTCTCTACTCATCACTTCATTTGTAAGATAAGGAGCCATGAGAGATATTATGTTTAACTTTTGCTGGGCAAGTGAGTCTCATTAGCAAAATCATATAGCATGACAAGTTATTTAGCCGATGCCTTAAATTGAGCCAAATTTGAAAAATTGAGGTTCGTGATTGAAAGAAAAATAGTTGAGGTATTCAATTGTAAACTGAACAAGACCTTAGGTACATATGACGTCATTATTCTTAAATCTTAAAACGCTCTAGGAATAATATCTCAGGGAAATGTTGTCTATGAAGGTGACTTTAAGCAGCGCTGCTGATGGCAACGGCTTGGCAGTAGCCGAGGGACGGTCGTGCGCTCTCTTGCCCCATTCTTGCTTTTATTTTATTTTTTCCTTCTTTAACTTTTTGCCCTTTCTTCTTTTTCTTTTTATCTTTGCTTTTTTTAATTATTTTATTGAACCTGAATTAAAAAAAAAAACCATGGAAAGCTAGAAATAATTCTAATGGACAAGTACAAGAGAAATTACTGAATGAAAAATCACAGTAAGATTAAGCATGAAAAGAGTTGGACGAAAATTTTGGTGGGTCGATTTTTAAGCATGGCATGTAACGCGTGGGGAAATTTTACTGGTAATGGAAAAACAAAGGCTTTCACATGGGGATGAAGGAGGAAGGATGCGAGAAGTGAACCAACAAAGCCAATTTGCGTCCCTTCCTGCAAAGTCTCTGTCCTTTTCATTCTCTCTTTTGCTTCCGCTTCACTTTCTAGACAAAAAGTACCTGATGTGCAGTAAAGTCTTGGTCTTCCCGAGTGTATGGTTTATCTGCATGAACAGAGCACTTGTGGACAGAAAGCATCCTTAAAAGTCTTGGTCTTTGTTTAGGCTCTTTGGTGGGTGAAAGTCTTGGTCTTCCGGGACTTTAAAGTTGTCTCTCTCCATTAACTCATTATCATTTTGCTTCAACATAACCGTTGATTGACTCTACACCGACTGATTCACCTATGGCCATTGAAAGATCTTTTTGGGTTCTTTCTTAGCTTCCTTCTTATACTAATTTATAGTAATTTTAATTTTAAACGAGGCATGTAACGTGTGGAAAGTCTACTCTAAATGGAAAAAGAGACATTGACCTAGGGAGGAAGATGAGGGATGTGAAAAAGCAATGAAGCCAATTTGTGCCTGGAAAGTCTTGATCTTCCCGGGATTGATTAAAGTTTCTTCCTCATTAGCTCTTTTTCACTTTTCCTTCCCTTTCTAGACCCAAAAAAAAGTGCATGATATCTAGTAAAGTCTTGGTCTTCTCGATGAAAAGTACTTTATGAATATACTATCACGACAAGCAATTTGAGTTTAGACCGAAGAGAACATGTTTTGATGCACGTTGTGTCCTTGAATTAGATAAATCGATTGTTCTCCTTTTTCTCCAAATCGAGACTTTTGGCTATCGTTTGAATGAGAGGGCTTTTTCTTGTGACCATCCAAAACAGAGTATATGAGTTGATATTTCTTCACTTGACCAACTTAGAAGGCATGCATATCTCCATAAAAAATTTATAATTTACAAATGTTTTGTTTTTTTTTTTTCTTTTTTTTTAAAAGCATAGGGTTTTATGTGGCAGCTATAGTCCTAAAAATTTGCAACAAAATGGGCAGTAATGATCTGCTAAAGGGTGTTGAAGTAGTTGTTGATGACCATAAATCACTTGATAGAAGAATCGTGGTCCTTTGAAAGGAAAAGCTAGCCCAAGGCAACTTGCTTGATGGATTAGTTCATGATTTATGAATTGTTTACTTATTTCTAGAGTAAAATTAAGCAACTTGCTTCATGGACTTGTTGGTGTATCTGACTTTTTCCAAAGCACGTGTTTTTGTTCTCCTTATCAAATAGTCAAATCTTTGATGACGTGCAGATGTATAATAGAAAGTAAGATGCCAATGTTAGGTGGATCATCAACATTTATTTCAATTGGTGCAAGTTGCACAAAAATGTTTATTTGTCAGTCGTAGTAATTGTGGTCAGCTTCATTCGTTGCTAGACAAGAAAAAGGGTTAGGCATCGACAGCTAACAATGTACAATGTACTAGATATACTCTAGGCATCACACTTATGAACAAGAGAATCATGCAAAGGACCACGATTCTCTTATCAAGTGATTCTCGATCATCAATTACTACGTTAGCCCGCTGCTCATCTTGCTGTGAATCTTTAGCACTGTAACTGCCACGTAAAAGCCTTCATTGATCGCATATTCACCAATAATGCATCGAAGACATTGAAATTATAAGGTTACTGGGAATGTACAGATGAAAAGAAAAAGCCTTAGTCTTCGTCTTTGTTTAATATTTTTGGTAGGTGAATGTCTTGGTCTTCCAGGACTAAATAGTTTTTCTTTTTTTCCTCTCCATTAGCTCACTTCTGCTTTACATGAGAGAGAACTAAGCGAAAGATATGAAAAAAATCCATAAGTTGCGAACAATTACAACTGTTGCTCATGAATTCCTAAATTGAAAGATTCAATTTAAAAAAAAAAAAATACGTACACACAGATTATAAGCCGATGCTTAGCATGGGAACTTATATATACACACACACACAAAGACATTGTGCACATGTTTTCAGATTACATGTAATGAAAAATTAGGAATTAGAATAAAATGAACAGTTTCTGTGGTTGATTGTTTCCAAATATTACTTAGAACTTGGCATACTTGAACCAAATGTAATTTACACGCAGCAAAGAAAAATCGTCAAATGCACTAGTCTAATTTGGTCCACAGAGGCCTCGACTGCAAGCAATGTCGATTTTAATTGACTATTGTAAGTTTTCTTTTTTTTTTTTTAAAAAAAAAATGCAAGACTTAACATAAAGCCAGTGAAAAGCACCAGAATTAAATGGATGACATAGCTATAGCCTCGTCCCAAGAAGGCATCATTAGTACTTCAATACTTTTGACATGTGTATATACTTTAAAACTACCATTTATAATCGCCTAGTAGTAATTTATGACAAAGAAAATCAAAGAATATTTTTTGGCTTAAAAAAAAACACACGCACACAATTTGATTGTGCCTTATCTCAAGCATTTGGGATCTGGCTGAACGAGAAAAGAAAAAGACATTCAAGAGGAGGCGCTTATTGAATTTTAAATACGAGGTATTGAAGCTAAAAACTCCATAAAAGGAACCCCATCAATTTCATTCTATATCCATGGCTTCCAATAATATTCAAATTCACTAAAATAAAACTAGATAATGAGGTCCATGAAATTTCATAATTCTGCGCTGTCAATGAAGTACCTCAAGTTTTTTTTCGCCATTCAACCAATTACCTCGTCATCTATTAATGTGGATCAACGTTAGACCTCCGCTGAAATCACAAATGAAAAATATCGATATTGATACCCAATGTTATTAAATAGTCATTAATTATCTATATCGGTATCCACTATGTTTCTCGTGGTATCAATTTTGTCTCCAGCGGGTTAGAAATGACGTTCCAAACAATGTCGGTCCGTCTTCAAAGAGTTGGAACAAATTATCTACAAAAAATGTTATATAGGCAATTTCGTTGTAAATCGTTAAGAAACCCTAGTAAAGTTTTATATTATGTGTGCCCGCACAGTTAATTCAATGAAAATATTATGAATATAATTTACAACAGAAATAAAATGAAGGGCAGATAAAAAGTCTATCTTCAATCAAATGTTTGACAACCCACTAAAATATTTCGAGGGTAAAGATTGAATTTTTGTGATCGAATGATTCCAAGAAGAAAATCTAAATGAAATCGACATTCAGAAACTTTGTGATCTCCCAATGTGCTTGACATTTAGCTCCTGAAATCTTTTGGCGCGTGAAATTAACAAAAATTGTCTCCTTTTCACATGAGAGAATGAACAATCTTACAAAAGAAAATGATTGAAAAGCAACCAAGCAATGAATCAAGAGGATAAGTTTTTAGAACGACTATCGCATAAACAAAAGTATGTGCGAGATATGAACCTATTCTAATGATCTTATGATAAACTCTTTTGGCACAATGACATTGTGAGTATTTGAATTATTATCTCTCATAATAAAGTACTTGAACTTTTTATCGTTCAATCAATTACCTCAATTTTTCAAATATGGGTCAATGTGAGATCTTTATTAAAATTATAGATGGAAAAGATTGATATTATGACTAGCGTTTTTAAATAGCCATTAAATGTACATATTGGCGTCCAATATGCTACATTTAGATAGTGTCATGTCAACAAAAATAATTGATGCTGACATTGTCTAAGCCAAGGCACGCTCTCTCTCCTCTCACCCAACTTGCAGGTTAAGCGAACCATATTAGCAAAGTCGTTACAACATAGCAATTTATTTGACGGCCACCTCAAATTGAACAAAATTTGAAGGAAAAAAAGAGATTAATCCTGATACAACGCATGAAAGTATTACTAGTGATGATGACCAAGTCATTCACGTGGCCAAAGTCTTGGTCTTCCCGGAATCTATTGAAGTTTCTGTCCCGTTAGCTCTTTTCCACTTTTGCTTCGCTTTCCAAACGAATAAGCATATGGTATCCAGTAATGTCTTATGACGTTCTCTGAAAATTACGAAACAAGCACTTGTGGACAAAAATTACTTCATTTTCATTCCTTCAGCCACTGGTGTGCATGCGAAAAGCACCCAAAATCGAAAGGATGACAGAGTGCTCTAGCCTTGTCCCAAGAAAACATCATTACTATTTCAATACTTTTGACCTAAACTTATTATATAGCAACTAATTCAATCATAAAATTTTCAATCTAAACAATTTAGTAATAAACTTTTTTAACGATTTGCTAATGTAATCCTTTTTTTTTTATCTAAATATGCTAAATTGGTAGTCATGCCATGTAAGGTGATTAGCACCCACATTAGCGATTTTTGGCCAAAATTGGCCTAAATAACTATATTGACAAATCGTCAAAGATTGAGAACTAAATTGGTCAAATTAGAAAAGTTTATGATTAAATTGACAATCGTACTATAGGTTTAAATATATTTTGGATAATTATCCCATGTATTTACAACTATCATGAATGACCCCCTTGTAATAATACATGATGAAGAAAATCAGCGAATATTTATTGGCTTACAAAAAAAATATACAAACTATTATCTACGAAAAAACGCTATTAGACAAATTAGTTGTAAATGGTAGACCAGACAGACAAATAAAGAACATATAAATGTGCCAAAGTTTCTAGATGAATAAAAGAAATCACAGTAAAGTTTTAAATTATGTATGCCCGAACACTTCCAATTACATGTACATAGAAAAACTATATCTTCAATAGAATGTTTGGTAATCCACTAAAATATTTCGAGTGGAAGAAAAGAAGATTTTTAGCCTTACATATATACGCAATCTCCAATTACATGCATGTGTGTCCGAAACTACCTAATCATACACTTTTGTTGATTTTGGTGAGGAGATCAAAGGGAAAGCAATGGAATTGGCCAAAAAAGGGTAAGAACAATACTTTATTTTTTGAATTTTTATGATCGAAATTATTCGAGAAGAAAATCTAAAAAAAATTAACATTGAGACTTTTATAGTCTCCAAGTGCGCTTGACATTTGGCCAGCAACATCTTTTTGCAATGGCGTGAAATTAACAAAACATTTTCCTATTCTCTTTTACATGAAAGAATGACAAATCTTAATAAAGAAATTATTAAAGTGAGACCAAGCAGTGAATCAAGAGGATAAGTTTATAGGATAAATACCATGTAAACAAAAGTATATTTAAGATTTGAATCTAGACTAATAATCTTATGATAAATTCTTGGATATTGACACACAAGAATCCGAACCGTTACTCTTTTTCGTAATCAAGTGCCTAAAGTTTTTCTTGTTTAATGGGTTAGGGCCTTCGTTAAAACCGTATTGAAAACGTTGATGTGACAATAACTCTGTTATATAGCCTTTAAATGTCCATATTGGCATCCGATATGATATTTTGAGATGTTGCACATTAGCAGAGACATATTGGATTCTAAGGTAATTTAAATCAACACACACCCACTATCTCTTCGTCTCCCAATTCGCAAATTAAACGAGCATGTTAATTGTTATGCTTAATTTTTGTTGAGTGAGCAAGTCATGTCAACAGAATCATATAACATAATAATTCATTTAATGGATGCCTTAGAGTGAGCCAAATTGAAAATTGTGGTGCTTCATAGAAAAAAAAAGTTTAGAATATAATTAGAAATTTTGGACTTGAGCAAATTCTTAAAAAGACTTAACTAAAGGCAAGGGCATGTCCTCTAAGTCTCTTGGGTATCACTACCTCTCGTGGGGAGAAAAGATGACGAAGGGGAATTAGGGAAGGCTAGGGTCAGCGAGGCCCAACGTTAAATAAGGAATCTAACCGTGGAGCCCGCCCTCATTGGAGGGACAAGCTGCGGTAAAACCTAGACTGGAACTGGGTCCGCCTGAGCTGATAGAGGCCAACAAGGGCACCCACCTACGCCAATGAAATAGGCGTAGGTATTTACGGTGTCACACCCTAACTCCTAAATCACTTTAAGAAAAACATCTCAAGAAAATATATTGTCTACCTACGAAGGCGACTATAAGGTGGCAACGTTG
This sequence comes from Eucalyptus pauciflora, assembly GCA_007663325.1. Classification (NCBI taxonomy): domain Eukaryota; kingdom Viridiplantae; phylum Streptophyta; class Magnoliopsida; order Myrtales; family Myrtaceae; genus Eucalyptus; species Eucalyptus pauciflora. The sequence goes on from VMYD01000275.1 coordinate 281,515, forward strand.
GAAATGTCACCCTAGCGGTTGTTCTTGTGGCAACAACACGGCAAAGGCCACGGACGGTGGTGCCCTCTCCTGCCCTGCCCTGCCCTGCATTTATTTATTTATTTTAAAGTTTTTTGCCCTTTTTTCATTTTAGTTTTTCTCTTTGCTTTTTTTTTTTCTTTCATTGAAATTAAATTTGAAAAGATACATAAAAGTCTAGACATAATTCTAGATGAATGAATGAAAAATCACAATATGAATGAACCGGAAAAGAGTTGGATGAAAATTATTGCATCATCCATTTTAAGCAAGACATGTAAAGCGAGGAAGTTCTAGTGGTAAAGATAAAAGAGATATTCACATTAGGATAGAAGATGAGGGATGTGACAAGTGAAGCGACCCAGCCAATTTACATCTTGCAAAGTCTTGGTTTTCTCGGAATTTATTAAAGTTTCTTTTCCATCAACTCTTTTTCGCTTTTGCTTCACTCTCTAGATAACAAAGGCATATGATATCCGATAAAGTCATTGGGGATATTCTCTAAATATTACGAGACAAGCACTTGTGGACAAAAAACATTCTACTTTGATTTCTCTAACCTTTTGATGTGCATCCTTGAAAGCATTTGTCTTCCTAGACTTCACAGTTTTCTCTCTCCATCAACTCATTATCACTTTGCTTCTCCATAACCTTTGTTGTCTGTACAAACTACAGTGATCGATTCACCATGGCCATTGGAGAGATCTTTTTGGGTTCCTTCTTTCAGGTCCTGCTCGACAAGTTGGCTTCTATGATAATGGACTATGCGCAACGAGAAAGTATTGGCGCCACCCTGCTCCATGAGTGTGAGGGGATGCTAGAAACAATCAATGCAGTGCTTGATGATGCAGAGGACAAGCAACTCAACGGTGACCGTGTAGTGAAGTTATGGCTAGATGATGTTAAGGACTTGGCATATGACATGGAAGACTTGCTCGATGAGTTCAAGATCGAAGCCGCTCAAGCCAAGTTGGAGGCAGAAGCTAGCACAAGCAGAGGTCAAGTGAAAAGGAAGCTTTCTTTCTTTACGCAACCGCGCTCGCTTGCATTTGAAACCAAGCTACAGGAGATCAAAGGCAGGTTTGAAGATATTGTCAACAAGAAGGCTCCCTTAAGCTTGAGAGAGAATGTTGTGGATAGATCTCACTACACCAACAAAAGGCTCCCTAGCACTTCTTTGCTAGAACCTCAGTTTTTCGGTAGGGAGAATGAAGAAGCGGATATACTCAAATTACTGATAGGTGAAGCTAAAAATGTTGATAGCACACTAAGCATAGTCTCCATAGTTGGGATGGGCGGTGTTGGAAAGACGGCCTTGGCTCAACGGTTGTATAACAATGACAAAGTGAGTAATTGTTTCGAGAGGAGAGCATGGGTCTGTGTTTCAGATGTTTTTGATGTTTTTTACATAACAAAGACTATTTTGGGGTCGATCACCAAAGAGCCTTGCGAGGACAGAGATCTTGATAGGCTTCAAACAAAGTTGAAGGGGAATCTATCTAGAAAGAAGTTTCTTGTGGTCTTAGATGATGTTTGGAATGTGAAGTACGAAGAATGGACTTCCCTCCTAAAGCCATTTGAAGCAGGGGCCAAGGGAAGCAAGGTCATCATCACAACGCGTAACGATTCTATTGTTTGCATAACAAGAGTTTCGTCATATTCTTTGAAGGTGTTGTCTGATGATAATTGTACCAGCATGTTAGCCTATCATGCTCTGAGAGCAAGAAATTTTGAGGGGCACCCAAATTTGGAAAGAGCAGGCAAGAGAATAGCTGAAAAATGTAAAGGTTTACCTTTGGCAGCAAAGATGTTGGGCGGTCTCCTACATAATAGAGAGAATCCTGAAGAATGGGAAGCTATCTTAAATAATAGAACATGGGATACAGTGATAGGAAAAGATGGTGAGGTTCTTCCAGCTTTGAAATTGAGCTATTTGCATCTTCCTTCTTGTTTGAAGAAATGTTTTGCATATTGCGCTGTATTTCCAAAGGACTACGAATTTGAGAGGGACGAGTTAGCACTCTTATGGATAGCAGAGGGCTTTTTAGGTGAAGAAAAAGAAAAAGAGAGTATCTTGAGATTAGGACGTGATTGCTTTGATGAGTTAGTATCTAGATCCTTTTTTCAGCAATCTAGCGTTGACACATCAAATTTTTTGATGCACGATCTTTTGAATGATTTAGCAAAGTCAATTGTGGATGCGACATGCTTTACCTCTGGAGAGTCTCAAGTAGTGAGGGATAAAGACGATGCCTGTTTTGAAGAGAAAGCTCGTCATGCGTCATTTGTCTCACCATATGTTACATCAAAAAGCTTGAGAGTATATGCTACAATGAAGGTATTAAGAAGTTTAATGCTATTGACTATTCAATTTAACCGTTTCCCAATAGAAATTAAAATTTCCAGAAAGGTGCTGCATGACTTGCTAACAAACTGGAAGTACTTGCGAGTGTTATCATTATGTCATTGTGACATATTAACAGAGGTACCGAATTGTGTCGGTGATCTAAAATATCTCCGATATCTCAATCTCTCATACAGCAAATTCACAAGGCTACCTGAGTCAATTGGCACCTTGTGCAAATTACAAGTTTTGATCTTAAGAGGTTGTAGGTACCTTTCTATGTTGCCTCCACATATGGCAAATTTGGTCAGCTTACAATTTCTTGACATTAGAGATACAGAGAGTCTGAAAAAGATGCCATTGAATATCGGTAATTTGAGGAAGCTTATTATCTTGCCCAAGTTTGTGGTAGGATTAGAGAGAGGGTCACAATTAAAGGAGTTAAAGAACTTGCAACATCTTCAAGGAGATTTACTCATATCTGAATTGCAAAATGTGGAAGAAGTTAAAGATGCAATTGATGCCAATTTGTCTAGAAAGCAAGACCTTAGCGACTTATTCTTGCATTGGAATAAAGGTTTTGGAGATTTTCGGAATACAGAGCGCGAAGCACGGGTTCTTCACTCTCTGCGACCTCACACCAATATTAAAAAGCTCACTATCTCATACTATGGTGGTGAATCACTCTCGTCATGGTTAGGTGATCCATCCTATTCTAACATAGTGTATTTGCGCTTGCTTGGTTGTCCTCGTGTTAGTTCGCTACCATCACTTGGACAGCTCCCTTCACTCAAAGAATTATCTCTTGAAGGTCTAAGTGCAGTATGCACGATAGGCTCTGGATTTTACGGAACTAAAAGCCCTTTTCCATCCTTAACAATTTTGAAGTTTGAAGGGTTGTCGGCATGGATAGATTGGTCTCATTATGCTAGAGGTCGAGAAGAAGAAGAAGTATTATTCTCCTGTCTTCAGCATCTTGTTGTCCGAAGATGTCCAGAGTTGATAGGGACATTGCCTCGTCAACTAGACCATCTCATAAAGCTAGAAATTGATTCATGCTCGCATTTGAATGACTCAACCAATGTGGTTCATCTTCCATCTCTCTGTGAGTTACACATTAGGGATTGTAACAAGGAGATCTTAAAGAGCTTGACCAACCTAACTTCTTTAACCATTCTCAAAATTGAGAATCTTGCGGAGCTTGTTTGCTTTGATAATGGATTTATGAGCTACTTGGTCAAGCTAAAGGAGCTTCATATAAGTAGATGTGACAAGCTAACGTACCTATGGCAAAGTGGAATTGAAATGCAAAATCTTTCTTGCCTCCAGAGTGTAGTCATTGGACGGTGTCCTCGATTCACGTCTTTTATGGAGGGAGAAGGAGAGATTGAGCTGCCGCACGACCTTGAAAGGATGGAGTTGAGCGATTGCATGAGCTTAGAAAAGCTTCCAAGCAAGTTGCACACACTTAGACATTTGAGCATTTGGAGATGTCCAAAAATCATGGGACTAACCATTCCTCCAAATGACCCCAGCAACAATAACACGATATCGCAGCTTGAATATCTATATATTAGTGGTTGTGATTCTCGGATATCTTTTTCGTTTGCTAAGGATAGACATGCTGCTCTTAAGACACTTCATATTGGATATTGCAAGGGAGTAGAGTCTCTAGCAGGGATCACTGCAGTAGACTCGCTAGAATCTCTATATGTTGGCAATTGTATGAATTTGAGAAGCCTACCACAGTGCCTTCGCACCCTCGCCCATCTCACTAGTTTGGAAATACATGAATGTCCAGCACTGGAGATGGAGGACTTGCCTCCCCTTCCCCTCACCTTGTCAAGTCTTAAACTTTCTGAGTGTCCGAAGATAAAGTCTATTGCCAACTGTAATATTGATAGTTGTGACAATCTCACTCGTTTGGAAATAAGTGTGTGTCCAGCATTGGAGATGGAGAACTTCCCTCCCCTTCCCATCACCCTATCGTACCTTGAACTTTTCCTTTGTTCGAAGATAAAGTCATTAGAGTGGCATCATCTTACGTCCCTTCAGGAGCTACGAATTAATAGTTGTGAAAATATCAAATGCTTCCCCGAAGGAGGCTTGCCTCCAAATTTGCGGTCGTTTTTTATTTGGGAGTGCGAGAATATGAAGCAGCCAGCGAGAAAATGGGGCTTGCCCATGCTCACTTCCCTCGAGACACTGGTAATGGACGGAAGCAGCATGGGAGGGGAGGGAGACAAGGAGTGCTTTCCTTCGGAGGAAGACGACGAGGATTCCTGGAGTCTTCTCTTTCCTTCCTCTCTTACCTCTCTTCGCTTGGTTAATATGAGGAAAGTGGAAAGACTATCAAGTGGCCTTCGCAACCATCTCTCCTCTCTCCGATGGTTATATTTTGAAAGTTGCCCGGAGTTGAGGGACTTGCCAGAGGATGGCCTCCCTCCCTCCCTCCGATATTTGTTCATAAGTGGAAGCAAGATTCTGAAAGATCGATGCTCAAAACTCACCGGCGACTATTGGCCCCTCATCCAAGAGATCCCAATCATCGTCATTGATCACGTTCAGATCCGATGAATTGATTCGTCCTGGTACAGTCAGGTTTTCTAGGGTTCGGGTAAGTTTTTGGTTTCGAAGGCATCGATTTCTCATTCTGCTCTCTCAGCTCAATGCTCGATACAAATCGATACTTTCCCATGAAGAAGCTCCGCATGAATTTCCGGAAATCTAAGAAATCCCTAACATCCGCATTGATTGGGTTCTCATATCCGATGAAGTGAAATCGATCCACTTTCGCTGTCCTTTGCTAATTGCCGCGATTCAATCCCTTCCATCTACGGTCAGATTTCTACGGGTTCAGGTGAGTCCTTTTGTCTTGTATGCATCGATTTCGAGTCTCTGTTCTTCAGTTCGACGCTTAATTACGAAGTAATTTCTTCCAATGCGCGCAGACGTTTGCTTTTCGTGAAGTACAACTGAAATTCAGAGCTGCAAAATTGATAATTAGCAGCTTGAATATCCAGCAAGAGCTTCGTTTAGTCTCCGATTGCGAAAGTTGATGATGATGATGATGATATTCTTGTATGCCACAGCTGCATCCATGTCCACTACTGCCTTGGGCCGGCTTTTCTCTTTAGCCACTGCAATGCTCTTTCGAACAACAAGTAATTCAGCCTCCTCTGTTTCTGTTTTGGCCTCAATCCCAACAAATTTTTGTTCATATATGGATGTGAAGTTGGGGTACTTGCCAGAGGATGGCCCTCCCTCTCTCTCTCTCTCCCTTCAAGAGATCCCTTTCATCAGCATTGATAGTATTCGGATCCAATGAAGTAAAATCAATCATGCCCAAGCCATGATGATAGATTTGTCTTCGTTGACTTCTTTTTGTTCCTCAGGTAATGCTTCCAACTTCTTTCATATTTCACTTTCATTTGTTAACTGCCGGGATTCATTCTTTGATGTAATGTAAGTTTTCTTCGGTTGGGGTAAGTTTTTGGTTTTCCAGGCATCAAATTTTGATTCTGCTCCCTCAATTCAATGCGTAATGCAGATTGATATTGGAACTCGAGTCTCTAGCTCATTTTGAAAGCCAGAAAATGAAATTTATTGGATTGTTAATTGACGGGGATTGCGCTACTGTCTTCTCTTCTCAATTGGCTTATCCCACATCAAGATTTGACATGTCTTACCCTCTGTGGCAGATTGTTTACAGTTGTCGATGATATCTCCTGCTTGTTCCGAGGACACACATAGAGAATGCAGTTCTTCTTAAGCAGCAATATGGATTGAACAAAACCGAATATGAGGTCATCATCATTATAGAAGCTTATAGAACTCTGAGGGATCGGAGGCCTTACCCTGCTGATCAAGTTGTGAGAGACATCAGCAGGAAGCTTGGTTTTGTGCTCTTCGACAACTCTTCTCAAACCAATTTTCAGGCCTTCGTGAGTAATAATAATGTTCATTGGTTTCGTTCTGGGATAATCTCTCCCTCCACCTGCAATCTATGTCTAATCCTTTCTGTTATCTGAATCATGCAGGATGTTGATGGAAGTGTTCCTTTCTTCTGGAGAATTGATTCTGGAGGCAGTCTTGTTTTCTTGGATGATGCAGAAGTTGTGAAGATGGGCCTTGGAAAATCTTTCGCACCATTCCCTTAAGGTAATTATTTTTTCGGATTGTTGATGCGGCTCCACTGGAGTTCAGTCCATGCATTGCAATGTGAAAAGTAAGGATGGATGAGCTCTGCTGATATTAAGCAGAGTTCAGAGGAGAATGTTATGTTGTTGGGTAACATCATATTGGAAAAATTGGTTCCGAACCTAAATTTATAATTTATGGTTAAAATGGTGTTCTTTATCTGTATGCATGTTTGGATTTGTGCATTTTCACCTACAATGTTGCTCTTCCAATGGTTTTGAGCGCCAAATTGTTCACTTTTAACGTTGCCTTCTTTTCCAACTCAGGATGCTGCTTCACCAGCTCTGGAGGTTTGCGGAGTTATGAGCACCTAACGAATGAGGTGAAGCTGGTTCCTCAATTCGATGTTTGATACAAATCCTCGTTCAGATTTTTCACAAAATTTTCGAAAACCAGTTGCTGAAGCTGAAAGATTGACATCTGTAGAACGAAATGTTCACAAAACTGCATCTTGCTATATTGATGACCTATCTTGAACTCTTCTTGATGCCCAAAATCTATGCTTATTTCTGCACTTGAGTGACCCACCAACCATATTGTGAATCAAAATGCACTATGCTTTGTGTGAGAATCACCAAAAATCATAGCGTTCTACAATCATATTCCTCTGCATTTTCAGCGTTTGTTGTATGTTCTCTTCCAACATCTTTCCTCTGGTGCCCTTAAGCTCATTCACTGTGGTTGTTTTGCAGATACCACTGTGATCTGTATTGGCAAAAGGTCTTGGAAGGATTGCTTGCAAATGCTGTTGAGGTGGGGCTAATGCTGTCGATGTTAAGTGTCACTTTTTGCAATTTAATAAAAGAAAAGAATAAGTGTTTAATTTTATTTGGTGGACTGAGATGTCCTAAATTTTCTTCTAGTGAATACGATCTAAATAATAATAATCTTTTCTAAAATCTAAAAGTGGTGATTAGTTATGTGGATGCTGTGATATCATTATGAAGAAAAGGGATGCACTTCCTTTCTTTTTTTTGTCAATGGTTTCCTTTATCATTGAGAACCTTCTTTTTGTTGATGATGATCCTTCGTAGTATTAACCAGTCAATCTGGGATAAAATTTTGGGGCACCTCATGGCTCCAACCTTTCAATGCCACACCAATTCATGACGGTATTGATATTCCATAAATCACCTTCTGCTTGGGTCTTGATCTCTGGTGGGTTAGGAACTATTATTAAGAGCTTGCAAAAATTTTTTTAGCCAATTTACTCACGCTTGTTTGGTTGAGATTGAAGTGATATGCTACCTGCTTCTGTGATTGTGTTGTCAGCAGTGACCTCTGGGGCAAATCTATTAAGTTCTTTAAAGTATCAGTCGTGTGCGTGTACTCTGGAATATTATTTTGTCTTACATTATGTTATTTTATTTGAAAATACCTTCTTATGTGGCATTCTTCCTATAGGGAGTTCCGGAACAAAAGTTTCAAGCTCACTTGTGTTTGTTTGGTGTAACTGGAAATCTTGCACTTTGACGAATGCAAACCTTGTATGATACATCTCCTCTCTCTATGCTACCGTTGCATATGTAAATTTTTGGTTGAAGCAATTTTCATGTGAGATTGTGAAGCTTTGTTAGAGGTTAGTTAATTTGTGATCTAAATTGCGGCTCCCTGTGTACTTCTCTGAGGCTTTTTGGATGTTATTGCACATATAACATGGTTCTTTGCCCATATAAATAGGTGGTCAGAAAAGCAGTGTTGCATTTGCCAAGATAAATTTCGAGAAACCATACATAGTTTTGCTTGCGAGCCATCCGATCATCTGGTAAGTTTTACTCATTTTTCTCCATTTTGTGACTTCGATGACTTTTTCAGTTAGCTTGTTATATTGTTCTTGCACTAATTGAACTTATAGGAATATGGTCTTTACATTGAAAATACAACGGAACCAATTAGTGATCACAACAGGGAGCCTCTGCCATCTTGCATCTAGCTTATAATGGAACAGAACCAATTTAATTGTTCCAACTAGCAAAATATTGGGAATCGAACATGTATGCTAGCATGATCAGTGTTTTTGTATTGCAGTAATCTATAATACCAAGTATTTTCAATATCCTATAGGCAGCATTGGGTTTTGTATATAAATGTGGACTTTAAGTTCTGCTTTAATGACCTACAACTACTAAAGTTTTATGTTGGTAAATTGCTAGTTTCTTGTCTAAGGATTGATGAGTATGATTCTGTGTTTTTTACTATCCCAAACTGATGCGGTTGAGGTGCTCATTCAAGGTCTGGTCTTGTTCCAAGGAAGATGTCTGATGGTGAGATTGATTTTATTGTCAAAATACTTTAATTTGACCAATGATGGATCGTCTTTACAGCTAATAGCCATCTAAGGATTGATGAGTATGATTCTGTGTTTTTTACTATCCCAAACTGATGCGGTTGAGGTGCTCATTCAAGGTCTGGTCTTGTTCCAAGGAAGATGTCTGATGGTGAGATTGATTTTATTGTCAAAATACTTTAATTTGACCAATGATGGATCGTCTTTACAGCTAATAGCCATCTTTTCACCTTGATTTGCAGGTTAGTCACAATGAGCATCCAATATCTGGAAGTGTGGATGAGCTCTAGGTGGTTTGTCAAGGCAAGCTAGCGCCTTTCCATGGGAATTTCCAGGATCATAAGAAGATACTTCAATCCTCGTTGAATCAGGCAAGTTTCGTTTGTCATCAGCCAAGAGTGGTTCAATGGGATCACATCACATTACCTTACAAAACATAAAATGAGGCTTTGTTACGAAGAGAGCGAAAAATGATGAAGAGAGGATTGCTGCTGATGTATAGGATGTACTCACGGTAACAGCAGCCCTCATCTGTCATTTGATTAGGCCTCATGGAAGGATGAGTCTTAAGTTTTTAACATTGAATATGCAGTATCACTTGCCAATATCTTAAAAAGTTTGTACTTTTGACTCTATGTGCAAAATTGCTTTTAGTAACTATATTGTAGGCCATGCCTAGCCAAAAAATACTATATGAAATTCTGTATGTGAATTGGTGGGATAATATCCTTTTAATATGTGCAGGTTGATTTTCAAAATAAGAAGCTTTCTTTCTTCCCATAACAGTTATTGTATAGATGGAAGGATAAATTGAAAATAGGGGTTTAAATATGCAAATGAAACGGCTAAACTTTGAATGAACCATGCAAGCCGAAACCCATTTAAAAAATGATTACCTGGTCAAAGAATAAAGTTTATCTTTCTTCTATTCAAATACCCACTCCATCTCTTGATAATGGTAGCCTTAACCAAAAAAACAAAATCATGATTTCATTGTTTGGAGAGGCAACGGTTAGATCAAACTGATTTTTGGTGGACTTTATTGTGATATCATGAAAGGTTCCATATATCAGCCTAAAGGAGATAGTGGAACTCGAGTCTCTAGTTCATTTTGAAAGCCAGAAAATGAAATTTATTGGATTGTTAATTGATGGAAATTGTGGTACTGTCTTCTCTTCTAAATCAGCTCATCCCGCATCAAGATTTGACATGCCTTACCCTCTGTGGCAGATTCTTTGCGGTTGTCGATGATATCTTCTGCTTGTTCCAAGGACACATAGACAATGTTGCTCTTCTTAAGCAACAATATGGATGGAACAAAACTGCTAATGTGGTCATCATCATCATCATAGAAGCTTATAGGACTCTGAGGGATTGGAGGCCTTACCCTGCTGATCAAGTTGTGAGAGACATCAGCAGGTAGCTTGGTTTTGTGCTCTTCGACAGCTCTTCTAAAACCGCTTTTTTGGCCTCTAAGTAATAATAATGTTCATTGGTTTGGTTCTGGGATATCACTCTCAATCTCTCCCTTCACGTGTGATCTATATCTAATCCTTTCTGTTCTCTAAATCATGCAGGATGTTGATGGAAGTGTTCCTTTCTTCTAGGGACTTGATTCTGGAGGCAGTTTTGTTCTCTTGGATAATGCAGAAGTCGTGAAGATGGGCTTTGGGAAATCTTTCGCACCATTCCCTAAAGGTAATTATATTTTCGGTTTGTTGATGCTGCTCCACTGGGGTTTGGTCCATGCATTGCAATATGAAAAGTAAGGATGGATGATCTCTGCTGATATTAAGTAGAATTCAGAGGAGGACATTATTTTGTTGGGTAACATCATATTGGAAAAATTGGATCCAAACCTAAATTTATAATTTATGGTTAAAATGGTGCTCTTTACCTGTATGCATGTTTTGATTTGTGTATTTTCACTTACAATGTTGCTCTTCCAATGGTTTTTGAGCACCAAATTGTTCACCTTTTAACATTGCCTTCTCTTCCAACTCAGGATGCTGCTTCACCAGCTCAGGAGGTTTGAGGAGTTATGAGCACCCACCGAATGAGGTGAAGCCAGTTCCTAAATTTGATGCTTGATACGAACTGATTTTCCTCATTCAGATTTTTCACATAAATTTTCGAAAACCAGCCACTGAAGCTGAAAGATTGACATATGTAGAACGAACTGTTCACAAAGCTGCATCTTGCTATATTGATGACATATCTTGAACTCTTCTTCATGCCCAAAAACTGTGCTTATTTTTGCACTTGCGTGACCCGCCAAACAAATTGTGAATCAAAATGCACTATGCTTTTTAGCGTTTGTTGTATGTTCTCTTCCCAACATCTTTTTTCTTCTGCCCTTAAGCTCATTCACTGTGGTTGCTTTGCAGATACCACTGTGATCTGTATTGGCAAAATCTCTTGGAAGGATCACTTGCAAACGCTGTTGAGGTGGGGCTAATGCTGTCAATGTTAAATGTCACCTTTTGCAATATAATAATAGAAAAAAGAAGCGTTTAATTTTATTTGGTGCATTGAGATGTTCTAAATTTTCTTCTAGTGAATACGATCTAAATAAGAATAATCTTTTCTAAAATCTAAAAACATGATTAGTTATGTGGATGCTGTGATATGATTGTGAAGAAAAGGGATGCACTTCCTTTTTCTTCTTTTTAATGGTTTCCTTTATCATCGAGAACCTTCTTTTTGTTGATAATGATCCTTCGTAGTATTAACCAGTCAATCTGGGATAAAATTCTGGAGCGCCTCCTGGCTCCAACCTTTCAATGCCACACTAATTCATGACAGCATTGATATTCCATAAATCACCTTCCGCTTGGGTCTTGATCTCTGGTGGGTAGGAACTATTACTAAAAGCTTGCAAGAAATTTTTAGCCAATTTACTTATGCTTGTTTGGTTGAGATTGAAATGATATGCTACTTGCTTCGGTGATTATGTTGTCAGCAGTGACCTCTGGGGCAAATCTATTCAGTTCTTTAAAGTATCAGTCGTGTGCGTTTACTCTAATGTGGAATATTATTTTGTCTTACATTATGTTATTTTATTTGAAAAAACCTTCTTGTGTGGCATTTTTCGTGTGGGGAGTTCCAGAACAAAAGTATCGAGCTCACTTGTGTTTGTTTGGTGTAACTGGAAATCTTGCACTTTGATGAATGCAAACCTTGTCTGATACATCTCCTCCCTCTCTGCTACTGTTGCATATGTAAATTTTTCATTGAAGCAATTTTTGTGTGAGATCGTGAAGCTCTTTTAGAGGTGAGTTAATTTGTAATCTAAATTGCAGTTCACTATGTACTTTCTCTGAGGCTTTTTGAATGTTATTGCACATATAACATGGTTCTTTGCCCATATAAATAGGTGATCAGAAAAGCAGTGTTGCATTTGCCAAGATAACTTTTGAGAAACCTCACATAGTTTTGCTTGCGTGCCATCCGATCATCTGGTAAGTTTTAATCATTTTTCTCCATTTTTTGACTTCGATGACTTTTTCAGTTAGCTTGCTATATTGTTCTTGCACTATTTGAACTTATAGGAATCTGGTCTTTACATTGAAAATACAACGGAACCAATTAGTGATCACAACAGGGAGCCTCTGCCATCTTACATCTAACTTATAATGGAACAGAACCAATCTAATTGTTCCAACTGGCAAAATATTGGGAATCAAACATGTATGCTAGCATGATCGGTGTTTTTAGTATTGCAGTAATCTGTAATACCAAGCAGTTCCAATATCCTATAGGCAGCATTGGGTTTTGCACATAATTAATGTGGAAATTTCTTTGTTTATGAATGTGGACTTTAAGTTCTACTTTAATGACCTATGACTACTAAAGTTCTATCTTTGTAAATTGCTAGTTTCTTGTCTAAGGATTGATGAGTATGATTCTGTGTTTTTTACTATCCCAAACTACAGGATTTGGATGCGGTTGAGGTGCTCATTCGAGGGCTGGTCTTGTTCCAAGGAAGGTGTCTGATGGTGAGATTGATTTTTTTGCCAGAATACTTCAATTTGACCAATGATGGATTGTCTTTACAGCTAATAGCCATCTTTTCACCTTGATTTGCAGGTTAGTCACGATGAGCATCCAATATCTGGAAGCATGGACAAGCTTTCAGTGGTTTCTCAAGGCAAGGTGGCTCCTTTCTGTGGGAATTTCCAGGATCATAATAAGATACTTCAGTCCTTGTCGAATCAGGTGAGTTTAGTTCATGTCATCAGCCAAGAGTGGTTCAATGAGATCACATCACATTACCTTATAAAACATAAAATGAGGCTTTGTTACATAGAGAAAGCCAAAAAGGATGAAGAGAGGATTGCTGCTGATATACAAGATGTACTCACAGTAACAGCGGCCCTCGTTTGTAATTTTGATTGGGGCTCATGGAAGGATGAGTCTTAAGTTTTTAACATTGAATATGCAGTATCACTTGCCAATAGGTTAAAAAGTTGTACTTTTGACTCTAAGTACAGAATTGCTTTTAGTGACTATATTGTAGGAGCCACAAAATACAATGTGAATTTCTGTATGTGAATTGGTTAGATAATATCCTTTTAACATTTACAGGTCAATATTCAAAATAAGAAGCTCTCTTTCTTCCCATAACAGTTATTGTATAGATGGAAGGATAAATTTAAAACAGAGGTTTGAATATGTGAATGAAACAGCTAAATTTTGAATGAACTATGTTGGCCGAAACCCATTTAGAAACTGATTACCTGGTCAAAGAATAAAGTTTATCTTTCTTCTATTCAAATTCCCACTCCATCTCTTGATAAAGGTAGCTTTAACCACCAAAAAAGAAAAAAATAATCGTGATTTCATTGTTTAGAGAGGCAACGGTTAGATCAAACTGATTTTTGTTGGACTTTACTGTGATACCATGAAAGGTTCCATTTGTCAGCCTAAAGGAGATAGTGGAACTCGAGTCTCTGGTTCATTTTGAAAGCCAGAAAATGAAATTTATTGGATTGTTAATTGACGGAAATTGCCATACTGTCTTCTCTTCTCAATCAGCTCGTCCCACATCGAGATTTGACATGCCTTACCCTCTATGCTAGATTGTTTGCGGTTGCTTGTTCCAAGGACACAAGCAATGTTGCTCTTCTTAAGCAGCAATATGGATGGAATAAAACCGCTAACGAGGTCATTATCATCGTAGAAGCTTATTGAACTGAGGGATCGGAGGCCTACCCTGCTGATCAAGTCGTGAGAGACATCAGCAGGAAGTTTGGTTTTGTGCTCTTCGACAGCTCTTCTAAAACCCCTTTTCTGGCCTGTGTGAGTAACACTAATGTTCATTGGTTTTGTTTTGGGATGTCGCTCTCAATCTCTCCGTCCACCTGTGATCTATATCTAATCCTTTCTGTCCTCTGAATCATTCAGGATGTTATGGCAGTTTTCCTTCCTTCTGGGGAATTGATTCTGGAGGCAGTCTTGTTCGCTCAGATGATGCAAAAGTCGTGAAGATGGGCTTTGGGAAGTCTTTCGCACCATTTCCTAAGGTAATTATTCTTTCAGTTTGTTGATGCGGCTCCACTGGAATTTGGTCCATGCATTGCAATTTGAAAAGTAAGGATGGATGAGCTCTGCTGATATTAAGCAGAGTTCAGAGGAGAATGTTATGTTGTTGGGTAACAGCATTTTGGAAAAATTGGTTTCGAACATAAATTTATAATCTAAGGTTAAAATGGTGTTCTTTACCTGTATCCATGTATTGAAATGTGCATTTTCACCTACAATGTTGCTCTTCCAATGATTTTTGAGTGCCAAATCGTTCACCTGTTAATGTTGCCTTCTTTTCCAACTCAGGATGCTTCTTTACCATCTCTAAATGTTTGAGGAGTTATGACCATGCACCGAATGAGGTGAAGCCGGTTCCTAGGGTGAATAGCTTGGGCTGAGTACAAAGCGCTACATTTGAAGTGGTGCAGAGACTAAGGAGTCCAGTATGCCTAGAGTTGGGAGTGCTGCGAACTTGTCCTTGCACTGCCGTGTCATATGCATTGTGGCCCCTTTTTGGCCAGGCCATTAGTTATTGAATGGCCTTCTGTTGCTTATGACCCAGTCACCCTTTCTCATACATTGACAATTTTTTCAGCTCTAATGGTCTGTTGCTCTATATTGAGAGTTTGAGATGACATCGTTTTTATGCAGCTGTATATGTACTTATAAAACCAAGCCTTTACAGAACCTGATCATGCTTTGTGCAGTAATATCTTTCTGGCATTTCATTTAGCCGTCATGCAAAGTCTATCCAATGTAATGTTTTCCGCATAGAATCTCTACTAGTAAATCAGACCAGGACGATGTTGTCATATGAGAACACATGTGAACCAATATAACTTGGAGCGTGCTGGTTCTCGTATTGAAATCAAGTTTACACAACACTGTGAAGGGTCATGTGAACTTTAAAAACAGACAATGATAGGATGTTAAGATATTAAGGCTAAAGCGATAACATCTCGTGCAATTTTAAAGCTGTCAAAAGGAGCTTGATGCCTGCCGATACAAACTTAACATGAAGATAGAGGTAGCTATCAATACGATGACTAAAATCAAATTTCAGATTAACCCAAAAAATAAAATAAAAGAACACTTCGCATGACCATCTTGGTAGGAGAGACCTCTTTAGTCCTCATCGGCTATGCCCCTGTTGTTATCTGAAAAACGTGCATTTGTCGATCTCACCCTATTGACATATGAGCTCTCGCTAAAATTTCTTACATAAGTAAGTGATGGTTTTGATAGATGTGCAGTCTACATAGCACAGGCTGCACAACTAACTTACTAGTCCTGCTTAAAAAAATTCTGAATATCCACTTTTTTTTGTTTAATTACTCTACACAAAATTTGTATTCAACGTGTTCATGGATCTCCATACACCATCAAGTATACTGCGAGCACCGTGCTTAAATCAGGTCTCCACCTATCTATATGTAGACTCAGTATTGACTTTGCTTCAGCTTTCAGTAGTTTTGGGGCGAATTACTACCATTTCCACCAGAAAACCTCCAAACATTAACAGTCTAAACAATGACCACTTCGTTTCACATAATTCAAAACCCTCTCTTCACCAGCCACTCCCTTCATGAAGCTTGGGAAGATAGGGAAAATTTATCAGTGCAAAAGCACCAAGATAATTTTCTAATCTCAGCTAAATGAGGGACATAATGATGTATTTTCCCACCACTATTATTCGTTAATCATTCATGTAACGAAACAACTCAAGCACAGTTCCAAGGAAAAAAAACATAGAAATGGAGCAACGAAGGAGAACAAAAAAGAAAGCTGGACCACCATCATCTTCTTCAAGGATTTGTTCCTAGCTATCTGCTCTGTGAAAGTCACACGCAGCCTCGCTATATCCTGTTTCAAGTTCGGAGACACAACTCACGTGAGGAACGAGCGCGGAACAGAGCCAAGAACAAGCACTCAGAACCGAAACCGCTTCTTATTAGATCAAGAGCTGTAGTGCGTTACCTTCTTCAAATGGGTCCTTTCATTCAGCAAGTAATTCTCCTCGTCTTTGAGTTCGGCAAAAGTCTATCCGAAACAAAAAGGGAACAGGGTAATAGATCAGCCTCCACAAATGTATAATGAAGGAGTAAATAAACGAAAGAACAGATCGCTGCTCACCTTTGTCTTTCCTAAATATCAACCTAATTGTGGCTAAATGAGCCAGAACATCCCCACCCGCAGGTTTCTTTGGGTCTGATATGAACACAGCACCGCCTAGATCATCTACGACTGAAACAAATAAATCAAAAACGAAGTCATCAAAAATCATATTTTTCCTTAACTCAAGGACTGCAGCTACTGCAATGGTGCGATTTGAATGTTGTGTAACATAAACAAAAGCCAGATTGCTCGTGTAAGAAAGTTCAACGAAAGTTCAACAAAGTTTTTTTAATTATCAAAAGAAAATTATTGCGAACTCAATGGAGATGATGTTGGGTAATTAGCTTCCAAATATTGTGACTAGATTTCTTCTCGGGCTCTTAAAAACCATGATATCCACAAACTGTTGACCTTAAACCCATCTGCTATTATGTGTAGTTAAAAACATATTGCACCGGATAATTTTATGTTTTTTTTCTTTATGACGAAACATGGTGATTGATAAATTTCATTTCATTTGAGGTTTATTAGAAATGACACTGAATAATTTTCTTTTGGTTACATCTCTTATGAAGTCCTATGACCTTTCAATTACATGCCATGCTCGATTACGTTCCTAAGAGCATATAAGGCTGTATTATTTGCATTCAATTGGCTAAACATAAATAGAAGTAGAAAGGATACTTTGACCTTACCCTTATGATATATTTTGCATTTGATACACAAAGGTGACATTGTAGCTAACAAATCTTTTGGGTCACCATCACAGTTAGAGAAAGTATCTCATGTCATTCATGAATGGTTTGTTGTCGAGGACATGAAACTTAGGGACAAGCTATGACAAGGGTGACAAAGTGTCCATTGCAAAGAAAGGAAAAATGAACAAGTGCTTGGGAGCTCATTATATGCCTCTTGCGGTCAATACGATGACTAACATCAAATTGCAGATTAACAAAAAAAAGCACTTCGCCTGCCTTCCTGGTTGGAGAGACTCCTTCAGTCCTTCGCATCGGTGATACCTCCTGGTGTTATCTGGAAAACATGTGTTTGTCAAGTTCAACATATATGGAATATCTCAGTCTCATCTTATTGACAGATGAGCTCTTCTTAAATTTTTTGATAAAATTAAGTGATGGTCTTGATAGATGTGCATCGTCTACGTAACAGCACAGCTAAAAATAACATACCGGTCCTACTGAGGAAAATTCTCAATAGCTACTACTTTTTGTTTAATTCCTCTGGACAAAATTCGTATTCAACATGTTCAGGGATCTCCAAGCAACATCAAGTATACAGTGAGTATCATGCTTAAATCAGGTCTCCACCTATCCCTATGTAGACTAAGTATCGATTTTCTCCCAGATTTTGATCTAGACTTCTAGATATTTTACTTGGTCTCTGCAGTATGGTCTGAAAAATTTCAACGAAGTATATAACTAGAGGAAGATCTGCAGTATGGCATCATCAATGTTTGGGTATTTTGTTTCCATAGCACAGGCAGCGCATGTAAATATACTACAAGTATACTGCTCAAATTCTGGTCTCCACCTATCCATATATAGACTTAGTATCAACTTTCTCTCCGATTGATATTAGATTACTAGAAATTTCGTTTGATGTCTGCAGTGTAATCTGGTAAATTTCGATAAAGTGTATAGCTAGACGAAGATCCAGACAAAAAGGATTTAGCTTCAGCTTTAGGTAGGTCTGGGGCTTTGAACACCTTGCAAACCCACTGCTCACCTTTGCCACTCGTAGACATCAACCTAATTGTGATTGCATGACCCAGAACATGCCCACCTGCATGTTTCTTTGATGCCACTGAAACAAAGAAATTAAAGAAAATGTCGTCAAAAAAATTATCCTTTTGGCTTAACTCATGGACTGCAGCTACCATAGGCATCACTAGTTTACACCAAATAGCTGGTTCTTGAGATTTACGAGAACTAGTATGAGCTTAGTGTAGTCACCGAATTGCTATTTTTCAGTGTGCAACCATCAAAGAGCTAAATTGGATAAGATCCTTTAATGGATGCATGACTAGGTGGGAGAAGTGAGATGTGATGCAGTACCTTGATTGGCCATGTACACTGCCACATTAAATTCCTTGGCTATCTTAAGTAAGCGTGAGAGCATTTGTGCCAATTTTTGCTGCAATTGGGAATCTATTAGTGTCACACCCCGATTCACAAGAAAAAGGGGCATGACACGGCCGTCCTTTTTCCAAAGGACGCAGCTCAACATAACCAAAATACAACATATATACATCCACATATATATGTATAACAAAAAGGGTATTTGGTTACAATATCAGAGTATATCTATAATCCACAAAAGATCAAAACATAAACCTTTTAACTATGCACAAGTCATACCCAAAAAAATTTCACCATAAAAGTCCTCCCCGAACGAACGCTCACGCCTACTCGCGACTCGCTGAAGAACCTGAAAAGCAAGTAGATGAGAGGAGTGAGCTACCACGGCTCAGTGAGTAACACATTTCTTCTAAGCGGATCGAGAAATCACTATGCACATTTTAAAACACAAACACAACTCAAATACCAAAAGCACCAATGGTCGAGTCCATTAGTCAATCTCATAAAACACGTATCAATGGTCTATTCCATTGATTAATCTCATCAAATCACATCGATGGTCCATTCCATCGACTAAACTCAAATCACACGTCAATGGTCTACTCCATTGACCAATTCATGCTCAAATGTCTAACCATGGTCACGCGTAACGCCCGTGACGAGACGACCAAGATTCCCCCCTTGGCAAGGTCTCCACCTATTATTAGCCGGTGGCTCGGCCCACAAGGATATCCTAGATTAAGTATGCGCATACCAACACACCCCTCAGGGTTCACAGAGACATTGAGCACCAACCACAAATCACAATATCCAGTAATCCAACGTCAGAAAGAAAGTCATATCATAACTCAAGATTTGATATATATAAATATCAAAGCATTCTCCAAACCATTTCAAGATCTTTTCATAAAGAATTCCACAAACCATTTTCAACAACCATTCGAATTGAATTCGAAATATAACTCAGTCTTTCAAATAACGAAATGGCAGTAATAACTCGATCCTATTTTATGCAACAAAAGATGCATTTTATCAACTCATAAAGTATATAATTCACCATGTTTCTCAAAACATGAGTTTAAAATACAAAGAAGAAATAGTGTCACTCACCAGGGAAAAGCCAAAAATCAAATACGACGCTCACTCGAACCACGCACTCGGATTCCTAACAATTAACGGAAAAACAATATCAAAAGGCCGAGTAAAAAGGAATATTCTTACAACGACTCGCCTAAACTAGGCCTATTAGTCGATAAAACGACACCTACGCGCCACAAAAGCACACAAAAAGCAGAAACCCAACAATTTCAGCTAGGCGCGGTCCATGCGCCAACTTCGTCACGCCATAACTCCCTCCACAAATTTCCGTTTCAAGCCATCTTGCAGTCTATAGAAAGCTCTTTTAACGTACAACAACAACCCCAACTCAGCTGCCCCAAAACAGAACCGAAAACGACAAAAAAAGAGGCTCGAAGCTACTGCTGCTACAGTACCAGATTGCGTCCCCAACTTCAAAATTCCGTTCCGGACAAACCACAAGCTCAAATCACGATCCGTAAGATGCTATAGCTTCACAACGTCCCAAAGTACCATTTCTATAAAAATATACAGTTTAACGACTCAAAAGTTGGGCTTCGCCACACAAATCTCCAAGAAATCCGAATTTCAAGCCCTAATTGCGGTGATTGCTTGAAGTAGATGATTAAAAGCTTCAATTCCTTACCGGCGTTGCAAAGCACACTTGACTTGGCTTGATGAGGCGTTCGGATCACGAGCGCGCCAAAATTTTTCCCCTTTTTCCTTTTTCTTTTCTTTTCTTTCTCTCTTCTCCCCTGTTCTTCGTTTCTGCCCTGCTTCTGCCGATCTCTTCTCTTTCTCTCCCTCTTTCTCTTTTTTTAAAACCCACGAAGGTTCCACAGTTCTCTCCCTCAGCCTCCCTTTTTTGACTTTTCAACCCTTTCTTTTTCTTTTCTTTTATTAAAGAGCCCATATATTACAATTAGTGTCAAACCAGATGAGCTGAAAATTTGCAACTCGCATGATTTGATGGTTTCAGAATCGACCTGACGCACTGCAAGTTCTCCCCTTCCATTATATTCCAATCGAAAGAGAGTGATCACTGAATCCACAATCTGAAAGATATCACTCAGCTAAGGTCAACCATCGACACCTTACAAAATGTGTGCAGTTTGATTCTTGAGCACTATCGTACCAGGAACCTAAATGGTTCTTCAGACATCTTGGCAGCCAAACTGAGAAGCAAGTTGTACTGATGCTCAGAAGTAGAGGCACTGGCATAAATGATCTTCAAATTCATGGAACGACTAGATTACAGCAAGTACATTAGCCAGAAAAGAAGGAAGACTTACCACCAGTGTAGAAAGCATTGCTTACATTACGTGCGACGGCACCAGGATCCATGCCAAATCTTTCAGCTATTTGTACAATTCGATCATGGCAACTGCAGGTGTACCAAGTTAAGAAAGTGCATATGCACTTACATGGACACAAGGCAAGTATGAAACAAAAGCAGCTTTGTTGAGGTCAAGAAAATGACCAACAGATTATAATAGGATACAAAGTTTTTTCTGTGGCAAGGTATGCTACCTTGCCATTTGCCCCTCCCACGTGAGTTGGCAACTGGAAAAATTGTTAGGATCGTGGAATCCACAAACCATAAGATATCATCCCATGGAACGGGATCAGCTTTAATGAAGAGTGATGGAAAGAAGGGAAAATAATGTTGTAGGATTTGCATATATAGGAGAGTACTTCAGGCATCCTATTCAACTGATGATCAACCCAAGTCCAAGTCTGACAATGACTAAGGCTTCTGATTGGTTATGACCTAGTACGCTCTCCTTTGAACCACTATAGATTGTGTGTTCCAGTATGCTGTTGCAGTTTACAGAATATGAGGGTGCCAAACTTCCAGAATCACCTAATAAACACGTTCCAATGCCAAGATTAACCACAGCTTTATTCTTTACTAGAAATTCAATCATTATCTTGCTATTTATGTTGTTCATCTAAGAAACATAACATGAATAGAAGTTAACGACGAAAACCTAACATGCAATTCAGACCAACCTGAGTAGTGACAAACAGGGTATGTGCAAGCTGTGTTTTCCCAGACCTGAAGTGATGTTAGCAGCATTTTCTGAGAAAGCCAACTAACAAAAGCAACTAAAAGTTCATCAAGGGTAACGTTATTGGACTGTGCTTGTCACCGAGATACGCCAAATGCTTCTGTAATTGCCTGAGTTTCAGTACCACCTGTTTAACATTGCAGAACCAGGGAAAGTTGTTTTTGTTGAAACGCATGAAAAATAATATACACGATCTACAAAAGAAAGTCTATTACAGCCTAAAAGCTCATTGAGGGCTTGGCTTCCTGTTGTGATGCAAAGAACCGACTTGCTCTGGAAAAAACGAAGAAATTGAAAGTACTTTGTGCTGTGAGATAAGTAGTGTTTAGAGCGAGTGCAGTTTTCTACAGTCAATATGCTAATTTGCAGGCTTTATTTCAAGGGTCAATGACTCATTCAGGTCTTCCGAACCATATTTAGCTTGAAATTTGCCGAATTAAGGACTTCCTCTGAGCATAGCTTTTCAATTCCCGTAATAAAACGAGAATTCTGATGAAAACAAAGAGAAGTTATTGTGAGATGCATATAGAAGTTGCAATTGATTACAGCGCCATCTCAGGATAAGAAGAAATTAAGCTCTAACCACAATCTTTTCAGCTGATTCGCATATCTTATCAACTTTTGCTTCAGATAAACCTTTGGTTCTAGTTAAGTGCTACAAAAAAACAAAACAAAGACAGAGGAAATCACCTTAGCCAAATAATATGTCCACTTAATTTATGGAACTGAATATCAGATATACCTTCTCTGTATGCATCATCAAGACATCTGCAAGTGTCGATCCCTGCATCCTGTATCTTTTTCACATCTCCAGCATGGATTCCTTGAGAAATACCTGCAAACGAAAAAAAACCAACCCACCATCGTGTTTAACTCTATATTTTCTGGTGAATGTAGAATGTCAAGTGTTCCAATAGTGATTGTTGACAAATTTAGCTTAGGAGATTCGTTATTAATCCATCTATGCCATAAATACGTGGATAATAGAGGTACTGATGGTGCAATTACTATGTGACATAACATAACAAAGGCCAAATTGCTCTTGTATGATTTAGAAGACACACGTCAAATAGGTGAATTACACGTATCACATTCAAGTAGTAGCAGAAATTACTCCTTATTATTTAAGGAAAGAAAACTAAACTATCTTATGCACAAAAAACCATGACAAGTTCAAGGGGAAGTCGAATGGAAACTCCGAATCATTCTCGGCAATCACATCACGAAAAGGAAATGAATTGAAATTTGCGGAGCTCATGACTCACTTGAGAGCTGAAATGAAGGGCTTTCTAGTCTACTGGGTCACAGGCTCCAGCCTTAACATGAACAGCTTTTCCATCATCTTAGTTGGACATTTCACTTTTTTCTCCTGAAGATTTACCTTCAAATCTTTAGCGAAGATTTACCTTCAAATCTTTAGCGAAGATTTTCTCTTACCCCTGGTGCTTCTTGTTCAAAAGAATCAAGAATAAAAGAAATTCCTTTAAATAACATATTCATTCCATCGTCTCACCCACGTAGCTTTCCATCCTTTCACCTTGAGCTTCTTTCTTGGCAAGCTTCCTTTCCAATTTCAGATCCTCCTCGGCAGATATATCAGCTTTCCACATAACACGCTCGAGATACTGTTCGATCTTAGTCTTTGATTTTCTCTTCACATTATTCTTCACTTTGCTGGATTTCAGCGAACAAGAATCGTCCTCCAATGAAGACTCAAGCTTAACCCTCGCGTTAAACTAAGTTTTCTGATGAATGTAGAATGTCAGGACAAAAGCATTTCCTAGATCATCACTGACAATCTAGCGTTCCGACAGATATTATTGATGAGTTTAGCTTACGATTCGTTATTAATCCAGCTACGTCACGAATACTAGCGTTCCAAAAGACATCCCGTGGATGTCACGTAACATAACGAAGGCTGAATTGCTCTTGGATGATCAGAAGACAAAAACTAAAAACTATCGTGCACGCAGAAAATCGCGACAAGTTCGAGAGAAAGGCCGAGATGTAAAAACACCAATGGATTCGCGGCGATGTTCCAGGAAAATCGAGCTAAACTGAGCAACCGAAACCGAAATCGAAATCGACCTCATCCACTCAGCAGTATTCAGAGTCACTTAACATCGACATTCGAAGAGATATACAGTTAACTTGAGAACAGAGACCAGAAAATCACGATGATCAACTTCGGAATCAAACGATGCACCGGAACATCGAAGAGAAAACGAAAGCGAGGAGATGAACAGAGAGCAGTTGCCTACGCTCTTGTTTTGCCCTGACTTACGTTCGTCGATCGCATCGAGCAGGTCTTCGTCGTCGATCGTGAAACTCAAAAGCATCTTCGACGATGATGGAGTGCGACGATCGGCCATGGAGTTCGGTGCGTCTGCGCAGGAGAAGAGACTTTCAATATTTTTGTGGATTTTGGAAACGATCGCAAATTGGAGGGAATCTATACATATGTAGAGGCGGGAAGTGAGGAAGAATGGCTATTGGCTTATTTTTCTTTTTAAAGAAAAAGAGGTTTGATGGAGTTTTGTTATTAACTTATTATAAATTGAGCTTTAATGGATCTGATAAATTCTTAAAATCTTTTTAAATCCACTCTTAAAGAGGGTGAGAGAAAATTGGGTATTACCTTTTTTATTTCGCACTACATAATTTAGTTCGATTTGGCTTAATTTTGTACACACTTTTGTCTCGCTTGGTTTATAATTTTCTCAAATTCGACCGAATAAAGTTCTTCTTAGAAAAGGGAAATAATCGATTTGCGTTGTGGTCAATTCTTGGTTTAACTGCATTGTGCTCAAACTCCATACTTATTCCTCATCAAATCATGAAATTATCAATCAACATTTAAGCTTATTCAGAATGACATGCCAAGCATTTACTTAGTACCGATTTGGTTGTGCTGCACCTAGATTGGCACATATTCTAAAATTTGTAACTAGGTGATTTAGTAAAGAATGACAGACATGGACTGCGTTTATTGTCTAGAATCCAATTAAAATCGAACCATTTCGACTCCAATTTGCAAAACAAGCAAATTAGGCTTAAAAGTTAAAATCATTAGTAACTCGACAAGTTTTTGAACATATATATAGTGAGAAGAGGTCCAGCTGTCTACAAATTACAAGATGCAATGCTTGATTTCAATTTGATTCAACTTGATTCTTTAACTAAACTTTATCATGATTTGAAATCGGATCTTTCATGTAATTTTTGAACACTTCCATTTCTATAAACGCAAGAATATCACCATTTTATAGCATATGAAACTTAGGGACATCTATGACAAGGGGAACAAAGTGCCCATTGCAGAGAAGGAAATGAACAAATGCTTGGGAGCTCATTTTATGTAGAAAGCGATGGAAGGGATGATGATATATTCCTGGGTATGGCACTTTTTCAGTCGAATAAACAAGAAAGATCCTTACTCCTCTTTGTGGAGGATAGATTGATTATTAGAGTTAAGTTTCCTTATTTGATTTAGCACATACTCAAATAATTCTAAATTCGCCGTTACTTTGTTGGTGGGACCCTTTTTCATTTTTCCATTTTCCTTTTTTTCTTTTTTTGGTGTTATAGCACTATTTTGTCAGTCATGAGTGTAAACTAAATGAAATATAGATATTAAAATTTTTTTCCCTCTTGACTGAGATTTTTTAGCATGTTAGATTGAAGTTTATGCGATGCCAAAGTTAAGATTGTTTTATTACCAGAATTTTAAGGAAAATGGCAAGTATAAGTCATAGCTGCAACTAGAGCAACAACAGGACTAATGTTCCTCATTTGGAGTATTACGAAGGTTTGCCTGCATCCTCATTTGCTCAAGGAGAAAGAGAAGCATCCCATGATGGTGTTCACGGGGAAAGGGGTCACCGACAATTATCTTTTACCGAATGAGTAAATCTTCGGTTTTTTTTTTAATGTAAATCGGACTCTATGTCGTTTCATAAAGGAAATGACTAATTCTACTGTATATGCGATAAAGTAAAGGATAAACAGGAGATAAAAAAAATGTACAATAAAACGTAGATATGCGATATAAAGAAAAAGATAGCCGAAAGACAAGTATTCTTGTAATTGTTGATTGTCAAAAGTCCCCTACAATTGTGCCTCTTTGGCTATTTATAGTTAATTTCGCAAGGAATTGCTCTCTAGCAGTTATTATCTTAAATTTCAAACCGCTTCTGGAGACTCTGGTACCGCGTCAATAACTGCATCGCCTTATTCACAGTGTTGTCCGCACCAAGCCCTTGAAACCGTCTCCATTCTTATAATTTTGCTCTCGAATGATTATTAATTCCGACCCTTTGGTATTTCTAACATCTAGCTACTTTCTTACGAACTGGGCTTAATGGGCTTTCCTTTTGTCAAAGGCCCAATGAGCCAAGTTCGGCACCAACAAATGATTATTCTACAATACCCAAATCAACAAATGATAATTCTACAATACCCAAATCTCCATCGGTATAAAAACTCGCTATCATCTTCAATTACACAGTAAAATTAGTGCATGCGCTCCACCTCAATTCATATTAGATCGTCAAGTTTTAAGCCGGGATTGAAGCTTTGCACCAATATTTTCGAGTATTATTTCAAGCATTTGGGATCTGGCTGAATAAGGAAAAGAAAAAGACATTCAAGAGGAGGCGCTTATTCGATTTTACATGGGAATGGTTGAAGCAAAAACTCCATAAAAGGAACCCCATCAATTTTATTCCATATATATATGGCTTCCAAAAAAATTCAAATTGACTGAAATAGAACCAGATAATGAGGTGCATGAAATTTCTTACCTATTTGCTAGCGATGAAGTATCTAAAGTTTTTTTCATTCAATCAATTACCTCAACATTTTTAATGTGGGTCAACACGAGAACTCCATTGAATCACAAACAAAAAATGTCTATCTTACACCAACACTATTAAGTAACCGTTAATTGTTTACATTGGCGTATGCTAAATTCTTTGTGGTATCAATTTTGTCTCTTGCGGGTTAGACCAGCCATTCCAAATGATATCAATTCGTCTCTCGAAGAGTTGGAACAAATTATCTACAAAAAAATATTATTTAGGCAAATTAGATGAAATTGGTAAAAAAATCATAGCAAGGTTTTAAATTATGTGTGCCCCTACATGTGATGACAGTACTATTAATATGTTATCCAACCGAACTAAAATCAAGTACTAAGAAAAATTTTATTTTCAATCAAATATTTGATAATCCACTAAAAAATTTCAAGTGTAAAGCTTGAATTTTTATGATCGAATGATTAGAAGAAAATCTAAGGGATATTAACATTGAGAAACTTTGTAGTCTTCCAGTGTGCTTGACATTTAGCCATTGAAATCTTTTGGTAGGCGAAATTGACAAAACTTTCTCCTGATTTCTTTCACACAAAAAAATGAATAATCTTACAAAACAAAATTATTAAAGGAAGACCAAGCAATGAATCGAGAGGATGAGTTTGTAGAGCAAGTATTGCGCAAGGAGCAGAATTGATGAGACGACAATACCCCACCATTTCGAAGAAGAATTTTAATGGTTTAAATTTCGAGGACGAAATTTTTATAAGAGGGGAAGAGTTGTGACATCCTGATTTTCCAATTCTGTTTTCAATTGAATAAGTCGGGCATTTCATCTTCGCGCCTATAGCTCTCTTCTCTGAGTTGGCCACTCACGAGATAACTAGTCTATCAGGTGAAGCCGTTAAGGAATCTAAACGCAATAGACTCGAGAATTCGACCAGGAACCGACTGTTCGACCGTGCTAATCTGCAAGGGTCATTACGGCACAGATCGATTAGAGACCGAAGATAGGTCGATTCAACAGAACCATGTAATTCAGTGTGGGTGATTCCACCTAATTGCACAATTCTTGTTGATCGGCACTAGACCGATTTCTCTGTCGTTTTGGTACCCTGTGTCCGTATTTGAAACCTCGAGATTTCCACGACAATCGAGAGTCGCCAATGTGTCGAAGATGCACTTTGTGGCTTGAAAATAATCAACCACAGGTCAATTGCACTGAAAATTCCTAAAAGCTACCCGGTAGGTTAGGATGCGCTAAAGTCGCGCCAGATTGAAATTAACCGAGAAATTGAACTCGATTTCAGAAATTGAAGGTTTTGTCATGTCACAATTCATTTTAGGAACGTCGACTCATCCTCAGAGTATTTTTCTACAAACCGAGATTTTTGGCAGAAAAGCAAAGTAAGGCCGTTTTTGTTCAGGAAAGTCAAAGGGCCGTTTTTAATCGAATCTTCGGAATGCAAGTTGGATCATTTGATGGGAAAAAGTCGTAAGAGAGAGAAGGACACATGGGTGGATTTAATTGAGCTTCAATTGATTTGAATTGATTGAGAATTGATTGGAATTGAAGAGGATTTGAGGGAGAAATGTCCAAAATTCGTAGCCCCCATGGTACACAACTTGTTGGACCATTTGGCAAGCTTCTTGAGGAAGCTAAGGTGAGGAAAATGGCTGAGGGTGAGGGCCAAGAGTGGTGGGGGCATGAGTGAGGAGAGTTGGACAAGTGTTGAAGGCTTGAGAGCCCAAGGGGAGCCCCCTCTTCAGCAGACCTTCTCCTCCCTTATTTCATGGCTTTCTCCATGGTTGAGAGAGTTTAGAAGCTCAAGAGAACCAGAGGAAACCAGCTGAGCCAGCCCCACCGTCGCACACCCACCGGACCAGCCAAGCCCGTCGTTTTTCTCTTCTGTTTTCCCCTCGTTCCAGTTTCTGCTCCAGCCGACCTTTCGCCAAAGATTCGACTTAAAAGTTATCTTTCCACGAGAATCAGCCAACGCTCCACCCACCACCATGACGAGCACTCCAAACCCGTACCGGAGCACTTCGCCGTTCGCCGGAACGATTCTCCGGTAGTCCCGAAATCCGGTGAGAAGCTGCTGCTCGCCGGACCGCCTGGTTCCGCCCTGCTCCGCCTGTTTCGCGTTTTCTTGCTGTTTCGCCCCTTTCCGACCCTTTCTTTGCCCATCCCAACCTCCAACAAGATCCCCAAGACCCCCGGGAGCCACCGGTTGCCAACCACCCGCTCGCCGGAGCTCCGATTGGCCCATTTCCTCGCTGTTTCAGCCATCGGTTCAGCCTCTGCAGTCCAAGAACAGAAGCAGAAAACCAGCAAGGGTTTTCAATCGTCGTGGCCCGTTTTCAAGCCCTTCCCGGCCTCCGTTGGTGTCACCGCTTTGAGGTTTATCGACCGCCTTGGCGTCGTGGTCGTCGTGAACTCACCGGCGCGCAAAACCGGTGAGTTTATCCTCTAATCCTCGCTTAGTAAGTTAATCATGCTTAAGGGATGTTTAGATTAGTCTAATTAGGTTTAGGTGGTTAGATTAGATTATTTTAATGTAAATTAGATTAGTTGCATGATTAGTTTAATGGATGTTTAATTAGGGCTAATTGTATGATTAAATTAGTGTAATCTTGTTTAAGCCCTAATTAATTATTTTTAATTATTTAATTATTTCGAATTTATAAATATTATTTTATTAAATTATATTATTATAATATAATATTTAATTATTTAATTTTCGGAATTAAATTTAATTATTTAATAATTTCGAAAATTTTGCCGGGATGGCCGGTCGTTAGAATTTCATGCTGATCGCAGCAGTGTTGTCAGTTTGTGCCAATTGTATGTTTAAATTGAGAAATTGAGTGATTGATGATTTTGGTTAATAATTCCAAAAGTGTGGAATTTAGTGATATTGATGAAGTTGTGGTATTTAACTTGAAAATACCCGGTGTTAGCTTTTAGCACCGTAATTGCTTTGTATGACTAGTTTGAATCGTTGGTTGTTATTGGATTGAATATCCAGTTCTATGGTTTATTATTGAATGATCAGCTTTGGCGAGCATTTGTTTATATATATGTATCAGCTTGGGCGAGCAATTATTATATACATATATATGTACAGCTTTGGAGAGCTATTATATCAGTTACAGCTTTGGTGAGCTATTATATCAGTTACAGCTTTGGTGAGCTATCTATTTATACAGCTTGTGCGAGCTATTATATTATCTATCAGCTACAGCTTCTGGTGAGCTATTATCTATATGTTGCAGCTTTTGGCGAGCTATTATATTATCTATCAGCTACAGCTTCTGGTGAGCTATATATATATACAGCTTGTGCGAGCTATTATATATGCTATAGCTTGAGCGAGCTACCGTCTATATGTTACAGCTTTGGAGAGCATATGTCGTATTAACGACTGGTTTGATAGACGGTATGGGATGATAGATAGTATTGGTTGATGGATAGTATGGTTTGGAATGGAAGATAGATAGTTTGATTAAATTGAATCGCTGGATCAATTGTTTGATTGAGAATTGAATTGTACTGACGTGCAGGAAGGAATTGAGGCGAGGTAAGTCCTCTATCCTATTTGTGTGGCTAGAGCGCCCTGAGGCTTATTTTCTTCCTAATCGAGTTTTAGGGGGTAGGACTCGCTGAGACATTGTCTCATCCCAGTTTGGGGAAAATATTTCAGGTCCCTAGATGGCGGTCGTGGAGGACTCGAAGCCATGGACATTTGTGGAGGTAGAGATCGAAGAATTGGCGAACGTGTCTGACTAGTGGTCATAGGACAGTTCCCTTTTTGTTGAGCCTGTCTATTTCGTAGACAATCCAGTGTTGTATATAAACCTATGTGTTTATAAGAAGGCTTGTTTGGTTGTAATTGATTGCCTGCTTTTCTATCCCAAGTTAAATGTTGTCAGGGGATTTGTTTCGCTTCCGCATGTGCAATAAAAAAAAAATGAATGGGTCGGCGACGTGTCCTGGGAAGTCGCATAATTTCTATCGACCAGAGTGGGATGTTCGCGTGCTCGAGGTTCGGGGCGTGACAGAGGCCATGGTTGATATTGCAAATGAAAAATGCTGACATGATGCTAACGCCGTTAAATCATTGTTAGATGTCCCATATAGGTGTCCAATATGACATCTTCAGATGTTGCTACATCAGCAAAGATATTGGATGCTAAGATTGTCTAGGCTAACACAAACTCTCTCTCCACATCACCCAATCTACAGGGGTAAGTGAATTGTGTCAATAAAATCATTACAACGTGGCTATTATTTAACGGACACCTCAAATTGAGACAAATTTGAAAAATGAAAAAACGATGGAAATTAATCCAGACATAATGCATGGAAGTTCTACTAGAAATGGAAAAAGAGACTTTATCATGGGGATGCATGAAGAGGAATGTGAAAAGCGACGCAACAAACTTCAATTTGTGTCCTACAAAGTCTTGGTTTTTCTGGAGTTTATTGAAATTTCTTTCCCAGTACCTCTTTTTCCCTTTTGCTTCACCTTCCAGACAAAAGAACACATGGTATCCATAAAGTCTTTGGAGAAATTCTATGAATATTACCAGCCGAGCACCTGTGGACACAGTATTTTATGTTGATCCTTCTGATCACTGATGTGCGCGTGAAAAGCACCCGAAATTAAATGGATTACAGAGTGCTATAGCCTTGTCCTAGGAAAGCATCATTACTACTTCAATATTTTTTACATATGCATATGACTATGAAATTTTATCCAAAAATCCATAAAGTTATTATACAGCGGATAATTCAATTTTAAACTTTGATAACTATTATGTCAACCAAGATAGATTAGATGCTAATATCGTCTAAGTCAACACACTTTCTCTCTCTTCATCACTCAATTTGTAGGGTAAGAAGCCACGTCAACAATTATGTTTCGCTTTTACATTACATAACATGGCAAGTTATTTGACCGATGCCTCAAATTGCGCCAAATTTGAGAAATTGAGGTTCTTGATTTAAAAAAAAAAAACAACAGTTCAGGTACTCGATTGTAAACTAAACAAGAGGTTAGGTACTTATGATATCATTATTCTTATTTCTTAAACCACTTTAAGAATACCATCATTCTTGCTCTTTCCCCCCTTTCTTAAGTTCTCGTTGTTTTTTTTCTATAAATATTTTTTCTTTGCTTTTATTTTTTGCCTTTTATTGAACATAAATTTGAAAAGATGCATGACAATTTAGACATAATTCTAATAGACAAGTACAAGAGATATTACTGAATAAAAAATATAGTATGATTAAGCATGAAAAAAGAGTTGGACGAAAATTATAGTAATAGTCAATTTTAAGCATGACACGTAACACGTGGGGAAATTCTACTAATAATGGAAAAGCAAAGGCATTCGCATAGGGATGGAAGAGGAGGGACGTGAAAAGTTAAGCAATAAACCCAATTTGCACCGTGCAAAGTCTGTCTTTTTTCAATTGCTCTCTTTCGCTTATGCTTCACTTTCTAGACAAGAAGTACATTATGTCCAGTAAAGTCTTGATCTTCCCGATGAAAAGTCCTTTATGAATAAACTGTCATGACAAGCAATTTGAGTCGGACCGAAGAGACCACATTTTGATGCACATTGTGTCTTTGAGTTAGATAAATCAAATGTTCTCCTTTTTCTCCAAATCAAGACTTTTGGTTGTCGTTTGAAAGAGAGGACCTTTCCTTGTGGCCATCCAAAGTAGGGGATAAGAGGTGATATTTCTTCACGTGACCAACTTTGAGGGCATGCATATCTTCATAAAAAAAATTTTAACTTACAAATGTTTTGTTGGTTTCTTCTTCTTCTTCTTCTTCTTTTATTATTTTTTTTTAAGTATGGGCTTTTTCATGGTAGTTATAGTGCTAATAATTGCAGCAACAAGGGTGGCAATGACCTGCTGAAGGATACTAAAGTAATTGTTGATAATTGTGAGTCACTTGATAGGAGAATCTTGGTCCTTTAAACAGAAAAAGTTAACCAAAGCAATTTGCTTGATGGATTAGTTGGTGGTTTGTGAATCATTTACTATTTCCAAAGTAAAATTAGAAAACTTGCTTCATGGATTCATTGGTGTACCCGACTCTTTTTCTTATTTAGCCTAAGGCACGTGTTTCTGTGATGACTTACATATGTATGATAGAAAGTAAGATGCAATTGTTAGGTGGATCATCAACATTTATTTTCTCTGTGCAAGTTGTACAAAGATGCTTATTTGTCAGTCGTATTAATTATGGTCAACTTTATTCATTACTAGACAAGAAAAAGGGTCGGGCATCACCAACTAACAATGCACAATGTACTAGGTATACTCTAGGCAACACTTATGAACATGAAAATCATGCAAAAGACCACAATTCTCCTATCAGGCAGTTTGATTATCAACTACTACCTCAGCACCCTTCAGTAAATCATTGCTGCCTGTCTTGCTACAAATCTTTAGCATTGTAATTGCCATGTAAAAGCCTACATTTATTGCATATTCACCAATAACGCATTAAATGAAGACACTAAAATTATAAGGTTATTGAGATTGTACGGATGCCCAAAAAAAAAAAAGAGGCCTTGGTCTTGATCTTTGTTTAATGTTTTTGGTAGGTGAATATCTCGGTCTTCCTATCTTGCTTCTGCTTTAAATAAGATAGAACTAAGCAAAAAGAGAGAAAAAAAATTCAATAAGTTGTGGACAATTTCAACTGTTGGTCATGAGTTCCTAAATTGAAAGATTCAATTTAAAAAATACGTACACACTGATTATAAGCCGATGCGTAGGATGGGTAATCTACGAAAGTGTCTGTGCGGATGTGTCTATATATATAAAGTTGGTCAGTCCTGCTTGACGGGCTCTATCAATTATTTACTTTCTTTTTCCTAAAAGTCATCAATTTAAAAAACACATGATTTAATCTAAAATCTATTTAGATATATATGAACCCACTTAATGAGGTCAATTAGCTATAAAATATGAAATTATATTAGATTACAAATGTTCATACACGTGCTAACATTGCACACATATTTTCAGATTACATGTAAATAAAAATTAGGAATTAGAATAAAAGGAACTGTTCGGTGGTTGATTGTTTCCAAATATTACTCAAACCTTAGAACTTGGCATACTTGAACCAAATATAATTACCAACAACAAAATAAATCGTCAAATGCACTAATCTAATTTGGTCCCAAGAAGGCATCATTAGTACTCCGATACTTTTGACATGTGCATATAACTTAATTACCTTGTCATTTATTAATGTAAATCAATGTGAGACCTCCGTTGAGATCGTAAATGAAAAACTGTCTATATGCACCAACAATATTAAGTAGCCGCTAACTGTTTACATTGGCTTCAGATATGATCCTCATGGTCTTAATTTTGTCTCTTGCGGGTCAAACTAGCTGTTCCAGATGACATCAATTGGTCTCTCAAAGAATTGGAACAAATTATTTACAAAAAATATTGTTTAGGCAAATTAGTTGTGATTGGTAAAGAAATCATAGTAAGGTTTTAAATATGTGTGCCTATACAATTGCATATGATGATAATATTATCAATATGATGTCCAACTGAACAAAAATCTAGTACTAACAAAAAGATTATTTTCAATCAAAAGTTTGATAATTCACTAAAAAATTTTGAGTGTAAAGCTTGAATTTTTATGATCGAATGACTAGAAGAAAATCTGAGAGAAATCAACATTGAGAAAAATTTTGTAGTCTTCCAATGTGCTTGATATTTAGCCACTGAAATTATTTGGTGTGTGAAATTAACAAAACTATCTCCCTATTCTCTTTCATACAAATGAATGAATAATCTTACGAAAAAAAAAATTATTAAACAGAGACCAAGCAATGAATAGAGAGGATGAGTTTGTAGAACAAATATCGCGTAAACAAAAGTATGTTTGAGATTTGAGTCTAGACCAATGATTGTATAGAAAACTCTTTGGGACAACGGCATCGCAAGTACTTGAATTATTACCCCTTTTGCAATCAGGTACCTAAAGTTTTTTCATTCAATCAATCATCTTAATTTTCCATGTGGGTCAACATGAGACCTTCGTTAATTTTGTGGATGGAAAATGTTGACACGACGTTAATGCCGTTGAATAGTTGTTAAATGTCCATACTAGTGTCTAATACAGCATCTTGAGATGTTGCTTTGTTGGCAGAGGCATTGGATGCTAGGATTGTCTAAGTCAACATGAACTCTCTCTCCACATCACCCAATCAGTAGGGTAAGCAAATCGTGTAAATAAAATCTTTACAACATAACAATTTTTTCACGGATGCCTCAAATTGAGACAAATTTGAAAAAAGAAAAAGTAAAAGAGATTAATCTAGACATAAAGCATAGAATTTCTACTAGTAATGGAAAAAAGAGACGTTCTCATGGGGATGCAAGAGGAGGGACGTGAAAAGCGAAGCAACAAATTTCAATTTGTGTCCAGTAAAGTCATGGTCCTCCCGAAATTTATTGAAGTTGCTTTCCCATGACCTCTTTTTCTCTTTTGCTTCATTTTCCATACAAAAAGGCATAAGGTATCCATGAAGCCTTTGGAGCAATTCTGCTTAGTATTACCAAACAAGCACTTGTGGACGAATAGTATCTTATTTTGATTCCCCTGACCACTGACGTACGCGTGAAAAGCACCCAAAATTAAAAGGATGACAGAGTGCTATAGTCTTGTCCCAAGAAAGCATCATTACTACTTGAATACTTTTGACACATGTATATGACTTTACGAAAAATTATCCAAAAATCCAAAAATTTATTAAATAACGAATAATTCAGTTTTAAACTTTGATATAATACCATGTCAACCGAGATATATTAAATGCTAATATCATCTAAGTCAGTGCACTTCTCTCCTCATCACTCAATCTGTAGGGTAAGAAGCCAGGTCAACTATTATGTTTAACTTTTCTTGATTAAGTGAGTCATATAAGCAAAATTACATAACAAATGCCTCAAATTGTGCCAAATTTGAAAATTTGAGGTTCTTGATTTTTTTTAAAAAAAAAAACTATTCCTATGCTCGATCGTAAACTGAACAAGAGCTCAAGTACTTATGGTATCATTATTATTAACTCTTAAATCGCTTTAAGGGCGCGCTTGGTAACGATTCTGTTCCCGGGAATAAATTCTTATCAGAAATGATTATTTTTATTTTGTTTCCGAGAACTGATTTTGAGTAAAAGAATGCGTTTGGTAATTGTACAAAATTTCTGATTCTAGAATAGAATTGTGTTTGGTACCGTATTCATTGATTCTATTCCAAATCAATTTATTTTAATTTTTAAATAATTTTTATAATTTTTATAATTTTTTCCTTTTTTCCTTTTTTTTTTTTTTTCTTTTTTCTCCTATTCTAATTCTTCTTCAGGCCGGTTGCCGACCCTCGGCGAGGCCGACCCTCGTCGGCTCGGCCTCGCTAACAGCTGGGCGAGGCCCGCCTGGCCACCGGCAGGGTTGGGTGATCCTCGCCGGTGGCTAGGCTTGCCTCCAGCGAGCTCACCGGACTAGTCGCCGGCGACCAGCGGCGATCGATAGCGGTGGCAGCAGGCGGCGGTTGCAGGGTGCGCGGTCGATGAAGAATAAGAAAAGAGAAAAAGAAGAGTTTTGATTCTCAATTTTATTCCCGGAACAAGAATCAACTTTTTTTTTTTATTCTTGATTCTCATCCCAAACTGATTCTGGAAACAAATTTGTACCCAGGAACAAAAATTTTGCCAAACACAATTCTCGTCCCGAACTGATTCTGGGAACAAAAAATCAGAATCTGACAATGTTTGGATGGTTACCAAACAGGCCCTAAGAGTAACATCATTCTTGCTTCTTCTTTTTTTCCATTCTTAAGTTATTTTTGTTTTTTTCTAGAACATAAATTTGAAAAAAAAATATAAAAATTTAGACACGATTCTAATAGACAAGTACAAGAGATATTATTAAATGAAAAATCATAGTACGATTAAGCTTGAAAAGAAAGAATTGGACGAAAATTATAGTACCAGTCAATTTTAAGCATGGCATGTAACGCGTGGGGAAATTCCACTAGTAGTGGAAAAATAAAGGCATTCACATGGGGATGGAAGAGGAGGGATGTGAAAAGTGAAGCAATAAAAGCCAATTTGCACCCTGCAAAGTCTGTCTGTTTTCAATATCTCTCTTTCGCTTCTACTTCACTTCCTAGACAAAAAGTACATTATGTCCATTAAAGCCCTGGTCTTCCCGATGAAAGTCCTTTATGAGTGTACTATCATGACAAGCAATATGAGTTAGGGCCCGTTTGGTTCAGCTTTGGGGAAATACCCTTGAGAGAATGCAAATACTTTTGAGGTAAATGTGTTTTCTAAAATGCTAGACTATTTGGTAAATTATAACTGAAAAGTGCTTTAGGGAAATGCAAAACTATTTGGTAAACATATATTTGAAATGCCCTTTAGTGTGACCAAATTAAGTATTTTAGTTTTAGTATTTTTAAAATTGCAAAAAAGAAACAATGACTATATAACCTTTTACATTTTCATGTTGAGAGTAATGTAAAAGATATATATTAGTAAATTTATTCAAAAATTATATTAAAAGAATTTGATTATAAATTAGATGCAAAGCTCAAAAGATTAAGTTTTTTAGTTTTAGTATTTTTAAAATTGCAAAAAATAAACAATGACTATATAACTTTTTACATTTTCATGTTGAGAGTAATGTAAAAGATATATAAAAATGAATTTGATTATAGATTACATGCAAAGCTCAAAAAAGTAAGTTTTTTAGTTTTAGTATTTTTAAAATTGCAAAAAATAAACAATGACTATCTTTTACATGTTTATGTTTGAGAGTAATGTAAAAGATATATATTAGTAAATTTATTTAAAAATTATATTAAAATAATTTGATTATAGATTAGATGCAAAGCTCAAAAAATTAAGTTTTTTAGTTTTAGTATTTTTAAAAGTACAAAAAATAAACAATGACTATATAACCTTTTACATTTTCATGTTGAAAGTAATGTAAAAGATATATATTAGTAAATTTATTTAAAAATTATATTAAATAATTTGATTATAGATTAAATGCAAAGCTCAACTTTTGGCCTAGGGTGCTTTTAGGTTTGTTTTCAACTTTGAATAAATTTTTTAAATTATTGTACTATTAATCATCTTCGTTAATTAATGATTATTCTAGTGTATTGATAAAAAGTTGGGCTATTGATTGTCAAAAGATAAAAATGACAAATAAAAAAAGGTGAACCCAACATTTGCAAAGGGTTTTTATTATTATTATTTTTAAAAAATAAAAATAAAATCCAACGAAACTCCATCGCCGATCAACGACGGTTGGGGTGTGGGGAAGATGATCGGTTTAAAAAAGAAAAAGAAAAAGAAGTCAACGAATGAACAGTAGAGGTGGACTTGCATTTCCGAAATGCTGAAAGCCCAAAACATGTCTCCACCTGCTTTGGGCTTTCAGCATTTCATTCAGCATTTGGCTAAGGACACCTTCAAATGCTGAACCAAACACCTAATTTTTTTCCCAATGGGCTTTCAGCCCTGAAAGCCCCTTGGGAATGCTGAACCAAACGGGGCCTTAGCCTAAAGAGGCCACCTTTTGATGCACATTGTGTCCTTGAGTTAGACAAATAAATTGTTCTCCTTTTTCTCCATAGCAAGACTTTTGGTTGTCGTCTGAAAGAGAGGATCTTTTCTTGTGGCCATCCAAAACAAGAATAGGAGGTGATCACATGACCAACTTAGAGGTCATGCACATCTTCATAAAAAAAATTATAATTTACAAATATTTTGTTGGTTTTTTTTTTTCCCTTTAGTATGGGCTTTTACGTGGCAGTTATAGTGTTAAAAATTTATAGCAAAATGGGGGAGGATGATCTACTGAAGGGTGCTGAAGTAGTTGGTGATGATCGTGAATCACTTGATAGGAGAATTATGGTCCTTTGAACTGAAAAAGTTAGCCCAAAGCAACTTGCTTGATGGATTAGTTGGTGATTTACTATTTCCAAAGTAAAATTAAGCAACTTGCTTCATGGATTTGTTAG
This sequence comes from Eucalyptus pauciflora, assembly GCA_007663325.1. Lineage (NCBI taxonomy): Eukaryota > Viridiplantae > Streptophyta > Magnoliopsida > Myrtales > Myrtaceae > Eucalyptus > Eucalyptus pauciflora. The sequence goes on from VMYD01000275.1 coordinate 320,147, forward strand.
TGTACCCAACTCTTTTTCTTGTTTAGCCCAAAGCAAGTGTTTCTATTCTCCTTATCAAATAGTCAATGTTTGTTGTCTTCGATGACTTGTAGATGTATAATAGAAAGTAAGATGTCATTGTTAGGTGGATTGTCAATATTTATTTCAATCAGTGCAAGTTGTACAAAGATGCTTATTTGTCAGTCATATTAATTGTGGCCATCTTCATTCATCATTAGACAATGGTCAGGCATCGCCAACTAACAATGTACAGTGTACTAGATATATGCCCTTTGATACTTTTGACATGTGTATATAACTTTACAACTATCATTTATAATCACCTAGTAGTAATACATGACAAAGAAAATCAGAGAATATTTTTTGGCTTATAAAAAAAATACAATTTGATTGTGCCTTACTTAAGCATTTGGGATCTGGCTGAATAAGGAAAAGACAGAGACATTCAAGAGGAGGCGCTTATTTGATTTTACATGCAAGGGGTTGAAGCAAAAACTACAAAGAAGGAGACCCATCAATTTCATTCTACATCCATGGCTTCCAAAAATATTCAAATTGACCGAAATAAAACTAGATAATGAGGTCCATGAAATTTCTTACCTATGTGCTGGCAATCAACTATCTAAAGTTTTTTTTTTCCATTCAACCAATTACCTCATCATTTATTAATGTAAATCAATGTGAGACCTCCGTTAAGATCGTAAATGAAAAATTGTCTATATGACACCAACAATATTAAGTAGCCGCTAACTATTTACATTGGCCTCAAATAAGATCCTCGTGGTATCAATTTTGTCTCTTGCGAGTCAAACTAGCTATTTCAGATGATATCAATTGGTCTCTCAAAGAATTGGAACAAATTATTTACAAAAAATATTGTTTAGGCAAATTAGTTGTGATTGGTAAAGAAATCATAGTAAGGTTTTAAATTATGTGTGCCTATACAATTACGTATGATGATAATATTATCAATATGATGTCCAACCAAACGAAAATCAAGTGCTACGAATAAGTTTATTTTCAATCAAAAGTTTGATACTTCACTAAAAAGTTTTGAGTGTAAAGCTTGAATTTTTATGATCAAATGACTAGAGGAAAATATGAGGGAAATCGACATTGGGAAATTTTGTCATCTTCCAATGTGCTTGACATTTAGCCACTGAAATTATTTGGCGTGTGAAATTAACAAAAGTATCTCCTATTCTCTTTCATATGAATGAATGAATAATCTTACGAAAGAAAATTATTAAACGGAGACCAAGCAATGAATAGAGAGGATGAGTTTGTAGAACAAATATCGCGTAAACAAAAGTATATTTGAGATTTGAGTCTAGATCAATGGTCGTATAAAAAACTCTTTGGGACAATGACATCGCAAGTACTTGAATTATTACCCCTTTTGCAATCAGGTACCTAAAGTTTTTTCATTCAATCAATCATCTTAATTTTCCATGTGGGTCAACGTGAGGCCTTGGTCAATTTTGTGGATGGAAATTATTGACACAACGTGTCTAATAGCTATTAAATGTCCATACTAATGTCCAATTATGTAGCACCGACACTTTCCGGAAGCCTTCGTGTCGTGTTCAACCCGTCCCGATACGCTTTGACACGCAGTCAACGAGTGTCGAAAAATCCGACACGTGGTCAACTCTCTTCGACACGCGATTCCGACACGCACAGGGTCAATTTTAAAAATTTCTAATACTTGAGGGGTCAAAATATAAATATACAAAAAAGAAGTAATAAAAGAAGTAATAAACAATGCTATAAATATACACGCACGGGGTCAATTTTTTTTTAGTTTTGTTTTTTTAGAATTGTTTTAGTTTTTTCAAAAGTCTTTTACTATGAAAGAAGTAATAAAAAGTGCTATATATGATAAATAAATAAATTTAAAAATATTATTTCAGCATTTTTCTTCAAACAATTTTTTTCCTCTAAGTTTTATGTATTATTGTAACAGATTAAAATAATGAATGATATTAGCAAATATTAAATTAATATTTTTTGTGTAAATTAATTCTAGGCTATTTATTTATATATATAAATATATTTAATATATAACGTGTCGGAACGTGTCGAAATTGTCTATTTTTAAGAAAAGACGTGTCGGCGTGTTGTGTCGTGTTGCGTGTCACGTATCCGTGTCGGTGCTACATAGGTGTCCAATATAACATCTTGAGATGTTGCTATGTCAACAAAGACATTGGATGCTAAGATTGTCTGCCAACATGAGCTCTTTCTCCACATCACCCAATCAGCAAGGTAAGTGAATCGTGTAAATAAAATCATTACAACATAGCAATTTTTCAACGGATGCCTCAAATTGAGACAAATTTGAAAAAAGAAAAAGTAAAAGAGATTAATCCAGACATAAAGCATAGAATTTCTACGAGTAATGGAAAAAAGAGACGTTCTCGTGGGGATGCAAGAGGAAGGACGTGAAAAGCAAGCAACAAATTTCAATTTGTGTCCAGTAAAGTCATTGTCTTCCCGAAATTTATGGAAGTTGCTTTCCCATGGCCTCTTTTTCTCTTTTGCTTCATTTTCCAGACAAAAAGGCATATGGTATCCATGAAGCCTTTGGAGAAATTCTGCTGAGCATTACCAAACAAGCACTTGTGGACGAAGCGTATCTTATTTTGATTCCCCTGACCACTGACGTACGCATGAAAAGCACCCAAAATTAAATGGATGACAGAGTCCTATAGCCTTGTCCCAATAAAGGATCATTACTACTTAAATACTTTTGACATATGGATATGACTTTACGAAAAATTATCCAAAAATCCAAAAATCTATTAGATAATAAATAATTCAGTTTTAAACTTTGATATAATACCATGTCAACCGAGATATAATAAATGCTAATATCATCTAAGCCAGTGCACTTTTTCTCTTCTCATCACTCAATCTGTAGGGTAAGAAGCCATGTCAACTATTATGCTTAACTTTTCCTGATTAAGTAAGTCATATAAGCAAAATTACATAACATGACAAGTTATTTAACCGATGCCTCAAATTGAGCCAAATTTGAAAATTTAAGGTTCTTGATTAAAAAAACAAAAACTATTCCTGTACTCAGTCGTAAACTGAACAAGAGCTCAAGTACTTACAATATCATTATTCTTAACTCTCAAATCGCTTTAAGAGTAACATCATTCTTGCTTCTTCTTTTTTTTCCCTTCTTAAGCTCTTTTTGTTTGTTTCTAGAACATAAATTTGAAAAGATACGTGAAAATTTAGACACAATTCTAATAGACAAGTACAACAGATATTACTGAATGAAAAATCACAGTATGATTAAGCATGAAAAAAAGAATTGGACGAAAATTATGGTACCAGTCAATTTTAAGCATGGCATGTCACGCATGGGGAAATTCTACAAGTAGTGGAAAAATAAAGGCAATCACATAGGGATGGAAGAGGAGGGACGTGAAAAGTGAAGCAATAAAGCCAATTTGCATCCTGCAAAGTCTGTCTGATTTCAATTGCTCTCTTTCGCTTCTGCTTCACTTTCTAGACAAAAAGTACAATATGTCCATTAAAGTCTTGGTCTTCCCGATGAAAAGTCCTTTATGAGTGTACTCTCACGACAAGCAATACGAGTTAGCCTGAAGAGGCCACCTTTTGAAGCACATTGTGTCCTTGAGTTAGACAAATAAATTGTTCTCATTTTTCTCCATAGCAAGACTTTTGGTCGTCGTCTGAAAGAGAGGACCTTTTCTTGTGGCCATCCAAAACATAGAATAGGAGGTGATCACATGACCAACTTAGAGGGCATGCACATCTTCATAAAAAAATTATAATTTACAAATGTTTTGTTGGTTTTTTTTTTTTTGTTAGTATGGGCTTTCATGTGGTAGTTATAGTGTTATAAAATTTATAGCAAAATGGGTGAGGATGATCTGCTAAAGGGTACTAAGTAGTCGGTGATGATCATGAATCACTTGATAGGAGAATTATGGTCCTTTGAACTGAAAAAGTTAGCCCAAAGCAACTTGATTTTAATTGACTATTAAAAGTTTTTTTTTTTTAAAAAAAAAACCATACAAGACTCACCACAGAGCCAATGAAAAGCACCAAAATTACATGAATGACAGAGTGCTATAGCCTCGTCCCATCTTCAATGCTTTTGACATGTGAATATAACTTTACAACTATCATTATAATCCCCTAGCAGTAATACATGACAAAGAAAATCAGAGAATATTTTTTGGCTTATAAAGAAAAAAACATACAATTTGATTGCGTCTTATCTCAAGCATTTGGGATCTGCCTAAATAAGGAAAAGAAAAAGACATTCAAGAGAAGGCGCTTATTTGATTTCGCATATGAGTGGTTGAAGCAAAAACTCTATAAAAGGAGCCCCACCAATTTCATTCTATATCTTTCGACCAAAAAAATCAAGACTTTCTATATGTGTGGCTTCCTAAAGAAAATCAAATTGACTTGAATAAAACCAGATAATGAGGTGCATGAAAATTCTTACCAATATGCTGGCAATTAAGTATCTTAAGTTTTTTTTTTTTTTTTCGTTCAATCAATTACCTCGACATTTCAAATGTTTCACAACATGATGCACAGTCCCTGGGAATAAAATGTTAACAAACTGCACCAATGTGGAGGAACTAAATCTCAATTAAATCATGGACATTGTGCAATAGGTCGCACGTGTCACGTATGTGAATATTGGACAACTCGCACATGATGTATGGAAGTGTGTGTAATATGTTCCCACTGATTAGATGTCTAAATGCAATTATTTTCTTGTGCATTTGATCTATGCAATCCACCTTAACTGATCTTCCCCGACACACATTCGTGGGGTTTGTTGCTCAATATATCTTATGTACATATTCTGTCAAGAAAAACACTTTCCATATAAGATAACCATAAGAAATTGCTTTGCATTTTGTGTCCAAATATGTTTTTTTTCTTGCTTACTATACCACAGGGTGCAAATTTCATTTTGAATGAAGAAATCAGAAAGAAACAGAAAACGAAGTAAAATATCCCCATTAACAATCATTGGCGGAGCAACAGTAATTACCCTTAGCTAGCAGCGCCGAACCACATCTGAGAGGATGATGGGTAAATAGTAAACCATGAGAAGTGACGTTCTCATGGATGCATGAGAAGGGATGTGAAAAGCGAAGCAACAAACTTCAATTTGTGTCCTGCTAAGTCTTGGTCTTTCTGGAATTTATTGAAGTTTCTTTCCCATTACCTCTTTTTTCTCTTTAGCTTCACTTTCTAGAAAAAAAAAAGCACATGGTATCCATGAAGTCTTTGGCGAAATTCTCTTAATACTACCAAACAAGCACTTGTGGGTAAACAGTATTTTATTTTGATTCCTCTGATTGACGTGCGCGTGAAAAGCACCCAAAATTAAATGGATGACAAAGTGCTATAGCCTTGTCCCAAGAAAGCATCATTACTACTATATGAATATGATTTACGAAAGATTATCTTAAAAATTCATAAATTTATTGTATGACCGCTAATTCAAACCTAAACTTTGATATGCTGGCATGTCAATTGAGATATATTAGATGCTAATATCATCTAAGTCAACACACTTTCTCTCTCCTCATCAAAGGGTAAGTAGCCACGTCAATTATTATTTTTAACTTTTGCTGAGTAAACGAGTCATGTCAGCAAATTAGATAACATGTCAATTTATTTAATTGATACCTCAAATTGAGCCAAATTCGAAAAATTGAGGTTCTTGATTGAAAAAAAAAAAAAACAAAAAGAGTTCAGGTACTCGATTGCAAACTAAAAAAAGAGGTTAGGCACTTTTGATATCATTATTCTTAGCTCTTAAATCTCTTCAAGAATAACATCATTCTTGCTTTTTTCCCCCTTTCTTAAGTTCTAGTTGTTTTTTCTATATATTTTTTCTTTGATTTTTTTCTTTATGAAAATGTAGACATAATTCTAATAGAGAAGTACAAAAGAGATTATTGAACGAAAAATCACAGTACGATTAAGCACGAAAAAAGAGTTGGATGAAAATTATAGTGACGGTCAATTTTAAGCATGGCCTAAAACGTGTGGGGAAATTCTCCTAGTAATGGAAAAACAAAGGCATTCTCGTAGGGATGGAAGAGTAGGGATGTGAAAAGTGGAGCAACAATGCCCAATTGCATTGTGCAATGTCTGTCTTTTTTCAATTGCTCTCTTTCGCTTCAGCTTCACTTTCTAGACAAAAAAGTACATGCTGTCCAGTAAAGTCTTTGTCTTGCTGAGTTTGTGGTTTATCTACATGAACAGAGCACTTGTGGACAGAAAGTGTCCTTGAAAGTCTTGGTTGATCACTTTGCTTCGCCATAACTCTTGATTGTTCTCTATGATTGACCCATGGTCTTTGTTGAGATCTTTTTGGGTTCCTTCTTAGCTTCCTTCTTATACTAATTTATAGTATGCTTAATTTTAAGCAAGATATGTAGTGCATGGAAATTTTACAAGTAATGGAAATAGAGATATTCACATAGGGATGGAAGAAGAGGGATGTGAAAAGTGAAGCAATGAAGCCAATTTGCATCTTCAGTAAAGTCTTGGTCTTCCCTGTGAAAAGTACTTTATGAATGTACTATGACGACCATCAATTTGAGTTAGATCGAAGAGACCATGTTTTGATGCACATTGGGTCCTTGAGTTAGATAAATCAACCGTTCTCCTTTTTCTCTAGATCAAGATTTTTGGTTGTCATTTAAAAGAAAGAACCTTTTCTTGTGGCCATCCAAAATGGAGGATAAGTGATGATATTTCTTCACATGATCAACTTCGAGGGCATGCATATCTTCATAAAAAATTTATAACTTACAAATATACTGTTGTTGTTTTTTTTTTTTTTTTTATAGTATAGGTTTTTACATGGCAGCTATAGTGCTAAAAATTCGCAGCAAAATGGGCGGCAATGACCTATTAAAGGGTGCTGAAGTAGTTGTGATGATTGTGACTCACTTGATAGGAGAATCGTGGTCCTTTGAATAGAAAGAGTTAGCCCAAAGTAACTTGCTTGATGGATTAGTTGGTGATTTGCCAATCATTTACTATTTCTAGAGTTAAATTAGAAAACTTGCTTCATGGATTCATTGGTGTACCCGACTCTTTTTTCTGTTTAGCCCAAGGCATGTGTTTCTACTCTCCTTATCAAACAATCAAAATAAGTTGTCTTTGATGACTTGCAGATGTATAATAGAAAGTAAGATGCAATTGTTAGGTGAATCGTCAACATTTATTTCAGTCAGTGCAAGTTGTACAGAGATGCTTATTTGTCAGTCGTATTAATTATGGTCAGCTTTATTCATCGCTAGACAAGAAAAAGGGTCAGGCATCACCAACTAACAATACAATGTACTAGATATACTGTAGGCATCACACTTATGAATAGGGAAATCGTGCAAAGGACCACAATCTTCCTATCAGGTGGTTCTTGATCATCAGCTACTACCTCAACACTCTTTAGAAGATCATTACTGCCCGTTCTTGCTACAAATCTTTAGCATCGTAATTGCCATGTAAAAGCTTACATTGATTGCGTATTCACCAATAACACATTAAACGAAGATATTGAAATTATAAGGTTACTAGAATGTACGGATGCATTTAAAAAAAAAAAAAGGCTCGGGCTTGATCTTTGTTTAATGTTTTTGGTAGGTAAATGTCTTGGTCTTCCTGGACTAAATAATATCTTCTCTCCATTAGCTCACTTCTACTTCAAAAAAGATAGAACTAAGAAAAAAGATAGAAAAAATTCAATAAGTTGTGGACAATTTCAACTGTTGCTCATGAGTTCCTGAATTGGAAGATATAATTTAAAAAATACGTACGCATATATATATATATGTAATTCAATAAGTTGGTCAGTCCTCCATGATCAGCCCTATCAATAATTATCTTTCCCTTTCCTAAAAGTTATTAATTTAAAAAACAGATGATATAATCCAAAAATCTATTTAGATATGAACTCAGTTAGTGAGGTCAATTGATTACGAAATATGAAATTAAATTAGATTATTAATGTTCATACACATGCTACGCATAGACGAAGACATCGGGCGCATTTATTTAGATTACATGTAATTAAAAATTAGGAATTAGAATAAAATGAACTGTTTCTGAAGTGAGTGTTTCCAAATACTACTCAAACCTTAGAACTTGGCATACTTGAACCAAATATAACTACCCATAGCAAAATAAATCGTCAAATGCACTAATCTAATTTTGTGCCAAGGTATCATTAGTACTTAGTAGTCTAAACGAAAGGAAATTTAACGAAATGGACATTGACAAACTTCGTAGTCTTTCAATGTGCTTGACAATTAGCCCCTGAAATCTTTTGGCGTGTGAAATTAACAAAAATATCTCCCATTGTCTTTCACATGAGAGAATGAATAATCTTACAAAAGAAAATTATTAAAGGGAGACCAAGCAATGAATTGAGAGGATAAAATTGTAGAAAAGATATCGCATAAACAAAAGTACATGTGAGATTTAACCTAGACCAATGATTGTATGATAAACTTTTTGGGACAATGAAATGGTGAGTTTCTGAATTGTTATCCCTTTCGCAATAAAGTACATGAACTTTTTATGGTTTAATCAATTACCTCAATTTTTCAAATGTGGATTAAAGTGAGGTCTTTGTTATAATTTCGGACGTAAAAGGTTGACATGGTGACTAGCGCTGTTAAATAGCTGTTAAATGTCCATATTGGTGTCGATATGGTACCTTGAGATGTTGTCACGTTAGCAAAAACAATCTATGCCAAGATTGTCTAAGCCAACGTACACTCTCTCCTCATCGTCGAACTTGTAGGGTAATCGAACAATGTCAAGACATGGAATCTATTAAAGTTTCGTTCCTGTTAGGTCTTTCACTTTTGCTTCACTTTCCAGACAAAAAAGCACGTGATATGCAATAAAGTCTCTGTAGATGTTCTCTGCAAACTACGAAAGAAGCACTTGTGGACAAAAGGTACATCATTTTGATTCTCCTAACCACTAGCGTTCATGTGAAAAGCACCCAAAATTCAATGGATGACAGAGTGCTTGTAGCCTAGTCCCAGGAAAACATCATTACTGCTTCAATACTTTTGACATATGAACCTGACTTGCCCACAAAATTGTCCAAAAAAGTCATAAAGATATCATACGATAGCAAATTAGATTCTAAACTTTTCAATTTAAGTAATTTAGTCCTAAATTTTTTTACGATTTATCAATATAATTATTTTTTGTTTGAAGCGCTGAATTGATGATCATACTACTACATAGGATGGTTAGCATCTACATCAATGATTTTTAAGTCAAAATTGACTCGAAGAACTACATTAGCAAATCATTAACAAGTTTAGAATTAAATTGATCAAATTGAAAAGTTCAGGATTGAATTGGCGATTGTCCAATAAGTTTACGATATTTAGGATAATTATCCCCTGAGTTCCCTAGAAATAATACATGACGAAGAAAATGAGGGAATATTTATTGGCTTACAGAAAAATATACAAACTGCTATCTACGAAAAAGACTATCATGCAAATTAGTTGTAATCGGTAGACCAGATAGATAAACCAAGAACATATAAATGTGCCAACGTCTTCAAATGAATAAAAGAAATCATAGTAAAGTTTTAAATTATGTGTGCATAAACGGTACATGTAATAGTATTTTTTATTAACATAATGTCCAATCGACAAAAAATCAAGTACGTAGAAAAAGTCTGTCTTCAATCAAATGTTTCATAAGCCACTAAAATATTTCGAGTGGAAGAAAAGAAGTGCTCTAGACTTAGAAATATATTTTAAATCTCCAATTACATTCAAGTGTGCACCAAACTATCTGAGCATATACTTTTGTTGATTTGGGCGAGGAGATGAAAGGGAAAGCAATGGAATTGGCCAAAAAAGTGGACATGAATAATACGTTATTTTTCAAATTTTATGATTGAAATTATTCGAGAAGATAATCTAAAGAAATTAACATTGAGAATTTTATAGTCTCCAAGTGTGCTTGACATTTAGCCGCTAAAATCTTTTTGCAATGGCGTGAAATTATCAAAAGTATTTCCTATTCTCTTTCACATGAAAGAATGAAAAATATAAAAAAAAAAAAAAAAACAATTTAAGTGAAACCGAGCAATGAATCCAAAGGATGAGTTTGTAGAACAAATATCGCCTAAAAAGAAGTGTAGGTATTCGATTGTAAGCTGAACAAAAGCTTAGATTACTATGTCATTATCCCTAACTCCTAAACCGCTCTAAGAAAAGCATTTGACGAAAAATATTGTCTACAAATGTGACTATAATAAAATGGTACGTTGGAAGTGAACGGCCCAGCGGCGGGGCAATGACCGTGAGACTGGTAGTGCTCTCTCTCTCTCCCCATTCTGGCATTTGTTTTTTTTTGTCTCTTGCTGTATTTTTCTTTTTGTTTTTCTCTTTGCTTTTTTTTTTCTTTTATTGAACTTAAATTTGAAAAGATATATGAAAATTTAGATATAATTCTAATAGACAGGTACAATAGAGATTAATGATGAAATATCACAAAATAAATGAACATGAAAAGGGTTGGATGAAAATTATAGTATTGTAAATTTTAACAGTAATGCATGGAAATTCTACTAGTAATGGAAAACAAGATATTCGCATAGGGATGGAAGACCAGTGACGTGAAAAGTGAAGCAACAAGGGCATTTGTGTCCTGCAAAGTCTTAGTGTTGCTGGATTTTATTGCCTTTCGGTTTGACATTTGCTTCACTTTCTAGACAAAAAAAATTACATGATGTCCACAAAAGCCTTGGTCTTCCTGAGTTTATGCTTAAATTACAAAAACAAATAAATGATAGTGGAAAGTACGAATATATGGGCCTGACTTAAAAAAGAAAAAATGCAAATGGGAGGTGAAACAAGCACTGGTGGACATAAATCGTCCTTAAAAGTCTTCATCTTCGTTCGGTCCTTTTAGGCAGGAAAAAAGCCTTGGTCTTCCTGAACTTTGATAGTTTTCTCTCTCCATTAGCTCACGCTCATTTTGCTTCGCCATTGCCCTTGTTGTTCTCTGCAGTGACTGATTCACCCATGGCCATTGGAGAGATCGTATTGGGTTCCTTCTTGCAGGTCCTCTTCGACAGGTTAACTTCTCTGGGATTGGAATATGCACAACGCGAAGGAATCAACATTGCTTTACTCAACGAGTGGAAGGGGATGCTGGAAACAATCAACATGGTGCTGGATGATGCAGAGGACAAGCAGTTGGGCGGTAACCGTCTAGTGAAGCTTTGGCTGGATGATGTTAGGGACTTGGCCTATGACATGGAAGACTTGCTCGATGAGTTCGCGATTGAAGCCACTCAAGTTAAGTCTGGGGCAGAATCCAGCGCAAGCAGAGATCAGAATATGAACTTGTGGAAATTCTCTTCCTGGGGCCAAGATGGATCATCCGGATCGAATCTGAACTCGAGCTCGTTTGAAACTAAGGTACAAGAGATCAGTGGCAGGTTGGAAAATATTGTCACTAGGAAGGCTCGTCTGACCTTGAGAGAGAATGCCGCGGACATATCCAACTACACCAACAAAAGGCTCCCTAGCACTTCTTTGCCGGAGACTCGGTTTTTCGGCAGGGAGAAGGAAGAAGCGGAGTTACTGGAACTATTGATAGGTGAGGTTGGAAATTTCGATGCCGGGTTGAGCATAGTCCCCATAGTTGGGATGGGCGGTGTTGGAAAGACAGCTATGGCTCAACAGTTGTACAATGATCCCAAAATGAATAGCTATTTCGAGAGGAAAGCATGGGTTTGTGTTTCAGATGTTTTTGATGTTCTTGACATAACAAAGACTATTTTACAATCAATAAGTGGGTTGTCTTGCGAGGGCAAAGATCTTAACTGGTTGCAAGTTAAGTTGAAAGATGATCTATCCGGAAAGAAGTTCCTTGTGGTCTTAGATGATGTCTGGAATGAGAAGTATGGAGAATGGACTTCCCTCTTAAAGCCATTTGAAGCGGGGGCTAATGGAAGCAAGATCATCATCACGACGCGCAACCATCCTGTGGTTTCCATAACAGGAGCTTTGCCATATCCTTTGAAGGAGTTGTCTGTTGATAATTGTACCAGCTTATTAGCCTATCACGCTTTGGAAGCAAGAAATTTCGAGAGGCACCCGCATCTGGAAATAGTAGGCAAGAAAATAGCTGAAAAATGTAGAGGTTTACCTTTGGCAGCAAAGATATTGGGCGGTCTCCTACGTAATAAAGAGAATCCAGATGAATGGGAAGCTATCTTAAATAATAGAATATGGGATGTAGCATCGGCAAAAAACGATGAGGTTCTTCCAGCTTTGAAATTGAGTTATGTCTATCTCCCTTCTTATTTGAAAAGATGTTTTACTTATTGTGCAGTATTTCCAAAGGACTATGAATTTGAGAGGGACGAGCTGGTGCTCTTATGGATAGCGGTGGGCTTTTTAGATGGACGGAAATCGAAAGAGAATATCTTGAGATCAAGACGGAAATACTTCGATGAGTTAGTATCTAGATCCTTTCTTCAACAATCCAGTGTTGACACATCGAAGTTTGTGATGCACGATCTTTTGAATGATCTAGCAAAGTCAATTGCAGATGTAACATGCTTTACCTTTGAGGAGTCTCAGGTAGTGAGTGATGAAGATGATGCCTCCTTTAAAGAGAAAGGTCGTTATGCATCATTTGTCTCGGAATATTTTACATCAAAAAGCTTGAGAGTATATGTTGGAATGAAGGTACTAAGAAGTTTAATGCTGTTGAATGTTCGATTTAATGGTAAGGATCAAAGAAGTTTTATTTCCGGAAAGGTGCTACACGACTTGCTAACAAACTTGAAGTACTTGCGGGTGTTATCATTATGCCATTGTGACATCATAGAGATACCGAATTGTGTCTATGATTTAAAACATCTCCGATATCTCAATCTCTCATACACCAATATCGAAAGGCTACCCGATTCAATTGGTGCCTTGTGCAAATTACAAGCTTTGATCTTAAGAGGTTGTCAAATGCTTTCTATGTTGCCTCCAGGCATCACAAAATTGATCAGGTTACAATTTCTTGACATTAGAGATACAAGGAGTCTCCAAAAGATGCCATTGGGTATTAGTAAGTTGAGGAATCTTATTATCTTGTCCAAGTTTGTGGTAGGACCAGAGAGAGGGTCACAATTAAATGAGTTAAAGAACTTGCCACATCTTCAAGGAGATTTACTCATATCTGAATTGCAGGAGGTGGAAAAAGTTAGAGATGCAATTGATGCTAATTTGTTTGGAAAGAAAGACCTTAGCAACTTATTCTTGCATTGGAATAAAGGTTTTGGAGATTCCCGAAATGCAGAGCGTGAAGCACGGGTTCTTCACTCTCTGCGACCTCACACTAATATTAAAAATCTCACTATCTCATATTATGCTGGTGAATCACTCCCATCATGGTTAGGTGATCCATCCTATTCTAAGATAGTGTATTTGCGCTTGCTTGGCTGTCCTCATGTTAGTTCGCTACCATCACTTGGACAGCTCCCTTCACTCAAAGAATTATCTCTTGAAGGTCTAAGTGCAGTGTGCATGATAGGCTCTGAATTTTACGGAACTAAAAGCCCTTTTCCATCCTTAACAATTTTGAAGTTTGAAGGGATGTCGGCATGGAAAGATTGGTCTTATTATGCTGGAGGTCGAGAAGAAAAAGTACCATTCCCCTATCTTCAGCATCTTGTTGTCCAAAGATGTCCAAAGTTGACAGGGACATTGCCTCATCGATTAGATCATCTCATAAAGCTAGAAATTTGTTCATGCTCCCATTTGAATGACTCAACCAATAAGGTTCATCTTCCATCTCTTTGTGAGTTATACATTAATGATTGTAACAAGGAGATCTTAAAGTGGTTGGACAACCTAACTTCTTTAACCATTCTCAAAATTGAGAATCTTGCGGAGTTTGTTTACTTTGATAATGGATTTATGAGCTACTTGGTCAAGCTAAAGGAGCTTCATATAAGTAGATGTGACAAGCTAACATACCTATGGCAAAGTGGAATTGAAATGCAAAATCTTTCTTGCCTCCAAGAATTAGTCATCGAATCATGTCCTCGATTCACATCTTTTATGGAGGGAGAAGGAGAGAATGAGCTACTGCGTGACCTTGAAAGGATGGAATTAAAGAATTGCATGAGCTTAGAAAGGCTTCCAAGCAAGTTGCACATACTTAAAAGTTTGTATATTTGGAGTTGTCCAAAAATCATGGGACTAACCATTTCTCCAAATGACCCTAGCAGCAATAACATGATGTCGCAGCTTGAATATCTGTGGATTAACGATTGTGATTCTTGGATATCTTTTCTGTTTGCTAAGGATAGACTTATTGCTCTGAAGAGACTTATTATTGGTAATTACAAGGAAGTAGAGTTGCTAGCAGAGATCACTGCAGTAGAATCGCTAGAATATCTAAATATTTGCAATTGTATGAATCTGGGAAGCCTACCACAGTGCCTTCGCGCGCTCGTCCATCTTACTTGTTTGGAAATAAGTGGTTGTCTAGCACTAGAGGACCTCCCTCCCCTTCCCCTCACCTTGTCGAGTCTTTCACTTTCTAGGTGTCCGAAAATAAAGTCTATTGCCAGCTGTAACATTGATGGTTGTAACAATCTCACTTCTTTGAAAATAATGGAGTGTCCAGCATTGGAGATGGAGAACTTCCCTCCCCTTCCAATCACCCTATTGCGTCTTACACTTTATAAATGTCCGAAGATAAAGTCATTGGAGTGGCATCGTCTTACGTCCCTTCAGGAGCTAGAAATTAGGGGTTGTGAAAATATCGAATGCTTCCCCGAAGGAGGCTTGCCTCCAAATTTGCGGTCGTTTGAGATTTGGGGGTGCAAGAATATGAAGCAGCCAGTGAGAGAATGGGGCTTGCCCATGCTCACTTCCCTCGAGAGAGTGGGAATGGACGGAAGCAGCATGGGAGGGGAGGGAGACGAGGAGTGCTTTCCTTCGGACGAAGACAACGGGGAATCCTGGAGTCTTCTCTTTCCTTCCTCTCTTAAGTCTGTTTCGATTAGCCGTATGAGGAACGTGGAAAGACTATCAAATGGTCTTCGCAACCATCTCTCCTCTCTCCAAGATTTATTGATTAGAGATTGCCCGAAGTTGAGGGACTTGCCAGAGGATGGCTTTCCTCCCTCGTTTCGATCGTTGTACATAAGTGGATGCGAGATTCTGAAAGATCGATGCTCAAAACACACCGGCGACTATTGGCCCCTCATCCAAGAGATCCCTTACATCTCCATTGATCGCGTTCGGATCCGATAAATCGAAGGCATCGATTTCGCATTCTGCTCTCTCAGCTCGATGCTCGATACAAATCGATACTTTCCCATGAAGAAGCTCCGCATGAATTTCCGGAAATCCAAGAAATCCTCAACATCCGCATCGATTGGGTTCTCAGATCCGATGAAGTGAAATCAATCCACTTTCACCGTCCTTTGCTAACTGCCGCGATTCAATCCCTTCCATCTACGGTCAGATTTCTACGGGTTCAGGTGAGTCCTTTCGTCTTGAATGCATCGATTTCGTGTCTTTGTTCTTCAGTTCGACGCTTAATTACGAAGTAATTTCTTCCAATGCGCGCAGACATTTGCTTTTCGTGAAGTACGACTGAATTTCAGAGCTGAAACATTGATAATTAGCTGCTTGAATATCCAGCAAGAGCTTCGTTTAGTCTCCAATTGCACTGGCTTGCGAAAGTTGATGATGATGATGATATTCTTGTATGCCACAGCTGCATCCATGTCCACTACTGCCTTGGGCTGGCTTTTCTCTTTAGCCACTGCAATGCTCTTCCGAACAACAATTAATTCCGCCTCCTCTGTTTCTGTTTTGGCCTCAATCCCAACAAATTTCTGTTCGTACATGGATGCGAAGTTTGGGTACTTGCCACTGCCAGAGGATGGCCCTCTCTCTCTCTCCCTTCAAGAGATCCCTTTCATCAGCATTGATAGCATTCGGATCCAATGAAGTAAAATCGATCATGCCCGAGCCATGATGATAGATTTGTCTTCGTTGACTTCTTTTTGTTCCTCAGGTAATGCTTCCAACTTCTTTCATATTTCGCTTTCATTTGTTAACTGCCAGGATTCATTCTTTGATGTGATGTAAGTTTTCTTGGGTTCAGTTAAGTTTTTGTTTTTCAAGGCATCAATTTTGATTCTGCTCCCTCAATTTGATGTGTAATACAGACTGATATTGGAACTCGAGTCTCTAGTTCATTTTGAAAGCCAGAAAATGAAATTTATTGGATTGTTAATTGACGGGGATTGTGCTGCTGTTGTCTCTTCTCGATTAGCTTATCCCACATCGAGATTTGACGTGTCTTACCCTGTGTGGCAGCTTGCTTGCGGTTGTCGATGATATCTCCTGCTTGTTCCAAGGACACATAGAAAATGTAGCTCTTCGTAAGCAGCTATATGGATGGAACAAAACCGCTAATGAGGTCATCATCATCATAGAAGCTTATAGAACTCTTGAGGGATTGGAGGCCTTACCTTGCTGATCAAGTTGTGAGAGATATCAGCAGGAAGTTTGGTTTTGTGCTCTTCGATGGCTCTTCTAAAATTGCTTTTCTGGCCTCTGTGAGCAACAATAATGTTCATTGGTTTTGTTCTGGGATATCACTCTCAATCGTTCCCTCCACCTGCAATCTATATCTAATCCTTTCTGTTCTTTGAATCATGCAGGATGTTGATGGAAGTGTTGCTTTCTTCTGGGGAAGTGATTCTGGGGGCAATCTTGTTCTCTCGGATGATGCAGAAGTCATGAAGATGGGCTGTGGGAAATCTTTCGCACCATTCCCCGAAGGTAATTATTTTTTTCGGATTGTTGATGCAGCTCCACTGGAGTTCGGTAGATGCATTGCAGTGTGAAAAGTAAGGATGGATGATCTCTGCTGATATTAAGCAGAGTTCAGAGGAGAATGTAATGTTGTTGGGTGACATCATATTAGAAAAATTGGTTCCGAACCTAAATTTATAATTTATGGTTAAAATGGTGGTCTTTACCTATATGCATGTTTTGATTTGTGCATTTTCAATTACAATGTTGCTCTTCCAATGGTTTTCGAGTGCCAAATCGTTCACCTTAAAACATTGCCTTCTTTTCCAACATAGGATGCTGCTTCACCCGCTCTGGAGGTCTAAAGAGTTATGAGCACCCACCGAATGAGGTGAAGCCAATTCCTCAATCGATGCTTGATGCAAACTGATTTTCCTTGTTCAGATTTTTCACATAAATTTTCGAAAACCAGCAGCTGAAGGTGAAAGATTGACATATGCAGAATGAAATGTTCACAAAGCTGCATCTTGCTATATTGATGACATATCTTGAACTCTTCTTCATGCCCAAAAACTGTGCTTATTTTTGCACTTGAGTGACCCACCAAACAAATTGTGAATCAAAATGCACTATGCCTTGCTTGAGAATCATCAAGAATCGTAGCATTCGACAATCATATTCCTCTGCATTTTCAGCATTTGTTGTATGTTCTCTTCCCAACATCTTTTTTCTTGTGCCCTTAAGCTCATTCATTGTGGTTGTTTTGTGGATACCACTGTGATCTGTATTGGCAAAATCTCTTGGAAGGATCTCTTGAGAATGCTGTTGAGGTGGGGCTAATGCTGTTGATGTTAAGTGTTACTTTTTTGCAATTTAATAAAAGAAAAAAGAAGCGTTTAATTTTATTTGGTGCACTGAGATGTTCTAAATTTTCTTTTAGTGGATACGATCTAAATAAGAATAATCTTTTCTAAAATCTAAAAACAGCGATTAGTTATGTGGATGCTGTGATATGATTGCGAACCAAAGGGATGCACTTCCTTTTTTTTTTAATGGTTTCCTTTATCATTGAGAACCTTCTTTTTCTGGATGATGATCCTTTGTATTATTAACCAGTCAACCTGGGATAAAATTTCGGGGCACCTCATGGCTCCAACATTTCAATGCCACACCAATTCATGACAGCATTGATATTACATAAATCACGTTCTGCTTGGGTCTTGATCACTGGTGGGTTAGGAACTATTACTAAAAGCTTGCTAGAAATTTTTAGCCAATTTACTTATGCTTGATTGGTTGAGATTGAAATGATATGCTACCTGCTTCTGTGATTGTGTTGTCAACAATGACCTCTAGGGCAAATCTATTCAGTTCTTTAAAGTATCAGTCTTGTGCGTTTACTCTACCATGGAATATTATTTTGTCTTACGTTATGTTATTTTATCTGAAAATACCTTCTTATGTGGCATTCTGCAGGGAGCTCTGGAACAAAATTTTTCGAGCTCACTTGCGTTTGTTTGGTGTAACTGGAAATCTTGCACTTCAACGAATGCAAACCTTGTCTGGTACATCTCCTCCCTCTCTGCTACTGTTGCATATGTAAATTTTTGGTTGAAGCATTTTTCATGTGAGATTGTGAAGCTCTATTAGAGGTTAGTTAATTTGTAATCTAAATTGCAGTTCACTGTGTACTTTCTCTTAGGCTTTTTGGATTTTATTGCACATATAACATGGTGCTTTGCCCATATAAATAGGTGGTTAGAAAAGCAGCATTGCATTTGCCAAGATAACTTTCAAGAAACCTCACATACTTTTGCTTGCGAGCCATCCGATCATCTGGTGAGTTTTACTCATTTTTCTCCATTTTGTGACTTTGATTACTTTTTCAGTTAGCTTGTTATATTGCTCTTGCACTAATTGAACTTATAGGAATCTGATCTTTACATTGAAGATACAATGGAACCAATTAGTGATCACAACAGGGACCCTTTGCCATCTTACATCTAACTTATAATAGAACAGAAACCAATCTAGTTGTCCAACTGGCAAATTATTGGGAATAAAAAATGTTTGCTAGCATGATCAGTGTTTTTGTATTACAGTAATCTAAAATACCAAGTAGTTCCAATATCCTATAGGCAGCATCGGGTTTTGCACATAATTAATGTGGAAATTTCTTTGTTTATAAATGTGGACTTTAAGTTCTAGGATTTGCAGTCATTGTGGAAATTCCATTTTCCCTAAGATTAGTATCTTCCTTAATGGCCTATGACTACTGATGTGTTATCTTTGTAAATTCCTAGGTTCTTCTCTAAGGATTGATGAGTATGATTCTACATTTTTTTTACTATCCCAAACTGCGGGATTTGGATGCCGTTGAGGCGCTCATTCAAGGTCGGGTCTTGTTCCAAGGAAGATGTTCGACAGTGAGATTGATTTTTTTGCCAAAGTACTTCAATTTGACCAATGACGGACCGTCTTTACAACTAATAGCCATCTTTTCACCTTGATTTGCAGGTTAGTGACAATGAGCATCCAATATCTGCAAGCATGGACAAGCTCTGGATTGTTGTTTCAAGGCAAGGTGGCGCCTTTCCGTGGGAATTTCCAGGATCATAAGAAGATATTTCAGTCCTCGTTGAATAAGGCGAGTTTATTTCTTTTCACCAGCCAAGAGTGGTTCAATGGGATCACATCACATTACCTTACAAAACATAAAATGAGGCTTTGTTACCGAGAGAAAGCAAAATAAGGATGAAGAGAGGATTGCTGCTAATATACAGGATGTACTCACAGTAACAGCGACCCTCGTTTGTCATTTTGATTAGGGCTCATGGAAGGACGAGTCTTAAGTTTTTAACATCGAATATGCAGTATCATTTGCCAATAGCATTAAAAGTTTGTACTTTTGACTCTAAGTACAGAATTGCTTTTAGTAACTATGTTGTAGGCCATGCCTAGCCAAAAAATACTACATGAAATTCTGTATGTGAATTGGTAAGATAATATCCTTTTAACATGTTTAGGTTGATATTCAAAATAAGAACCTCTCTTTCTTCCCATAACGGTTATTGTATAGATGGAAGGATAAATTGAAAACAGAGGTTTGAATATGCGAATGAAACAACTAAATTTTGGATTAACCATGCAGGCCGAAACCCATTTAAAAACTGATTACCTGGTCAAAGAATAAAGTTTATCTTTCTTCTATTCAAATACCCACTCATTCTCTTGATAATGGTAGCTTTAGCCACACCAAAAAAAAAAAAAATCGTGATTTCATTGTTTAGAGAGGCAACGGTTAGATCAAACTGATTTTTGTTGGACTTTATTGTGATATCATGAAAGGTTCCATATATCAGCCTACATAAGACTGTGGAACTTGAGTCTCTAGTTCATTTTGAAAGCTAGAAAATGAAATTTATTGGATTGTTAAGTGACAGAAATTGCAGTACTGTCTTCTCTTCTCAATCAGCTCATCCCACATCGAGATTTGACATGCCTTACCCTCTGTGGCAGATTGCTTGTAGTTGTCGATGATATCTTCTGCTTGTTCCAAGGACACATAGACAATGTTGCTCTTCTTAAGCAGCAATATGCATGGAATAAAACTGCTAATGAGGTCATTATCGTCGTAGAAGCTCATTGAACTCTGAGGGATGGGAGGCCTTAAGCAGCTGATCAAGTTGTGAGAGACATCAGCAGGAAGTTTGGTTTTGTGCTCTTCGACAGCTCTTCTAAAACTGCTTTTCAGGCCTCTGAGTAATAATAATGTTTCATTGATTTTGTTCTGGATATCGCTCTCAATTTCTCCCTCCACCTGCGATCTAGATCTAATCCTTTCTGTTCTCTAAATCATGCAGGATGTTGATGGAAATGTTGCTTTCTTCTGGGGAATTGATTCTGGAGGCAGTATTGTTCTCTCAGATGATGCAGAAGTCGTGAAGATGGGCTTTGGGAAATCTCTCACACCATTTCCTAAAGGTAATTACTTTTTCGGTTTGTTGATGCGGCTCCACTGGAGTGCGGTCCATGCATTGCAATGTGAAAAGTAAGGATGGATGAACTCTGCTAATATTAAGCAGAGTTCAGGGGAGAATGTTATGTTGTTGGGTAACATCATATTGAAAAATTGGTTCCGAACCTAAATTTATAATCTAAGGTTAAAGTGATGTTCTTTACTGGTATGCATGTTTTGAAATGTGCATTTTAACCTACGACGTTGCTCTTCCAATGGTTTTCGAGCGCTAAATTGTTCACCTTTTGGCATTGCCTTCTTTTTTGAACTCAGGATGCTTCTTCACCAGCTCTGGAGGTTTGCGGAGTTATGAGCACCCACCGAATGAGGTGAAGCCAGTTCCTAGGGTAGATAACTCGGGCCAAATGCACAGCGCCACATTCAAAGTGGTGCAGAGACTAAGGAGTCCAACATGCCTAGAGTTGGGAGTGCTGCGAACTGGTCCTTTGCACTGCCTAGTCATATGGTTTGTGGCCCTTTTTTGGCCAGGCCATTAGCTATTGAATGGCCTTCTGTTGCTTATAACCCAGTCACCCTTTCTCATACATTGACAATTTTCCAGCTCTAATGGTTGGTTACTCTGTGTTGAGAGTCTGAGTTGACATTGTTTTATGGAGCTGTATATGTTGCTTATAAAACCAAGCCTTTACAGAACCTGATCATGCTTTGTGCAGTAATATCTTTCTGGCATTTCATCTAAGCCATCATGCAGAGTTTATTCAACTTAATGTTTTTTCGCATAGAATCTCTACTGGTAAATTAGACCGGGATGATATTGTTATGTGAGAACAAATGTGAACCAAGATAACTTGGAGCAAGCTGGTTTTCACATGGAAATCAAGTTTACACGAGGCCTTGTGAAGGGTCGTGAACTTCAATAACAGATACTGATAGCATCTTAGATATGAAGGCCAAAGCAGCAAACTCTTGTGCAATTTTAAAGCAGTCAAAGGGAACTTGATGCATGCCGATACAAACTTAACATAAAGGAAGATAAAGAGTAGCTACCAATATGATGACTAACGTCAAATTGGATACTAACCAAAAAAAAAAACACACGCCCACACATTGCCTGACCATCCTGGTTGGAGAGACCTTTTAGACCTTCGCATTGGCTATGCCCCTGTTGTTATCTAAAAAACTTGTGTGGATGAAATAACTCAGTCTCTTCTTATTGACATATAAGTTCTCACTAAAATTTCTGATGCACGGCTAACCTACCGGTCCTGCTTAGAAAAATTCTCGATATCCACTTCTCTTTTTTTTTTTATTCCTCTGCACAAAATTCGTATTCAATGTGTTCATGGATCTCCATACAACATCAAGTATACTGTGAGCACCATCCATCACTTAAATTAGGTCTCCACCTATCTATATGTAGCCTCACTATCCACTTTCTCCCAGATTTTGATATAGACTTAAAGATATTTTACTCAGTCTCTGCAGTATGATCTCTTAATTTTCAATGAAGTACAAAACTAGAGGAAGATTTGGCACAAAAAGGAAATAGCTTCAGCTTCCGGTAGGTTGGGGGCCTTAACGTATAGATTAATTGAGTAAAAAGTGATGGACATGGACCACATTTAATGAATGAAATTTGACTAATATCATCAAACTCTTTCAACTTCAATTTACAAAATAAGCAAATCAGACCTAAAAATATCGGTAATCCAACATATTTTTTCTAAAAAAATTATCCATTATGTAAGTTTTTGAACACATATAATGACAAGAGATTTAGCTGTTTACAAATTATAAGATGCAATGCTTTTGTTTCGATATGATTCAATTTATTTCTTTTACTGCACTTTATTATGATTTCAAATTGGATTCATGTAATTTTTAAACACCTCGATTTTTATAAAAACACAAGAATATCACCATTTATAGCACATGAAATTTAGTGACATATGATGAAATTGAAACGATGCAGATGTAAGACATTCCTGCGTAGAAGTCTCCCAAGCATCTGATGAAAGTTGAAACGATGCAGAACATACAATATCTTCATCAAGAAGGATTACTAGACTAGCACCTTCCCAGGACCACTGTCTACTGAATCTGCATTTCACCTGTACCACGTGACTTAACCAGGAAAGACAATTTTCGTCTTCGAGCACAATTCAAAACCCAGGCGTTGCAACCCCCATCCCAAATGCCACGCCGCGGCACCAACTCGGTCAATGTAGAGTTAGCGCCGCACAAAAGGGACTGCTTTCATGGGAATTTGAACTTGCTTATCCATATGGAAAGAATGGAACTTGTTGATAATTAACGACTCAGCCAGAAACTCACCAAGAGGACATACCTAAAACTGCATATACATATAAATGCAGTGTCATCTTATCAATAGAAAGATCCATCATATGAGCAAGTAAAAGACTCATCAATCTAAGAGTCCCTGATCCTATCCATTCATGTCTCATACTGTCGATGCTACAAACTCCAGACCCATGTGCCAGAACAAAAACGTGGGAGTTAAAATTGGCGGATTGCCCAAGAACAGAAGAAAGGAAACAAATTTCTCATTTTTCATAACATAAATAGACGAAGTTCCAGGATTCCGGCAATAGTCAAACCAGATAGAACAGCTTATACACAAGAAACGACCTTTTTTGTAGCAGTCCTGAAAAATCGTGTATATAAAACACCTCCTTTCCTTCGTATTGGCTGGACGTTTATTACAAAGTGAAACAATGATGAAAGAATCCCAAAAATTTTGGTAAGACATATATTACCACCAAATGTCATAAATCTTGGAGGAGAAAAAAATCGAGAGTGATATGGACTCGTCTTTTTCTACAGGTGGCTATACTTGGATACAGAACCAATTAGCGAGCATCAGTTTGAAAAGCAGAAAGCATGCTCCTGAATCTAACAGGATTTCAGTTCAAGCCTTAATCCTTGAGGACTCTCCCACAGCACTCTCCATTCTCGAGTACCATTCCCCAATACGAGTGTGCTCCACCATATCTTTACCAGACCTCAAATATCGGATCGGTCTTAAAACACCAAAGACAGCAAGATCGGCCAAATTAGGCTTTGAGCCCCCTGAAACAGCAGATATTATGATGAATAAACATCTTCACCACAAAGGTGCAGACATTATTATGAACAAGGTGCATATGATCACAGACAACCTTTTGCGCAAATGAACCTTTTCTCCAGCTGTCAACCAACAGCTATATCAATAAAAGCTTTATATGAGTCGCACAAAAGGTTTTTACCTCAAGCATTATCATAATGTCCTTCAAAAGGTCGGCAACACAAAGCATCATGCCATAAGTTCACACTTCAAGAATCGTTAAATAATGAACATTTCCTAGATCTTGTGAAGGATGAATTTCCCAGAACTTTCAAGAATAAGAGAGCATATCTTTTATTGCCTACATGCCATCCCAACTTTTTAATGTAGGTTGGAGACATCATCTATACACCAAATTGTCTAATATCCTGATAGCTCACAGTGGAGATGCTTTAATTAGTATTTTCTCAGAAGGTAGAACCTTTGTCCATCATCTCTACAGGCCCAAGGCTAATAAACATAATAAAAATCTTCTCAAAAGAAATTGATCTATTAACATCTCTAGCTTAACAAATGTATAATTTTGAACCTTATCATACTCATTTCTTTGAAGCCATCCCGGCTTAAAGAATAACTAGTTTGTATGCATGCACTATGCTCGTGTACGATAATTTCATTACGCACATCTGTTGGTTTTTGCGGAAGCGTGTGTGTGAGCGCGCAAGTGTGTATGTGAATAAAAGTGGACTACAATGGCAAGGGAGTATGGGTAAAAAAATAGAACTTTTATTATGAAGGTTTGTATTACAAAAGAAGGAGTATTGCTGATTTTTTTGGCTACATAAAACAACAGACATCTAACTCCTATTTATAGGCGTGAGCACCGCCTTTCTTCACCGACTTAGAGTACAGAAAATTAATATAAAATTACAATTTGCTTCCAGTCTTCTGCTTTTCGCGACTTCTCCCGATTCTCCTCGTTGCTTCTGTGCGTGCGGCTTCTTCCGTGTCTTTTGGTTGCTTCTCCTCTTTTCTACATTTTTCTATTCTGCAGCAGCTTTTGTCTATTTGCTGCACGTGGTCTTGCTGCCCACGCACACCAGAAACTTCTTTAACATTTGAGATTTTTCTTGCATGCACGTGTACTATAAATTTCTCCAACTTTCAAGAATCTTCAACTTTGTCTTAGACAAATTGTTGCCGCCATTTTTTCTTTCTCCGTTAAGTCTGGTGTAGTCTAGAATTTTCACAAAATGGATCATATTTTAACACTCCTCCTTGATCCATTTTTGTGATACTCCAAGCATTTCCCGCAATGTCTCGAACTTGGCTCGCGATAATGCTTTAGTGAAGATGTCCGCTATTTGTTCCTCAGTTTTGCAATATTTTAGCTCGATCTCTCCTTTGTTTTGCACTTCACGAATGAAGTGATATTTGATGTCTATATGTTTAGTTCTTCCATGAAAGACTGGATTTTTTGATATAGCAATCGCGGACTTATTGTCGCAAAGTATCGGAGTTGATTCCATCTGTGTTTCTCCAATGTCTTCGAGAATTCTTCGAAGCCATATTGCTTGACTGGTGGTCATTGCAGCTGCGATGTATTCAGCTTCTGCAGTAGACTGTGCCACTGAGTCTTGTTTTTTGGATGCCCATGAGAATATTCCGGAGCCCAATGTGAAGGCGTAGCCGGTAGTACTTCTCCTATCAACAGCTGAACCTGCCCAGTCGCTATCAGTGTACCCAATGAGCTTGGCATTTGCACTTGGCCGATACCAAATGCCGTAATCTATAGTTCCTCGTAAATATCTAAGAATCCTCTTGGCAGCTCCGAAGTGAATTTGACTCGGACTTTGCATGAATCGTGATAGTAGACTTGTCGCATACATAATATCTGGTCGTGTAGCAGTGAGATATAGCAGACTGCCAATCAAACTTCTATAGAGGGAGGCATCGGCTTTTTCTACTCCATCTTCTTTCAATAGTTTCTCATTTGTCATGATCGGAGTTGAAACTGCTTTGCAATAGTTCATCTTGAATTTCTTTAGGAGGTTTTCGGTATATTTCTTTTGCGAGATGAAAATTCCTTCATCTTGATTGACTTCAATACCGAGGAAATAGTTCATCAAGCCCAAGTCCGTCATTTCAAATGTCTTCATCATTTCTTCTTTAAATTCTCGGATCATTGTCTCATTGTTTCCTGTATATATGAGATCATCTACATATAGGGAGACAATGAGAGTGTCGGACTTACCTTGGGTCTTGATGTAGAGTGTCGGCTCACTCATACTCCTCCTAAATCCTTGCTTGATGAAGTACTCATCGATTCTACTATACCATGCACGTGGTGCTTGTTTTAACCCGTATAGGGCCTTCTTAAGCTTTAAGACTTTTTCTTCATTGCCTTTGACAATAAAGCCTTCTGGTTGAGCTACATAAATTTCTTCTTGAAGATATCCATTTAGGAATGCTGATTTTACATCTAGTTGATGGATCTTCCATCCTTTTTGTGCTGCTAGAGCTATGAGTGCTCGAATAGTATCAAGGCGAGCAACAGGAGCGAAAGTTTCAGTATAGTCAATACCTGGTTGTTGCAAGTATCCTTTCGCCACAAGCCTTGCTTTATGCTTCTGGATTGATCCATCCGCGTTGAGCTTCGTCTTGTAGATCCACTTGACGCCAATGATTTCTTTGTCTTCGGGTCGATCAACAAGCTCCCAAGTTTCATTTTTCTCGATCATCTTGATCTCTTCCTCCATGGCTTTTATCCAAACTTCTTCTTTGGATGCTTGTTCGTAGTTTTCTGGTTCCAAAATAGCAAAGTTGCATGTGTCGTAAATTCTTCTAAGGGCTTTTACCCTTAGTATTGGAGACTCTGGAGTAGATTCTTCTTGCGTCACTCTTGGAGAGCTCGGTGGAGTTATGTCGTGAGTGGTGGAATCCGGTACTTCTCCTTCTTCTTGTGACGTTGACTCTTCTTGAGCGAGTGGTATGTCTGGCAAGGTGATATACTTCTTCTCGATCTTCTCGTCTTCCCAATTCCAGGCAGCATTTTCATCGAACTCGACGTCTCGACTAATCATAAGCTTTTTAGTTCTTAGGTTGTAAACCCGATAGCCTTTTGATTGGTCACTGTAGCCGAGGAATATTCCCTTTTCTGTCTTTTCATCTAGCTTACTCCTTTTCTGAGCAGGGATGTGGACGTAGCAAATGCATCCAAACACTTTGAGATGCTTTGCTGAAGGCTTCCGTCCACTCCATGCTTCGACTGGAGTTTTATTTTGAACAGCTTTAGTTGGACACCTGTTTAACAGGTATACTGCAGTATAAACTGCTTCTGCCCAAAAAGTGTTGGGAAGGCCTTTCTCCTTTAGCATAGACCTTGCCATCTCCATGACGGTTCTATTTTTCCTTTCAGCTACTCCATTTTGCTCTGGGGCGTAGCCAACAGTTAGTTGATGATGAACTCCTTCATCTTCACAAAATTTATTAAACTCCTTTGAATTGTATTCTGTGCCTCTGTCACTTCTTAGGACTTTGATTCTTTGGCCACTTTGATTCTCGACGTGGTTCTTAAATTTTCTAAAGATAGAGAAAACCTCAGATTTTTCTCGAAGAAAGTATACCCACGTCATTCTTGTGTAATCGTCAATGAATAGGATGAAATATTTATTTTGACTGGGTGTAGGTGTCCTCATCGGACCGCACACGTCCGTGTGGACAAGTTCTAATGGCTTCTTAGCTTTCCATGCACCTCCAGATGGGAAGGACTGTCTCTGTTGTTTTCCAAGAAGACAGCCTTCACAAACATCTGAAATTTCTGTGATGGCTGGAAAATCTCTCATCATATTTTTCTGATGGAGAATTTTTAGCCCAGCAAAATTGAAGTGGCCAAATCTTCGATGCCATAGCCATGAATCATCAAGTTGAGCTTTCATGGCTATATCTTTGACATATTTCCATTGAATAGGAAAATTGTTATTTTTCATCTTAACAGAGGCAATGATATTTTTATATTTATCATAGATAATGCAGGCATCTCTATTAAAATATAGAGAATACCCACTTTGTATCATTTGGCCCACACTTAAGAGATTTTGTGCAAGACGAGGGACAAGATATACATTATGTATATATTTTGGGCCTTTATTCGTTTCCACGGTGATGGTGCCTTTTCCTTTGACATCTACTAATGCACCATTGCCCAGCTTTACTTGGGATTTCACCGACTTATCAATTTCGGTAAATATAGATTCGTCCCCCGTCATGTGATTGCTACACCCACTATCGATGTACCATGTTTCACTTTTATTGTTATTTGCCGCTTGGCCTACGTAAAATGTATTCTCTTTACTTTCTTTTTGTTCTACATAGTTTGCTCGATTATTTGTTTTCGAGCGACAATCTTTTTCTACGTGGCCATATCTTTTACAAAAGCGGCATTGTTTTTTATTTTTAAACCAACAATCTTTCTCCAAATGATTTGTATTTTTGCAAATACTACAAGGTGGATAGTTTTCCTTTTTTATAATTTCTCCTCCTCTTTTGTTTTTCCATGAACTCCTTCCACCATTTTTAGTTTGATGAGACCGTATATTTACTTTAGACTGAAAGGCACTTTCAACTGAATCTTCCTCTTGTGCCATTAGTCTTTTTTCATATGCTTCTAGAGAGCCAATTAATTCACTTATTGATAGGGTCATCAAGTCTTTAGTTCCTTCTATAGTTGTAACTATGGAGTTGTATTTTTTGGTAAGTGATACCAATATTTTCTCAACAACCCTTTGATCAGTTATCCCATCTCCATAGGCTCTCATTTGATTAACGAGTTCCTTTAATTTTCCACAATATTCTTGTACGGTCTCATAATTTTTCATTTTAGAATTCTCAAAATCTCTTCTTAGTGTTTGAAGACGAATAGTGCGTACCTTTTCCGATCCTTGAAATTCTTCTCGAAGTATATCCCAAGCCCCTTTTGCAGTCCTTGCTCCAATTATTCTTGGAAATACGGTTTCCGAGAGTGCTTGCTGGATAAAATATAGCGCCCTTGCATCCTTTTGTAGTTGATCCTTCGAAACACTTGCACCTTCTGGCGGAGCCTCGCAACCTTTTTCCACGATGTCCCATAAATCTTGGGCCATCAAGAATGTGGTCATTTTTATGCTCCAAAAGTCATAGTTGTTCCCATAAAAAATGGGGATGGGAAATGAGGATGAGGTAGAGTTGGCCATGGTTTAGTTAGTGGGTATTTGGAAATGGTAGTTTTAGGAATGGGTAGGTAGGACAAACGCCCAATACCAACCAAAAGACGTGGCTCTGATACCACTGTTGGTTTTTGCGGAAGCGTGTGTGTGAGCGCGCAAGTGTGTATGTGAATAAAAGTGGACTACAATGGCAAGGGAGTATGGGTAAAAAAATAGAACTTTTATTATGAAGGTTTGTATTACAAAAGAAGGAGTATTGCTGATTTTTTTGGCTACATAAAACAACAGACATCTAACTCCTATTTATAGGCGTGAGCACCGCCTTTCTTCACCGACTTAGAGTACAGAAAATTAATATAAAATTACAATTTGCTTCCAGTCTTCTGCTTTTCGCGACTTCTCCCGATTCTCCTCGTTGCTTCTGTGCGTGCGGCTTCTTCCGTGTCTTTTGGTTGCTTCTCCTCTTTTCTACATTTTTCTATTCTGCAGCAGCTTTTGTCTATTTGCTGCACGTGGTCTTGCTGCCCACGCACACCAGAAACTTCTTTAACATTTGAGATTTTTCTTGCATGCACGTGTACTATAAATTTCTCCAACTTTCAAGAATCTTCAACTTTGTCTTAGACAAATTGTTGCCGCCATTTTTTCTTTCTCCGTTAAGTCTGGTGTAGTCTAGAATTTTCACAAAATGGATCATATTTTAACAACATCGTTGTAAGGAATCAATAATAAAGTCAATAACTGTCACTGGGTGGACAGATAAATACTTGACATTGTTTTCTTTTTTTACCACTCTATGAATTATTCTAGAAAGCAAACACTAAATGAACATTTTACTACTCTTTCAATAACTTATCAGAGTATTTATTCAAAATTTAGAAAAAAAAAAAAGATATGGAAGAAGATGGAATTGATTGTTGCCTTGTAGGAACAATTACAGAATTTCACCAAGTGCAATTTTTAGTATAAAGCAGGAATCCATTAGAGTTGGATAGCTATGTGAGGTGCAGAACAAATAAAACCAGTGATGCAAGTAAAGCAACCAATGCAAACGCCAGTGGCTCTTCCAAGGTGAAGTGTGACAAAGATGATCCAGAAATGTAGAATCACAGAATCTTCCTGCTTTCACAAAAAATCCCCTTTTATTGGGAGGGGTAGTTACCTCACAGCACTCTTGCAGAATGCAAGATGACTACACTACAAGCGCTGAAAATATCAAATACACAATCTATCAACAGAGGTCAGTAGATAAGTAAAAGACTGATAATTATCAAAAGAAGCATGTTTCAAGCAACTATTCCATGTCTAGAGTGCATACCCAAGAACTCCCTGCCATTTAAGGCATCAACCCATGTCTCCACAGCATCATAGAGGGCAGCACGTTCATCAGTAATATTGTACTTCTTCTTCAGGTTCTTGGATACAAAGTACATTGCAGCAGCTCCGGCATATTTTACTGTAATTTTCTCGGTGAAGCTGAAATTACCTGGAATCCCAGAACATTTAAATCTAGACGCCAATACAGCCATTTCTACAGTAAGATTCTTACAACAAAATGAAAAATATTATCGACCATATTATTGCAAATGGATAGATGACACTAAACACCCACCTTGTACATGTTTCAAAAGCAATACCAATATAATGAACTTTAGGCATTTGACATTACAAACACCAAAACAACCAAATTGGATTTGAAAGATTGCAGATCACCTAATCAGCAAATCAACAAAACCAAGTCCTTTTTCCCTCACACTCCCTCAAAAAAAATAAAATAATATATATATGCAGCATGATCATGTGTAACAAAACTAAACACATTTAACAACTCAAATGGTGACATCACCTCAGCAGGCCAGAGCACATAAAACATATCACACCATTACAATGTGTCCGTATATCACGTTTCAGCTTTCTAAGGCATAATAAATCAACAATTTAAGCCAATCCAAGCCCATGACTTCATTTTATGTATTTATGATCACATGATGATGATTATTAACATTATGATGATTATTACATAAACATATCTACCTTTTATATGTATTTGAGCCAATTACCATATGGCCATATTTGAGCAAAACAACCCCATGAAACTGATCCAAAAGGCAGGTACCATTGCATTAGTTTTGCAATCATGCAATGACGCTTACATCTCATTTCCAAATTATGTGTATTTTCCACCTATCTACATCATTTGGAGTTAATTCCACCAGAACAATATTAATCATAGACAAGAATCCTAGATGGAATTCCTTCTATAAAACAAACTGAGAGGAGATATATTATCAGAGAGCCAAGCTATATAATGCACTAGTACAGCAAAACAAATGGCAGATTTTGACAGCGACTGAATTGGCATGGCTTTTACTCCATGGAATCAATTTCAAATGCATCCATAATAACACCAATAAAAAATAACAATGAGAAATCACAAGCCAAAGAAAAATCATGCGATTGGCTCCATCCTTCATCTCCACGTATAAACTACAACCTCTTCGGCATTGATCATGTAGAAACTTGCATAAAACAGTTTGATGACTCGCTCTAGTTATCCAGCAATTACTGTTATATGTAGTCTTGCCTGCTAAACACTCTCCTGTTTTATATACATGAGCTGTTGTGGAGATGAGATGAAGAAGCATTTGTTGCCCTCCTAGTGAAAGCAATAAAAATATATCCACCTATTCTACCAGATGAGCAAAGCATAAGACTTATCAATCATCTTCTTTTGCTGCCAAACTTATTAATCATCTCGGTGAGGGAAGTAAATCGAAATATCAGTCATGACTTCACATCAAATCATAAGCATGTCTTACCATTGCTTGTGATATAATCAAATGACTCAAGAGCCTCGGAGGTATTCCTGTAGATGTTTGGTGATAAGACATGCACCAAGTGATTGTCAACCCATCTGCAGTTAGAACAAAATGAGCACAATCATTAACTCTTGGCATAATATCGGAAGTTTTTAGACTCATACTGCAGCTTAAAGCACAAAGATGAAGCCCCATTTGATCTGGCTGGTATTAAGCGAATAACCAATGCACACGATTTGGATCGCATGCAAAAGATGTGCAATTTCCCACATCTGAATTAACAAGTCAATATTTCTTTACAGTCTACAATTGACATGGCAGACTTTATGAGTGTAGGTGTATCATCGACAATAACACATTATGTCATAATATAGAAAAAGGAGACTACCTCCGCCACTTTCTCTCTTCATCATCAGCATCTTATGTGGCTGGTTTGGCTGACCTTTCGGGAAGAATTTTTTGACCCAGCTTGTCAATGATATCTGCATGATTCAAATTTTTCACATAAGTTACGATTATAATGGCACTCAAATGTAACAAGGGGCTCTGGGGCTGAATAACATTGAAAAATATCCTCAATGAACATAGTTTTCTAGAGTTTTCTCACTGAGCATTTAAAGGTAGACAAATTCAGGAATTTAGGTTGTGGCAACAAAAGGAGAGCACAGAACCTGATGAGTCGACTAGCTGCTCGCCATCCCCCATGAGTATAGGAACCTTCTTGTAATCGGACCATTTTATCTCTTTCTTACTAATTGGATTGACTTCAACAACTTTGTAGGGGATGTCATAATAGTCCAAAAAAGCTGAGATTGACAGAAAACTTGAACTCAGTATGAAATGAAAAAGAACAGAAAACTTGAACCCAGGCCATGATAATAGATTTGTCTCCATTGACTTCATTTTGTTCCTCAGGTAATGCTTCGAACTTCTTCATTCTTTCCGCTTTCATTTGTTAACTGCCGGGATTCATTCTTCAATGTAAAGTAAGTTTTCTTGGGTTCAGGTAAGTTTTTGGTTTTCAAGGCATCAATTTTGATTCTGCTCCCTCAATTCGATGCGTAATACAAACTGATCTTGGAACTCGAGTCTCTAGCTCATTTTGAAAGCCAGAAGATGAAATTTATTGGATTGTTAATTGACGGGAATTGCACTGCTGTCTTCTCTTCTCGATCGGCTCATCCCACATTGAGATTTGACATGTCTTACCCTCTGTGGCAGATTGTTTGCAGTTGCCGATGATATCTCCTGCTTCTTCCAAGGACACATAGAGAATGTAGCTCTTCTTAGGCAGCAATACGGATGGAACAAAACCGCTAATGAGGTCATCATTGTCATAGAAGCTTATAGAACTCTGAGGGATTGGAGGCCTTACCCTGCTGATCAAGTTGTGAGAGACATCAGCAGGAAGTTTGGTTTTGTGCTCTTCGACAGCTCTTCTAAAACCGCTTTTCAGGCCTCTGTGAGAAATAAAAATGTTCACTGGTTTTGTTCTGGGATATCGCTCTCAATCTCTCCCTCCACCTGCGATCTATATCTAATCCTTTCTGCTCTCTGAATCATGCAGGATGTTGATGGAAGTGTTGCTTTCTGCTGGGGAAGTGATTCTGGAAGCAATCTTGTTCTCTCGGATGATGCAGAAGTCGTGAATATGGCTGTGGGAAATCTTTCCCACCATTCCCTCAAGGTAATTATTTTTTCGGATTGTTGATGCAGCTCCACTGGAGTTCGGTCCATGCATTTCAATGTGAAAAGTGAGGATGAATGAGCTCTGCTGATATTAAGCAGAGTTCAGAGGAGAATGTTATCTTGTTGGGTGACATCATATTGGAAAATTTGGCTCCAAACCTAAATTTATAATTTATTGTGAAAATGGTGTTCTTTACCTGTATGCATGTTTTGATTTGTGCATTTTCACCTAAAATGTTGCTCTTCCAATGGTTTTCGAGCGCCAAATCATTCACCTTTTAACGTTGCATTCTTTTCCAACTCAGGATGCTACTTCACCAGCTCTGGAGGTTTGGGGAGTTATGAGCACCCACCGCATGAGGTGAAGCCGGTTCCTGGGGTGGTGTTGGGTTTTTGCGGAAGCGTGTGTGTGAGTGCGCAAGTGTGTATGTGAATAAAAGTGGACTACAATTGCAAGGGAGTATAAAAAAAGGAACTTTTATTATGAAGGTTTGTATTACAAAAGAAGGAGTATTGCTGGTTTTTTTGGCTACATAAAACAACAGACATCTAACTCCTATTTATAGGCGTGAGCACCGCCTTTCTTCACCGACTTAGAGTACAGAAAATTAATATAAAATTACAATTTGCTTCCAGTCTTCTGCTTTTCGCGACTTCTCCCGATTCTCCTCGTTGCTTCTGTGCGTGCGGCTTCTTCCGTGTCTTTTGGTTGCTTCTCCTCTTTTCTACATTTTTCTATTCTGCAGCAGCTTTTGTCTATTTGCTGCACGTGGTCTTGCTGCCCACGCACACCAGAAACTTCTTTAACATTTGAGATTTTTCTTGCATGCACGTGTACTATAAATTTCTCCAACTTTCAAGAATCTTCAACTTTGTCTTAGACAAATTGTTGCCGCCATTTTTTCTTTCTCCGTTAAGTCTGGTGTAGTCTAGAATTTTCACAAAATGGATCATATTTTAACACTCCTCCTTGATCCATTTTTGTGATACTCCAAGCATTTCCCGCAATGTCTCGAACTTGGCTCGCGATAATGCTTTAGTGAAGATGTCCGCTATTTGTTCCTCAGTTTTGCAATATTTTAGCTCGATCTCTCCTTTGTTTTGCACTTCACGAATGAAGTGATATTTGATGTCTATATGTTTAGTTCTTCCATGGAATACTGGATTTTTTGATATAGCGATTGCGGACTTATTGTCACAAAGTATCGGAGTTGATTCCATCTGTGCTTCTCCAATGTCTTCCAAAATTCTTCGAAGCCATATTGCTTGACTGGTAGTTGTGGCAGCCGCAACATATTCTGCTTCTGCAGTGGATTGTGCTACTGAGTCTTGCTTTTTGGATGCCCATGAGAATATTCCGGAGCCCAATGTGAAGGCGTAGCCGGTAGTACTTCTCCTATCAACAGCTGAACCTGCCCAGTCGCTATCAGTGTACCCAATGAGCTTGGCATTTGCACTTGGCCGATACCAAATGCCGTAATCTATAGTTCCTCGTAAATATCTAAGAATCCTCTTGGCAGCTCCGAAGTGAATTTGACTCGGACTTTGCATGAATCGTGATAGTAGACTTGTCGCATACATAATATCCGGTCGTGTAGCAGTGAGATATAGCAGACTGCCAATCAAACTTCTATAGAGGGAGGCATCGGCTTTTTCTACTCCATCTTCTTTCAATAGTTTCTCATTTGTCATGAGCGGAGTTGAAACTGCTTTGCAATAGTTCATCTTGAATTTCTTTAGGAGGTTTTCGGTATATTTCTTTTGCGAGATGAAAATTCCTTCATCTTGATTGACTTCAATACCGAGGAAATAGTTCATCAAGCCCAAGTCCGTCATTTCAAATGTCTTCATCATTTCTTCTTTAAATTCTCGGATCATTGTCTCATTGTTTCCTGTATATATGAGATCATCTACATATAGAGAGACAATGAGAGTGTCGGACTTACCTTGGGTCTTGATGTAGAGTGTCGGCTCACTCATACTCCTCCTAAATCCTTGCTTGATGAAGTACTCATCGATTCTACTATACCATGCACGTGGTGCTTGTTTTAACCCGTATAGGGCCTTCTTAAGCTTTAAGACTTTTTCTTCATTGCCTTTGACAATAAAGCCTTCTGGTTGAGCTACATAAATTTCTTCTTGAAGATATCCATTTAGGAATGCTGATTTTACATCTAGTTGATGGATCTTCCATCCTTTTTGTGCTGCTAGAGCTATGAGTGCTCGAATAGTATCAAGGCGAGCAACAGGAGCGAAAGTTTCAGTATAGTCAATACCTGGTTGTTGCAAGTATCCTTTCGCCACAAGCCTTGCTTTATGCTTCTGGATTGATCCATCCGCGTTGAGCTTCGTCTTGTAGACCCACTTGACGCCAATGATTTCTTTGTCTTCGGGTCGATCAACAAGCTCCCAAGTTTCATTTTTCTCGATCATCTTGATCTCTTCCTCCATGGCTTTTATCCAGACTTCATCTTTGGATGCTTGTTCATAGTTTTCTGGTTCCAAAATAGCAAAGTTGCATGTGTCATAAATTCTTCTAAGGGCTTTTACCCTTAGTACTGGAGACTCTGGAGTAGATTCTTCTTGCGTCACTCTTGGAGAGCTTGGTGGAGTTATGTCGTGAGTGGTGGAATCCGGTACTTCTCCTTCTTCTTGTGACGTTGACTCCTCTTGAGCAGGTGATATGTCTGGCAAGGTGATATACTTTTTCTCGATCTTCTCGTCCTCCCAATTCCAGGCAGCATTTTCGTCGAACTCGACATCTCGACTAATCATAAGCTTTTTAGTTCTTAGGTTGTAAACCCGATAGCCTTTTGATTGGTCACTGTAGCCGAGGAATATTCCCTTTTCTGTCTTTTCATCTAGCTTACTCCTTTTCTGAGCAGGGATGTGGACGTAGCAAATGCATCCAAACACTTTGAGATGCTTTGCTGAAGGCTTCCGTCCACTCCATGCTTCGACTGGAGTTTTATTTTGAACAGCTTTAGTTGGACATCTGTTTAACAGGTATACTGCAGTATAAACTGCTTCTGCCCAAAAAGTGTTGGGAAGGCCTTTCTCCTTTAGCATAGACCTTGCCATTTCCATGACGGTTCTATTTTTTCTTTCAGCTACTCCATTTTGTTCTGGGGCGTAGCCAACAGTTAGTTGATGATGGACTCCTTCATTTTCACAAAATTTATTAAACTCCTTTGAATTGTATTCTGTGCCTCTGTCACTTCTTAGGACTTTGATTCTTTGGCCACTTTGATTCTCGACGTGGTTCTTAAATTTTCTAAAGATAGAGAAAACCTCAGATTTTTCTCGAAGAAAGTATACCCACGTCATTCTTGTGTAATCGTCAATGAATAGGATGAAATATTTATTTTGACTGGGTGTAAGTGTCCTCATCGGACCGCACACGTCCGTGTGGACAAGTTCTAATGGCTTCTTAGCTTTCCATGCACCTCTAGATGGGAAGGACTGTCTTTGTTGTTTTCCAAGAAGACAGCCTTCACAAACATCTGAAATTTCTGTGATGGCTGGAAAATCTCTCATCATATTTTTCTGATGGAGAATTTTTAGCCCAGCAAAATTGAAGTGGCCAAATCTTCGATGCCATAGCCATGAATCATCAAGTTGAGCTTTCATGGCTATATCTTTGGCATATTTCCATTGAATAGGAAAATTGTTATTTTTCATCTTAACAGAGGCAATGATATTTTTATATTTATCATAGATAATGCAGGCATCTCTATTAATATATAGAGAATACCCACTTTGTATCATTTGGCCCACACTTAAGAGATTTTGTGCAAGACGAGGGACTAGATATACATTATGTATATATTTTGGGCCTTTATTCGTTTCCACGGTGATTGTGCCTTTTCCTTTGACATCTACTAATGCACCATTGCCCAGCTTTACTTGGGATTTCACCGACTTATCAATTTCGGTAAATATAGATTCGTCCCCCGTCATGTGATTGCTACACCCACTATCGATGTACCATGTTTCACTTTTATTGTTATTTGCCGCTTGGCCTACGTAAAATGTATTCTCTTCACTTTCTTTTTGTTCTACATAGTTTGCTCGATTATTTGTTTTCGAGCGACAATCTTTTTCTACGTGGCCATATCGTTTACAAAAGCGGCATTGTTTTTTATTTTTAAACCAACAATCTTTCTCCAAATGATTTGTTTTTTTGCAAATACTACAAGGTGGATAGTTTTCCTTTTTTATAATTTCTCCTCCTCTTTTGTTTTTCCATGAACTCCTTCCACCATTTTTAGTTTGATGAGACCGTATATTTACTTTAGACTGAAAGGCACTTTCAACTGAATCTTCCTCTTGTGCCATTAGTCTTTTCTCATATGCTTCTAGAGAGCCAATTAATTCACTTATTGATAGGGTTGTCAAGTCTTTAGTTCCTTCTATAGTTGTAACTATGGAGTTGTATTTTTTGGTAAGTGACACCAATATTTTCTCAACAACCCTTTGATCAGTTATCCCATCTCCATAGGCTCTCATTTGATTAACGAGTTCCTTTAATTTTCCACAATATTCTTGTACGGTCTCATAATTTTTCATTTTAGAATTCTCAAAATCTCTTCTCAGAGTTTGAAGGCGAATAATGCGTACCTTTTCCGATCCTTGAAATTCTTCTCGGAGTATATCCCAAGCCTCTTTTGCAGTCCTCGCTCCAATTATTCTCGGAAATACGGTTTCCGAGAGTGCTTGCTGGATAAAATATAGCGCCCTTGCATCCTTTTGTAGTTGATCCTTCAAAACACTTGCACCTTCTGGCGGAGCCTCGCAACCTTTTTCCACGATGTCCCATAAATCTTGGGCCATCAAGAATGTGGTCATTTTTATGCTCCAAAAGTCATAGTTGTTCCCATCAAAAATGGGGATGGGAAATGAGGATGAGGTAGAGTTGGCCATGGTTTAGTTAGTGGGTATTTGGAATGGTAGTTTTAGGAATGGGTAGGTAGGACAAACGCCCAATACCAACCAAAAGACGTGGCTCTGATACCACTGTTGGGTTTTTGCGGAAGCGTGTGTGTGAGTGCGCAAGTGTGTATGTGAATAAAAGTGGACTACAATTGCAAGGGAGTATAAAAAAAGGAACTTTTATTATGAAGGTTTGTATTACAAAAGAAGGAGTATTGCTGGTTTTTTTGGCTACATAAAATAACAGACATCTTACTCCTATTTATAGGCGTGAGCACCGCCTTTCTTCACCGACTTAGTGTACAGAAAATTAATATAAAATTACAATTTGCTTCCAGTCTTCTGCTTTTCGCGACTTCTCCCGATTCTCCTCGTTGCTTCTGTGCGTGCGGCTTCTTCCGTGTCTTTTGGTTGCTTCTCCTCTTTTCTACATTTTTCTATTCTGCAGCAGCTTTTGTCTATTTGCTGCACGTGGTCTTGCTGCCCACGCACACCAGAAACTTCTTTAACATTTGAGATTTTTCTTGCATGCACGTGTACTATAAATTTCTCCAACTTTCAAGAATCTTCAACTTTGTCTTAGACAAATTGTTGCCGCCATTTTTTCTTTCTCCGTTAAGTCTGGTGTAGTCTAGAATTTTCACAAAATGGATCATATTTTAACAGGTGGACAGCTCTGGCCACGTGTGTGGCGCCACATTCAAAGTGGATGCGGAGACTAAGGACTCCAGCATGCCTAGAGTTGGGAGTGCTGCGAACTAGTCCTCATTCTACTGAGTCGTATGGTTTATGGCCCGTTTTTGGACAGGCCTTTAGCTATTGGAGGGCCTTCTGTTGCCAATAACCCAGTCATGCTTTCTCATACATTGCAAAATTTTCAGCTCTAATGGTTGGTTACACTATGTTGAGAGTTTGAGATGACATTGTATTATGCAGCTGTATATGTTGCTTATAAAACCAAGCCTTTACAGAACCTGATCATGCTTTGTGAAGTAATATCTTTCTGGCATTTCATTTAGCCATCATGCAGAGTCTATTCACTGTCATGTTTTTTTTTTTTACTTAGATGTCTATTGCGAAATTGTTCTCTCCATTTGTAAATTAGGCCGGGACAACATTGTTATATGAGGACAAATGTGAACTATAAAAACTTGGAGCATGCTGGTCCTCATATGGAAATCGAGTTTACACGATACCTTATGGCATGTTAGATATTAAAGGCTAAAGCAGTAAACTAGAGAAGCAATTTTAAAAGCAGTCAAAAGGACCTTGACGCATGTCGATACAAACTTAACATGAAGGAAGATAGAGATAGCTACCCATAATGCAGATTAACCAAAAAAGAAAAAAAAGACACTTCGCCTAGCCATCTTGGTAAGAGAGACCTCTTTAGTCCTTCACATCAGTTATGCCCCCTGTTGTTATCTGAAAAACGTGTGTTTGTCAAGTTCAACATCGATAAAATAAATCTCAGTCTCATCCTATTGACATATGAGCTCACGCTGAAATTTCTTACATAAGTAAGTGATGGTTTTGATAGATGTGCCGTCTACATAGCACAGGCTGCATAACTAACCTACTAGTCCTGCTTAAAAAAATTCTCCATATCCACTTCTTTTTGTTTAATAACTCCGCACAAAACTCGTATTCAACGTGTTCATGGATCTCCATACAACATCAAGTATATTGTAATCACGATGCTTAAATCAGGTCTCCACCTATCTAGATGTAGCCTCACTATCGACTTAGCTTCAGCTTCGGGTAGGTTTGGGGCATAAAACACCTTGCAGACACGCTGATTCCCTCTGACTTTCCCATACATTAACCTAGTTGTGGCTGCATGAGCCAGAACATGCCCGCCTGCAGGTTTCATTGGGTCTGATAACACACCTGCCTGGATCAGCTACGACTGCAACAAATAAACCAAAGACAGTCTTAAAAATAATAAAATCATTTTCCTATGCCATGGACTGCAGCTACTGTATGCATCACCAGTTTACACCTAATAGCTGTTTCTTGAGATTTACAAGAATCAGCACGAGCTTAGTGCAGTCCCTAAATTGCTATTTGTCAGTGTGCAACCATCAAAGGGCTAAATTGAATAACAACTTTAAATGGATGCAGGACTATGTGGCAGAAATGAGAAGTGATGCAGTACCTTGATTGGCCACGTACACTGCCACGTTAGATTCCTCAGCTATCTTAATTAAACGTGAGACATTTGTGCCAATTTTTGCCGCAATTTGGAATTCATTAGTGTCAAACCAGATAAGCTGCAGAATAACAACTTGCATGATTTGATGGTTTCAGGATCAACCTGGGGCTCTGCAAGTTCTCTTGCAGTAAAATCCATTCGGAAGAGAGCACTCACCGAATCCACAATCTGAAAAAGGCACTCACCATAGGTCGACCATCCACACCTCAGAAAGTCTGTAGGATTTGATTCTCGAGCAGTGTCTTACGAGTTATTTGAATCGTTCTTCAGACATTTTGGCAGCCAAACCAAGAAGCAAGTTGTACTGATGCTCAGAAGTAGAGGCTCGGGCATAAATGATCTTCAAATTCATGGAAAGACTAGATTACGGCAGGTACACTAGCCAGAAGAGTAAGAGTTGCCACCAGTATAGAAAGCATTGCTTGCATTATCTAAGACTGCAGGTGTACTAAGTTAAGAAAATGCACATGCGCTTACATGGACAGACGACGATTATGAAACACAAGTAGCTTTGGCGAGGTCAAGAAAAATACAGACAGATTATAATAGGATACAAAGTTCCTTTTGCTTCCTTTTGCATCGATATAAGCTACCTTGCCATTTCCTCCTCTCATGTGAGTTGACAGCTGAAAATATTTTACGAGCATGGAATCCACAAACTATTAATAAAGAATGATTATAAACAGGGGTAAATAGTGTTGCAGGATTTGCAAATAGAGTAGAGTATCTTCAAGCATCACATTCGACTAATAATCAACCCAAGTCCGAGTCCGACTATGATTAAGGCTTTTACTCGGTTATGACATAGTACAAACTCTTCTGGCCTTTTTCCTGCTTGGTTTGAGCCACTGTATATGTGTTCCAGTATACTGACTGCAGATTACAGAAAATGAGTGCCATACTTCCAGAATCACCTAACACACACATTATGATGCCAGGATCACCCACATCTTTATACTCCATAGAAATTCTATCATTATGTTACTATTTGGCATTTTTCATCAGAAAAAAAATGCAACAGAAGTTCAAGACAGAAACCTAATATCCAATTCAGACCAACCTGAGAAGTAACACATAGGGTATATGCCGGCTGTGTTTTCCCAGACTTGAAGTGACGTCAGCAGCATTTTCTGAGAAAGCTAATTAACAAAAGCAACTAAAAGTTCATTAAAGGTAACGTTGTTGGACTGTGATTTTCACCCAGATTCGCCAGATGCTTCTGTAATTGCCGGAGTTTCAATGCCACCTGTTAACATTGCCAAACCGATGAAATTTGTATTTGTTGAAATGCATGAAGAATAAGACACAGAATCTACAAAAGAAAGTCTTTTACTGCCTAAAAGCTCATCGAGGGGGCTTCCAGTTGTGATGCAAACA
This sequence comes from Eucalyptus pauciflora, assembly GCA_007663325.1. Taxonomy (NCBI): domain Eukaryota; kingdom Viridiplantae; phylum Streptophyta; class Magnoliopsida; order Myrtales; family Myrtaceae; genus Eucalyptus; species Eucalyptus pauciflora. Next base: position 362,285 of record VMYD01000275.1, read on the forward strand.
ACCGACGACTCTCTCTGGAAAAAACGAAGACATTGAAAGTACTTTGAGCAACAGATTTGCTAATTTGCAAGCTTTATTTCAAGGGTATTCTGAACCATTTTAGCTTGAAGTTTGCAGAATTAAGAACTTACACTGAGCAGAGCATCACTTCCAATAATATAGCCAAAATTCTGATAAAACAAAGGGAAGTCAATGCGAGATGCTTATAGAAGTTCAAATTGATTGGAGCCACCATCTCATATCTTTACAACTTTTGCCTCAGATAATCCTTTTATTCCAGTTAAGTGCTACAAAAAATAAACAAAGAAAAAGCAATTCACTTGGCCAAATAAGAATACGTTCCTCAACTCAGCATCGCGTTAAACTCTTATGTTTCCTGGTGAATGTAGAACGTCAGGACAAAAGCACTTCCTAGATGATCAATGACAATCTAGCTTTCCAACAGTGATTATTGATGAATTTAGCTGAGGATATACCTCATTAATCCAGCTATGTCACCAATACAATGGTGCAATTCCAATGTCACGTAACATTGCTCTTGCATGATCAGAAGACAAAAACTAAAAACTATTGTACGTGCAGGAAATCACGACAGGTGTCGAGAGAGAGGTCGAGATGTAAATCATGATAATCACGGTCATCGCTTCATCGAACCATTTGCATCTTAATTTTAACTTTCGGAACACGGATCAGAAAATCACGATAATCAATCTCAGAATCAAAGGACGCACCGAAACTCATTAGGAAAGCGATGACAAGAACAGAGAGGGTTGCCTACACTCTGTTTTGCCGTAACTCACGTTTGTCGATCGTTTCGAGCAGGTCTTCTGCTTCGTTGTCGACGTCCTCTCTTTCCACGATCTTCTGCTCTTCGGCTCTGAACATCAACAGCGAACACGAGACGAAACTCAGAATCATCGTCATCGGCAATGGCACCACGGAAAAGGACATGAACTGAAATCAAGCGGAGATCGCGAAACACAGTTAAGAGACGAAAGCATCTTCGATGACGATGGAGAAGAGACTTTCGAATTTTTTTATTTTTTTATTTCTTTATTTTTATTTTTATTTTTTTTTGTGGATTTTGGAAACGATCGGAAAGTGGAGGGAATCGGGGAAGGATGGCTCTCGGCTTATTTTTCTTTTTCTCTTTTTTTTTTTTTTTCTTTTTTTAAGAAAAAGAGGTTTGACTGAGTTTCGTTATTCTGAGATAGATCCTCATAAATTGAGGTTTAATGGATCTGTTTTAAGAATTTATCAAATACACTCCTGAAGAGGGAGAGGAAAATATTGGTTTGATTTTTTTTCTTTTTATTTTGCATTAAATAACTCAGTTTTTATTTATTTATCTCGGTTTTATATTCATCTTAATCCTGTCCAGCTTATAATTTTCTTAAATTGGACCGAATTAAGTTCTTCTTAAAAAAGGAAAATAATCGATCTATATCGTGGTCGATACTTGGTTTGATTGCATTATGTTCAAACTCCATGCTTATTGCTCGTAGAATCGTGAAAATATCAACAAACAATTGAGTTATTCGAAATGGCTTGCTAAGAACTTGCTCGTGACCGGTTTGATTAGTCGACACACATCCTAAAATTTGTAAGTTGGTGATTAAAAAAAAGGTGAAACATGGAGCATGTGTTTTCTTTTGTCAAGTACGGAGCACATTTAATGCCTGAAATTTGATTTTCATTTAATATCGAACCCTTTCGACTCCAAGTTACAAAATAGGCAAATCAGACTTAAAATATAGAATCATTAGTAATCTCCAACATTTTTTTCCTCATTTTTTTCTAAAAAAATTGTTCTTTTACATAAGTTTTTGAATGTGTGTATAATGAAAAACAAACGTTCAGTTGTCTACGAATTATGAAATCCAATGTTTGATTTCGATATGGTTCGATTTTTTTTTACTAAACTTTATTGAGATTTTAAATCGGATTTTTGATGTAATCTCAAATGCCTCAATTTTATAATTAAAAAGAAAAAAACACAAGAATATCGCATTTTATAAGATCCTCAAGCTCTTTTAATTATTTAAATCAAAATGTCATCTCCTTCACGACGAGAAACGCAAAAACCAAAACGACAATCTGTTCCGTCTCTACCGCCCGTTCCCTCTTCTTCGCGCCTCGCTTCTTCTTCTTCTTCGTTCTCCGCACAAACCCCGCCTGACATCCCAACCAGCTTCCGTCGAAGTCGAGACTGATGCTCATCGAGTGATCCGAGAGAGTTGGTAATCGCGCATTTACGGCGATCTTCTCGAATATTTTTTGTCTTGGGCTCTTGTTGTTCCTCGTTCCATTGCACGTAAGCGGTTTGATGTTTGTCCTGAGCGAGAAGCATTTGCTTTTCTTGGGCTTGTTTCTTGAATTTGGAGCGAGGCATTACCATCTTGACATGACTCGTCTTCAAATCATTGGTAAAACGGCAGCTTCCTTGAATGAATGGAGCGTGGCAAGCGAGTTTGGTTGCTTTGTCACCCCGCTATTGCGTTCGCCTACCCTGAGAAGAAACTGGAGTCTTGGCGAGTTTTTACTTGACTGGTCGCAGTGTAGATTCATGACCACCAGCAAGAGAATGCAAGATAGGAGCAAGGACAAGAGGGGCCATGATCTCAAAATTGCCACTGAGAAGCATAAAGTGGTGTCAAAGGTGTTGGTTTAGTGTGTTCTTGACAGGAGCTTATGAAAGTGCGGAGTTGATTCAGAAATGTCCACTGGTTATTTGGAAGGAAAAGGTCCTAAGCCTTGTTGGTTGTACGGGAGGATGAATAAGATAGAAACTTTTATGGACTTATCAGATATGGAAGATAATGATTTTCTAGAGGGTAGTTCTGAGGATGGAGGCATTGCTATGCAGCCTAACCAAATATTAGCCATAAGTGAATTGGAGGGTACTGTAGTTGGAGGCAGCTCCTTCATGGATATACATGAAATTGACAATAAGTACAAGCCTCATGATTCATTTTAAGGTCGTACGCTCTTATTCGAGTTGTCAAGATAACTTGCTTTCCAGCCTTCTTCTTCACAAGTTCAAAGTTTTGAGTTTTTGTGCAGATTTAATTAGACAAACTCTGCTTACATCTATACACCAAGTCAATTAATAGCAGACTGATCCATCTCATTCCTTGTTAGTCCTAAACATTGCCACCGGAACTCCTGAAATCAATGATTCAGAAAGAATGTGCAGTTAATGCTTTTGGCAACTCTCAGCTCACCTCGGTGCCAGCAAGGACATCAGAAGCAGTCTATTTACAGTGACTGGTTCATTCTCAGTTATTGGTCTGACTTATTTGAGTGCTGCCATACTAATCTGCTATTATGAAGATGAACTTGCCACCCTACATTTTAATCTCAATTGTTGGTTCAAAGAGATGATTGGGTAGTAGCTATCATGGAGAACATAGCCTCAGCTGCTATGATGATCGACATTCTCTCTCTTGTTGTTACAAATTAGATGCCGAGCTCACCCTACAGTAATGCCTTGTTCATCACTGTGCATGGATATTATGGTCCACAACATCCAAGACTGCCTCTTGCAACATGCATTCATTTGCTTTCTATCCGATGTTCCATAGGTCTTGTAACTTCTGTTCAAAATCTCCATGAAACTATGGCAAACTTCTGTTTTTAGGTTCTACTGGGGAACTTCCTTTTGTTGGATTTTAGAACCCAACATCAAACAGTAAGTAGTTTTAATTACTGCTTGTTTATGTTGGGCTGTGTTTATGGTTGATTCATTTCATTAGCTTACTATTCTGTTTTGAAGAAAGAAATAGGAGAGCCTTTGAAATTAGCAAGACTGGTTTTTTTTATTTGAATGATAGATGGCTTTCCACAGCTTTTGGTTGTGTGAAAATGACATTACTAATATGCATTCTTTCTTACCTCATAGCATGAATTGCGTTTATGATTTGTTACATGGGTTAGCATCTGCCTAATGCCATTGTGCAATAAATTTCTTTTGCTTAACAAAAGAAAATTCTCAGCAAACTCACTGGGGATGATGTTGAGTAATTTGCTTCCAAATGTTGCGGCTAGATTTCTTCTTATGCTCATAAAAACCATGATATCCAAAACTGTATGTGACAAATCAAACTACTACGGTGAAGCTAAATCTGTTGCACTGCATCATTTTCTGGTTTTTGCATTATAAAAACGACAGGAGTAATGTACCATGGAGATTGAGCATCAACCTCATTTGGAGCAATACGAAGAATTTCCGAATCTCATATGATCAAGGAGAAAGAGAGGAGCATCGATGTTTAATAGTTATAATCACTTAGCTATCATCTTTTGTTACATGGCAAAAGTATTGTGTGCATCACGACTCAATTCATATCAGATGGTCATATCTACTTATTTAAGAAGGGATAGGAACTTCGCACCAATGTTTTCAAACTTGGGCCAGTCAGGAACCAGTTAGGTTGCCTATTTGCGGGCCAAGCGGTTGGACTAGGGGAATCAGTGATTGTGTCTTGAGCAAATGATTATAGATATATAATGCTGTCAATTCCCCGTGAACACAAGAATTGTTCGGCCTTGGTAGTAAAGTGAAATGCCGGTGATCCATGGAGTTGAGTGCTCGCATCCCTCCATGTGCAACAGTTGCCGAAAGCCCAGTTCTATACCCGTGGGACTCTAAAACTAAGTGGATCCAATTTTGAAAATCGGTATATTTTCAAACTAGTTCAAACTAATTTAGGCCAAACTGCCTGCACATAATTTTTAAGTTTTGGGTTAATAGATCAAAGGGAAAGCAATGGAATTGGCCAGGAAAAAGGGGCAAGAGCAATGCTTTATGGTCGAATGATTGCAGAAAATCTAAAGGAAATCAACATTGAGAACTTTATAGTCTCTGGATGGGCTTGACATATAGCTACCGCAATCTTTCTAACATATAGTGTCTAATATATCTTAGCCAAGATACTTTATAGTCTTTGAATGAGCTTGATATATAGCCACCGCAATCTTTCTAACATATAGCGTCTAATATATCTCAACCATATATATCTCAGCTAAGATATATTAGACACTACGATTATTTAAGTCCTGCGCAGTGCCTAGCGTTACTCCTACATTATCTCCAATGGTGAGCAAACCATATTAGCAAAATCATATGACATGATAATTTATTTAACGAATGTCTTAAATTGAGTCAAATTTGAAAAAATGAGGTACTTGATTTAAAAAGAAAAGTTTAGGTAGTTGATCATAAACTAAGCAAAAGTTTTGATAATTTCGATGTCATTATCCTCGACTTCTGAATCGCACTAAGAAAAAAATCTCAAGAAAAATGTTATCTATGAAGGTCACTGTAAGGTGGCAAAGTTGGAAATAGTCACTATAGTGGCCGTACTAACGGCAACGACATGGCCGTGGCTGTGCTTTGATGGTGCTCTATCTTGCCCCTTTCCTTCTTTATTTTCTTTTTTAATTTTTTGTTGTTTCTTCTTCTTAGGCTTTCTCTTTGCTTTTTTCTTTTCTATTGTTGAACTCGAATTTGAAAAGATACAATAGAGATTAATGAATGAAAAAAAAAATCCAAAATGATTAGACCCAAAATGAGTTGGAGGAAAATTATGGTATTGTTAATTTTAAGCAAGACTTGTAATGCCTGGAAATTCTATTGGTAATGGTAAGAAAGACATACAAAGTCTTGGTCTTCTTGGCATCAATTGAAGTTTCTTTCCCACCAACAAAAGAGGTGCACCATCCAAAGATAAAAGATGTGCAAAAGTCTTGGTCTTCTTGGGATCTATTAAAGGTTCTTTCCTATCATCAACAGACGTGTACTATCAAAGGACATACAAAAGTCTCGGTCTTCTTGGAATTTATTAATTTTTTTCCTACCATGAAAAGACATGACGTGCAAAGTCTTAATCTTTTTGGATTCAATTAGTTACTTTTCCACCATCAAAAGATGTGCAAAAATCTTGATCTTCCTAAAATCTATGGAAGTTTCTTTTGCACCATGGCTTTTTCACTTTTGCTTCACTTTCTGGACCAAAGAGAAAATGATATATTTAGCAAGTGAAAGTCCTTTTCTGAAAATGATATCTTTAGTAGGTGAAAGTCTCGATCTTCTTGGACTTTCATGGTCCCCTCTCTCCATTTGCTCCTCATCACTTCGCTTCACCATAACTTTTACAATGGACTGATTCGCTCATAGCCATTGAAGAGACCTTTCTTGATTCCTTCTTTAGGGTTCTGTTCAACAAAGTTGAGTTCTCTGGCATTGGACTATGCATAAAGTGATGGAATCAGCATCACATTGTTCAATATGGACATCAATAATTTTGTTATATTCTCTCATGTAATTCGATCTTCAATATTTGAATTTTTTTGTCTTATAAAATTTTTTACCAAAAATTTCAAATCTTGATATGTTTCTCTCTTTCCATGTAAGCGTCCATGGATACAATTTCCTCATATTGTGTAAATAACCTTTTATGAATCAATAATTTGAATTTTGCAAAATCTTTTAGATGTTAATCTTTACACACGACTAGTATGCACTTCTGCTAGTTCTTCTCATTCATTTATATGAAAATGGTCAATGTTGTTTTTCCATTAATTCAAGTTTACGGACAATCCAAGGATTAAATTAAACATGTGTAAAAAGTTTATGGACTAAATTAAACAAATTAAAAGTTTAAGGACAACATTGCACATCGTGTTAAAGTTCAGGGACTAAATTGCACATTGGACTAAACTTTATGGACCATTTGCATAATTTTCTCAAGAAAAATATACCTATCATGTTTGCTAATGTGACATTCAATTTTGCTATGACATGTTCCAGCCTCTTAAGAGAGCACTCCAAGAAAGTGTTAATGACTTTGATTCGGCCATCGATAGGGATCTGCTGATCATTGTTTCTATGGTCAGCTTTATTCATTGCTAGACAAGAAAAAGGGTCAGGCATCACCAACTAACAGTGTGCAATGTACTAGATATACTCTAGGCATCACTTATGAACAAGAAAATCATGCAAAGGCCCACAATTCTCCTATCAAGCGGTTCTTGATCATCAACTACTACCTCAACACCCTTTAGTAGATCATTGCTACCCGTCTTGCTGCAAATCTTTAGTACTGTATTAGGGTTGAGCGGTTCCAGGTTCTAGGTTCATCAATTTTTAGAACTTGAAACTTACCCTGCATACCCTAGAACTTGGATTCTACCCTGTCACAGGTTCCAAGATCAGTTCCAAGATCTATTTAGGTTTCACCTATATTATTATTTGAACGATTACAATTTACTAACCATAACTTATATCTAGACATACAAAAAATATGAACATTAATAAAGTAAAAATCTTAGTCATAAAATGAAAACTCAGACTAATGCTTCTAGATTATACACTGGCATGAAATATCGGAGAATTGCATGGAAACATGGACCAAGAAAAATATTAAAACTTGTTCCAGGTTCCAAGTTCCTGATCTGGATTCCAGGTTCCAGGTTCCTCCAATTAAGAACTTGGAACCTACCCGTCGAAATAGGTTCTTCATTTTTTAGAACCTGGAACTTACCCGGCATACCTTGGAACCTAAAATCTACAGGTTTCCATCGGTTCGGTTCTTAGATTCCAAGTTCTACCTTGGAATCATGCTCACCCCTAACTGCCATGTAAAAGCCTATATTGACCGCATATTCACTAGTAACGCATTAAATGAAGACACTAGAATTATAAGGTTAATGAGATTGTACGGATGCCAAAAGAAAAAGGCTTGGTCTTGGTCTTTGTTTAATATTTTTGGTGGGTGAATGCCTTGGTCTTCCTGTCTCGCTTCTGCTTTAAATAAGGTAGAACTAAGCAAAAAGACAAAAAAATTCAATAAGTTGTGGACAATTTCAACTGTTGCTCATGAGATCCTAAATTGAAAGATTCAATTTAAAAAATACGTACACACTGATTATAAGCCAATGCGTAGCATGGGTACTCTACGAAAGTGTCTGTGTGTATGTGTCATCAATTTAAAAAACTCATGATTTAATCTAAAATCTATTTAGATATGAACCCACTTAATGAGGTCAATTAGTTATGAAATATGAAATTATATTAGATTACGGATGTTCATACACGTGCTACGCCCAGATGAGGACATTGCACACATATTTTCAAATTACATGTAATTAAAAATTAGGAATTAGAATAAGATGAACCGTTTCAGTGGTTGATTGTTTCCAAATATTACTCAAACCTTAGAACTTGGCATACTTGAACCAAATATAATTACCCACAACAAAATAATTTGTCAAATGCACTAATCTATTTTCCATGTGGGTCAACGTGAGGCCTTCGTTAATTTTGTGGACGGAAATTGTTGACACAACGTTAACGCCGTTAAATAGTTGTTAAATATCCATACTAGTGTCCAATACAGCATCTTGAGAAGTTGCTACGTCAACAAAGACATTGGATGCTAAGATTGTTTAAGTCAACACAAACTCTTTCTCCACATCACCCAATCAGCAAGGTAATCAAATCGTGTAAATAAAATCATTACAACATAGCAATTTTTTGACAGACGCCTCAAATTGAGACAAATTTGAATAAAGAAAAAGTAAAAGAGATTAATCCAGACATAAAGCATGGAATTTCTACTAGTAATGGAAAAAAGAGACGTTCTAATGGGGATGCAAGAGGAGGGACGTGAAAAGCGAAGCAACAAATTTCAATTTGTGTCCAGTAAAGTCATGGTCTTCCCGAAATTTATTGAAGTTGCTTTCCCATGACCTCTTTTTCTCTTTTGCGTCATTTTCCAGACAAAAAGGCATATGGTAATATGGTATCCATGAAGCCTTTGGAGAAATTCTGCTGAGTATTACCAAACAAGCACTTGTGGATGAAGAGTATCTTATTTTGATTCCCCTGACCACTGACGTACGCGTGAAAAGCACCCAAAATTAAATTAATGACAGGGTGCTATAGCCTTATCCCAAGAAAGCATCATTACTACTTGAATACTTTTGAGGTATGTGTATGACTTTACGAAAAATTATCCAAAAATCCAAAAATCTATTAGATAACGAATAATTCAATTTTAAACTTTGATATAATACCATGTCAATCGAGATATATTGAATGCTAATATCATCTAAGTTGGTGCACTTTCTCACTCCTCATCACTCAATCTGTAGGGTAAGAAGCCATGTCAACTATTATGTTTAACTTTTCTTGATTGAGTGAGCCATGTAAGAAAAATTACATAACATGACAAGTTATTTAACCGATGCCTCAAATTGAGCCAAATTTGAAATTTTGAGGTTCTTGATTATATATATTCATGTACTTGATTGTAAACTAAACAAGAGCTCAAGTACTTACAATATCATTATTCTTAACTCTTAAATTGCTTTAAGAGTAAACATCATTCTTGCTTAGTACCAATCAATTTTAAGCATGGCATGTAACGCATGGTGAAATTCTACTAGTAGTGGAAAAATAAAGGCATTCACATAGCGATGGAAGAGGAAGGACGTGAAAAGTGAAGCAATAAAGCCAATTTGCATCTTGTAAAGTCTGTCTGTTTTCAATTGCTCTCTTTCGCTTCTGCTTCACTTTCTAGACAAAAAGTACATTATGTCCATTAAAGTCTTAGTCTTCCTGATGAAAAGTCCTTTATGAGTGTACTCTCACGACAAGCAATATGAGTTAGCTTGAAGAGGCCACGTTTTGATGCACATTGTGTCCTTGAGTTAGACAAATAAATTGTTCTCATTTTTCTCCATAGCAAGACTTTTGGACGTCGTCAGAAAGAGAGGACCTTTTCTTGTGGCCATCCAAAACATAGAATAGGAGGTCATCACATGACCAATTTAGAGGGCATGCACATCTTCATAAAAAATTATAATTTACAAATGTTTTGTTGGTTTTTTTTTCTTTAGTATGGGCTTTCATGTGGCAATTATAGTGTTAAAAATTTATAGCAAAATGGGTGAGGATGATCTGCTAAAGGGTACTGAAGTAGTTGGTGATGATCATGAATCACTTGATAGGAGAATTATGGTCCTTTGAACTGAAAAAGTTAGCCCAAAGCAACTTGATTTTAATTGACTATTAAAAGTAAAAAAAAAAAAAAACCATACAAGACTCACCACCAGTGAAAAGCACCAAAATTAAATGAATGACAGAGTGCTATAGCCTCGTCCCATCTTCAATGCTTTTGACATGTGAATATAACTTTACAACTATCATTTATAATCCCCTAGTAGTAATACATGACAAAGAAAATCAGACAATATTTTTTGGCTTATAAAAATAAAATAAAAACATACAATTTGATTGCGCCTTATCTCAAGCATTTGGGATCTGCCTAAATAAGGAAAAGAAAAAGACATTCAAGAGGAGGCGCTTATTCGATTTTGCATGTGAGTGGTTGAAGCAAAAACTCTATAAAAGGAACCCCACCAATTTCATTCTATATCTTTCGACCAAAAAAAAAAGACTTTCTATATGTGTGACTTCCTAAAGAAAATCAAATTGACTTGAATAAAACCAGATAATGAGGTGCATGAAAATTCTTACCAATATGCTGGCAATTAAGTATCTTAAGTTTTTTTTTTTTTTTTTTCGTTCAATCAATTACCTCAACATTTCAAATGTTTCACAACATGATGCACAGTCCCTGGGAATAAAATGTTAACAAATTGCACCAATGTGGAGGAACTAAATCTCAATTAAATCATGGACGTTGTGCAATAGGTCGCAGGTGTCACATATGTGAATATTGGACAACTCGCACATGATGTATGGAAGTGTGTGTAATATGTTCCCACTGATTAGATGTCTAAATGCAATTATTTTCTTGTGCATTTGATCTATGCAATCCACCTTAACTGATCTTTCCCGACACACATTCGTGGGGTTTGTTGCTCAATATATCTTATGTACATACTCTGTCAAGAAAAACACTTTCCATATAAGATAACCATAAGAAATTGCTTTGCATTTTATGTCCAAATATGTTTTTTTCTTGCTTACTATACCACAGGGAGCAAATTTCATTTTGAATGAAGAAATCAGAAAGAAAGAGAAAACGAAGTAAAATATCCCCATTAACAATCATTGGCGGAGCAACAGTAATTACCCTTAGCTAGCAGCGCCGAACCACATCTGAGAGGATGATGGGTAAATACTAAACCATGAGAAGTGACGTTCTCATGGATGCATGAGAAGTGATATGAAAAGCGAAGCAACAAACTTCAATTTGTGTCCTGCTAAGTCTTGGTCTTTCTGGAATTTATTGAAGTTTCTTTCCCATTACCTCTTTTTTCTCTTTAGCTTCACTTTCTAGAAAAAAAAAAAAAGGCACATGGTATCCATGAAGTCTTTGGAGAAATTCTCTTAATACTACCAAACAAGCACTTGTGGGTAAACAGTATTTTATTTTGATTCCTCTGATTGACGTGCGCGTGAAAAGCACCCAAAATTAAATGGATGACAAAGTGCTATAGCCTTGTCCGAAGAAAGCATCATTACTACTATATGAATATGACTTTAAGAAAGATTATCTAAAAAATTCATAAATTTATTGTATGACCGCTAATTCAAACCTAAACTTTGATATGCTGCCATGTCAATCGAGATATATTAGATGCTAATATCATCTAAGTCAACACACTTTCTCTCTCCTCATCAAAGGGTAAGTAGCCACGTCAATTATTATTTTTAACTTTTGCTGAGTAAACGAGTCATGTCAGCAAAATTACATCACATGTCAATTTATTTAATTTTTACCTCAAATTGAGCCAAATTCGAAAAATTGAGGTTCTTGATTGAAAAAAAAAAAAGAGTTCAGGTACTCGATCGTAAACTAAAAAAGAGGTTAGGCACTTTCGATATCATTATTCTTAGCTCTTAAATCGCTTCAAGAATAACATCATTCTTGCTTTTTTCCCCCTTTCTTAAGTTCTAGTTGTTTTTTCTATATATTTTTTCTTTTATTTTTTTATTTTTTTATTGAACATAAATTTGAAAAGATACATGAAAATGTAGACATAATTCTAATAGAGAAGTACAAAAGATATTATTGAACGAAAAATCACAGTACAATTAAGCACGAAAAAAGAGTTGGATGAAAATTACAATAACGGTCAATTTTAAGCATGGCCTAAAACGTGTGGGAAAATTCTCCTAGTACTGGAAAAACAAAGGCATTCTCGTAGGGATGGAAGAGGAGGGATGTGAAAAGTGGAGCAACAATGCCCAATTGCATTGTGCAAAGTCTGTCTTTTTTCAATTGCTCTCTTTCGCTTCAGCTTCACTTTCTAGACAAAAAAGTACATGCTGTCCAGTAAAGTCTTTGTCTTGCTGAGTTTGTGGTTTATCTACATGAACAGAGCACTTGTGGACAGAAAGTGTCCTTGAAAGTCTTGGTTGATCACTTTGCTTCGCCATAACTCTTGGTTGTTCTCTACGATTGACCCATGGTCTTTGGAGAGATCTTTTTGGGTTCCTTCTTAGCTTCCTTCTTATACTAATTTATAGTATGCTTAATTTTAAGCAAGACATGTAGTGCATGGAAATTTTACAAGTAATGGAAATAGAGATATTCACATAGGGATGGAAGAAGAGGGATGTGAAAAGTGAAGCAATGAAGCCAATTTGCATCTTCAGTAAAGTCTTGGTCTTCCCTGTGAAAAGTACTTTATGAGTGTACTATGACGACCATCAATTTGAGTTAGATCGAAGAGACCATGTTTTGATGCACATTGGGTCCTTGAGTTACATAAATCAACCGTTCTCCTTTTTCTCTGGATCAAGATTTTTGGTTGTCGTTTAAAAGAAAGAACCTTTTCTTGTGGCCATCCAAAACGGAGGATAAGTGATGATATTTCTTCACATGATCAACTTCGAGGGCATGCATATCTTCATAAAAAAATTATAACTTACAAATATACTGTTGTTGTTGTTGTTTTTTTTTTTTTTTTTTAGTATAGGTTTTTACATGGCAGCTATAGTGCTAAAAATTCGCAGCAAAATGGGCGGCAATGACCTATTAAAGGGTGCTGAAGTAGTTGTGATGATTGTGACTCACTTGATAGGAGAACCGTGGTCCTTTGAATAGAAAGAGTTAGCCCAAAGCAACTTGCTTGATGGATTAGTTGGTGATTTGCCAATCATTTACTATTTCTAGAGTTAAATTAGAAAACTTGCTTCATGGATTCGTTGGTGTGCCCGACTCTTTTTTCTGTTTAGCTCAAGGCACGTGTTTCTACTCTCCTTATCAAACAATCAAAATAAGTTGTCTTTGATGACTTGCAGATGTATAATAGAAAGTAAGATGTGATTGTTAGTTGAATCGTCAACGTTTATTTCAGTCCGTGCAAGTTATACAGAGATGCTTATTTGTCAGTCGTATTAATTATGGTCAGCTTTATTCATTGCTAGACAAGAAAAAGGGTCAGGCATCACCAACTAACAATACAATGTACTAGATATACTGTAGGCATCACACTTATGAATAGGAAAATCGTGCAAAGGACCACAATCCTCCTATCAAGTGGTTCTTGATCATCAACTACTACCTCAACACCCTTTAGAAGATCATTATTGCCCGTTCTTGCTACAAATCTTTAGCATCGTAATTGCCATGTAAAAGCTTACATTAATTGCATATTCACCAATAACACATTAAACGAAGATATTGAAATTATAAGGTTACTGAGAATGTACGGATGCATTAAAAAAAAAAAGGCTTGGGCTTGATCTTTGTTTAATGTTTTTGGTAGGTAAATGTCTTGGTCTTCTTGGACTAAATAATATCTTCTCTCCATTAGCTCAATTCTGCTTCAAAAAAGATAGAACTAAGAAAAAAGATAGAAAAAATTCAATAAGTTGTGGACAATTTCAACTATTGCTCATGAGTTCCTGAATTGGAAGATATAATTTAAAAAAATACGTACGCGCGCGCCCACACACACACATATATATAATTCAATAAGTTGGTCAGTCCTCCATGATCAGCCCTATCAATAATTATCTTTCCCTTTCCTAAAAGTTATTAATTTAAAAAACAGATGATATAATCCAAAAATCTATTTAGATATGAACCCAATTAGTGAGGTCAATTGATTATGAAATATGAAATAATATTAGATTACGAATGTTCATACACGTGCTACACCCAAACAAGGACATTGCACACATATTTTCAGATTACATGTTTAAAAATTAGGAATTAGAATAAAATGAACTGTTTTGGTGGTTGATTGTTTCCAAATATTACTCAAACCTTAGAACTTGGCATACTTGAACCAAATATAACTACCCATAACAAAATAAATCGTCAAATGCACTAATCTAATTTTGTGCCAAGGTATCATTAGTACTTAGTAGTCTAAATGAAAGGAAATTTAACGAAATGGACATTGACAAACTTCGTAGTCTTTCAATGTGCTTGACAATTAGCCCCTAAAATCTTTTGGCGTGTGAAATTAACAAAAATATCTCCCGTTGTCTTTCACATGAGAGAATGAATAATCTTACAAAAGAAAATTATTAAAGGGAGACCAAGCAATGAATTGAGAGGATAAAATTGTAGAAAAGATATCGCATAAACAAAAGTACATGTGAGATTTAACCTAGACCAATGGTTGTATGATAAACTTTTTGGGACAATGAAATCGTGAGTTTCTGAATTGTTATCCCTTTCGCAATAAAGTACATGAACTTTTTATGGTTTAATCAATTACCTCAATTTTTCAAATGTGGATTAAAGTGAGGTCTTTGTTATAATTTCAGATGTAAAAGGTTGACATGGTGACTAGCGCTGTTAAATAGCTGTTAAATGTCCATATTGGTGTCAATATGGTACCTTGAGATGTTGTCACGTTAGCAAAAACAATCTATGCCAAGATTGTCTAAGCCAACGTACACTCTCTCCTCATCGTCGAACTTGTAGGGTAATTGAACAATGTCAAGACATGGCAATTTATATGACGGACACCTCAAATTGAGCAAAATTTGAAAAAAGAAAAAAGAAAAAATAATAGATTAATGTTAATATAACTCGTGGAAGTGGCACTTGTAATGATGACCAAGACATTTTTTTTTTTGTCAGTCCTACGCTAAGCCTACTCTAACACTCACTCTCAGACTTTTGTCCTGCCTCCTTGCAGGGCGTGGGAGTCGAAACCCACTCCTGAAATGAAATCTTCCCCACCCCAATCCCCCCTGAGAAGGTGGAGATTTGAACCCCCAACCTCCCCCTTCCAAGATGGAAAAAGTTTCTTTCCTGTTAGGTCTTTCACTTTTGCTTCACTTTCCAGACAAAAAAGCACATGATATGCAATAAAGTCTCTGTAGATGTTCTCTGCATACTACGAAAGAAGCACTTGTGGACAAAAAGTACATCATTTTAATTCTTCTAACTACTAGCGTTCATGTGAAAAGCACCCAAAATTCAATGGATGATAGAGTGATGTAGCCTAGTCCCAGGAAAACATCATTACTGCTTCAATGCTTTTGACATATGCACGTGACTTGCCGACAAAATTGTCTAAAAAAATCCTAAAGATATTATATGATAGCAAATTAAATTCTAAATTTTTCAATTTAAGTAATTTAATCTTAAGTTTTTTTACAATTTATCAATATAATCATTTTTGGTCTGAAGCGCTGAATTGATGATCATGTTACATAGGATGGTTAGCATCTACATCAACGATTTTTAGTCAAAATTGGCTCGAAGAACTACATTAGCAAATCATTAACAAATTTAGAACTAAATTGATCAATTTGAAAAGTTTAGGATTGAATTGGCGGTCGTTCAATAGGTTTACGATATTTAGGAAGTGAGGGAATATTTATTGGCTTACAAAAAAATATACAAACTGCTATCTACGAAAAAGACTATCATGCAAATTAGTTGTAATTGGTAGACCAGATAGATAAACCAAGAACATATAAATGTGCCAACGTCTTCAAATGAATAAAAGAAATCATAGTAAAGTTTTAAATTATGTGTGCATGAACGGTACATGTAATAGTATTTTTTATTAACATAATGCCCAACCGACAAAAAATCAAGTACGTAGAAAAAGTCTGTCTTCAATCAAATGTTTGATAAGTCACTAAAATATTTCGAGTGGAAGAAAAGAAGTGCTTTAGACTTAGAAATATATTTTAAATCTCCAATTACATTCAAGTGTGCACCAAACTATCTGAGCATATACTTTTGTTGATTTGGGCGAGGAGATGAAAGGGAAAGCAATGGAATTGGCCAAAAAAGTGGACAAGAATAATATGTTATTTTTCAAATGTTATGATTGAAATTGTTCGAGAAGATAATCTAAAGAAATTAACATTGAGAATTTTATAGTCTCCTAGTGTGCTTGACATTTAGCCGCTAAAATCTTTTTGCAGTGGCATGAAATTATCGAAAGTATTTCCTATTCTCTTTCACATGAAAGAATGAAAAATATAAAAAAAACAAAAACAATTTAAGTGAAATCGAGCAATGAATCCAAAGGATGAGTTTGTAGAACAAATATCGCCTAAAAGAAGTGTAGGTATTCGATTGTAAGCTGAACAAAAGCTTAGCTTACTATGTCATTATCCCTAACTCCTAAACCGCTCTAAGAAAAGCATTTGACGAAAAATATTGTCTACAGATGTGACTATAAAATGGTACGTTGGAAGTGGACGGCCCAGCGGCGGGGCAATGACCGTGAGACTGGTACTGCTCTCTCTCTCTCCCCATTCGGCATTTTTTTTTTCTTGCTGTATTTTTCTTTTTGTTTTTCTCTTTGCTTTTTTTTTTCTTTTATTGAACTTAAATTTGAAAAGATATATGAAAGTTTAGACGTAATTCTAATAGACAGGTACAATAGAGATTAATGATGAAAAATCACAAAATAAATGAACATGAAAAGGGTTGGATGAAAATTATAGTATTGTAAATTTTAACAGTAATGCCTGGAAATTCTACTAGTAATGGAAAACAAGATATTCGCATAAGGATGGAAGACACGTGAAAAGTGAAAAGTGAAGCAACAATGGCATTTGTGTCCTGCAAAGTCTTAGTGTTGCTGGATTTTATTGCCTTCCGGTTTGACATTTGCTTCACTTTCTAGACCAAAAAAAAAAAACTACATGATGTCCACAAAAGCCTTGGTCTTCCTGAGTTTATGCTTAAATTACAAAAACAAATAAATGATAGTGGAAAGTACGAATATATGGGCCTGACTTAAAAAAAGAAAAAATGTAAATGGGAGGTGAAACGAGCACTTGTGGACAGAAATCGTCCTTAAAAGTCTTCATCTTCGTTCGGCCCTTTTAGGCAGGAAAAAAAGCCTTGGTCTTCTGAACTTCATAGTTTTCTCTCTCCATTAGCTCACTGTCATATTGCTTTGCCATTGCCCTTGTTGTTCTCTGCAGTGACTGATTCACCCATGGCCATTGGAGAGATCTTTTTGGGTTCCTTCTTTCAGGTCCTCTTCGACAAGTTGACTTCTCTGGGATTGGAACATGCACAACGCGAAGGAATCAACACTGCTTTACTCAACGAGTGGAAGGGGACGCTGGAAACAATCAACGTGGTGCTGGATGATGCAGAGGACAAGCAGTTGGGCGGTAACCGTCTAGTGAAGCTGTGGCTGGATGATGTTAGGGACTTGGCCTATGACATGGAAGACTTGCTCGATGAGTTCGCGATTGAAGCCACTCAAGTTAAGTCTGGGGCAAAATCCAGCGCAAGCAGAGATCAGAAGAAAAGGAAATTCTTTTCCTGGGGCCAAGATGGATCATCCGGATCAAATCTGAACTCGTGGAAATTCTTTTCCTGGGGCCAAGATGGATCATCCGGATCGAATCTGAACTCGTGCTCGTTTGAAACTAAGGTACAAGAGATCAGTGACAAGTTGGAAAATATTGTCACTAGGAAGGCTCGTCTGACCTTGAGAGAGAATGCCGCGGACATATCCAACTACACCAACAAAAGGCTCCCTAGCACTTCTTTGCCGGAGACTCGGTTTTTCGGCAGGGAGAAGGAAGAAGCGGAGTTACTGGAACTATTGATAGGTGAGGTTGGAAATTCCGATGCCGGGTTGAGCATAGTCCCCATAGTTGGGATGGGCGGTGTTGGAAAGACAGCTATGGCTCAACGGTTGTACAATGATCCCAAAATGAATAGCTATTTTGAGAGGAAAGCATGGGTTTGTGTTTCAGATGTTTTTGATGTTCTCGACATAACAAAGACTATTTTACAATCGATCGCTGAGTTGTCTTGCGAGGGCAAAGATCTTAACTGGTTGCAAGTTAAGTTGAAAGATGATCTATCCGGAAAGAAGTTCCTTGTGGTCTTAGATGATGTCTGGAATGAGAAGTATGGAGAATGGACTTCCCTCTTAAAGCCATTTGAAGCGGGGGCTAATGGAAGCAAGATCATCATCACGACGCGCAACCATCCTGTGGTTTCCATAACAGGAGCTTCGCCATATCCTTTGAAGGAGTTGTCTATTGATAATTGTACCAGCTTATTAGCCTATCATGCTTTGGAAGCAAGAAATTTCGAGAGGCACCCGCATCTGGAAATAGTAGGCAAGAAAATAGCTGAAAAATGTAGAGGTTTACCTTTGGCAGCAAAGATATTGGGCGGTCTCCTACGTAATAAAGAGAATCCAAATGAATGGGAAGCTATCTTAAATAATAGAATATGGGATGTAGCATCGGCAGAAAACGATGAGGTTCTTCCAGCTTTGAAATTGAGTTATGTCTATCTCCCTTCTTATTTGAAAAGATGTTTTACTTATTGCACAGTATTTCCAAAGGACTATGAATTTGAGAGGGACGAGCTAGTGCTCTTATGGATAGCGGTGGGCTTTTTAGATGGACGAAAAGCGAAAGAGAATATCTTGAGATCAGGACGGAAATACTTCGATGAGTTAGTATCTAGATCCTTTCTTCAACAATCTAGTGTTGACATATCGAAGTTTGTGATGCATGATCTTTTGAATGATCTAGCAAAGTCAATTGCAGATGTAACATGCTTTACCTTTGAGGAGTCTCAGGTAGTGAGTGATGAAGATGATGCCTCCTTTAAAGAGAAAGCTCGTTATGCATCATTTGTCTCGGAATATTTTACATCAAAAAGCTTGAGAGTATATGTTGGAATGAAGGTACTAAGAAGTTTAATGCTATTGAATGTTCGATTTAATGGTAAGGATCAAAGAAGTTTTATTTCCAGAAAGGTGCTACACAACTTGCTAACAAACTTGAAGTACTTGCGGGTGTTATCATTATGCCATTGTGACATCATAGAGGTACCGAATTGTGTCTGTGATTTAAAACATCTCCAATATCTCAACCTCTCATACACCGATATCGAAAGGCTACCCGATTCAATTGGTGCCTTGTGCAAATTACAAGCTTTGATCTTAAGAGGTTGTCAAATGCTTTCTATGTTGCCTCTAGGCATCACAAAATTGATCAGGTTACAATTTCTTGACATTAGAGATACAGGAAGTCTAAAAAAGATGCCATTGGGTATTAGTAAGTTGAGGAATCTTATTATCTTGCCCAAGTTTGTGGTAGGTCCAGAGAGAGGGTCACAATTAAATGAGTTAAAGAACTTGCCACATCTTCAAGGAGATTTACTCATATATGAATTGCAGGAGGTGGAAAAAGTTAGAGATGCAATTGATGCTAATTTGTTTGGAAAGCAAGACCTTAGCAACTTATTCTTGCATTGGAATAAAGGTTTTGGAGATTCCCGAAATACAGAGCGCGAAGCACGGGTTCTTCACTCTCTGCGACCTCACACTAATATTAAAAATCTCACTATCTCATACTATGGTGGTGAATCACTCCCGTCATGGTTAGGTGATCCATCCTATTCTAAGATAGTGTATTTGCGCTTGCTTGGCTGTCCTCATGTTAGTTCGCTACCATCACTTGGACAGCTCCCTTCACTCAAAGAATTATCTCTTGAAGGTCTAATTGCAGTGTGCATGATAGGCTCTGAATTTTACGGAACTAAAAGCTCTTTTCCATCCTTAACAATTTTGAAGTTTGAAGGGATGTCGGCATGGAAAGATTGGTCTTATTATGCTGGAGGTCGAGAAGAAAAAGTACCATTCCCCTGTCTTCAGCATCTTGTTGTTCAAAGATGTCCAAAGTTGACGGGGACATTGCCTCATCGATTAGATCATCTCATAAAGCTAGAAATTTGTTCATGCTCCCATTTGAATGACTCAACCAATAAGGTTCATCTTCCATCTCTTTGTGAGTTATACATTAATGATTGTAACAAGGAGATCTTAAAGTGGTTGGACAACCTAACTTCTTTAACCATTCTCAAAATTGAGAATCTTGCGGAGTTTGTTTACTTTGATAATGGATTTATGAGCTACTTGGTCAAGCTAAAGGAGCTTCATATAAGTGGATGTGACAAGCTAACATACCTATGGCAAAGTGGAATTGAAATGCAAAATCTTTCTTGCCTCCAGAGTGTAGTCATTCAATATTGTCCTCGATTCACATCTTTTATGGAGGGAGAAGGAGAGATTGAGCTACTGCGTGACCTTGAAAGGATGGAATTAAAGGGTTGCATGAGCTTAGAAAGGCTTCCAAGCAAGTTGCACACACTTAAAAGTTTGCATATTTGGAGTTGTCCAAAAATCATGGGACTAACCATTTCTCCAAATGACCCCAGCAGCATTAACATGATGTCGCAGCTTGAATATCTATGGATTGACGATTGTGATTCTTGGATATCTTTTCTGTTTGCTAAGAATAGACTTATTTCTCTAAAGAGTCTTACTATTGCTAATTGCAAGGAAGTAGAGTTGCTAGCAGAGATCACCGCAGTAGAATCGCTAGAATATCTAAATATTCGCAATTGTATGAATCTGGGAAGCCTACCGCAGTGCCTTCGCACGCTCGTCCATCTTACTTGTTTGGAAATAAGTGGTTGTCCAGCACTAGAGGACCTCCCTCCCCTTCCCCTCACCTTGTCGAGTCTTTCACTTTCTAGTTGTCCGAAAATAAAGTCTATTGCCAGCTGTAACATTGATGGTTGTAACAATCTTACTTCTTTGAAAATATGGGAGTGTCCAGCATTGGAGATGGAGAACTTCCCTCCCCTTCCAATCACCCTATTGCGTCTTACACTTTATAACTGTCCGAAGATAAAGTCATTGGAGTGGCATCGTCTTACGTCCCTTCAGGAGCTACAAATTAGGGGTTGTGAAAATATCGAATGCTTCCCCGAAGGAGGCTTGCCTCCAAATTTGCGGGAGTTTTATATTTGGGGGTGCAAGAATATGAAGCAGCCAGTGAGAGAATGGGGCTTGCCCATGCTCACTTCCCTCGAGAAAGTGGGAATGGACGGAAGCAGCATGGGAGGGGAGGGAGACGAGGAGTGCTTTCCTTCGGACGAAGACAACGGGGAATCCTGGAGTCTTCTCTTTCCTTCCTCTCTTAAGTCTGTTATGATTATCCGTATGAGGAACGTGGAAAGACTATCAAATGGCCTTCGCAACCATCTCTCCTCTCTCCAAGATTTATGGATTGGAGATTGCCCGAAGTTGAGGGACTTGCCAGAGGATGGCTTCCCTCCCTCGTTCCAATGGTTGGGCATAAGTAGATGCGAGATTCTGAAAGATCGATGCTCAAAACACACCGGCGACTATTGGCCCCTCATCCAAGAGATCCCTTGCATCGAGATTGATCGCGTTCGGATCTGATAAATCGAAGGCATCGATTTCCCATTCCGCTCTCTCAGCTCGATGCTCGATACAAATCGATACTTTCCCATGAAGAAGCTCCGAATGAATTTCCGGAAATCCAAGAAATCCTCAACATCCACATCGATTGGGTTCTCAGATCCGATGAAGTGAAATCGATCCACTTTCGCTGTCCTTTGCTAACTGCCGCGATTCAATCCCTTCCATCTACGGTCAGATTTCTACGGGTTCAGGTGAGTCCTTTCGTCTTGAATGCATCGATTTCGTGTCTCTGTTCTTCAGTTCAACGCTTAATTACGAAGTAATTTCTTCCAATGTGCGCAGACGTTTGCTTTTCGTGGAGTACGACTGAAATTCAGAGCTGAAAAATTGATAATTAGCTGCTTGATTATCCAGCAAGAGCTTACTTGAGTCTCCGATTGCACTGGCTTGCGAAAGTTGATGATGATGATGATGATATTCTTGTATGCCACAACTGCATCCATGTCCACTACTGCCTTGGGCCGGCTTTTCTCTTTTGCCACTGCAATGCTCTTTCGAGCAACAATTAATTCAGCCTCCTCTGTTTCTGTTTTGGCCTCAATCCCAACAAATTTCTGTTCGTATATGGATGCGAAGTTGGGGTACTTGCTAGAGGATGGCCCTCTCTCTCTCCCTTCAAGAGATCCCTTTCATCAGCATTGATAGCATTCGGATCCAATGAAGTAAAATCGATCATGCCCGAGCCATGATGATAGATTTGTCTTCGTTGACTTCTTTTTGTTCCTCAGGTAATGCTTCCAACTTCTTTCATATTTCGCTTTCATTTGTTAACTGCCGGGATTCATTCTTTGATGTGATGTAAGTTTTCTTGGGTTCAGTTAAGTTTTTGGTTTTCAAGGCATCAATTTTGATTCTGCTCCCTCAATTTGATGTGTAATACGGACTGATATTGGAACTCGAGTCTCTAGCTCATTTTGAAAGCCAGAAAATGAAATTT
The DNA here is from genome assembly GCA_007663325.1 of Eucalyptus pauciflora. Lineage (NCBI taxonomy): Eukaryota > Viridiplantae > Streptophyta > Magnoliopsida > Myrtales > Myrtaceae > Eucalyptus > Eucalyptus pauciflora. Next base: position 384,969 of record VMYD01000275.1, read on the forward strand.
ATTGGATTGTTAATTGACGGGGATTGTGCTGCTGTCGTCTCTTCTCGATTAGCTTATCCCACATCGAGATTTGACATGTCTTACCCTATGTGGCAGATTGCTTGCGGTTGTCGATGATATCTCCTGCTTGTTCCAAGGACACATAGAGAATGTAGCTCTTCGTAAGCAGTTATATGGATGGAACAAAAGCGCTAATGAGGTCATCATCATCATAGAAGCTTATAGAACTCTTGAGGGATGGGAGGCCTTACCCTGCTGATCAAGTTGTGAGAGACATCAGCAGGAAGTTTGGTTTTGTGCTCTTCGACAGCTCTTCTAAAACTGCTTTTCAGGCCTCTGAGTAATAATAATGTTTCATTGATTTTGTTCTGGATATCGCTCTCAATTTCTCCCTCAACCTGCGATCTAGATCTAATCCTTTCCGTTCTCTAAATCATGCAGGATGTTGATGGAAATGTTGCTTTCTTCTGGGGAATTGATTCTGGAGGTAGTATTGTTCTCTCAGATGATGCAGAAGTCGTGAAGATGGGCTTTGGGAAATCTTTCACACCATTTCCTAAAGGTAATTACTTTTTCGGTTTGTTGATGCGGCTCCACTGGAGTGCGGTCCATGCATTGCAATGTGAAAAGTAAGGATGGACGAACTCTGCTAATATTAAGCAGAGTTCAGGGGAGAATGTTATGTTGTTGGGTAACATAATATTGAAAAATTGGTTCCGAACCTAAATTTATAATCTAAGGTTAAAGTGATGTTCTTTACTGGTATGCGTGTTTTGAAATGTGCATTTTAACCTACGACGTTGCTCTTCCAATGGTTTTCGAGCGCTAGATCGTTCACCTTTTGACATTGCCTTCTTTTTTTAACTCAGGATGCTTCTTCACCAGCTCTGGAGGTTTGCGGAGTTATGAGCTCCCACCGAATGATGTTCTTTATGGCAAAAATGCTAGAGTTTCAATACCTCCTGTTAACATTGCCAAACCGGTGAAATTTGTTTTGTTGAAATGCATGAAGAATAAGATGCGCAGTCTGCAAAAGAAAGTCTCTTACCGCCTAAAAGCTCATCGGGGGCTTGGCTTCCGGTTATGATGCAAACAACCAACGACTCTCTCTGCAAAAAACAAAGACATTGAAAGTACTTTGAGCAACAGATATGCTAATTTGCAGGCTTCATTTCAAGGGTATTCCAAACCATTTTAGCTCGAAGTTTGCAGAATCAAGAACTTACACTGAGCAGAGCATCACTTCCAGTAATATAGCCAAAATTCTGATAAAACGAAGGGAAGTCACTGCGAGATGCTTACAGAAGTTCAATTGATTGGAGCCACCATCTCAGGTCAAGAAGAATTTAAGCTCTAACCACTATTTTTTCAGCCGCTTTGCATATTTTGTCAACTTTTGCCTCAGATAATCCTTTTATTCCAGTTAAGTGCTACCCAAAAATAAACAAAGCAAAAGCAAATCACTTGGCCAAATAAGAATACGCTCCTCAACTTAATTCTCAGGACTAAAGATCAGATATACCTTCTTTGTATGCATCATCAAGCCATTGCAAGTGTAGATTCCTGCATCCTGGAGCTTTTTCACATCTCCAGCATTTATTCCTTGAGAAATAACTGCAAACAAAATAAATGAAGAAGTTCAGGGAAGGAAAATGAGAACAACTCACCATCGTGTCAAGCTCTTCTGGTGATTGTAGGATGTCAGGACAAAAGCATTTCCTAGATCATCACTGACAATCTAACTTTCCAGCAGTAATTATTGATGAATTTAGCTGAGGATATTCCTTACTAATCCAGCTATGTCACCAACACATGGAAAATAAGACATCCAATGGTGCAATTCCAAGGTCACGTAACATAAGGAAGGCTGGAATTGCTCTTGTATTATCAGAAGGCAAAAAACAAAAAACTATCGCACGCGCAGGAAATCACGGCAAGTTCGAGAGGAAGGTCGAGACGTACATCACGATAATCACAGCCGTAGCTTCATCGAACCATTTGCATCTTAATTTTAACTTTCGGAACGCGGATCAGAAAATCCCTATAATCAATCTCAGAATCAAATGACGCACCGAAACTCATTACGAAAGCGATCAGATGAACACAGAGCTGTTGCCTACACTCTCGTTTTGCCGTAACTTACGTCCTCTCTTTCCACGATCTTCTGCTCTTCGGCTCCGAACATCAACGAGTGAACACAAGACGAAACTCAGGATCATCGCCGCCGGCAATGGCACCGCGGAAAAGGACAGGAACCGAAATCAAGCGGAGATCGCGAAACTCAGTTGAGAGACGAAAGCATCTTCGACGACGATGGAGTTTGACGATCGGCGATGAAGTTCGCTGCGTCTGCGCAGGAGAAGAGACTTTCGAATTTATTTTTTTTGCTGATTTTGGAAACGATCGGAAATTGGAGGGGATCTATTATATATATATGGAGAGAGGCGGGAAGCGGGGAAGGATGGCTCTCGGCTTATTTTTCTTTTTCTTTTTCTTTTTCTCTTTTTTAAGAAAAAGAGGTTCGACTGAGTTTGGTTATTCTGAGATAGATCCTCATAAATTGAGGTATAATGGATCTGTTTTAACAATTTATCAAATACACTCCTAAAGAGGAAGAGGAAAATATTGGTTTGATTTTTTTTTCTTTTTATTTTGCATTAAATAACTCATTTTTTATTTATTTATCTCGGTTTATTATTCATCTTAATCCTATCTGACTTAAAATTTTCTTAAATTGGACCTAATTAAGTTCTTCTTAAAAAAGGAAAAGAATCAATCTATATCGTGGTCGATACTTAGTTTAATTGCATTATGTTCAAACTCCATGCTTATGGCTTGTAGAATCGTGAAAATATCAACGAACAATTGAATTATTCGGAATGGCTTGCTAAGAACTTGCTCGTAACCGGTTTGATTAGTCGACACATGTCCTAGAATTTGTAACTTGGTGATTCAAAAAAAGGTGACGAACATGGAGCATGTGTTTTCTTTTGTCGAACACGGAGCACATTTAATGCCTAAAATTTGATTTTTATTTAATATTGAACCCTTTCGACTCCAATTTACAAAATAGGCAAATCAAACTTAAAATATAGAACCATTAGTAATCTCCAACATATTTTTCCTCATTTTTTGTCTAAAAAATTTGTTCTTTTACATAAGTTTTTGAACATGTGTATAATGAGCTACGAATTACGAAATCCAATATTTGATTTCAATACGGTTTGATTTTTTTTTTATTTACTAAAATTTATTATGATTTTAAACCGGATTTTTGATGTAATCTCAAACGCCTCAATTTTATAATTAAAAAGAAAAAAACACAAGAATATCGCCTTTTTATAAGACCCTCAAGCTCTTTTAATTATTTAAATCAAAATGTCATCTCCTTCACGACGAGAAACGCAAAAACCAAACCGACAATCCATTCCGTCTCTACCGCCATTCCCTCTTCTTCGCGCCTCGCTTCTTCTTCTTCTTCTTCGTTCTCCGCACAAACCCCGTCTGAAATCCCAACCGGCTTCCGTCGAAGTCGAGACTGATTCCCATCGAGTGATCCGAGAGAGATGGTACGCGCATCTACGGCGATCTTCTCGAATATTTTCTTGTCTTGGGCTCTTGTTGTTCCTCGTTCCATTGCACGTAAGCGGTTTGATGTTTGTCCTGAGCGAGAGGCATTTGCTTTATTTGGGCTTGTTTCTTGAATTTGGAGCGAGGCATTACCATCTTGACATGACCCGTCTTCAAATCATTGGTAAAACCGCAGCTTCCTCGAATGAATGGAGCGCGGCAAGTGAGTTTGGTTGCTTTGTCACCTCGCTATTGCGTTCGCCTACCCTGAGAAGAAACTGGAGTCTTGGCGAGTTTTTACTTAACTGGTCGCAGCGTAGATTCATGACCACCAGCAAGAGAGTGCAAGATAGGAGCAAGGACAAGAGGGTCCATGATCTCAAAATTGCCACTGAGAAGCATAAAGTGGTGTCAAAGGTGTTGGTTTAGTGTGTTCTTCACAGGAGCTTATGAAGGTGCGGAGCTGATTCAGAAATGTCCGCTGGTTATTTGGAAGGAAAAGGTCCTAAGCCTTGTTCTGAGGATGGAGGCATTGCTATGCAGCCTAACCAAATAGAAGCCATAAGTGAATTGGAGGGTATTGCAGTTGGAGGCAGCTCTTTCATGGATATACATGAAATTGACAATAAATACAAGCCTTGTGATTCATTTTAAGGTCGTACCTTCTTATTCGAGTTGTCAAGATAACTTGCATTCCAGTCTTCTTCTTCACAAGTTCAAAGTTTCAAGATTTTGTACAAATTTAATTAGACGAACTCTACTTACATCTCTAAACCAAGTCAATAATAGCGAACTGATCCATCTCATTCCTTGTTAGTCCTAAACATTGCTACCGGAACTCCTGAAATCAATGATTCCGAAAGAATGTGCAGTTAATGCTTTTGGCAACTCTCTGCTCACCTAAGTGTCGGCAAGGACATCAGAAGCAGTCTATTTACACTGACTGGTTCATTCTCAGTTATTAGTCCGACTTATTTGAGTGCTGCCATACTAATATGCTATTCTGAAGATGAACTTGCCACCCTGCATTTTAATCTCAATTGTTGGTTCAAAGAGATAATTGGGTAGTAGCTATCATGGAGAACATAGCCTCTGCTACTATGACGATCAATATTCTCTCTCTTCTTGTTACAAATTAGATGCCGAGCTCACCCTGCAGTAATGCCTTGTTCATCACTATGCATGGATATTATGGTCCACATTTGCTTTCTATCCGATGTTCCATAGGTCTTGTAACTTCTATTCAAAATCTCCATGAAACTATGGCAAACTCCTGTTTTTAGGTTCTACTGGAGAACTTTCTTTTGTTGGATTTTAGAACCCAAACATCAAACAGTAAGTAGTTTTATTACTGCTTGTTTATGTTGGGCTGTGTTTATGGTTGATTCATTTGATTAGCTTACTGTTCTGTTTTGAACAAAGAAATAGGAGAGCCTTTGAAATTAGCAAGACTGGTTTTTTTATTTGAATGATAGATGGCTTTCCACAGCTTTTGGTTGTGTGAAAATGACATTACTAATATGCATTCTTTCTTATACCTCATAGCATGAATTGCGTTTATGATTTGTTACATGGATTAGCATATGCCTAATGCCATTGTGCAATAAATTTATTATGCTTATCAAAAGAAAATTCTTAGCAAATTCACCGGGGATGATGTTGAGTAATTTGCTTCCAAATGTTGCGGCTAGATTTTTTCTCGTGCTCATAAAAACCTTGATATCCAAAACTGTATGTGACAAATCAAACTGCTACTGTGAAGCTGAATATGTTGCACTACATCAGTTTATGGTTTTCGCATTATAAAAACGACAGGAGTAATGTACCATGGAGGTTGAGCATCAACCTCATTTGGAGATGTACGAAGAATTTCCAGATCTCATATGATCAAGGAGAAAGAGAGGAGCATTGATGTTTATTAGTTATAATCACTTAGCTATCATCTTTTGTTACATGGCAAAAGTATTGTGTGCATTAAGATTCAATTCATATCAGATGGTCGTATCTACTTATTTTAAGAAGGGATAGGAACTTTGCACCAATATTTTCAAACTTGGGCCAGTCAGGGAACTAGTTAGGTTGCGCCAGTTAGGGAACTAGTTAGGTTGCCTATTTGCGAGCCAAGCAGTTGGACTAGGGGAATCAGTGATTGTGTCTTGAGCAAACGATTATAGATATGTAATGCTGTTAATTCCCCCATGAACACATGAATCGTTTGGCCTTGGTTAGTGAAATGTCGGTGATCCTGGAGTTGAGTGCTCGAGTTCCTCCATGTGCAATAGTAGCCAAAAGCCCAGTTCTGTACTCGTGGGACTCTAAAACTAAGTGGATCCAATGTTGAAAATCGGTATATTTTCAAACTGGTTCCAACTGATTTAGGCCAAACTACCTGCACATAATTTTTAAGTTTTGGGTGAATGGATCAAAGGGAAAGCAATGGAATTGCCCAAGAAAGAGGGGCAAGAGCAATGCTTTATGGTCAAATGATTGTAGAAAATCCAAAGAAAATCAACGTTGAGAATTTTACGGACTCTAAATGGGCTTGACATATAGCCACCGCAATCTTTTTAACATATAATGTCTAATATATCTTAGCTGAGATACTTTATAGTCTCTGAATGGGCTTGGCAAATAGCCACCACAATCTTACTAACATATAGCGTCTAATACATCTCGGCCCAATATATCTCGTCTGAGATATGTTACACTATGATCATCTAAGTCCTACGCAGTGCCTAACCTTACTCCTACATTATCTCCAGTGGTGAGCAAACCATATTAGCAAAATCATATGACATGATAATTTATTTAACGAATGCCTTAAATTGAGTCAAATTTGAAAAATGAGGTACTTGATTAAAAAAGAAAAGTTTAGGTAGTTGATCGTAAACTAAGTAAAAGTTTTGATAATTTCGATGTCATTATCCTCAACTTCTGAATCGCGCTAAGAAAAACATCTCAAGAAAAACGTTATCTACGAAAGTCACTGTAAGATGACGAAGTTGGAAATAGTCACCGTAGTAGAAGCACTAACGGCAACAACACGGCCATGGCCATGCTTTGATAATGCTCTATCTTGCCCCTTTTTCTTCTTTATTTTCTTTTTTGACTTTTTGTTGTTTCTTCTTTTTAGGCTTTTTCTTTGCATTATTGTTTTCTTTTGTTGAACTCGAATTTGAAAAAATACAATAGAGATTAATGAATGAAAAAATCCCAAAATGATTAGACCCAAAAAGAGTTGGAGGAAAACTATGGTATTGTTAATCTTAAGCCAGACTTGTAATGCCTGGAAATTCTATTGGTAACGGCAAAAAAGACACAGAGCCTTGGTCTTCTTGGCATCAATTGAAGTTTCTTTTTCACCGACAAAAGACAAAAGACATGCTATGTGGAATCTATTAAAGCTTCTTTCCTATCATAAAAAGATGTGCACTATCAAAAGACGTGCAAAAGCTTGGTATTCTTGGAATTTATTAATTATTTTCCTGTCATGAAAAGACGTGACGTGCAAAATCTTGATCTTTTAGGATTCTATTAATTTCTTTTCCACCATTAAAAGCCGTGCAAAAGTCTTGATCTTCGTAAAATCTAAGAAAGTTTCTTTCCCATTATCTCTTTTTCACTTTTGCTTCACTTTCTGAACAAAAAAAAAGAAAATGATATTTTTAGCAAGTGAAAGTCCTTCTCAAAACTTTCATGGTCCTCTCTCCCCATTAGCTCCTCAACACTTTACTTTGCCATAACTTTTAAATGGACTAATTCGCTCATGGCCATTTGAGAGACCTTTCTTGATTCCTTCTTTTGGGTTTCGTTCAACAAAGTTGAGTTTTTTGGCATTGGACTATGCGTAAAGTGATGGAATTAGCATCACCTTGTTCAATATATACATTAATAATTTTGTTATATTCTCTCATGTAGTTCGATCTTCAATATTTGAATTTTTTGTTTTATAAAAAATTTTACAAAAAAATTCAAATCTCGATATGTTTCTCTCTTTCCACGTAAACATCCATGGATAAAATTTCCTCAAATTGTGTAAATAACTTTTTATGAATTAATAATTTGAATTTTGCAAAATCGTTTAGATGTTAATCTTCACATTCGACTAGTATGCACTTCTGCTAGTTCTTCTAATTCATTTATATGAAAATGGAAAATGGTCAATATCGTTTTTCCATTAATTCAAGTTTAGGGACAATCCAAGGACTAAATTAAATATGTATAAAAATTTTAGGGACTAAATTAAACAAATTAAAAGTTTAAAGACGACATTACACATTATGCTAACGTTCAAGGACTATATTGCACATTGGACTAAACTTTATGGACCATTTGCATAATTTTCTCAAGAAAATATAGCTAACATATTTACTAATGTGACATTCAACTTTGCTATGACATGTTCCAGCCTCTTAAGAGACCACTCCAAGAAAGTGGTAATGACTTGGATTCAGCCATCAGTAGGGATTTGCTGATCATTGTTTTTATGGTCAACTTTATTCATCGCTAGACAAGAAAAAGGGTCGGGCATCACCAACTAATAGTGTGCAATGTACTAGATATACTCTAGGCATCACACTATGAATCGGAAAATCATGCAAAGGACCACAATTCTCCTATCAAGCGGTTCTTGATCATCAACTACTACCTCAACACCCTTCAGTAGATCATTGCTGCCCGTCTTTCTGCAAATCTTTAGTACTATAATTAGGGGTGAGCAATTATAGGTTTATCATTTTTTGGAGCCTAGAACCTGCCCTGCATACCCTAAAACTTGGATCCTTCCCTATTACAGGTTATAAGGTCGATTCCAAGGTCTATCTAGATTTCACATATATTATTATTTGAACAATTACAATTTACTAATAATGGCTTATATCTAGATATACGAAAAATATGAACATTAATAAAGTAAAAATCTTAGTAATAAATTATAAATTCAGACTAATACTTCCAGATTATACATTGGCATGAAATATCGGAAGATCGCACAGAAACATGAACCAAGAAAAATATTAAAACTTATTCCAAGTTCCAAGTTTTAGATTCCGAAAATTAAGAACTTGAAACTTACCTGTCGAAATAAGTTCTTCATTTTTTGGAACTTGGAACTTATCCGGCATATCTTGGAACCCGGAACCTACAGGGTTCCATCAGTCCGATTATTAGATTCCAAGTTTTACTCTGGAACCATGCTTACCCCTAACTATAATTGCCACGTAAAAGCCTATATTGATCGCATATTCACCAATAACACATTAAATGAAGACATTGAAATTATAAGGTTATTGAGATTGTACGGATGCCCAAAAAAAAAAAAGGCTTGGTCTTGGTCTTTGTTTAATGTTTTTGGTGGGTAAATGTCTTGGTCTTCCTGTCTCGCTTCTGCTTTAAATAAGATAGAACTAAGCAAAAAGACAAAAGAAAAATCAATAAGTTGTGGACAATTTCAACTGTTGCTCATGAGTTTCTAAATTGAAAGATTCAATTTAAAAAATACGTACACACTGATTATAAGCCGATGCGTAGCATGGATACTCTATGAAAGTGTCTGTGTCTATGTGTCATCAATTTTAAAAAAACTCATGATTTAATCTAAAATCTATTTAGATATGAACCCACTTAATGAGGTCAATTAGTTATGAAATGTGAAATAATATTAGATTACGAATGTTCATACACGTGCTACGCCCAGACGAGGACATTGCACACATATTTTCAGATTACATGTTTAAAAATTAGGAATTAGAATAAAATGAACTGTTTTGGTGGTTGATTGTTTCCAAATATTACTCAAACCTTAGAACTTGGCATACTTGAACCAAATATAATTACCCACAACAAAATAAATCATCAAATGCACTAATCTAATTTGGTCCCGAGAAGGCATCATTAGTACTTCGATACTTTTTACGTGTGTATATAACTTTACAACTATCATTTATAATCGCTAGTAGTAATACATGACAAAGAAAATTAGAGAATATTCTTTGGCTTATAACAAAAAAAAAAAAATACAATTTGATTGTGCCTTATCTCAAGCATTTGGGATTTGGCTGAATAAGGAAAAGAAAAAGACATTCAAGAGGAGCCGCTTATTCGATTTTACATGCAAGGGGTTGAAGCAAAAACTTCATAGAAGGAGACCCATCAATTTCATTCTATATCCATGGCTTCCAAAAATATTCAAATTGACTGAAATAAGACTAGATAATGAGGTCCATGAAATTTCTTACCTATGTGCTAGCAATCAACCATCTAAAGCTTTTTTTTTCTCCATTCAACCAATTACCTTGTCATTTATTAATGTAAATCAATGTGAGACCTTCGTTGAGATAGTAAATGAAAACTGTCTATATGACACCAACAAACTGTTTAAATTGGCCTCAAATATGATCCTCGTGGTATCAATTTTGTCTCTTGCGAGTCAAACTGTTCCATATGATATCAATTGGTCTCTCGAAGAATTGGAACAAATTATTTACAAAAGATATTGTTTAGGCAAATTAGTTGTGATTGGTAAAGAAATCATAGTAAGGTTTTAAATTATGTGTGTCTGTACAATTACATATGATGATAATATTATCAATATGATGTCCAACCGAACGAAAATCAAGTGCTACGAAAAAGTTTATTTTCAATCAAAAGTTTGATACTTCACTAAAAAGTTTTGAGTGTAAAGCTTGAACTTTTATGATCAAATGACTAGAGGAAAATATGAGGGAAATCGACATTGGGAAATTTTGTAATCTTCCAATGTGCTTGACATTTAGCCACTGATATTATTTGGCGTGTGAAATTAACAAAAGTATCTCCTATTCTCTTTCATAGAAAATTTTTAAACGGAGACCAAGCAATGAAGAGAGGATGAGTTTGTAGAACAAATATCGCGTAAACAAAAGTATGTTTGAGATTTGAGTCTAGACCAATGGTCGTATAAAAAACTCTTTGGGACAATGACATCGCAAGTACTTGAATTATTACCCCTTTTGCAATCGGGTACCTAAAGTTTTTTCATTCAATCAATCATCTTAATTTTCCATTTGGATCAACTCGAGGCCTTCGTTAATTTTGTGGATGGAAATTGTTGACACGACATTTCAAATAGTTGTTAAATGTCTATACTAGTGTCCAATACAGCATCTTGAGATGTTGCTATGTCGACAGAGACATTGGATGCTAAGATTGTCTGCCAACATGAGCTCTTTCTCCACATCACCCAATCGGCAAGGTAATCGAATCGTGTAAATAAAATCATTACAACATAGCAATTTTTCAACGGACGCCTCAAATTGAGACAGATTTGAAAAAAGAAAAAGTAAAAGAGATTAATCCAGACATAAAGCATAGAATTTCTACGGGTAATGGAAAAAAGAGACGTTCTCATGGGGATGCAAGAGGAAGGACGTGAAAAGCAAGCAACAAATTTCAATTTGTGTCCAGTAAAGTCATTGTCTTCCTGAAATTTATGGAAGTTGCTTTCCCATGGCCTCTTTTTCTCCTTTGCTTCATTTTCCTGACAAAAAGGCATATGGTATCCATGAAGCCTTTGGAGAAATTCTGCTGAGCATTACCAAACAAGCACTTGTGGACGAAGCGTATCTTATTTTGATTCCCCTGACCACTAACGTACGCGTGAAAAGCACCCAAAATTAAATGGATGACAGAGTCCTATAGCCTTGTCCCAAGAAAGGATCATTACTACTTAAATATTTTTGACATATGGATATGACTTTACGAAAAATTATCCAAAAATCTATTAGATAATGAATAATTAAGTTTTATACTTTGATATAATACCATGTCAACCGAGATATAATAAATGTTAATATCATATAAGTCAGTGCACTTTTTCTCTTCTCATCACTCAATCTGTAGTAAGAAGCCATGTCAACTATTATGTTTAACTTTTCCTGATTAAGTGAGTCATATAAGCAAAATTACATAACATGACAAGTTATTTAACTGATGCCTCAAATCGAGCCAAATTTAAAAATTTAAGGTTCTTCATTAAAAAAAAAAAAACTATTCCTATACTCGGTCGTAAACTGAACAAGAGATCAAGTACTTACAACATCATTATTCTTAACTCTTAAATCGCTTTAAGAGTAACATCATTCTTGGTTCTGCTTTTTTTTTGCTACTTAAGTTCTTTTTGTTTTTTTCTAGAACATAAATTTGAAAAGATACATGAAAATTTAGACACAATTCTGATAGACAAGTACAAGAGATATTACTGAATGAAAAATCACAGTATGATTAAGCATGAAAAAAAGAATTGGACGAAAATTATAGTACCGGTCAATTTTAAGCATGGCATTTCACGCGTGGGGAAATTCTACCAGTAGTGGAAAAGTAAAGGCATTCACATGGGGATGGAAGAGGAGGGACGTGAAAAGCGAAGCAATAAAGCCAATTTGCATCCTGCAAAGTCTGTCTGTTTTCAATTGCTCTCTTTCGCGTCTTCTTCACTTTCTAGACAAAAAGTACATTATGTCCATTAAAGTGTTGGTCTTCCCGATGAAAGTCCTTTATGAGTGTACTATCACGACAAGCAATATGAGTTAGCCTGAAGAGGCCACCTTTTGGAGAAAATATTGGGTACGCAGACGTTCCAGCCTGGCAAACAAGAAGGCGCTCGGAGGACGACATGTGTTCTCGTGGGACCCACAAATCAGGCGCCATTTTGAAAAAATTTCGGACCAACCGAGGGTTTCTTCTTCTTCCCTTTCTTTGCGCCTCTCTCACTCTACCCTCCCTCTCTCTCTCTCTCTCCGACGAACTCTCTCACTCTACCCCCCTCTCTCTCCGACGAACCACCGCCAGCAACCCACGAACCACCGCACCGGACCGGCGGAGGACCGCGAGACCTAGCTCCCTCCCTCTGCCCTCCCTCTTTCCGATCGGCGAACCACCGTATGGGACCGGCGAGAGGACCGCGATGACGTCGCCGGCCTTAGGGAGTTGCATATGGACTCACATCAACCTCGACGGCTTCTTCGGCGACCTCCCTGAGGCCGGCAACATCATCGGGCGACGTCATCGGCGCTTGCTCCTTGACGAACGCGTCGTCGTCGTCTCCAAACTCGGGGCTCTCGTGGTTCGACGAGATCAAGAACATCCTGATGAAGGATGACAATGTCCACGTGCTTGCTGAGCCAGGGGCTGAGCGGGCCGTGCCGGAGGGACTCGAGCTTCCCGCGGACTTTCGCTTCCCCGGCCCCTCTTCGCCGGCTTCTCCCCGCCTCCTGCAAGATGCAGCAGTGCGGCCTCAGGTGCTCCGCCAGCTGGCTGATTTCCTCGGTTTCCATGGCGCGTGTTCGGGATTCTCATTTTTTTTTCTTTTGGTTTCATGTGTGGATGACTACTAGTTTTGGGAGAAGGAGGCCGCAGGTCAAGAAGGCTTCACCGGATAGGCTGCCGTCGATTGTGGTTAATGGAGAGGGCGAAGAGGACGCTGCTTTGGCGAAGAGCGTGCGTAGTGCTGATCGGGAAATTGTGGCTGATGATTCTGAGGACGATGATTCCGATGGAGTCGTGATTGATGTGGAGAACCAGAAGACAGTATGGCGATGGAGACAAATTTGGTATTTCTCTTGTAGCATTTCTAGTGCTTTCTTGGGAATTTTTTTTTTTTTAATCTGTCTGGATACGTGTATGCAATGTGCACATTGGTTCTAGTTCATGAGTATCTCGTAAATTAAGAATTTGAGAGCATGTTTTCTTTGGGGGAGCTGCAATTGTTTTACAGCTTCAAGCACAGTGACACTATTGATGGTTGATGTTGCAGTGTCGCCTATCCTATATATGGGCTTTACTTTTTGCACTATAGCATGGTTGAATTGCAATACATCTACATTGCTCAATTATTAGATTGTTCTTTCCTTAAAATTAAGGGCTTGCCCTTCCTTTTTTGTTCTGTTAGGGACTAGAGAGCGAAGGCTCCATTTGCCTCTGTAATTTATTTTCCCGTCTGTTTTACCTATTGGAAATATGCTCTCAATCCTAGTCTTTTGAATATCTGTACATGTTCTTATATGGTGTGAGTTGTTACTTCTATATTAGGCCATCGATGGTTCTTTAAAGATATATTATTAATTCCTTTTTGATGGCTTCAGGCACCATGTTTTGTCCATGGAGTAACTCTCACCACAGTGAGGAAGATGACTCGCTGCAGTTCAAATCTAAGGTAATTAAGATTTCAAAATTACAGCGCTTGTAAGGACTGGACATTTCGTAGAGTGTATCTCCTTGATCGATTGCTCATATTTATCTGATTTCCATGGCTGGCCATGTGGTTGACCTAAGTCAGTAGTTTTTCTGGCCATGAGAAACCATGAAGTGGCCCTTTTTGCAAATAATACTTTTCCGTCAATACACCCCCTTATCTGTACCCCTTTCATATATGTGTTTAATGTCTCATGATGCATTGATTTTCTAGAGTTGTGGAATAATAATCAATGTTCCTTCCCAGAATATAGGAGAAATACAGTTACATTTTAAGTCTGTTTGCATGCAGGTGAATGAGCTTGAGAAAGCTATGGGACCACTCTTTGGGCGAAGTTTAAGTATTGTGATGATGCATGCTTGAGGAGATACTTGGAAGCTTAAAACTGGAACATAGATAAAGCAAAGAAAATGTTAGATGAGATGCTGAAATAGAGATCAGCTTTTAAGCCTGAGGAAATCAGCTGGGTAAGATGGCCAAGTGTCCCAGTGAATGAATACCTGCGCGAGTATTGTGATAGATAATTTATGCCGATGGCTGTTGCCTGTTAAACTTCAGTAGACATCTGATCCTTGTTACCCTAACTATTGTGTTGACCTGATAATTAATTTTATTTCGTAGACCAAGTTCCTGGTATGGAGAAGAACTGATTTTGTGAATGAATGCGAATGCAGGATTGGTGTTAGTCAACAATAATTGAGTGGCTCTCATTTTTTGTGTCTTCTATTAGATTGCCATGATGTAGTGATATGAGCATTAGGTGTTGGAGAGTTTATTGTTCAAGGGACAATAAGTGTCCCAGTATATTTTTTCACTCATGATGTTTCCAAAATCATCATTTAGACCGTTTTAGTTGACAATATGGCTAATGAGCAGGTTGTGTTAGACATGCAATAGTACTTATTGGGACGCTGAATAATGCTTCCATTTGACAATGTGATGCTTACTAAAACAGGAAGAAGTTGCTATTGAAGGTGAAACTGGAAAAGTATACATAACAAATAATTCATGATCGTTATGGAAGGAGTGTTCTTTATTGAGACCTGGAATGCAGGTATTTATCCATCCCAAACTTTTAATGTAACATGTCCCTTATTTTAGGCTAGGGCCTTGCTTGACAACTGTGGATGATATTTTCTTTTCTAACATCCTGAATAATTAGATATGATACAGTTGATTGCTTCATAAATTCTTGATTAGCTGTGGACTGATGTTTATTGGTAATGTATTAATTAGGCAACAACCAATTATGGTTGACCATTAAGTTGTTTATCCTGTTTGAACAGGGGTCAGCTTTTTAAAAAGATTGTGTCACGACCTCTTTTTTTCGTTCGGGGGAAAAGAAAGAATGGTTTAGGGGTATTTGCCTAAAGAGGCGGACCAATGGCCCTAAATTAGGCGCGGGCTCTCCCAAGCCCATACCTCGCGCGACGTTGGATTTTGTTTTTTAGTTCTTAACAACCTAAATATTTCTAGGAGTCGCCACTAGCCTATTGAGGTCGGCTAGAAACCAATCAAGACACGGGAGTGTTGTCTCAATTCCTACGCAACCAGAGATTTCTCGGAACGGGGACTTGTTTACGCCAATGTTTCTATTAGCGCCCTTGCGGTACCACTAACTTGGAAGGTTTTAATCTAAATGGCCACACCATCTTGATTACCAATTATAATCTTTATGAAACCACTAAGTGTCCATGCAAATGTTTTTGTAGTTTTTTTTTTTAATGTCTAGACTAATCCTAACATAATTTAGAAGAGAAATTTACACTCAAATTAATGAAAAGCGGTGCATAAGTAAACATCCAAGAAATTGAAATAACTTGAAAATAAATGCGGAAAATGAAAACCCGATACAAGTCGGGCAAATAATATTACATGGCCTTGTTATCACGCCCCGGGACAGGACCCCCGTGAGCAAAATGAGAATTTAAATATGCATGAAATTACCCTAGATGCATGAAATTACTCTAAATAATTTTAATCTAAGCAAAATAGATTATTTACAAAAATGGTTATAAAATACCAAAATATCATTTAATTAGGAAAAATGACTTTATAAAATTAGGAAAATCTCCTAGATGTCATTTTTGGCTTAATTTGATAACATCCAACATTTTTTGATATTTTTGAAATTTTCATATTTTTCTTTTTTTATATATATATTTTTAAATATTAATAATAATTCCTTAAACCGATCTATGCTAACATGGAGTAGCACAGCACATGAATATCACAATAATCAAGCTCAAATCGACCGTTTCAAGATCGAAACTTGGTTTTCGCATTTCATCGAACACTTGGCGTGCATTAAATCACCCCAAAACAGCTTCGCGGGCCATGTTTGCGGCCTTCAATCTTCACCCATGAGCAATATTATGTGGGAC
Organism: Eucalyptus pauciflora; assembly: GCA_007663325.1. Lineage (NCBI taxonomy): Eukaryota > Viridiplantae > Streptophyta > Magnoliopsida > Myrtales > Myrtaceae > Eucalyptus > Eucalyptus pauciflora. Next base: position 401,151 of record VMYD01000275.1, read on the forward strand.
TAAAGCATCAAGATTATACTACCACATGCAAGGAGCAATATTAGACAGAAATCATAGCTTAAAACACAAAAGAACTAAGCTAAAATCATCCTCAAATATGCGGGTTTGATCTGATTTCACAAATCTGAGTTTGAACCCAAGTCAAACAAACAGTTTGCATGCCCATGTTCAAGCCCCGACACTTATCACATGCAAGATCTAAGGGAAACACTACTTGATCCGAGTGAAAGTAGGTAACATGAGCTTTCAAAAGCAACAAACATCATAGAGAATGACCAACCGAACGCATCAAAAACGACCTCTCCAAGAAGCACACATGCAAAACTCTTGAAGAGATTCCAACACTTAGAAAAATTTCCACCTCGAAAATCAGTCCTCCGGGCTGCTTTTCCTCTTCATTTTCATGATAAAAACATACTCAAACTCGAAAGAAAATACATCTAGGATGCTTACCTTGCTTCTTAGTTTCCCTTTCAAGTGGTTCTTCGCTCAAGAAACCAAGAAATTATCCTCGGGGGCCCGTGGAAGTTGGCTTCTTCAACTGGAAAATGAGATCTGCAGAAGAAAAAAAGACAACGAAGGTTTTTGTCGACCTCTAAAATTAGACTTCAAGACCTCTTTTGTTGGAAAACTTAACACCAAACCAAACTAAATATATTCAAGTTTGGGGTAAAAGTCAAGCTTTTCCTCATTTGTCTCTCATTTTTCTCAAAAACACCCGCTTTCTCTCACTCGTGACCAACCGGGCTCAACACTTAGAAAAATTCAGACTTTCTTTGGCCCGCCAAGAGGGTAGTTTTTCGGGGGGCTTTAGGAGGCCTTCCCGATCTCCATTTGGGACGTGCGACCTATGGTTGGAAAGATCTTTGAGTGAAGTTTCACTCTCTAGTTGAAGGTTTTGGCTAATTTTGGCTGCAAGTTTGTGAAAATGGCACTTTTCTCTCTCAAGGTCGGTCTGGAATTTCTGGGTTTGCTTTTCTGGAGTTGCTTCTGAGGGCCTCTTTGGGGGACGACCGTGAGCTCTCTCCTCTCCCTCTCGTCTTCTCTCTCTCATCCCTCAAAAGAGCATGCTTCGTAGATGTTATCCACCGAAATCATCAATCCCTTGGTCGGCTTTTTGTCCACCTGCCAAGCCCACCAACTGAGCAGTCTACCCACTCTCTGACTTAGCCAAAATTCTGAAATTTTGCAGCTGTTGAGTGTGCGGGTTTTGCTGCGACTTTCCCGTGCATTCAGCAGCTTATCCCTGGCCGTTTTCCGTCCACTGGCACTACTCATTATGGTCTTCAATCACGTGCAAAGATCAGGCTGGATGGGCGGCTGAGTGGGATATGGTGGGGCCACCAAGTTGCTTACTCAGCAACTCCGGATTGAGGCTAAACCGTGGGCTGGGTTTTGGTAGCTCGTTTGAGTGCTTTAATCCATCAATTTGGCTGCGATTTTTGATCAATTAGCAAGCTCATGCATAGTAGTTTAAGATCTCTACCAGATTTTGCAATTTTGCCCAACCAATTTTGCAAGAAAGTCCCTCAAAATTGGCCATTTCTTATCCGAAAATATCCAATTCAATACCAACTTGGTCTTTTTGGCCCGATTTGATTGATTCGAGTTGGCCCAAATTCAATTTCAACTTAATTGGTGACCAAGGTGATGATTTACGGGCTTGGGCGCAAATTTTGCAAAATTTGCGAATTGGTCCCTCAACTTTTGAAAATTGCATTTTGGCCCCAATTTGCCATTTTAATTCCAATCTGACCTCCCGGCTTGGCTAGTCACATTTAGATCATTGGCCCCAACTTTTTCCATTTTTTTTTATATATTTAATTTAATTTTTTTTTAAGGAAAAACATATTCTATTTAAAACACTATACTAAATGCCTAGATAATGTATATGCAAGAATTTAACTTGAAATATTTTTGTGGAAAAACAAGTTCCAATTTTTTTGCAAATGATTTTTGGGCAAAAATTTAGGTGTCAACAGCTGCCCCTCTTTGGAAGGAAACTCAAAGAGATTTCTGTCAAAGATAAGGTGACACCTAATTTTTTTGTTTTTTTTGTTTTTTTTTTTTTTAAAAAAAAATAGTAAAATGAAAATGCAAGTGAGCTTAATGTAAATAGCATAGTTTAGGGATGTACCTATCAATACTTTGAAAAGTGTGGTTTAAGGCAGTCCCACGAATCGTGTGGTTTAAGGCAGTCCCACGAACCTTGTGGTTTAAGGCAGTCCCACGAACCGTGTGGTGTGGTTTAAGGCAGTCCCACTAACCTTGTGGTTTAAGGCAGTTCCACGAACCGTGTGGTTTAAGGCAGTCCCACGAACCTTGTGGTTTAAGGCAGTCCCACTAACCGTGTGGTTTAAGGCAGTCCCACTAACCGTGTGGTTTAAGGCAGTCCCACTAACCTTGTGGTTTAAGGCAATCCCACGAACCTTGTGGTTTAAGGCAGTCCCACTAACCTCGTGGTTTAAGGCAGTCCCACTAACCGTGTGGTTTAAGGCAGTCCCACTAACCTCGTGGTTTAAGGCAGTCCCACTAACCGTGTGGTTTAAGGCAGTCCCACGAACCTTGTGGTTTAAGGAAATCCCACTAACCTCGTGGTTTAAGGCAGTCCCACTAACCGTAAAGTGTATGGTTTGAGGATGACCAAGAACCTCTTTAAAATACATGGTTTAAGGTTGACCCATGAACCCTTTGGAATTGCATGGTTTAAGGATAACCAAGAACTTTTTGGAAATGCATGGTTTAAGGCTAACCCATGAACCATTTGAAATTGCAAGGTTTAAGGATAACCAAGAACCCTTTGAAATTGCAAGGTTTAAGGATAACCAAGAACCTTTTGAAAATGCATGGTTTAAGGCTAACCCATGAACCCTTTGAAATTGCAAGGCTAAAGGATAACCAAGAACCTTTTGAAAACGCATGGTTTAAGGCTAACCCATGAACCTTTTGAAATTGCAAGGTTTAAGGATGACCAAGAACCTTTTGAAAATGCATGGTTTAAGGCTAACCCATGAACCATTTGAAATTGCAAGGTTTAAGGATGACCAAGAACCTTTTGAAAATGCATGGTTTAAGGCTAACCCATGAACCATTTGAAATTGCAAGGTTTAAGGATGACCAAGAACCTTTTGAAAATGCATGGTTTAAGGCTAACCCATGAACCCTTTGAAATTGCAAGGTTTAAAGATAACCAAGAACCTTTTGAAAATACATGGTTTAAGGTTAACCGCATGAACCCTTTGAAATTGCAAGGTTTAAGGATAACCAAGAACCCTTTTGAAAATGCATGGTTTAAGGCTAATCCATGAACCCTTTGAAATTGCAAGGTTTAAGGATAACCAATAACCTTTTGAAAATGCATGGTTTAAGGCTAACCCATGAACCTTTAGAATTGCAAGGTTTAAGGATAATCAAAAACCTTTTGAAAATGCATGGTTTGAGGCTAACCCATGAACCCTTTGAAATTGCAAGGTTTAAGGATAACCAAGAACCTTTTGAAATTGTGTGGTTTCACTGGAGGAACCTGTCATTCGAGAATATTCTGAAATGGGTACTGTACATCAAATAGAATCCATTATAACAAATATTCTAGTAGCGAAAGCATACTAGATGAGATCGATTTCAGCACATGTCATCATAAACAATATCAAAAGTGTATCGGTAATGAGAAGGCAATGATTGCATAAACAAATCAAACTAATCCCGACCACTTGACAAAACCGTCATCATGCATGGTTTAAGGCTAACCCATGAACCCTTTGAAATTGCAAGGTTTAAAGATAACCAAGAACCTTTTGAAAATACATGGTTTAAGGTTAACCGCATGAACCCTTTGAAATTGCAAGGTTTAAGGATAACCAAGAACCCTTTTGAAAATGCATGGTTTAAGGCTAATCCATGAACCCTTTGAAATTGCAAGGTTTAAGGATAACCAATAACCTTTTGAAAATGCATGGTTTAAGGCTAACCCATGAACCCTTTGGAATTGCAAGGTTTAAGGATTACCAAGAACCTTTTGAAAATGCATGGTTTAAGGCTAACCCATGAACCCTTTGAAATTGCAAGGTTTAAGGATAACCAAGAACCTTTTGAAAATGCATGGTTTAAGGCTAATCCATGAACCCTTTGAAATTGCAAGGTTTAAGGATAATCATGAACCTTTTGAAAATGCATGGTTTGAGGCTAACCCATGAACCCTTTGAAATTGCAAGGTTTAAGGATAACCATGAACCTTTTGAAAATGCATGGTTTAAGGCTAACCCATGAACCCTTTAGAATTGCAAGGTTTAAGGATAACCAAGAACCTCTTGAAAATACATGGTTTAAGGCTAACTCATAAACCCTTTGAAATTGCAAGGTTTAAGGAATAACCAAGAACCTTTTGAAAATGCATGGTTTAAGGCTAACCCATGAACCCTTTAGAATTGCAAGGTTTAAGGATAACCAAGAACCTCTTGAAAATACATGGTTTAAGGCTAACTCATAAACCCTTTGAAATTGCAAGGTTTAAGGAATAACCAAGAACCTTTTGAAAATGCATGGTTTAAGGCTAACCCATGAACCTTTAGAATTGCAAGGTTTAAGGATAATCAAAAACCTTTTGAAAATGCATGGTTTGAGGCTAACCCATGAACCCTTTGAAATTGCAAGGTTTAAGGATAACCAAGAACCTTTTGAAATTGTGTGGTTTCACTGGAGGAACCTGTCATTCGAGAATATTCTGAAATGGGTACTGTACATCAAATAGAATCCATTATAACAAATATTCTAGTAGCGAAAGCATACTAGATGAGATCGATTTCAGCACATGTCATCATAAACAATATCAAAAGTGTATCGGTAATGAGAAGGCAATGATTGCATAAACAAATCAAACTAATCCCGACCACTTGACAAAACCGTCATCATGCTCGGATGATATCATTAATCGTCAAATTCTCTTGGGAGAAAAGTCCTTGTCGAAATGACCTCGACTTATGAGAAATGTTTGTTAAGTATGCCAAGCAAGGACCCCTAGTCAGAAAGGGCTTCTCACATATTCTCAAGAAAATGGCTATTTGATCCCATCTATTCATGTGGGAAATAAACTGATCACTCAATCTCACTCTTCCAGTGTGCAAGGCTTTGAATCATTCGCAATAAGTACACATTGACCAATCTAAGAGGTCTTTTAGAAGGACCGTAGTGCAGGTTTGGTCATGGTTTTAGCAATGGATAAACATCATTGGTTATGAAATGAATTAATCATTGATCAACATCTTCGCCAGGTTTACAAGTCAAGAAACCTTAAGATGAGATAAGACAACCTTGATCTCACTTCTTCAAGCGGCATCTTCTTTAGAAATCCTAATTTCCACTCGAATTATCCCAATCTGAAGAGACTTTGGGAATAGGTTGTAATGTTGGTTCGGTGAAAGGCTCAAAAGGCTTAGATCTTTTTGTTGATGGGGAATTTGAGAGTTGGTGATTATCATGGCATCATTACCATATCATCCGTTTTTCTCTTTTTTTTAAAAGCACTCGACTTTTAAAATTCAAATTGTTTCGATAGTCCTTTGACTAATCATCTTAACATAATGGCTTTTGCATTTGCAATGATTTTCTTTTCAATGCAAGTATTTTTTTTTTTGCCATTTTTGCTTTCACAGAGATATTCCTCTTGATGCAATTGTTTTTCTTCCACTCTCTCTCTTTTCTTTTTCTTCTTCTTTTTTTTTTCGGGCATTGGCCTTGCTTTTACCAGGCACACCGCTTTTTCATGCCCCTTAATTTTCACTTGACTTTTGCTCCTTTGAACTTTTTGAGCTCTTAGGACTCTCAAGATGCTTTTCAGATTCTCATGTAAGCATCACTTGCCTTGGCAAATCATATGCCTTGCCCCAAATGTGGGGAGATAATCACCACTTGGGTTTTAGAAATGAATAGTTAGGCTCAATATGGTTTAAGCAAAGGGTATCAGTGTTTGGGTAGAGAAAAGAATGCTCTTCTTCACCTTGGGATGCTTCGAGCTTCCATAAGAATTCACCTGAAGTTACCACAAAAAGATTTATGCAAGTGAGAGCAAAGAAACCTTTCTCATCTTTCCTCTCCAAATAATATCAACCCAAACCTCCATAATTGCCCCCATCGTGGGGTGGTTCTTGACAGGGGTATTTTGTAAAAAATTCTTCACATTAAAATGCTCAAATGGGCTAACTATTGTCACCTGTAATGTGTATGATAAAGGAAGGAAATGCCTCTTATCATCTTGATCTATGTACCACTTGCGAATGAATTCATTGACCTTAAACGACATGGGTTTTCTTTTTCGCTCGAATCTCAGAGTGCTTAAAGGACATGTTTGGAAATGGGTTGCCTTTCCTCATCCTAAGTGTTTCTCGCTTGGCATAAGCAACATCGCCTTTCATTTTGTTGAGATCATCTGAGTGGATTAATCTCCATAGAGAACTTTGATTCCAAATGAGTGATCCATTGAGTGGATGGACAATTTAAAGGTAAAAAGGATTTTTGCAAACCTTATGGAAAACTTGTTTCTTCAATTTCCATTTTTTGCGCTTGTTTCTAGAAAAACACTAAATGTTCTTTTTTTTTTTTTTTTTGCGATGGAAATTCTCCATTTATTTTCCATTTGATTTTGAGAAGAACGGTACTTACCTGTGCCTTAGTAGTCAGACGACCCTACAAAGAACAAAAGGGAATGTGTTAGTACATGAATCCTCAGGGATCGTAAAACTGGAGACGATACAACATTACCCTTGGTCAATTTCACCATTTGGTGGCAAACAGCAGCGTCAACCTATTGTTTTAAGACTTGAAGAGATTCTCAGGTCTTTGGTCTCATTAGTTCAAGCATTTTCCTCATTTTGCAAAAGTAAGAGATGCAAAAAGTTTTTTTTTTTTTATTTTTTTTTATTTTTTACATGGCAACCTTGTTGCCGTTTCCGAGGATCGAGCCCCGGACCTCTCGGACTCGTTCATTCATTCCCTATACCACCAGGCCGAAGCGCCGGTAGTGTCCATGGGGCGCGTCCTTTTTTATTTAATTGAACTGGCTCTTGAACTCCACCAAGTTAGGTGAATTTGACATGTGTTACCTCCATATGCTTGCTTGGTCCATATAGATTATGCTTCAATCAATTTCTCGAGTTTGTTCCTCGAATACCGACGCTTCCTGTCAAACAAGGGAACTACGTCAAAAATGAAGTTTAGATGAGGCATTTTGGAAACGATACCGAATTACCCTTCTCCTGTATCTGACTTTAAATGTCTTGTGTTTCCTCTTCATGTGCATTTGCTCCTCAGGTGTTAACATTTCCTCGAAGATCTTGCAAATGGGCCATTTAGATATTATCGAATTCACTCATTCTAAGTGGGTGTCAAAGATGAAAGGAGAGGGGTACTCCTTGTTTCGACATGTGAGAGCATTGCTCCTTGTATGTTTTACTCCATTTATTCCATCAAAATGGATGGTTGGGCCTTAGCATGCCTTCTTGGTATAAGGTGTTGCTCCAGCGGTCAATGTACACCTTTTCCTACAAGAGATTGTGCAGGTTACTTATATTCCAAAATTGAATTGGACTAATTTAGGAATGATACTCCCTTTTTGTGCTGAATCAATTGACTTTGTTTCATCTTGCTTCACAGGTGAGAGTTGCTCTACTTTGAGTGACTTGCCCCATTTATCAACTGCAAGGAAAAAAGACGTAATATGTTATTTTCATACTCGACATGATTCATTTTAGGAACAATATACTCCCTTTTACAGCACATATGATGACTGTGTTCCATCCCGTTTTCTTGGCTATGGAGACAGATTCGCTCTCATGATTGACAGCAATTCACTTGACAAATGTCTATTCCATTTGAATCTTTCCCTTTTTAGAAGTCGGGTGACTCAGGCATTGCGTGCTCCCGATCCATTTAGTGGCCATCTGCCCCAATTAAAATTTCCCTTTTTAGGCTAGGTGATTTTTCGCCATTTTTGCTGTGTCAATGCATTTCCCACTTCACAATCTGTAAGCATGGGTGCTATGTCAGTTTATAAATGAGTTGTTTTGACTTTTGGAACGAACACACCCTTTTCTTTTAGAGATCGTGTGATTCTGGACCAGGTTGTCCTCCCCATGTAATCTTGTTGCTTGCCAGTAGTTTGCCTCACTAAAATCTGCACAAAGTACAATGACAAGTCATTCCTAAAATAAATTGAATTTAACTTGAAACGATTACCACCTTTTATTCGAGGGCAACATTTGATGACCGATTCTTGTTTGTGTACATCTACATCTTGAAGTGTTGTCTTGTAGACCACCAATAATCATCTCCATACAGGATTGGATGCCAAGAAACCATTGGAAGTGTAGGGATTGCAATTGCTTCTTGTTTTTGTCTTTCCAGAGGAAGTAAATGTTAATCTTGAACAAAACCGTCATTTTGCCCCATTAAAGCATCGTTCTGCGGATCATCCTGCAAAAGCAATTAAGTAAAGAGATAAAATATTACGCAAGTTATTCTTGAAACTTATTTTCAAACATTTTGAAGTTAAGGCATAAAATTCAGCCCAGAGGGTCCGTTTGAAACACTTCAAGTGTTTTAAAGAATATGACTTTTATGAACTCTAACTTCATTATTAAAAAAAAAAATGTGAGTTGTATGATTTACAAAAGCATTTGATTGGATCCACAATCAAAACCCAAAACGCAAACACGGTTCCTAATAGGAATAATGACAAGGATAAAGTACAAGAAGCTCTTTCGTAAAGGAGCATAATAAACACAATTCTCGTCCTAGCTTTAAAGTCCACTTTTGGCATGGACAAGCAAAAGGAGTTCAAGGAATGGTTGTCACACATGACCTGCGAAAGGAAGATAATGTCAGTAAATGAATGAAACATTGATCTTTCAATAAAGCCGCCTCTTACAATGAAATCAAGGCGACGATACCTTCTTCGTATTATCCACTTACAAGAACTTGGTATTTCATCAAGATTTTATTAGTAAGAGGAGATTTCATTAAAAGATCGATCGCGGCTATCAATTGAATGCCCATTTTGCTCCAAAAGTTTTATACAGAAATGGGGCATTGATTTTGAAAGATTAATTTGTAATTTCACTCATGCAAAGGTGAGGTGATTTTTATTTTGAGAAATCAATACACAAAATGTGATTTGAATTTCAAACTGCGACCAAGAATTTTCTTGAAAATTTGATTTTAATTCTATGCCCCAAAATGTAATCTTGACTTGGAAGAATTTCTATACAAAATGTGACTTTGAGTTTGTAATTGAAAATTTAAACAAAAACATATGTTCTAATCTAGGCCAGATTAGATGCATTTGAAATGTTTGTTTATCAAGAGTGAGTGGCAAGCCTATATTTTCAAGGGCATTCCATTGATTTCCGTGAATCTCAAAAATAAAAATTTCAATCCGAAGTGAGCAAGTAGATGGAGAAATCGTACTTACAGTGGGTGAAGAGACATTTTTTTTTTTTTTTTCAATCACAAAGACATTCGGATGTAACCTTGTGAGGTTTGACGCATAAAGGTGGAATTCTAAAGGCTTAAGGTCCCCATTTTGGTTAGATCAAAAGAGTTTATCCCACTCCGCACTTATGTCGGACAGTTCTCTTTATCATTAATCAAAATGAGCGGGACCAAAAGTGGATAACCATGGGTCATTCCCCGCACGGGTTCCATCTTTTGGTACCTCCTATGGGCTTCCTAATACGATCGAGGTTTTAGATCGCGGGTTGTGTGTGTAAATGTGTAGTGCAAGTATGAAGGCATGCACAACAATTGATATCCAAACAACACTTCAATTTTATCCATATAGACATACATTCCTACACCTCCCTGCAAAAGAAATGGGTCAACAGACACTCCACCCCTTATTACTCCAAACCTACAAAAACATTTAACAAATTGTTAGCGGACTAACCTTATTTTCCACGCGACTTTGACACGCGCTATCAAATGAAGACCATGTTAGTGAACAACCAACCAAGTTATTACGGCCTAAGTCCTCTAAGGTTTGCAACCAAGTCCCCAGTGGAGTCGCCAAGCTGTCACGACCTCTTTTTTTCGTTCGGGGGAAAAGAAAGAATGGTTTAGGGGTATTTGCCTAAAGAGGCGGACCAATGGCCCTAAATTAGGCGCGGGCTCTCCCAAGCCCATACCTCGCGCGACGTTGGATTTTGTTTTTTAGTTCTTAACAACCTAAATATTTCTAGGAGTCGCCACTAGCCTATTGAGGTCGGCTAGAAACCAATCAAGACACGGGAGTGTTGTCTCAATTCCTACGCAACCAGAGATTTCTCGGAACGGGGACTTGTTTACGCCAATGTTTCTATTAGCGCCCTTGCGGTACCACTAACTTGGAAGGTTTTAATCTAAATGGCCACACCATCTTGATTACCAATTATAATCTTTATGAAACCACTAAGTGTCCATGCAAATGTTTTTGTAGTTTTTTTTTAATGTCTAGACTAATCCTAACATAATTTAGAAGAGAAATTTACACTCAAATTAATGAAAAGCGGTGCATAAGTAAACATCCAAGAAATTGAAATAACTTGAAAATAAATGCGGAAAATGAAAACCCGATACAAGTCGGGCAAATAATATTACATGGCCTTGTTTTCACGCCCCGGGACAGGACCCCCGTGAGCAAAATGAGAATTTAAATATGCATGAAATTACCCTAGATGCATGAAATTACTCTAAATAATTTTAATCTAAGCAAAATAGATTATTTACAAAAATGGTTATAAAATACCAAAATATCATTTAATTAGGAAAAATGACTTTATAAAATTAGGAAAATCTCCTAGATGTCATTTTCGGCTTAATTTGATAACATCCAACATTTTTTGATATTTTTGAAATTTTCATATTTTTCTTTTTTTTTATATTTTTTTTTAAATATTAATAATAATTCCTTAAACCGATCTATGCTAACATGGAGTAGCACAGCACATGAATATCACAATAATCAAGCTCAAATCGACCGTTTCAAGATCGAAACTTGGTTCTCGCATTTCATTGAACACTTGGCGTGCATTAAATCACCCTAAAACAGCTTCGCGGGCCATGTTTGCGGCCTTCAATCTTCACCCATGAGCAATATTATGTGGGACTAAAGCATCAAGATTATACTACCACATGCAATGAGCAATATTAGACAGAAATCATAACTTAAAACACAAAAGAACTAAGCTAAAATCATCCTCAAATATGCGGGTTTGATCTGATTTCACAAATCTGAGTTTGAACCCAAGTCAAACAAACAGTTTGCATGCCCATGTTCAAGCCCCGACACTTATCACATGCAAGATCTAAGGGAAACACTACTTGATCCGAGTGAAAGTAGGTAACATGAGCTTTCAAAAGCAACAAACATCATAGAGAATGACCAACCGAACGCATCAAAAACGACCTCTCCAAGAAGCACACATGCAAAACTCTTGAAGAGATTCCAACACTTAGAAAAATTTCCACCTCGAAAATCAGTCCTCCGGGCTGCTTTTCCTCTTCATTTTCATGATAAAACATACTCAAACTCGAAAGAAAATACATCTAGGATGCTTACCTTGCTTCTTAGTTTCCCTTTCAAGTGGTTCTTCGCTCAAGAAACCAAGAAATTATCCTCGGGGGCCCGTGGAAGTTGGCTTCTTCAACTGGAAAATGAGATCTGCAGAAGAAAAAAAGACAACGAAGGTTTTTGTCGACCTCTAAAATTAGACTTCAAGACCTCTTTTGTTGGAAAACTTAACACCAAACCAAACTAAATATATTCAAGTTTGGGGTAAAAGTCAAGCTTTTCCTCATTTGTCTCTCATTTTTCTCAAAAACACCCGCTTTCTCTCACTCGTGACCAACCGGGCTCAACACTTAGAAAAATTCAGACTTTCTTTGGCCCGCCAAGAGGGTAGTTTTTCGGGGGGCTTTAGGAGGCCTTCCCGATCTCCATTTGGGACGTGCGACCTATGGTTGGAAAGATCTTTGAGTGAAGTTTCACTCTCTAGTTGAAGGTTTTGGCTAATTTTGGCTGCAAGTTTGTGAAAATGGCACTTTTCTCTCTCAAGGTCGGTCTGGAATTTCTGGGTTTGCTTTTCTGGAGTTGCTTCTGAGGGCCTCTTTGGGGGACGACCGTGAGCTCTCTCCTCTCCCTCTCGTCTTCTCTCTCTCATCCCCTCGAAAGAGCCTGCTTCGTAGATATTATCCACCGAAATCATCAATCCCTTGGTCGGCTTTTTGTCCACCTGCCAAGCCCACCAACTGAGCAGTCTACCCACTCTCTAACTTAGCCAAAATTCTGAAATTTTGCAGCTGTTGCGTGTGCGGGTTTTGCTGCGACTTTCCCGTGCATTCAGCAGCTTATCCCTGGCCGTTTTCCGTCCACTGGCGCTACTCATTATGGTCTTCAATCACGTGCAAAGATCAGGCTGGATGGGCGGCTGAGTGGGATATGGTGGGGCCACCAAGTTGCTTACTCAGCAACTCCGGATTGAGGCTAAACCGTGGGCTGGGTTTTGGTAGCTCGTTTGAGTGCTTTAATCCATCAATTTGGCTGCGATTTTTGATCAATTAGTAAGCTCATGCATAGTAGTTTAAGATCTCTACCAGATTTTGCAATTTTGCCCAACCAATTTTGCAAGAAAGTCCCTCAAAATTGGCCATTTCTTATCCGAAAATATCCAATTCAATACCAACTTGGTCTTTTTGGCCCGATTTGATTGATTCGAGTTGGCCCAAATTCAATTTCAACTTAATTGGTGACCAAGGTGATGATTTACGGGCTTGGGCGCAAATTTTGCAAAATTTGCGAATTGGTCCCTCAACTTTTGAAAATTGCATTTTGGCCCCAATTTGCCATTTTAATTCCAATCTGACCTCCCGGGCTTGGCTAGTCACATTTTGATCATTGACCCCAACTTTTTCCATTTTTTTTATATATTTAATTTAATTTTTTTTTAAGGAAAAACATATTCTATTTAAAACACTATACTAAATGCCTAGATAATCTATATGCAAGAATTTAACTTGAAATATTTTTGTGGAAAAACAAGTTCCAATTTTTTTGCAAATGATTTTTGGGCAAAAATTTAGGTGTCAACAGATTGGTTTCGAATTTTTTTGCACATGGGGTTCTAATCTAGCTCATTCAGGTTCAATGATATTTGGTTACTCCAGTTGCGGATAGATTACACTGTTGCCATTGGCTTCACAATTTTGGTTCCCATTGAATATGCTCAATGTGAACAAATTGTAGTGACTATTTAGCTGTCATAGCCAAACGGTGTGGGCAAAGTGATGCTTCATCCACTTTTTGGGTGTCTTGCAATCAACAATTTGACAGATATTTGTGATGTATAGTCTGATTGATTAGCGAGCATCTACATTAACTGAAATGATACTGTTGACTAAGCTTATTATCACTGAAAAGGCTAATTTTTTACTCCATGCAGAACTGTGCTGTCTCTGCTGCCAATTATCAATGGTGCACATTCGGCAATAACTTTAAAGACGAAAAATGTTCCCATTGAATGTACTGCGACGGACTTAACAAAGGCTAAGATAGTTCTAAATACAATGGAGAGCATACTCAATTGTTTGTCCTTTTCTCTACACCCATCCTTCTGTATAGAGGACTAATGCGGGCAAGTGTTTTCCTTTAGGTGACAATCTTCTCAGCATACTGTGGGAAGAAGTATGAAGTTGAACCAATTGAAGTGATATACTCTAATGGGGAGTCATTCGTTTATCCTGATTTGTCCCTATACAATATGGAAGTGTCCTTATCTTATGTCAACGATTCAATTGGAGTCGCCTTGAAAGCTGAAGAGGTATTGTGAATATTCATTTCAAGCTGGAGTTTAAATGTTCGCATTAGGTGGATGTGAGCTTATATTAGAGTTGGTTGGTTATATTATTCTCTCATCAGTTGAGTTAAATTTTTTGTTCGCCATGTGCTATTGTGCTATTTTGTTGCTACAATGATATCTAAGACCTTGTTTTATTTATTGGGTGGCCATCTCTCTCGCTCGCTCTCTCTCTATCTCTCACCTGAATGGTGTGCGGTGGTCGCCTTTGGATCTCTCACGGGTGCGCGTGAGATGGAGAATCAATTACGGCGGTCTTAAGTGACCATTGCAATGGAGACGACTGCCACCATGGGGGTCGTTGTGGTGTTGGTGTCGCCCACCATCAAGGAGGACGTCGCTGTTGTCCTAGAGTTTCGAGGGCAGTCATTAGGTCTAGGTTTTCGTTTTGTTTGTTTGATTTCTTTTCTAATCTTAATATTTTATATTGTAATTTTTCAGTAATTTATATTAGAAAGCATCCATAGTACGTACGATTATATATGAAATGAGTTGTCAGATAAGTGATCTGATATAAAGAAGTTCGAGGATTGTAATTTTCAATCCCTCATTTTGTTCCATCTAACTCCATGCTGCCCTCCTATCAAACACAGCTTGATCCTATTTTAGAATGGAAAGATCTCAATTTGAGATTGCCGACTCTGTTTCATTTAGATAGAGATAAGGGTTAAAAAGGGACTCTCGATGATAACAACGTAAGAAGAGAAAACGAAAGAGAAGACCTATTTGATTTTCTTTAGATATTCACCAAAGAAAAAGATAGAAAAATTGAAGGGAATTGGTCACTTTGTATTCGATTTGAGCAGAGAAAAGGAAAAACAGTTTTGGTCTAGGACAAAGAAAGAGGAAAAACTCAAATAATTTTATGTCACCTCGGCAGTCTTTCCTATCCAACGGGAGACCAAACCATTTTTGAACTTAGAGGCGTGCCACCATCGCCGCCCGTGCAGTGGTAGGTGGCAACCGCTGGTAAAGAGGGCTGAAATGCGGCAACATATCACGCTTAAGAGGTTTCGGATTTCCCTTTCCTGCGTTTTTCCGCTTAAATGACACACAAGAAGGCGCTGAACCAAATCATGAACTCACTTAGGCAAAGCAACTGCTATAATCATACGGGTTAATCATGGGTGTGGTTCTGGGGGGATTTACATAAAAAGCTCGGATCTACTCAAAAAGCCCTCATCTCCTAGCAAATTATTCCAGTATCTTACACCATTTTAGACCACGGAACAAGAAACAAAGGCGAACCCTGATGCGGGAAATCAGTCAAGAGTCGCAAAGAAGAGAATCAGCCTATGCCAAAACTCGAGGCAGCAAAAATCCAGCCTTCATCTTCGTCCTTGATGCTTTGTATCTCCTCCTCTTGTCGAGGGTTTGTACCCCACAGGATCCAGAGCTGCTAGAGGTTTCGGATTTCCCTTTCCTGCATTTTCTGCAACACTGCTTCCAGTGCCAACAGGAGCGGTGGGGGCAGGGTAAATAGGCATGTGATGCATAGGAACCAAAACAGGGAACCCAACGGCAGGGGTTCTGCAACACAACAGTTAAAATTGGTATCAGGTGACATGCAAAAAGACAGCAGCAGAAACTTATATGATAATTTCTATCATAAATTTCTCTTCAATTTTCCTTCCATGGAGGAGAGGAAATTTCTAGGAACTGATAAACAGCAGGTGGCTCAACCAAGTACACATAATGTTTATAACTGACCAAGACTATGCTACTTGACAAATGAAAGAACCAAAAGCTTGAAATGGCTCACGACGACTTCAAAGATTTGATGACCTCCAGCACAAAATCTTGCTAATTCAAAACAAACATGTCGGTGCATAAGATGAAGGAGAGGCTCCTAAAATTCGAACACATCAATCATCCATCATCTACTTACACCAGATATCACCATAACCATCATCGAAGAACACCATACAAGCAGAATGCACTGCTAGTAACCTTTAGTTTACTCTTTAAAATAGTCCATTCACTTTGCAACATGGGGTAATGAATAAGCACAGTAACATATCATCGGTATTTCCAACATCTAGATTGAAGTTAATTTTCTAATCAGAACATATGTGAACATATCAAGCAGGAAAATGGTGGTAATCAAGATTGAAAAGTTCAGTGACTGATTTCAAGGTTCAAGACGCATACCCAAGAGCATGGCAGACTCCTGCTTGGCCACACTAGCACCACACGCATTGTTCTCCAAACTAAAACGCAGAGCTTGCTTTTCAGCCATAACACACTGAAGTTGTCACACCCCAAAACTATAAAGAATAGGGATGACACGGCCGTCCTTCCACACAAAGGACGCAGCCTCAAACACAACCAAACAACCTGATATCAACTTATATATATATATATATCTCAAACCATATATATACATATCAGATAGACCAACAGATTGGTTGCAACATCAGAGTTTCTATAATCCACCAAAAAGAAATATACAAATAGAACTCAGACAAACCAAACACTAGCAAGGAAAGTGCACCACTTCCTTAGGCCATACCCAAAATAGAACTCCCCAAAAAGTTTCCCACCGACGGCGCACTCGCTCTATTCGCCACTAACCGAGGAACCTGAAAAGATTAAAGGAGGAGTGGAATGAGCAACAACAGCTCAGTGAGTAGTACATATCTTCTAAGCAGATCGAACAACCACTATGCATGTATACAAAGCAATACCAAACTTCATAATGCCAACTCAATATATAAAATACATATCAAATCATAAAAGAGTTATTTGATATCATCAAGGCTTTATACTAATATAGAAAACTCATTTAAATCATCATCAAAAGTCAAGTATCAATGGTCAAGTCCATTGAATAATCTCTTCATCAAATATCACATATCAATGGTCCATCCATTGATTAATCTATTGCTCAATATTCCACCATGGTCACGACACAACGCCTTGTGACAAGGCGACCAAGCTTTTCCCCTTGGCAAGGTCTCCACCTATAAAGCCGATGGCTGGGCCCAGAAGGATATCCTAAACCTGGTATGCATACTCCAAAAACCCCTCATTGGGTTCACAGTCATATTGAGCATAATAACCATCATCCAAAACCAGAAATTCAATCCATAAATCAATATCGTAAATCAAGCAAATAACCTTTTGAAGCATAGCCCATCATCCATTTCATATCAATTCCTCAAATCATTATAAACCTTTCCATAAATCAATCGCAAAGCAATTTCATATATATATTTCTCCACTTACTTTGTATAACATGCTTTTCAAACATTCATAATCAACCAAAGGGTAGTAAATGCTCGATCCGACTTTTATGCAATAAAAATGCTCTTCTCGATTCAATATATATACATATATATATATATATATATATATGTATATATATTTCAAGACATGATTTTATAAAACCAAAGAAGATATAGTACCACTCACCTCGACGTCTATGACCAAACGACAAACGATACTCGTATCGTCGAACTCAAGGCCCTATCAAAAACCGAGAAATAATGTTAAAATCTAATAAAACTCTTGTCTTAACTACAAAATTACTAACTTATGCCTTAACTCTAACAAAAGGACTTCTACGCGCTAACAAAACGCAACACGGAGTTAAACGCAAAACTTGATCACGCCCTAACTTCCTCCTCCGAACCCCGATCCAAACGAATTTATAGTCCATAGAGAGCCCTTGACACATATTACAAGAATCCCAACTTCACCGTCTCAAAATCAAGCCGAAAAGTAACAAAATACAAGCCCGAAGCTGCTGGACGCTACTGTTCACTGCTCGCGGGAAACTTTGAAATTTTGTTCCGGACAAACCACAAGCTCAAATCACGATCCGTAAAATCCCATGGCTCCACAACACCCTAAATTATCATTCCTATGAAAAAGCGCGGCTCAACGACTCCAAAATCGGACTTCGCCACTTGATTTTCCAACAATTCCGAATTTGAGCCCTAAACTCAAAAATAACTTCAATCGGACAAACGAGGGGCATAATCTCTTACCGGGTGCCGTGTTATGGAGTCGAGTCGGCTTGGCGAGGCATCCGTGGCGTGCACGTGCCAAAAACCCTTTCTTTTCTTCTCCTTTCTCTTCTTCTTCTTCTTCTTCTTCTTCTTCTTCTTCTTCTCCTTTTCTTTTCTCTCTGCCCGAATGTGGGCTTTCTTCCCTTTTTATCTTTTCCCCTTTTTCTGTTTTCTTTTTCTTTCTTTATTTTCTTTCTCTCTCTCTCGCTCTCTCTCTCTCTTCTCTACGGCTGCTTCTACTTTTTTTTCTTTTTGACTGGGTCAAACCCATATTTTACATTCTCCCCTCCTTAAAAAAAATTTCGTCCTCGAAATTTGCATGTACTTTAATCATGAAACAAGTGAGGGTATTTGTGTCTTGCCTCCTCCTCGAGTTCCCAAGTAGCCTCTCTTTCGGTGTGGTTTTGCCATTGTATTTTCACATAAGGAATAGTTCGTCGCCGCAACACCTGATCCTTCTTATCGACAATGCGAATAGGCTGTTCCTCATATGTCAAGTTCTCCCGTAATCTCAATGGAGTAAAGTCTAGCACATGTTCAGGATTTGGCACATATTTCCGCAACAAAGAAACATGGAACACATTATGGACACTTGATAGCGCCGGTGGCAAAGCCAATTTATAAGCGACTTCACCAATTTTCTCTAAGATCAAGAATGGTCCCACGTATCTTGGACTTAACTTCCCACGTGTGTCGAATCTCATTACACCCTTCGTAGGAGAAACTTTTAAGAATACGTGATCTCCCACATTAAATTCCAACTTGCGTCTTTTCAGATCCGCATAACTTTTCTGACGACTTTGAGCCGTTCTGAGACGTTCTCGAACCAGCCTAACTTTCTCTTCTGACTGTTGAATGAACTCAGGGCCAGTTAGTCTTTTCTCACCAACGTCGTCCCAACAAATAGGACTTCTGCATTTTCGACCATATAAAGCTTCAAAGGGTGCCATCTTAATGCTGGAGTGATAACTGTTGTTGTACGAAAATTCTGCCAAATGTAGATGTTCATCCCAAGAACCGCCGAAGTCAATGATGCATGATCTCAACATATCCTCTAATGTTTGGATCGTTCTCTCTGACTGTCCATCTGTTTGTGGATGAAAGGCTGTACTCAAGTTGAGTTTAGTGCCCAATGCTCCTTGCAAACTCTTCCAAAAGTTAGATATGAACCTAGGATCCCTATCAGAAACAATGCTTATTGGAACTCCATGAAGCTTCACTATTTCATTAACATATCGCTTTGCCATATCTTCCATTGAAAGGCCAAATCGATATGACAAAAAGTGAGCAGACTTAGTCAATCGATCAACAATCACCCATATAGCATTCTTACCACTTGGCGTCCTCGGTAGACCAACTACAAAGTCCATAGCAATATGCTCCCACTTCCATTTAGGTATCTCTAGAGGTTGCAACTGTCCACCTGGTTTTTGATGCTCAATTTTCACTTGCTGGCAAACTAAACATTGATCGACAAATTTTGTAATATCCTTTTTCATGTTGATCCACCAAAAGTTTTCTCTCAAGTCCTTATACATTTTAGTGCTTCCCGGATGAATTGAAAATCTAGTGCTGTGAGCTTCTTGTAGGATCTCCTTTTTCAACCTTGAGTCCTCAGGAACACACAGTCGCCCACGAAACCTCAAGGATCCATCTACATGTAAACTAAAATCCACTTGTCTTCCATCTTCTACACCTTCTCTAAATTTTTGTAACTGTGGATCTTCATTTTGTTTAGCCTTAATTCTGTCAATCAACATAGGTTGTACTTGAAGGTTAGCTAACTGAGCACCAAGCTGATGTACCAATACCTCCAAGTCTAACTTCCTCATATCTTCAAGAATGGATTTCTGAGAAGTGAGCAAAGTTGCCATATTTCCAAATGATTTACGACTCAAAGCATCCGCTACCACATTAGCCTTACCCGGATGGTAATTAATGGACAAGTCATAATCTTTCAAAAGTTCTAGCCATCTTCTTTGCCTCATGTTCAGTTCTTTCTGAGTAAATATATACTTTAGACTCTTGTGATCGGTAAAAACTTCACATTTTTCACCATACAAATAGTGCCGCCATATCTTCAAGGCAAATACAACCGCTGCTAACTCCAAATCATGAGTGGGGTAGTTCTTCTCATGTAATTTCAATTGTCTAGAAGCGTAGGCAATAACTTTGCTATTTTGCATAAGAACACAACCCAAACCTTCTTTGGATGCATCACAGTAGATTACGAAGCCGCCACTTCCAGAAGGTAGAGTTAGAATAGGAGCCGAAACTAGCCGTCTCTTCAACTCTTGAAAACTGCGTTCACATTGGTCTGACCATTCAAATT
This sequence comes from Eucalyptus pauciflora, assembly GCA_007663325.1. Classification (NCBI taxonomy): domain Eukaryota; kingdom Viridiplantae; phylum Streptophyta; class Magnoliopsida; order Myrtales; family Myrtaceae; genus Eucalyptus; species Eucalyptus pauciflora. Next base: position 421,373 of record VMYD01000275.1, read on the forward strand.
TAACTTTCTTCTGAGTTAGTCGGGTAAGTGGACCAGCAATCTTTGAGAATCCCTCTACAAATCGCCTATAGTAGCCGGCTAGCCCAAGAAAACTTCTTACTTCTGTAACATTAGTTGGGCGATTCCACTTAACAATTGCTTCGACCTTCTTTGGATCCACTAATATGCCATCCTTCGAGATCACATGACCCAAGAATTCTATATGATCAAGCCAAAAATCACACTTACTAAATTTGGCATACAACTTCTTTTCATGCAAAGTCTGCAAGACAAACCTCAAGTGTTGTTCGTGTTCTTCTACACTCTTCGAATACACTAGGATGTCATCAATGAACACCACAATAAATTTGTCTAGATATTCCCTGAACACTCTGTTCATCAAGTCCATGAAGGCAGCAGGCGCATTTGTTAATCCAAAAGGCATGACGAGAAATTCATAATGGCCATACCTTGTTCTAAAAGCGGTTTTAGGCACATCATCTATCTTTATCTTCAACTGATGATACCCAGAACGAAGGTCAATCTTGGAAAATACCTGAGCTCCTTGAAGTTGATCAAATAAATCATCAATCCGGGGCAAAGGATATTTGTTTTTGACCGTTACCTTGTTCAGCTCTCGGTAATCTATGCAAAGCCGCATACTACCATCCTTCTTTTTCACAAATAGAACAGGAGCTCCCCAAGGTGAAACACTGGGTCTGATGAAACCCTTATCCAAAAGCTCTTGCAGCTGCGTTTTCAATTCTTTCAATTCAGTGGGTGCCATTCGATATGGTGCCTTAGAGATTGGTGCTGTACCAGGCATCAATTCAATACAAAACTCGATTTCTCTATCAAGAGGCAAGCCTGGTAGATCCTCAGGAAACACACTTGGATACTCTCTAACAACAGGAACATCTTCCAACTTCACTACAGCCTTACTTATGTCTTTTACACAAGCTAAATAACCACAACAACCATTTCTCAAAAGTTTCCTCGCTTGCAAGGCCGAGATCAACCTTGGAAAAGTGTTTTGACAACTTCCCGAAAAAGAGAATTCGGGTTGATTCGGAAGTCTAAATATCACTTTCTTTGAAAAACAATCAACAATAGCACGATAGGTAGATAACCAATCCATCCCTATAATAACATCGAAATCTCGAATATTTAACTCCACTAAATCCACAGGCATTTCAACATTATTAATCTGAATCACACATCTCTTGAACACATGATGAGCAACTAAGAAATCGCCAGTAGGAGTATCAACACGCAATTCACATTCAAGAGGGTCAGGCAACACATCAAGCTTCTTTGCAAATTCAGTTGAAATAAAGGAGTGCGTAGCACCAGGATCAAATAACGCATAAGCACATTGTGAGGCAATAAAAATATTACCTGCAACAACTGTGTTAGATGCTGTCGCATCCTCCTTCGACATCGCGAAAACTTTCCCATTTGTACCTTGCCTTTGTTGGTTCTCTTGGGGCCTACCAACCAAAGGGGTATTCCTCCGCATGGAACAATGGTGTGATAGGTGCCCTTGTCGCCCACATAGATAACATGATCTATTGTCAATAGAAGGATTCCTTTGTGTAGGACAATCTCGCCGCATGTGTCCAGCTTTCCCACATAAGAAGCATACTCCAGTTTTCCGATGACACTCACCGTGATGATAACTTCCACATGTATTGCAGGGGCCCTGGTTACTCGGATTTCTGAACTGTCCTGGCCGACTGAAACCTCTTCGCCTTCCACTACCACTAGTATGGCTACCTTGTACATTTGTGGACTTAAACCTTTTGGGTTGAGGCGCTCCTTGTGTGCCGTGCTTCAGAATGCTTTGTTCCACCTTGATTGCTCGCTCTAGCACATCCTTATAAGTTGTTAACATCAAAGGTGCAAGTGCAGAATTAATTTCAGGTCGGAGCCCTTCTAGGAAATGGTCAGCCTTATCTTCCTCATTTGCTACCAAGTGCTCCGCAAATCTACTCAACTGGTTAAAGCGGACTGAATACTCTAAAACTGTGGAGTCACCCTGAGATATATGTATAAAGTCACCCTTCATCTTTGCCTGAAATGACTTTGGGAAGAATTGAGCATTGAAAGCCTTTTTAAAGTCCTCCCAGGATATAATAACATCCCTACCTCCAAGACTTGGCTTCATTCCATCCCACCAAAACTCTGCTTCACCTTCCAGGTATTGGGTGGCAAATTTAACTTTCCGCTCCTCGGGAACCTCTTCAGCCTCAAAGATCCCATCAATCTTTTTAATCCAACGCTCAGCCGCGAGAGGATCAGCTTTCCCATCAAAAGTGGGTGGTTTTGCCTTTCTAAATTGAGCAAAAGTGCCTGAGCCAGTCGCTCCATCTCCAGTTAATTCTTTTGCTTGGCGATACCAATGGATCATTGCTTGCTCAAATTCAGTTGAACGGGTTGGCTCTTGATCATCTTCTCTGACTTCGCGCAAGTCAGGACTCCTATCAAAGCGGTCCTCAAGTCTCCTTCTCAACGACGCACCTCGAGAAGCTTGAGGCATGTCTCTAGCATCAGGGGTAGCGACTCGCTTGCCTTTGCTGCTCCTACGAAGCGAGGCAAGAGTCTCGGAGTCGGAACGCATGATCACCTAAAACCAAGAATAAAACTACACCTTAGAATCTAAAATACTAACGCAAAAATAAAATCTATCACACAACCTCACAACGTCCCATAACAACATCCAAAAAGATCAAAACTTAGGCTCTGATACCAAAAGATGTCACACCCCAAAACTATAAAGAATAGGGATGACACGGCCGTCCTTCCACACAAAGGACGCAGCCTCAAACACAACCAAACAACCTGATATCAACTTATATATATATATATATCTCAAACCATATATATACATATCAGATAGACCAACAGATTGGTTGCAACATCAGAGTTTCTATAATCCACCAAAAAGAAATATACAAATAGAACTCAGACAAACCAAACACTAGCAAGGAAAGTGCACCACTTCCTTAGGCCATACCCAAAATAGAACTCCCCAAAAAGTTTCCCACCGACGGCGCACTCGCTCTATTCGCCACTAACCGAGGAACCTGAAAAGATTAAAGGAGGAGTGGAATGAGCAACAACAGCTCAGTGAGTAGTACATATCTTCTAAGCAGATCGAACAACCACTATGCATGTATACAAAGCAGTACCAAACTTCATAACGCCAATTCAATATATAAAATACATATTGAATCATAAAAGACTTATTTGATATCATCAAGGCTTTATACTAATATAGAAAACTCATTTAAATCATCATCAAAAGTCAAGTATCAATGGTCAAATCCATTGAATAATCTCTTCATCAAATATAACATATCAATGGTCCATCCATTGATTAATCTATTGCTCAATATTCCACCATGGTCACGACACAACGCCTTGTGACAAGGCGACCAAGCTTTTCCCCTTGGCAAGGTCTCCACCTACAAAGCCGATGGCTGGGCCCAGAAGGATATCCTAAACCTGGTATGCATACCCCAAAAACCCCTCATTGGGTTCACAGTCATATTGAGCATAATAACCATCATCCAAAACCAGAAATTCAATCCATAAATCAATATCGTAAATCAAGCAAATAACCTTTTGAAGCATAGCCCATCATCCATTTCATATCAATTCCTCAAATCATTATAAACATTTCCATAAATCAATCGCAAAGCAATTTCATATATATTTCTCCACAAACTTTATATAACACGCTTTTCAAATACTCATAATCAACCAAAGGGTAGTAAATGCTCGATCCGACCTTTATGCAATAAAAATGCTCTTCTCGATTCAATATATATACATATATATATTTCAAGACATGATTTTATAAAACCAAAGAAGATATAGTACCACTCACCTCGACGTCTACAACCAAACGACGAACGATAGCCGTATCGTCGAACTCAAGGCCCTATCAAATAACCGAGGAATAATGTTAAAATCTAAAAAAACTCTTATCTTAACTACGAAACGACTAAATTACGCCTTAACTATAACAAAAGGACTTCTACGCGCTAACAAAACGCAACACGATGTTAAACGCAAAACTTGATCACGCCCTAACTTCCTCCTCCGAACCCCGATCCAAACGAATTTATAGTCCATAGAGAGCCCTTGATACATATTACTAGAATCCCAACTTCACCATCTCAAAATCAAGCCGAAAGGTGACAAAATATAGGCCCGAAGCTGCTGGACGCTACTGTTCACTGCGCGCGGGAAACTTTGAAATTTTGTTCCGGACAAACCACAAGCTCAAATCACGATCCGTAAAATCCCATGGCTCCACAACACCCTAAATTATCATTCCTATGAAAAAGCGCGGCTCAACGACTCCAAAATCGGACTTCGCCACTTGATTTTCCAACAATTCCGAATTTGAGCCCTAAACTCAAAAATAACTTCAATCGGACAAACGAGGGGCATAATCTCTTACCGGGTGCCGTGTTATGGAGTCGAGTCGGCTTGGCGAGGCATCCGTGGCGTGCACGTGCCAAAAACCCTTTCTTTTCTTCTCCTTTCTCTTCTTCTTCTTCTTCTTCTTCTTCTTCTTCTTCTTCTCCTTTTCTTTTCTCTCTGCCCGAATGTGGGCTTTCTTCCCTTTTTATCTTTTCCCCTTTTTCTGTTTTCTTTTTCTTTCTTTATTTTCTTTCTCTCTCTCTCGCTCTCTCTCTCTCTTCTCTACGGCTGCTTCTACTTTTTTTTCTTTTTGACTGGGTCAAACCCATATTTTACAGAAGTAACCTCCCAAGTCTCCTACATTTCCCCTCAAGGTATTTGCTCTTCACCAACAGATCTCTGACATACGCTTTCTTCCTCTCTCTCGACCTAACAGCAGCATCCCTGTTCCTCAGCTGCCTAAAATATATCAAACGACCTTCCGTTGGGACGGCTTCGATAATATCATACATGCTGACTAATTAACAAATTAGCAATTTCTATCCCTACATAATTATCCCTGATATGGTACCTAGCAACCGGTGGAGAGAGAGATGAACTAAGAATGGACTGCTAAGTTCAGTGTAAAGGTGTACATAGGAAAGACAATGTTCAAAGAAAAGCAAAAATGTATAGAAGACTACACATTTTCACCTTTTTCCCTGGCTCTCTTAAAAGTAATGTTATAGGCATAAGACTAGGCTCTGGAAGTCTCCGACTGTGCTAATGTTCGACAGCTGCTTTTCTAAAAACTTCGCCCTTATACTAAAATAATATACCTCCTTTCTCAGTTTTCTTTAGAGAAAGGAACAAAAAGGGTCAAAGAATATGACCTAATTTCATCTTTTTCCTTGAGGGAATGCCTCAGAGAATGACCAGCCTTACTTGAGGTGCTTTTGAAGTCGCCACATTGGGTGCCTACCCAGGCAACTCCAGTGCTTTTGAGAACACTAGTGACACCTAAACAGAATAGTCGATCTCACTTCAACTCATAAACGAGACCAAGCACTTAGTGGCTTAATGTTGGATTATGATGTCTCAAGTTGCTGTTTTCTGTTTTGTTTTTTTTTACTCTGTTTTCTGTTCTGTTTTCTGCTCTGTTTTACTCTGTTTTTTTTATTAAAAAACAGCCAAGTTCAATTTAGTTATTTATTTAGTGTTTTTGCTATTTTCTATGAAGTTAATAGCACGTTTATGTGCAGTTATGTGTTGCACGTACGTGAGCAGTTTTTGCTTTGTTTAAGTTGTCCTGTACTTGACAGTTTTCTTTAAGAACAGACGTATGTAAGTTTGTGTTCTGTTTCTCTGCGCTTCTCTTCCTTATCACAAAAATATAGCTTCTGGTTTTCTATTTTCTTGTTTACTGTTTTGATCAGTAACAACAGTGGTATCAGAGCGTGTATGATCTTGAGGGACTGTGAAGTGAAGCAAGTATCGAAGTGTAAAGAAGTTAAAGGGTGATGGAGACAGGGTCGAGTGGTTTCTCTGCAATGGCTTCTCCAGTATTTACTGGAGAGAATTATCAAGCATGGGCTGTCAAGATGACGGCATTTTTGGAGGGTCATGATTTGTGGGAGGCTGTGGAGGATGATTATGAGGTTGCTCCACTTCCAGACAATCCAACCTTGAATCAGATAAAGTACCATAAAGAGAGAATCACAAGGAAGGCCAAGGCAAAGTCATGCCTGTACGCTGCTGTTTCACCCACTATCTTCACAAGGATCATGAGATGTGATTCTGCAAAGGCAATATGGGATTTCTTGAAGGATGAATACGAGGGAGATGAGAAGATAAGAGGCATGAAGGTGCTGAATCTCTTGAGGGAGTTTGAGAGACAGCAGATGAAGGATTCAGAGTCAGTGAAGGAGTACTCTGATAGGTTGGTTGGGATAGCTGAAAAAATCAGAGTTTTAGGGACTGACTTGAAGGATGAAAGGCTTGTTCAGAAGATTCTGGTGTCTCTTCCAGAGAAGTTCGAAGCCACCATAGCGTCTCTGGAAAATACAAGAGACTTACTTGATATAAAGCTTGCAGAATTGTTAAATGCTCTGCAGGCACAGGAGCACAGAAGACTGATGAGAAGAGAAGAGTTTGTAGAGGGTGCGCTGCAAGCTAGAGTGAAATCAAATGATGGAGGCAAAGGGAAGAAATGGATTCAGTCCAGAGAAAATGCTGGTGACTCTAAGTTTGTAGCAAAAGAAGGAAATTCCGGTGGGTCTAGCAAATGGAAGATGAACAAAAAGCCTTGTCAATACTGTGGTGGAACTAATCATCAGTTTTTTAGATGTTGGAGAAAGGCTGATGCTAGATGCAGAAGATGTCACAAGTTGGGTCATATGGAAGCCATCTGCAAAGAAAAAAATTACCAGCAAGCAGGAAAAGCCCAGGTAGCAGTGAATGAAACTGAGGAAGAGCACTTGTTTGTAGCTTCTTTTTCTGAATCTTCTGTTGGGAATGATGCATGGCTGGTGGATAGTGGCTGTACCAATCATATGACTGGCAATTCGAAGCTATTTAGGAGTCTAGACAGGTCAGTCAGGTCCAGAGTCAGAATTGGCAATGGACAGTATATCGAAGTGCAAGGGAAGGGTACAGTGGCTATTGAAGGAAATCAGGAGGTGAAGCTGATCAGTGATGTTCTCTTTGTGCCAAATATTGACCATAATCTGTTAAGTGTTGGTCAATTAGTTGAGAAGGGCTATAAAGTGAAGTTCGAAGGGAAGGAATGTCTTATTAATAATGCAGATAGCAAAGAAGTGCTAAGAATTCCAATGGAGGACAAAAGTTTCATGTTCAAGCCACAAGAGATGCAACAAATGGCTTTAAAGTGCAAAGAAGAAAATGCAGAGATATGGCATAAAAGACTTGGGCATGTTCACAGGAAGAGCATGTCGTTTATGCAGAGAAATAGCTTGGCAGATGACTTGCCAAGTTTGGAGGAGGAATTTCCACAGTGCAAAACTTGTCTTCTTGGCAAGCAAGCCAGATTTCCTTTCAAAGGAGGAGGCTGGAGAGCATGTGAGAAGCTGCAATTGGTCCACACAGATTTATGTGGACCTATGTCTGAGTCTTCTCTCAATGGTAGCAGGTATTTCATTACCTTCACTGATGATATGACTAGGATGAGTTGGATTTATTTTCTGCGAGCCAAGTCTGAAGTTGCTGATGTGTTTGCGAAGTTTAAAGCCTTAGTTGAGAATCAGAGTGGGAAGAAAATTAAAATGCTTAGGTCTGATAATGGTTCTGAGTATACTGCTCACAAGTTTAAGTTGAATTGTGAGCAAGCAGGAATTATGCAGCAGTTCACTGCTCCCTATTCACCTCAACAGAATGGGGTCAGTGAGAGGAAAAATAGAAGTATTATGGAGATGGCCAGATGTATGATGCAGGAGAAGATGTTGCCTAAGAAGTTCTGGGCTGAGGCAGCTAATACTGCAGTGTTCTTGTTGAACAGATTGCCCACAAAGGCCTTAGAGAGGTCAACACCTTTTGAAGTCTGGTATGGTGTTAAACCTTCTATGAAAAATTTGAAGGTTTTTGGGTGTTTGTGTTACACTCATGTTCCTGAGGTCAAGAGGGACAAGTTGGATAAAAGAGCTGAGCTTGGAATCTTCATTGGGTACAGTCTCCAATCAAAGGCTTATAGGATTTTTCACCCTATGACAGGGAAGGTGATTGTAAGCAGAGATGTTGTTTTTCTAGAGGAAGATGAGTGGAATTGGATGGAAGGAAAGAGTGCAGAAAAGCAGCAGTTCGAAAAACAACCTGCAACAGATGTAGAGGTTGATGAAGTTATAGATGGATTGGAAGACAGTGTGGATGATTTACCAATGAGGGGCACAAGGTCACTTGCTGAAATCTATGAAAGAAGCAATGTGGCAATGCTTGAACCATCTAACTTTGTGGAAGCTAAGGAGGATCAGAGGTGGATTGCAGCAATGCAGGAGGAGATTGCAATGATCCAGAAAAACCACACATGGGAGCTTGTTGACAGACCATCTGATAAGAATGTGATTGGGGTTAAGTGGGTGTTTAGAACAAAACTTAATCCTGATGGTTCTGTCAATAAGCACAAAGCTAGACTGGTAGTGAAAGGCTATGCACAAATATGGGGAGTAGACTATTCTGAAACATTTGCTCCCGTTGCACGACTTGATACAATAAGGTTACTGTTAGCTATTGCAGCAGAGAAGGGGTGGCCTATATTTCAGTTAGATGTCAAGTCTGCATTTCTGAATGGAGAGCTTGAGGAGGAGATTTTTGTTGAACAACCTGAAGGCTTTAGTATCAAAGGGCAAGAAGAGAGTGTATACAGGTTGAAGAAAGCTCTATATGGACTGAAGCAGGCTCCAAGAGCTTGGTATGGGAAGATAGATCGATATTTGCAAGATTTTGGTTTTGTGAAAAGCTTAAGTGAGTTCACTCTTTATGTCAAGAAGGTGAATCACAGTGTTGTAATTCTGTCACTTTATGTAGATGATCTATTAGTGACGGGGAATGATATGGAATTGATAGAGAAGGTGAAGCAAGATCTATTTGTAGTTTTTGAGATGTCAGACTTGGGAAAGATGGCTTATTTTTTGGGTTTGGAAGTCAAACAGGCTTCATATGAGATCTTCATCTGTAAAAAAAAATACATGAAAGAAATTCTAAAGAAGTTTCAGATGGAAGATTGTCGAAGTGTAAGCACTCCTATGGCTGCTAAAGAAAAGTTGCAGAAGAATGATGGAACAGATGTAGTAGATGCTTCTATGTATAGAAGTCTGATTGGGTGTCTCATGTATCTTACAGCAACCAGACCAGATATTCTATTTGCTGTGAGTGTTTTATCCAGGTTTATGAGTAGTCCTAGTCAGTTACATTTGATTGCAGCAAAAAGGGTCTTGAGGTATCTCAAAGGAACATTGTTCTTTGGTGTGAAGTTTAAGAAAGGTCAGAAGTTTAATTTACAAGGATTTTCTGATAGTGACTGGGCTGGTTCAGTGGATGACATGAAAAGTACGTCTGGGTATTGTTTCAGTCTTGGTTCTGCTTGTTTCTCCTGGTGTTCTAAAAAGCAAGAAATTGTAGCTCAGTCTACTGCAGAAGCTGAGTTTATAGCAGCTACTGCAGCTGCAAATCAAGCTTTATGGCTGAAGAAGATAATGAAGAATCTGTGGTTGAATTCTAGTGATTGCATTGAAGTTAATGTGGATAATCAGGCTGCTTTAGCAATATCACAGAATCCAGTTTTCCATGGCAAAACCAAGCATTTCAAAGTCAAATTTTTCTTTCTGCGTGAGGTGCAACAAAGTGGCGAAGTTAAGTTGGTCTATTGCAGATCTGAAGATCAGCTTGCAGACATGTTCACAAAACCACTTCAAGCTGGAAGATTTGAAGTATTAAGAAAGAAAATTGGAGTATGCAGCAGCAACTGATCCAAGGAGGAGTTTGTTGGATTATGATGTCTCAAGTTGCTGTTTTCTGTTTTGTTTTTTTTACTCTGTTTTCTGTTCTGTTTTCTGCTCTGTTTTACTCTGTTTTTTTATTAAAAAACAGCCAAGTTCAATTTAGTTATTTATTTAGTGTTTTTGCTATTTTCTAGGAAGTTAATAGCACGTTTATGTGCAGTTATGTGTTGCACGTACGTGAGCAGTTTTTGCTTTGTTTAAGTTGTCCTGTACTTGACATTTTTCTTTAAGAACAGACGTATGTAAGTTTGTGTTCTGTTTCTCTGCGCTTCTCTTCCTTATCACAAAAATATAGCTTCTGGTTTTCTATTTTCTTATTTACTGTTTTGATCAGTAACAACACTTAACGTGGCAGAAGATGCTTGAAGGCCTAGATTATTTTCTCTTTGCAAATTGAACCCAATGCATCGATCAACCCCCAAATAACTCAAGGTTGCAATATTAATGACTTAAGTGGCAATGGTTGAATCAAAACTAAGTCAACATGTCATTACATTTAAGTGGTTATTTATTATTTTCCCTTAACATCAATATACACACTTCATATTTATACATGGAACTCACATTACAAAGAAGAGTGTATGAAGAAACCAAGATACCTCTTTGAATCATAGATAACAGGGAACACAGGCGAGTTCTCTATTATGTGCAAGAACTTCTTCAATTTCAAATCTGACTGCAACAAAGTAGCGAAAAACAGGTAAAACAACATGGCAAAAATGAGGAACTATTACATAATTCTTCATTTACAGGAAGATATCAACTAGCACACTGAATAAGCAAGTTCCAAGCATAAGATATATGTAACAAAACAAATATGACAGTTATAAAAAGACCATTAAAAGGAGCAGCTATTGAGGACCCACATTATAAAATTCCATTAGTTCATCAGCTCTGAAGTTCTTCACCTAATATCAGAACAGAAACTAAGGCGCGATCAGCCAACACATCAATCACAGTTGGTAGAGAAAATGTCACGACCTCTTTTTTCCGTTCGGGGGAAAAGAAAGAATGGTTTAGGGATATTTGCCTAAAGAGGCGGACCAACGGCCCTAAATTAGGCGCGGGCTCTCCTAAGCCCATACCTCGCGCGACATTGGATTTTGTTTTTTTGGTTCTTAACAACCTAAATATTTCTAGGAGTCGCCACTAGCCTATTGGGGTCGGCTAGAAACCAATCGAGGCACGGGAGTGTTGTCTCGATTCCTACGCAACCAGAGATTTCTAGGAACGGGGACTTGTTTACGCTAATGTTTCTATTAGCGCCCTTGCGGTACCACTAACTTGAAAAGTTATTTATCTAAATGGCCACACATTCTTGATTACCAATTATAATCTTTATGAAACCACTAAGTGTCCATGCAAATGTTTTTGTAGGTTTGTTTTCCTTAATGTCTAGACTAATCCTAGCATAATTTAGAAGAGAAATTTACACTCAAATTAATGAAAAGTAGTACATAAGTAAACATCCAAGAAATTGAAATAACTTGAAAATAAATGCGGAAAATGAAAGACCCGATACAAGTCGGGCAAATAATATTACATGGCCTTGTTATCACGCCCCGGGACAGGACCCCCGTGAGCAAAAATGGGAATTTAAATATGCATGGAATTACTCTAGATGCATGCAATTACTCTAATTAATTTTAATCTACGCATAATAGATTGTTTACAAAAATGGTTCTAAAATACCAAAATATCATTTAATTAGGAAAAATGACTTAAAAAAAATTAGGAAGATCTCCTAAATGTCATTTTTGGCTTAATTTGATAACATCCAACATTTTTTTGATATTTTTGAAATTTTCATATTTTTTCTTTTTTTTTATTATTATTTTTTAAAAAATATTAATAATAATTCCTTAAACCGATCTATGCTAACATGGAGTAACACAGCATAGGAATATCACAATAATCAAGCTCAAATCGACCGTTTGAAGATCGAAACTTGGTTTGCGTATTTCGTCGAACACTTGGCGTGCATCAAATCATCCCAAATCAGCTTCGTCAGGCCATGTTTGTGGCCTTCAATCTCAACCCACAAGCAATCTCATGCGGAAATAAAGTATCAAGATTATACTACCACATGCAAAGAGCAATATTAGACAGAAATCATAGCTTAAAACACAAAATAACTAAGCTAAAATCATCCTCAAATATGCGGGTTTGATCTGATTTCACAAATCTGGGTTTGAACCCAAGTCAAGCAAACAGATTGCATGCTCATATTCAAGCCCCGACACCCATCACATACGAGATCTAAGGGAAACACTACTTACTCCGAGTGAAAGTAGGTAACATGAGCTTTCAAATGCAGCAAACATCATAGATAATGACCCACCGAACAACATCAAAACAACCTCTCCAAGAAGCATACATGCAAAAATCTTGAAGAGATTTCAACACTTAAAAAAATTTCAGCCTCGAAAATCAGTCCTCTGGACTAGTTTTCCTCTTGATTTTTGTGATCAAAACATGTTCAAAATTAAACCAAAATATATCTAGGATTCTTACCTTGCTTCCTATTTTCCCTTTCAAGTGGTTATTGGCCGAGGAAACCGAGAACTTATCCTCGGGAGGCACGTGGAAGTTGGCTTCTTCAACTGGAAAACCAGATCTGCAAAGAAAGAACTGATAACGAAGGTTTTCATTAACCTTCAAAATTAGACTCTATGACTTTTTTTGTTGGAAAAATAAACACCAAACAAAGCTATATGTATTGTACTTTGGTTTTGAACTCATGGTTTTCCTCATTTGTCTCTTAACTTTCTCAAAAACACTCGCTTTCTCTCACTCGTGACCAACCGGGCTCAACACTTGGAAAAATTCAGACTTTCTTTGGCCCGCCAGGAGGGTAGTTTTTCGGGGGGCTTTAGGAGGCCTTCCCGATCTCCATTTGGGATGTGCGACCTATGGTTGGAAAGATCTTTGAGTGAAGTTTCACTCTCTAGTTGAAGGTTTTGGCTAATTTTGGCTGCAAGTTTGTGAAAATTGCACTTTTCCCTCTCAAGGTCGGTCTGGAATTTCTGGGTTTTCTTTTCTGGAGTTGCTTCTGAAGGTGTCTTTGGGGGACGACCGTGTGCTCTCTCCTCTCTCTATCGTCTTCTACCTCTCATGACCTGAAAGAGCTTCCTTCCGTGATCTTATCCACTGAATTAGAGGAGTTTTGGTCGGTTTTTTGTCCACCTACCAAGCCTGTCAACAGGGTTACTTCAACAACTTTCTGACTTAGCCAGATTTTCAATTTCTGCAGATGTTGAGTGTCCGGGTTTGGTGCGATTTTCCCGTGCCTTAAGAAGCTTATCTCTGACCAATGTTTGTCCACTTGCAGTACCAATAATGGCCTTCTATCACGTGCAGAGATCGGGCTGGTTGGGCAGCTGAGGAGCATATGGTGGGGCCACCAAGTTGCTTACTCAACAACTCCGAAATCAGACCAAACCGTGGGCTGGGTTTTGGTAGCTCGTTTGAGTGCTTTAATCCATCAATTTGGCTGCGTTTTTTGATCAATTAGCAAGCTCATGTATAGTAGTTTAAGATCTTGGCCATTTTTCACAATTGTACTCACTAAATTTTATAAGAAAGTCCCTCAAAGTTGGCCATTTTCTTATCCAAAAATATCCATTTCAATACAAACTTTGTCTTTTTGGCCCGATTTAATTGATTCGAGTTAGCCCAAGTTCAATTTCAACTTAATTTGTGACCAAGATGATGATTTAAGGGTTCGGGCAAAATTTTGCAAAATTTGCGAATTGGTCCCTCAACTTTTGGAAATTGCATTTTGGCCCCAATTTGCCATTTTAATTGCAATCTGACCTCCTGGGCTTGGCTAGTCACATTTAGATCATTGGCCCCAACTTTTTTTTTATTATTTTTTTTTATCTTTTTTTTTATATATTTAATTTAATTTTTTTTTTGAAGGAAAACCATATTCCATTTAAAACACTATATTAAATGCCTAGATAATCTATATGCAAGAATTTAACTTAAAATATTTTTGTGGAAAAACAAGTTTCCATTTTTTGGAAATGATTTTTGGGCAAAAATTTAAGTGTCAACAGCTGCCCTTCTTTGGAAGGAAGCTCAAAAAGATTTCTTTCAAAGATAAGGTGACACCTAATTTTTTGTTTTTTTTTTTTTTGTTTTTTTGTTTTTTGTTTTTTTGTTTTTTTTTTGTTTTTTTTTGTTTTTTTTTTTTACAATAGTAAAATGAAAATGCAAGTGAGCTTAATGTAAAGAGCGTAGTTTAGGGATGTACCTATGAATACTTTGAAAAGTGTGGTTTAAAGATATACCCACAAACCTTGTGGTTTAAGGCAGTCCCACTAACCGTGTGGTTTAAGGTAGTCCTACTAACCTCGTGGTTTAAGGCAGTCCCACTAACTGTGTGGTTTAAGGCAGTCCCACTAACCTTGTGGTTTAAGGCAGTCCCACGAACCTTGTGGTTTAAGGCAGTCCCACTGTGGTTTAAGCAGTCCCACTAACCTTGTGGTTTGGCAGTCCCACTAAGCAGGTGGTTTTCCACTAACCTTTGTGGTTTAAGTCCTACCTAACCTCGTGGTTTAAGGCAGTCCACTGGCTAACTGTGTGGTTTAAGGCAGTCCCACCGTGTGTTTTAAGGCAGTCCCCGAACCTTGTGGTTTAAGGCAGTCCCACTAACCTTGTGGTTTAAGACAATCCCACTAACCTTGTGGTTTAAGGCAGTCCCACTAACCGTGTGTGGTTTGAGGCAGTCCCACGAACCTTGTGGTTTGTGGTTTAAGGCAGTCCCACTAAGGCAATCCCACTAACCGTGTGGTTTAAGGCAATCCCACTAACCTTGTGGTTTAAGGCAGTCCCCACTAAGGCAGTCCCACGAACCTTGTGGTTTAAGGCAGTCCCACTAACCGTGTGGTTTAAGGCAATCCCACTAACCTTGTGGTTTAAGGCAGTCCCACTAAACGTGTGGTTTAAGGCAGTCCCACGAACCTTGTGGTTTAAGGTAGTCCCACTAACCGTGTGGTTTAAGGCAGTCCCACGAACCTTGTGGTTTAAGGCAGTCCCACTAACCGTGTGGTTTAAGGCAGTCCCACTAACCTTGTGGTTTAAGGCAGTCCCACTAACCTTGTGGTTTAAGGCAGTCCCATAAACCTTGTGGTTTAAGGTAGTCCCACTAACCGTGTGGTTTAAGGCAGTCCCACGAACCTTGTGGTGTATGGTTTGAGGAGGACCAAGAACCTCTTGAAAATATATGGTTTAAGGCTAACCCATGAACCCTTTGGAATTGCATGGTTTAAGGATAACCAAGAACTTTTTGAAAATGCATGGTTTAAAACTAACCCATGAACCCTTTGAAATTGCAAGGTTTAAGGATAACCAAGAACCTTTTGAAAATGCATGGTTTAAGGCTAACCCATGAACCCTTTGAAATTGCAAGGTTTAAGGATGACCAAGAACCTCTTGAAAATGCATGGTTTAAGGCTAACCCATGAACCCTTAGAATTGCAAGGTTTAAGGATAACCAAGAACCTTTTGAAAATACATGGTTTAAGGCTAACCCATGAACCCTTTGAAATTGTGTGGTTTCACTGGAGGAACCTGTCATTTGAGAATATTCTAAAATGGATACTGCACATCAAATAGTATTCATTATAACAAGTATTCTAGTAGCGAAAGCATACTAGATGAGATTGATTTTAGCACATGTCATCAGAAACAATGTCAAAAGTGTATCGGTAATGAGAAGGCAATGATTGCATAAACAAATCAAATTAATTCCAACCACTTGACAAACTCACAAAACTGTCATCACGCTTGGATGATATCATTAATCGTCAAATTCTCTTGGGAGAAAAATCCTTGTTGAAATGACCTTGACTTATGAGAAAGGTCTATTAAGTATGCCGAGCGAGGACACCTAGTCAGAAAGGGCTTCTCGCATATTCTCAAGAAAAGGGCTATTTGATCCCATCTATTCATGTGGGAAATAAACTGATCACTCAATCTCACTCTTCCAGTGTGCAAGGCTTTGAATCATTCGCACTAAGTACACATTGACCAATCTAAGAGGTCTTTTAGAAGGACCGTAGTGCAGGTTTGGTCATGGTTTTAGCAATGGATAAGCATCATTGGCTATGAAATGAATTGATCACTGATCGACATCTTCGCCAGTTTACAAGTCAAGAAACCTTAAGATGAGATAAGACAACCTTGTCCTCACTTCTTCAAGCGGCATCTTCTTTAGAAATCCTAATTTCCACTCGAATTATCCCAATCTGAAGAGACTTTGGGAATAGGTTGTAATGTTGGTTCAGTGAAAGGCTCAAAAGGCTTAGCTCAAAAGGCTTAGATCTTTTTGTCGATGGGGGATTTGAGAGTTGGTGATTATCATGGCATCATTACCATATCATCCCCCTTTTTTTTAAAAAAAAAAGCACTCGACTTTTAAAATTCAAATTGTCTCGACAGTCCTTTGACTAATTATCTTAACATAATGGCTTTTGCATTTGCAATGATTTTCTTTTCAATGCAGTCATTTTTTTTTTGCCATTTTTGTTTTCACAGAGATATTCCTCTTGATGCACTTGTTTTTTTTTTTTTTTTGAGATGGGTATTAGCCTTGCTTTTACCAGGCATACTGCTTTTTCATACCCCCTAATTTTCATTTGACTTTTGCTCTTTTGAACTTTTTAAGCTCTTAGGACTTTCGAGATGCTTTTCATATTCTCATATAAACATCACTTGCCTTGGCAAATCATATGCCTTGCCTCAAATGTGGGGAGATAATCACCACTCTGGTTTTAGAAATGAATAGTTAGGCTCAATATGGTTTAAGCAAAGGGTATCGGTGTTTGGGTAGAGAAAAGAATGCTCTTCTTCACCTTGGGATGCTTCGAGCTTCCATAAGAATTCACCTGAAGTTACCACAAAAAGATTTATGCAAGTGAGAGCAAAGAAACCTTTCTCATCTTTCCTCTCCAAATAATATCAACCCAAACCTCCATAATTGCCCCATCGTGGGGTGGTTCTTGACAGGGGTATTTTGTAGAAAATCTTCACATCAAAAGGCTCAAATGGGCTAACTATTGTCACCTGTGGTGTGCATGATAGATGAAAGAAATGCCTCTCATCATCTTGATCTATGTACCGCTTGCGAATGAATTCATTGACCCTAAACAACACGGGTTTTCTTTTTCACTCGAATCTCAAAGTGCTTAAAGGACATGTTTGGAAATGGGTTGCCTTTCCTCATCCTAAGTGTTTCTCGTTTGGCATAAGCAACATCGCCTTTCATTTTTGTTGAGATCATCTGAGTGGATTAGTCTCCATAGAGAACTTTGATTCCAAATGAGTGATCCATCGAGTGGATGGACAATTTAAAGGTAAAAAAGATTTTTGCAAACCTTATGGAAAACTTGTTTCTTCAATTTCCATTTTTTGCGCTTGTTTCTAGAAAAACACTAAATGTTCTTTTTTTGCGATGGAAATTCTCCATTTATTTTCCACTTGATTTTGAGAAGAATGGTACTTACTTGTGCCTTAGTAGTCAGGCGACCCTACAAAGAACAAAAGGGAATGTGTTAGTACATGAATCCTCAGGGATCGTAAAACTGGAGACGATACAACATTACCCTTGGTCAGTTTCACCATTTGGCGGCAAACAGCAGCATGGACCTATTGTTTTAAGACTTGAAGAGATTCTCAAGTCTTTGGTCTCATTAGTTCAAGCATTTTCCTCATTTTGCAAAAGTAAGAGATGCAAAAAGTTTTTATTTTTTTTATTTTTATTTTTTTTACATGGCAACCTTGTTGCCGCTTCCGGGGATTGAACCCCGGACCTCTCGAACCCGTTCATTCATTCCCTATACCACCAGGCCGAAGCGCCGGTAGTGTCCATGGGGCGCTTACTTTTTTATTTAATTGAACTGGCTCTTGAACTCCACCAAGTTAGGTGAATTTGACATGTGTTACCTCCATATGCTTGCTTGGTCCATATAGATTATGCTTCAATCAATTTCTCGAGTTTGTTCCTCGAATAGCGACGCTTCCTGTCAAACAAGGGAACTACGTCAAAAATGAAGTTAGACGAGACATTTTGGAAACGATACCGAATACCCTTCTCCTATATCTGACTTTAAATGTCTTGTGTTTCATCTTCATGTGCCTTTGCTCCTCAGGTGTTAACATTTCCTTGAAGATATGTGAGGGCATTGCTCCTTGTATGTTTTACTCCATTTATTCCATCAAAATGGATGGTTGGGCCTTAGCATGCCTTCTTGGTATAAGGTGTTGCTTCAGTGGTCAATGTACACCTTTTCCTACAAGAGATGGGGCATGTTACTTATATTCTAAAATTGAATTGGACTAATTTAGGGACGATACTCCCCTTTTGTGCTGAATCAATTGACTTTGTTTCATCTTGCTTCACAGGTGAGAGTTACTCTACTTTGAGTGACTTGCCCCGTTTATCAACTGCAAGGAAAAAGAGACGTAATATGTTATTTTCATATTCGACATGATTCATTTTAGGAACGGTATACTCCCTTTTACGGCATATCTGATGACTGCGTTTCATCCTGTTTCCTTGGCTATGGGGACGGATTTGATCTCATGATTGACAATAATTCACTTGACAAATGTCTATTCCATTTGAATCTTTCCCTTTTTAGAAGCCGGATGACTCAAGCATTGTGTTTCCCTGATCCATGTTGTGGCCATCTGCCCCAATTAAAATTTCCCCTTTTAGGCTAGGTGATCTTTCGCCATTTTTGTTGCGTCAATGCATTTCCCACTTCACAATCTGTAAGCATGGATGGCTATGTCAGTTTATAAATGAGTTGGTTTGACTTTTGGAACGAACACACCCTTTTCTTTTAGAGATTGTGTGATTCTGGACCAAGCTGTCTTTCCCATGTAATCTTGTTGCTTGCCAGTAATTTGCCTCACTAAAATCTGCACAAAGTGCAAAGACAAGTCATTCCTAAAATAAATCGAATTTAACTTGAAACGATTACCACCTTTTATTTGAAGGCAACATTTGATGACTGATTCTTGTTTGTGTGCATCTACATCTTGAAGCGTTGTCTTGCAGACCACCAATAATCATCTCCATACAAGATTGGATGCCAAGAAACCATTGGAAGTGTAGGGATTGCAGTTGCTTCTTGTTTGCAACCAACGAAGTAGTTTGATGCCAAAGAATGTCTACAGATTTCTTCTTCCATGAAGAATGTCAAATTAATATGAGGTCGTCCAGGATGTGGAACTTCTGTGGAAGCCACTTTCGAAGCAGTAAAGATTGCCATTAGGCTGGTAGATTTGTGATCTTCGAGGCTTTGACGGTTCTTTTCACACTTAATCGCAATGTTTGAATTCATATGTCGCGAAAATATTCCTATAGTTCATGGCTCAACCAAATATGCTCATAAATGAGCATGAATTGGTGCATTTCATGACTTGCTCTATTAGGGACAGGTCCGCGCTTTTGTCTTTCCAAAAGAAGTAAATGTCAATCTTGAACAAAACCATCATTTTACCTGTTTGACAAAAATGGATGGTCGAGTTAGTGGTTGCATAAGAAATCCCTATTGGAACGATTACAACCTTACCCCTTCGAAGCATCATCCTGTGGATCAACCTACGAAAGCGATTAAGTGAAGAGATAAAATATTTTGCAAGTTATTGAAACTCATTTTCAAACATGTTGAAGCTCAGGCATAAAAAGCCCAAATGGTTCGCTTAAAACACTTCAAGTGTTTTAAATGATATGACTTTTATGAACTCTAACTTCATTATTCAAAAATTAGAGTTGTATGATTTACAAAAGCATTCGATTGGGTCCACAATCAAAACCCAAAACGCGGTTCCTAATAGGAATAACGACAATGATAAAGTACAAGAAGCTCTTTCGTAGAGAAGCATAATAAACATAATTCTCATCCTAGCTTTAAAGTCCACTTTTGGCATGATCAAGCAAAAAGAGTTCAAAGAATAGTTGTCACGCATGACCTACGAAAGGAAGATAATGTCAGTACATGAATGAAAAATTGATCTTTCAATAAAGCCGCCTCTTACAATGAAATCAAGGCGACGATACCTTCTTCGTACTATCCACTTAGAAGAACTTGGTATTTCATCAAGATTTTATTAGTAAGAGGAGATTTCATTAAAAGATCGATCCGCGGCTATCAATTGAATGCCCACTTTGTTCCAAAAGTTTCATACACAAATGGGGCATTGATTTTGAAAGATTAATTCGTAATTTCACTCATGCAAATGTGAGGTGATTTTGAGAAATTAATACACAAAATGTGATTTGAATTTTAATTTCGGAATGTGACCAATAAAGAATTTTATTGGAAATTTGATTTTAATTCTATGTCCCCAAAATGTGATCTTGACTTGGAAGAATTTCTATACAAAATGTGACTTTGAGTTCATAATTGAAAATTTAAACAAAACATATGTTCTAATCTATGCAAGATCAGATGCATTTGAAATGTTTGTTTATCAAGAGTGAGTGACAAGCCTATATTTTCAAGGGCATTCCATTGATTTCCGTGAATCTCAAAAAATGAAAATTTCAATTCGAAGTGAGCAAGTAGATGGAGAAATCGTACTTACAGTGGATTAAGAGACATTTTTTTTTCAATCACATAGACATGCGGATGTAAACTTGTGAGGTTTTACGCATAAATGTGGAATTCTAAAGGCTTAAAGTCCCCATTTTGATTAGATCAAAAGAGTTTTCCCCACTCCGCAATTACGTCGGACAGTTCTCTTTATCATTAATCATAATGAGCGGGACCAAAAGTGGATAACCATGGGTTATTCCCCGCACGGCTTCCATCTTTTGGCACCTCCTATGGGTTTCCTAATGTGATCGGGGTTTTAGATCGCGGGTTGTGTGTGTAAATGTGTAGTGCTAAGGCAAGTATAAAGCATGCACAACAATTGATATCCAAACAACACTTCAATTTGATCATATAGGCATACATTCCTATGCCTCCCTGCAAAAGAAATGGGTTAACAAACACTCCACCCCTTATTACTCCAAACCTACAAAAACATTTAACACATTGTTAGCGGACTAACCTTGTTTTCCACGCGACTTTGACACGCGCTATCAAATGAAGACCATGTTAGTGAACAACCAATCATGTTATTACGGCCTAAGTCCTCTAAGGTTTGCAACCAAGTCCCCAGCGGAGTCGCCAAGCTGTCACGACCTCTTTTTTCCGTTCGGGGGAAAAGAAAGAATGGTTTAGGGATATTTGCCTAAAGAGGCGGACCAACGGCCCTAAATTAGGCGCGGGCTCTCCCAAGCCCATACCTCGCGCGACATTGGATTTTGTTTTTTTGGTTCTTAACAACCTAAATATTTCTAGGAGTCGCCACTAGCCTATTGGGGTCGGCTAGAAACCAATCGAGGCACGGGAGTGTTGTCTCGATTCCTACGCAACCAGAGATTTCTAGGAACGGGGACTTGTTTACGCTAATGTTTCTATTAGCGCCCTTGCGGTACCACTAACTTGAAAAGTTATTTATCTAAATGGCCACACATTCTTGATTACCAATTATAATCTTTATGAAACCACTAAGTGTCCATGCAAATGTTTTTGTAGGTTTGTTTTCCTTAATGTCTAGACTAATCCTAGCATAATTTAGAAGAGAAATTTACACTCAAATTAATGAAAAGTAGTACATAAGTAAACATCCAAGAAATTGAAATAACTTGAAAATAAATGCGGAAAATGAAAGACCCGATACAAGTCGGGCAAATAATATTACATGGCCTTGTTATCACGCCCCGGGACAGGACCCCCGTGAGCAAAAATGGCGCCTGACACGAGGACACGTGTCGTCCTCCTACCGCCTTCCCGTTTGCCACGCTGGAGCGTGAGACGTACCCAATTACCCATCCGCCAGGAGAGTTTATAAACAAATAGAGATCCTTGTTATCATTCTCTATACTGAGATATACCATAAGACCAATAAGTTGATTCGAAATCTCGCTATCAACCTCTTGGCCTAAAAAAAGTAATCTTTCTCGATAAAGTCGGTTGATTAGGATAAAATTTATATCCCTTAGGAGCCGTACATGCATCTTTTGATGCATACGGTTCAACAAAAATTGCGAAAAAAAAGAATCAATGTGTAGATTCCAGACCTCTTTCTTTTTTTTTTTCATAGTAGGGCCCTTTTCTAATCTCATTTTTTAATTTCTTAATGAAGCGGCTTTTTTTTTCTTCCATTTTTCAAGAAAGATGAGTTCCTTGAGTTAGAGAAATAAATTGTTCTCATTTTTCTCCATAGCAAGACTTTTGGTCGTCGTCTGAAAGAGAGGACTTTTCTTGTGGCCATCCAAAACATAGAATAGGAGGTGATCACATGACCAGCTTAGAGGGCATGCACATCTTCATAAAAAAATTATAATTTACAAATGTTTTGTTGGTTTTTTTTTTTTTTTCGTTAGTATGGGGTTTCATGTGGCAGTTATAGTGTTAAAAATTTATAGCAAAATGGGTGAGGATGATCTGCTAAAGGGTACTGAAGTAGTCGGTGATGATCATGAATCACTTGATAGTAGAATTATGGTCCTTTGAACTGAAAAAGTTAGCCCAAAGCAACTTGATTTTAATTGACTATTAAAAGTTTTTTTTAAAAAAAAAACCATACAAGACTCACCACAGAGCCAGT
The DNA here is from genome assembly GCA_007663325.1 of Eucalyptus pauciflora. NCBI lineage: Eukaryota > Viridiplantae > Streptophyta > Magnoliopsida > Myrtales > Myrtaceae > Eucalyptus > Eucalyptus pauciflora. The sequence goes on from VMYD01000275.1 coordinate 443,953, forward strand.
GAAAAGCACCAAAATTAAATGAATGACAGAGTGCTATAGCCTCGTCCCATCTTCAATGCTTTTGACATGTGAATATATTTTTACAACTATCATTTATAATCCCCTAGTAGTAATACATGACAAAGAAAATCAGAGAATATTTTTTGGCTTATAAAAAAAAAAACATACAATTTGATTGCGCCTTATCTCAAGCATTTGGGATCTGCCTAAATAAAGAAAAGAAAAAGACATTCAAGAGGAGGCGCTTATTTGATTTCGCATATGAGTGGTTGAAGCAAAAACTCTATAAAAGGAGCCTCACCAATTTCATTCTATATCTTTCGACCAAAAAAAACAAGACTTTCTATATGTGTGGCTTCCTAAAGAAAATCAAATTGACTTGAATAAAACCAGATAATGAGGTGCATGAAAATTCTTACCAATATGCTGGCAATTAAGTATCTTAAGTTTTTTTTTTTTTTTTCGTTCAATCAATTACCTTGACACTTCAAATGTTTCACAACATGATGCACAGTCCCTGGGAATAAAATGTTAACAAATTGCACCAATGTGGAGAAACTAAATCTCAATTAAATCATGGACATTGTGCAACAGGTCGCACGTGTCACGTATGTGAATATTGGACAACTCGCACATGATGTATGGAAGTGTGTGTAATATGTTCCCACTGATTAGATGTCTAAATGCAATTATTTTCTTGTGCATTTGATCTATGCAATCCACCTTAACTGATCTTTCCCGACACACATTCGTGGGGTTTGTTGCTCAATATATCTTATGTACAAACACTTTCCATATAAGATAACCATAAGAAATTGCTTTCCATTTTATGTCCAAATATGTTTTTTCTTGCTTACTATACCACAGGGTGCAAATTTCATTTTGAATGAAGAAATCAGAAAGAAAGAGAAAACGAAGTAAAATATCCCCATTAACAATGATTGGCGGAGCAACAGTAATTACCCTTAGCTAGCAGCGCCGAACCACATCTGAGAGGATGATGGGTAAATAGTAAACCATGAGAAGTGACGTTCTCATGGATGCATGAGAAGGGATGTGAAGAGCGAAGCAATAAACTTCAATTTGTGTCCTGCTAAGTCTTGGTCTTTCTGGAATTTATTGAAGTTTCTTTCCCATTACCTCTTTTTTCTCTTTAGCTTCACTTTCTAGAAAAAAAAAAAGCACATGGTATCCAAGAAGTCTTTGGAGAAATTCTCTTAATATTACCAAACAAGCACTTGTGGGTAAACAGTATTTTATTTTGATTCCTCTGATTGACGGGCGCCTGAAAAGCACCCAAAATTAAATGGATGACAAAGTGCTATAGCCTTGTCCCAAGAAAGCATCATTACTACTATATGAATATGACTTTACGAAAAAATATCTAAAAAATTCATAAATTTATTGTATGACCGCTAATTCAAACCTAAACTTTGATACGCTGCCATGTCAATCGAGATATATTAGATGCTAATATCATCTAAGTCAACACACTTTCTCTCTCCTCATCAAAGGGTAAGTAGCCAAGTTAATTATTATTTTTAACTTTTGCTGAGTAAACAAGTCATGTCAGCAAAATTACATAACATATCAATTTATTTAATTGATACCTCAAATTGAGCCAAATTCGAAAAATTGAGGTTCTTGATTGAAAAAAAAAAAAAAAGAGTTCAGGTACTTGATCGTAAACTAAAAAAGAGGTTAGGCACTTTCGATATCATTATTCTTAGCTCTTAAATCGCTTCAAGAATAACATCATTCTTGCCTTTTCCCCCTTTCTTAAGTTCTAGTTGTTTTTTCTATATATTTTTTCTTTGATTTTTTTTCTCGTTTTATTGAACATAAATTTGAAAAGATACATGAAAATGTAGACATAATTCTAATAGAGAAATACAAAAGAGATTATTGAACGAAAAATCACAGTACGATTTAGCACGAAAAAAGAGTTGGATGAAAATTATAGTAACGGTCAATTTTAAGCATGGCCTAAAACGCGTGGGGAAATTCTCCTAGTAATGGAAAAATAAAGGCATTCTCGTAGGGATGGAAGAGGAGGGATGTGAAAAGTGGAGCAACAATGCCAATTTGCATTGTGCAAAGTCTGTCTTTTTTCAATTGCTCTCTTTCGCTTTTGCTTCACTTTCTAGACAAAAAAGTACATGCTGTCCAATAAAGTCATTGTCTTGCTGACTTTGTGGTTTATCTACATGAACAGAGCACTTGTGGATAGAAAGCGTCCTTGAAAGTCTTGGCTTATCACTTTGCTTCGCCATAACTCTTGGTTGTTCTCTATGATTGACCCATGGCCTTTGGAGAGATCTTTTGGGTTCCTTCTTAGCTTCCTTCTTATAATAATTTATAGTATGATTAATTTTAAGCAAGACATGTAGTGCATGGAAATTTTACAAGTAATGGAAATAGAGATATTCACATAGGGATGGAAGAAGAGGGATGTGAAAAGTGAATCAATGAAGCCAATTTGCATCTTCAGTAAAGTCTTGGTCTTCCCTATGAAAAGTACTTTATGAGTGTACTATGACGACCATCAATTTGAGTTAGATCGAAGAGACCATGTTTTGATGCACATTGGGTCCTTGAGTTACATAAATCAATCGTTCTCCTTTTTCTCTAGATCAAGATTTTTGGTTGTCATTTAAAAGAAAGAACCTTTTCTTGTGGCCATCCAAAACGGAGGATAAGTGATGATATTTCTTCACATGATCAACTTCGAGGGCATGCATATCTTCATAAAAAATTTATAACTTACAAATATACTGTTGTTGTTGTTGTTTTTTTTTTTTTTAGTATAGGTTTTTACATGGCAGCTATAGTGCTAAAAATTCGCAGCAAAATGGGCGGCAATGACCTATTAAAGGGTGCTGAAGTAGTTGTGATGATTGTGACTCACTCGATAGGAGAACCGTGGTCCTTTGAATAGAAAGAGTTAGCCCAAAGCAACTAGCTTGATGGATTAGTTGGTGATTTGCCAATCATTTACTATTTCTAGAGTTAAATTAGAAAACTTGCTTCATGGATTCTTTGGTGTACCCGACTCTTTTTTCTGTTTAGCCCAAGGCACGTGTTTCTACTCTCCTTATCAAACAATCAAAATAAGTTGTCTTTGATGACTTGCACATGTATAATAGAAAGTAAGATGCGATTGTTAGGTGAATCGTCAACGTTTATTTCAGTCCGTGCAAGTTGTACAGAGATGCTTATTTGTCAGTGGTATTAATTATGGTCAGCTTTATTCATTGCTAGACAAGAAAAAGGGTCAGGCATCACCAACTAACAATACAATGTACTAGATATACTGTAGGCATCACACTTATGAATAGGAAAATCGTGCAAAGGACCACAATCCTCCTATCAAGTGGTTCTTGATCATCAACTACTACCTCAACACCCTTTAGAAGATCATTACTGCCCGTTCTTGCTACAAATCTTTAGCATCGTAATTGCCATGTAAAAGCTTATATTGATTGCATATTCACCAATAACACATTAAATGAAGATATTGAAATTATAAGGTTACTGAGAATGTACAGATGCATTAAAAAAAAAAAGGCTTGGGCTTGATCTTTGTTTAATGTTTTTGGTAGGTAAATGTCTTGGTCTTCCTAGACTAAATAATATCTTCTCTCCATTAGCTCACTTCTGCTTCAAAAAAGATAGAACTAAGAAAAAAGATAGAAAAAATTCAATAAGTTGTGGACAATTTCAACTGTTGCTCATGAGTTCCTGAATTGGAAGATATAATTTAAAAAAATACGTAGGCACACACACACACACACACACATATGTAATTCAATAAGTTGGTAAGTCCTCCATGATCAGCCCTATCAATAATTATCTTTCCCTTTCCTAAAAGTTATTAATTTAAAAAAACAAATGATATAATCCAAAAATCTATTTAGATATGAACCCAATTAGTGAGGTCAATTGATTATGAAATATGAAATTAAATTAGATTATTAATGTTCATACACATGCTACGCACAGACGAAGACATTGGGCGCATTTATTCAGATTACATGTAATTAAAAATTAGGAATTAGAATAAAATGAACTGTTTCTGAAGTGAGTGTTTCCAAATATTACTCAAACCTTTGAACTTGGCATACTTGAACCAAATATAACTACCCATAACAAAATAAATCGTCAAATGCACTAATCTAATTTTGTGCCAAGGTATCATTAGTACTTAGTAGTCTAAATGAAAGGAAATTTAACGAAATGGACATTGACAAACTTCGTAGTCTTTCAATGTGCTTGACAAATAGCCCCTGAAATCTTTTGGCGTGTGAAATTAACAAAAATATCTCCCGTTGTCTTTCACATGAGAGAATGAATAATCTTACAAAAGAAAATTATTAAAGGGAGACCAAGCAATGAATTGAGAGGATAAAATTGTAGAAAAGAGATCGCATAAACAAAAGTACATGTGAGATTTAACCTAGACCAATGATTGTATGATAAACTTTTTGGGACAATGAAATCGTGAGTTTCTGAATTGTTATCCCTTTCGCAATAAAGTACATGAACTTTTTATGGTTTAATCAATTACCTCAATTTTTCAAATGTGGATTAAAGTAAGGTCTTTGTTATAATTTCGGATGTAAAAGGTTGACATGGTGACTAGCGCTGTTAAATAGCTGTTAAATGTCCAAATTGGTGTCGATATGGTACCCTGAGATGTTGTCACGTTAGCAAAAACAATCTATGCCAAGATTGTCTAAGCCAACGTACACTCTCTCCTCATCGTCGAACTTGTAGGGTAATCGAACAATGTCAAGACATGGCAATTTATATGACGGACACCTCAAATTGAGCAAAATTTGAAAAAAGAAAAAAGAAAAAATAATAGATTAATGTTAATATAACTCGTGGAAGTGGCACTTGTAATGATGACCAAGACATTTACATAGCCAAAGTCTTGGCTTCCTGGAAACTTAAAAGTTTCTTTCCTGTTAGGTCTTTCACTTTTGCTTCACTTTCCAGACAAAAAAGCACGTGATATGCAATAAAGTCTCTGTAGATGTTCTCTGCATACTACGAAAGAAGCACTTGTGGACAAAAAGTACATCATTTTAATTCTTCTAACCACTAGCGTTCATGTGAAAAGCACCCAAAATTCAATGGATGACAGAGTGCTGTAGCCTAGTCCCAGGAAAACATCATTACTGCTTCAATGCTTTTGACATATGCACGTGACTTGCCGACAAAATTGTCTAAAAAAATCCTAAAGATATTATACGATAGCAAATTAAATTCTAAATTTTTCAATCTAAGTAATTTAATCTTATTTTTTTTTTACAATTTATCAATATAATCATTTTTGGTCTGAAGCGCTGAATTGATGATCATGTTACATAGGATGGTTAGCATCTACATCAACGATTTTTTAGTCAAAATTGGCTCGAAGAACTACATTAGCAAATCATTAACAAATTTAGAACTAAATTGATCAATTTGAAAAGTTTAGGATTGAATTGGCGGTTTTCCAATAGGTTTACGATATTTAGGATAATTATCCCATGGCGAAGAAAGTGAGGGAATATTTATTGGCTTACAAAAAAATATACAAACTGCTATCTACGAAAAAGACTATCATGCAATTTAGTTGTAATTGGTAGACCAGATAGATAAACCAAGAGCATATAAATGTGCCAATGTCTTCAAATGAATAAAAGAAATCATAGTAAAGTTTTAAATTATGTGTGCATGAACGGTACATGTAATAGTATTTTTTATTAACATAATGCCCAACCGACAAAAAATCAAGTACGTAGAAAAAGTCTGTCTTCAATCAAATGTTTGATAAGCCACTAAAATATTTCGAGTGGAAGAAAAGAAGTGCTTTAGACTTAGAAATATATTTTAAATCTCCAATTACATTCAAGTGTGCACCAAACTATCTGAGCATATACTTTTGTTGATTTGGGCGAGGAGATGAAAGGGAAAGCAATGGAATTGGCCAAAAAAGTGGACAAGAATAATATGTTATTTTTCAAATGTTATGATTGAAATTATTTGAGAAGATAATCTAAAGAAATTAACATTGAGAATTTTATAGTCTCCTAGTGTGCTTGACATTTAGCCGCTAAAATCTTTTTGCAGTGGCATGAAATTATCGAAAGTATTTCCTATTCTCTTTCACATGAAAGAATGAAAAATATAAAAAAACAAAAACAATTTAAGTGAAATCGAGCAATGAATCCAAAGGATGAGTTTGTAGAACAAATATCGCCTAAAAAGAAGTGTAGGTATTCGATTGTAAGTTGAACAAAAGCTTAGCTTACTATGTCATTATCCCTAACTCCTAAACCGCTCTAAGAAAAGCATTTGACGAAAAATATTGTCTACATATGTGACTATAAAATGGTACGTTGGAAGTGGACGGCCCAGCGGCGGGGCAATGATCGTGAGACTGGTAGTGCTCTCTCTCTCTCCCCATTCCGGCATTTTTTTTTTCTTGCTGTATTTTTCTTTTTGTTTTTCTCTTTGCTTTTTTTTTTTCTTTTATTGAACTTAAATTTGAAAAGATATATGAAAGTTTAGACGTAATTCTAATAGACAGGTACAATAGAGATTAATGATGAAAAATCACAAAATAAATGAACATGAAAAGGGTTGGATGAAAATTATAGTCTTGTAAATTTTAACAGTAATGCCTGGAAATTCTACTGGTAATGGAAAACAAGATATTCGCATAAGGATGGAAGACGAGGGACGTGAAAAGTGAAAAGTGAAGCAACAATGGCATTTGTGTCCTGCAAAGTCTTAGTGTTGCTGGATTTTATTGCCTTCCGGTTTGACATTTGCTTCACTTTCTAGACAAAAAAAAAAACTACATGATGTCCACAAAAGCCTTGGTCTTCCTGAGTTTATGCTTAAATTACAAAAACAAATAAATGATAGTGGAAAGTACGAATATATGGGCCTGACTTAAAAAAGAAAAAATGCAAATGGGAGGTGAAACGAGCACTTGTGGACAGAAATCGTCCTTAAAAGTCTTCATCTTCGTTCGGTCCTTTTAGGCAGGAAAAAAGCCTTGGTCTTCCTGAACTTCATAGTTTTCTCTCTCCATTAGCTCACTGTCATTTTGCTTCGCCATTGCCCTTGTTGTTCTCTGCAGTGACTGATTCACCCATGGCCATTGGAGAGACCTTTTTGAGTTCCTTCTTTCAGGCCCTCTTCGACAAGTTGATTTCTCTGGGATTGGAATATGCACAACGCGAAGGAATCAACACTGCTTTACTCGACGAGTGGAAGGGGACGCTGGAAACAATCAACGTGGTGCTGGATGATGCAGAGGACAAGCAGTTGGGCGGTAACCGTCTAGTGAAGCTGTGGCTGGATGATGTTCAGGACTTGGCCTATGACATGGAAGACTTGCTCGATGAGTTCGCAATTGAAGCCACTCAAGTTAAGTTTGGGGCAGAATCCAGCGCAAGCAGAGATCAGAAGAAAAGGAAATTCTTTTCCTGGGGCCAAGATGGATCATCCGGATCGAATCTGAACTCGTGCTCGTTTGAAACTAAGGTACAAGAGATCAGTGGCAGGTTGGAAAATATTGTCACTAGGAAGGCTCGTCTGACCTTTAGAGAGAATGCTGCGGACATATCCAACTACACCAACAAAAGGCTCCCTAGCACTTCTTTGCCGGAGAATCAGTTTTTCGGCAGGGAGAAGGAAGAAGCGGAGTTACTGGAACTATTGATAGGTGAGGTTGGAAATTCCGATGCCGGGCTGAGCATAGTCCCCATAGTTGGGATGGGCGGTGTTGGAAAGACAGCTATGGCTCAACGGTTGTACAGTGATTCCAAAATGAATAGCTATTTCGATAGGAAAGCATGGGTTTGTGTTTCAGATGTTTTTGATGTTATCGACATAACAAAGACTATTTTACAATCAATAACTGGGTCGCCTTGCAAGGGCAACAATCTTAACGAGCATCAAGTTAAGTTGAAAGATCATCTATCGGGAAAGAAGTTTCTTGTGGTCTTAGATGATGTCTGGAATGAGAAGTATGGAGAATGGACTTCCCTCTTAAAGCCATTTGAAGCGGGGGCTAATGGAAGCAAGATCATCATCACGACGCGCAACCATCCTGTGGTTTCCATAACAGGAGCTTCGCCATATCCTTTGAAGGAGTTGTCTGTTGATAATTGTACTAGCTTATTAGCCTATCACGCTTTGGAAGCAAGAAATTTCGAGAGGCACCCGCATCTGGAAATAGTAGGCAAGAAAATAGCTGAAAAATGTAGAGGTTTACCTTTGGCAGCAAAGATATTGGGCGGTCTCCTACGTAATAAAGAGGATCCAGATGAATGGGAATATATCTTAAATAACAGAATATGGGATGTAGCATCGGCAAAAAACGATGAGGTTCTTCCAGTTTTGAAATTGAGTTATGTCTATCTCCCTTCTTATTTAAAAAGATGTTTTACTTATTGCGCAGTATTTCCAAAGGACTATGAATTTGAGAGGGACGAGCTGGTGCTCTTATGGATAGCGGTGGGCTTTTTAGATGGACGAAAAGCGAAAGAGAATATCTTGAGATCAGGATGGAAATACTTCGATGAGTTAGTATCTAGATCCTTTCTTCAACAATCCAGTGTTGACACATCGAAGTTTGTGATGCACGATCTTTTGAATGATCTAGCAAAGTCAATTGCGGGTGTGACATGCTTTACCTTTGGGGAGTCTCAGGTAGTGAGTGATGAAGATGATGCCTCTTTTGAAGAGAAAGCTCGTTATGCATCATGTGTCTCACATTATGTTACATCAAAAAGCTCAAGAGCATATGCTGCAATGAAGGTACTAAGAAGTTTAATGCTATTGACTATTCAATCTGATCATTATAGAAAAAGAATATTTATTTCTGGAAAGGTGCTGCACAACTCGCTAATAAACTTGAAGTACTTGCGGATGTTATCATTATGCCATTGTGACATCATAGAGGTACCGAATTGTGTCTGTGATTTAAAACATCTCCGATATCTCAATCTCTCATACACCAATATCGAAAGGCTACCCGATTCAATTGGTGCCTTGTGCAAATTACAAGCTTTGATCTTAAGAGGTTGTCAAATGCTTTCTATGTTGCCTCTAGGCATCACAAAATTGATCAGGTTACAATTTCTTGACATTAGAGATACAGGGAGTCTCGAAAAGATGCCATTGAATATCGGTAATTTGAGGAATCTTATTATCTTGCCCAAGTTTGTGGTAGGACCAGAGAAAGGGTCACAATTAAATGAGTTAAAGAACTTGCCACATCTTCAAGGAGATTTACTCATATCGGAATTGCAGGAGGTGGAAAAAGTTAGAGATGCAATTGATGCTAATTCGTTTGGAAAGCAAGACCTTAGCAACTTATTCTTGTATTGGAATGGAGATTCTGGAGATTCTCGGAATACAGAGCGCGAAGCACGGGTTCTTCACTCTCTACGACCTCACACTAATATTAAAAATCTCACTATCTCATACTATGGTGGTGAATCACTCCCGTCATGGTTAGGTGATCCATCCTATTCTAAGATAGTGTCTTTGTGCTTGCGTGGCTGTCCTAATGTTGGATCGCTGCCATCACTTGGACAGCTCCCTTCACTCAAAGAATTATCTCTTGAAGGTCTAAGTGCAGTGTGCATGATAGGCTCTGAATTTTACGGAACTAAAAGCCCTTTTCCATCCTTAACAATTTTGAAGTTTGAAGGGATGTCGGCATGGAAAGATTGGTCTTATTATGCTGGAGGTCAAGAAGAAAAAGTACCATTCCCCTGTCTTCAGCATCTTGTTGTCCAAGGATGTCCAAAGTTAATGGGGACATTGCCTCATCGATTAGATCATCTCATAAAGCTAGAAATTTATTCATGCTCGCATTTGAATGACTCAACCAATAAGGTTCATCCTCCATCTCTCTGTGAGTTACACATTAAGGATTGTAACAAGGAGATCTTAAAGTGGTTGAACAACCTAACTTCTTTAACCATTCTCAAAATTGAGAATCTTGCGGAACTTGTTTGCTTTGATAATGGATTTATGAGCTACTTGGTCGAGCTAAAGGAGCTTCATATAAAAAGCTGTGAGATGCTAACATACCTATGGCAAAGTGGAATTGAAATGCAAAATCTTTCTTGCCTCCAGAGTGTAGTCATTGAAGATTGTCTTCGATTCACATCTTTTATGGAGGCAGAAGGAGAGATTGAGCTGCCATGCAACCTTGAAATGATGGACTTGAGGGATTGCATGAGTTTAGAAAGGCTTCCAAGCAAGCTGCACACACTTAGAAGTTTGATTATTCAGAATTGTCCAAAAATCATGGGACTAACCATTCCTCCAAATGACCCCAGCAATAAGAACACGATGTCGCAGCTTGAATCTCTCTCGATTAAGGGTTGTGATTCTTGGATATCTTTTCCGTTTGCGAAGGATAGACTTGCTACTCTTAAGACACTTCATATTATGAATTGTAAGGGAGTAGAGTCGCTAGCAGAGATCACCGTAGTAAAATCGTTAGAATCTCTAACTATTTACAAATGTATGAATTTGGGAAGCCTACCACAGTGCCTTCGCACGCTCGTCCATCTTACTCGTTTGGAAATAAATACTTGTCCAGCACTGGAGGACCTCCCTCCCCTTCCCCTCACCTTGTCGAGTCTTTCACTTTTTGGGTGTATGGAGATGAAGTCTATTGCCAACAGTAACATTTATAGTTGTAACAATCTCACTAATTTGAATATAATTGAGTGTCGAAAATTGGAGATGGAGGACTTCCCTCCCCTTCCAATCACCCTATTGCACCTTCGACTTTACTCTTGTCCGAAGATAAAGTCATTGGAGTGGCATCGTCTTACGTCCCTTCGGGAGCTATATATTAGCGATTTTATCGAATGCTTCCCCGAAGGAGGCTTGCCTCCAAATTTGCGATTGCTTAAGATTTTGGAGTGCAACAATATGAAGCAGCCAAATTCATTGGAGTGGCATCGTCTTACGTCCCTTGAGGAGCTACAAATTTGGGATTGTGAAAATATCGAATGCTTCCCCGAAGGAGGCTTGCCTCCAAATTTGCGGTAGTTTTATATTTGGGGGTGCAAGAATATGAAGCAGCCAGGGAGAGAATGGGGCTTGCCCATGCTCACGTCCCTCAAGAGAGCGTAAATGGACGGAAGCAGCATGGGAGGGGAGGGAGACCAGGAGTGCTTTCCTTCGGACGAAGACAACGGGGATTCCTGGAGTCTTCTTTTTCCTTCCTCTCTTAAGTCTGTTTTGATTACCCATATGAGGAACGTGGAAAGACTATCAAATGGCCTTCGCAACCATCTCTCCTCTCTCCAAGTTTTATCGATTAGAGATTGCCCGAAGTTGAGGGACTTGCCAGAGGATGGCTTTCCTCCCTCGTTGCGAGTGTTGTCCATAAGTGGATGCGAGATTCTGAAAGATCGATGCTCAAAACACACCGGCGACTATTGGCCCCTCATCCAAGAGATCCCTCTCATCTACATTGATGGCGATCAGATCCAATAAATCGAAGGCATCGATTTCCCATTCTGCTCTCTCAGCTCGATGCTCGATACAAATCGATACTTTCCCATGAAGAAGCTCCGAATGAATTTCCGGAAATCCAAGAAATCCTCAACATCTGCATCGATTGGGTTCTCAGATCCGATGAAGTGAAATCGATCCACTTTCGCTGTCCTTTGCTAACTGCCGCGATTCAATCCCTTCCATCTATGGTCAGATTTCTACGGGTTCAGGTGAGTCCTTTCGTCTTGAATGCATCGATTTCGTGTCTCTGTTCTTCAGTTCGACGCTTAATTACGAAGTAATTTCTTCCAATGTGCGCAGACGTTTGCTTTTCATGTTGAAGTACGACTGAAATTCAGAGCTGAAACATTGATAATTAGCAGCTTGAATATCCAGCAAGAGCTTCGTTTAGTCTCTGATTGCGAAAGTTGATGATGATGATGATATTCTTGTATGCCACAGCTGCATCCATGTCCACTACTGCCTTGGGCCGGCTTTTCTCTTTTGCCACTGCAATGCTCTTTCGAACATTGATAGCATATGGATGCGAAGTTGGGGTACTTGCTAGAGGATGGCCCTCTCTCTCTCCCTTCAAGAGATCCCTTTCATCAGTATTGATAGCATTCGGATCCAATGAAGTAAAATTGATCATGCCCGAGCCATGATGATAGATTTGTCTTCGTTGACTTCTTTTTCTTCCTCAGGTAATGCTTCCAACTTCTTTCATATTTCACTTTCATTTGTTAACTGCCGAGATTCATTCTTTGATGTAATGTAAGTTACAATAATGTTCTGGCCTCTGTGAGTTACAATAATGTTCATTGGTTTCGTTCTGGGATATCGCTCCCAATCTCTCCCTCCACCTGCAATCTATATATAATCCTTTCTGTTCTCTGAATCGTGCAGGATGTTGATGGAAGTGTTGCTTTCTTCTGGGGAAGTGATTCTGGGGGCAATCTTGTTCTCTCAGATGATGCAGAGGTCATGAAGATGGGCTGTGGGAAATCTTTCACACCATTCCCTAAAGGTAATTATTTTTTTGGATTGTTGAGGTGGCTACACTGGAGTTCGGTCCATGCATTGCAATGTGAAAAGTAAGGATGGATGATCTCTGCTGATATTAAGCAGAGTTCAGAGGAGAATGTTATGTTGTTGGGTAACATCATATTGGAAAAATTGGTTCCGAACCTAAATTTATGATTTATGGTTAAAATGGTGTTCTTTACCTGTGTGCATGTTTTCATTTGTGCATTTTTAACTACAATGTTGCTCTTCCAATGGTTTTTGAATGCCAAATCGTTCACCTTTTAACGTTGCCTTCTTTTCCAACTCAGGATGCTGCTTCACCAGCTCTGGAGGTTTGAGGAGTTATGAGCACCCAGCAATTGAGGGGAAGCTGGTTCCTCAATTCGATGCTTGATACAAACTGATTTTTCTCGTTCAGATTTTTCACATAAATGTTCAAAAACCAGCTGCTGAAGGTGAAAGATCGACATATGCAGAACGAAATGTTCACAAAGCTGCATCTTGCTATATTGATGATATATCTTGAACTCTTCTTGATGCCCAAAAACTGTGCTTATTTTTGCACTTGAGTGACCCACCAAACAAATTGTGAATTAAAATGCACTATGCTTTGCATGAGAATCACCAAGAATCATAGAGTTCCACAATCATATTCCTCTGCATTTTCAGCGTTTGTTGTATGTTCTCTCCCCAACATCTTTTTTCTTCTGCCCTTAAGCTCATTCATTGTGGTTGTTTTGCATATACCACTGTGATCTGTATTGGCAAAAGCTCTTGGAAGGATCACTTGCGTATGCTGTTGAGGTGGGGCTAATGCTGTCAATGTTAAGTGTCACTTTTTGCAATTTAATAAAAGAGAAGAAGAAGCGTTTCATTTTATTTGGTGGACTGAGATGTCCTAAATTTTCTTCTAGTGAATACGATCTGAATAAGAATAATCTTTTCTAAAATCTAAAAGCAGTGATTAGTTATGTGGATGCTGTGATATGACTACGAAGAAAAGGGATTTACTTCCTTTCTTTTTTCTTTTTTTTCAATGGTTTCCTTTATCATTGAGAACCTTCTTTTTGTTGAGGATGATCCTTCATAGTATTAACCAGTCAATCTGGGATAAAATTCTGGGGCACCTCATGGCTCCAACCTTTCAATGCCACACCAATTCATGACAGCTTTGATATTCCATAAATCACCTTCGGCTTGGGTCTTGATCTCTGGTGGGTTAGGAACTATTATTAAAAGGTTGCAAGAACTTTTTAGCCAATTTACTCATGCTTGTTTGGTTGAGATTGAAATGATATGCTACCTGCTTATGTGATTGTGTTGTCAGCAGTGACCTCTGGGGCAAATCTATTTAGTTCTTTAAATTATCAGTCGTGTGCGTTTACTCTGGAATATTATTTTGTCTTACGTTATGTTATTTTATTTGAAAATACCCTCTTATGTGGCATTCTTCCTATAGGGAGTTCCGGAACAAAAGTTTCAAGCTCACTTGTGTTTGTTTGGTGTAACTGGAAATCTTGCACTTTGACGAATGCAAACCTTGTCTGATACATCTCCTCCCTCTATGCTACTGTTGCATATGTAAATTGTTTATTGAAGCAATTTTTGTGTGAGATCGTGAAGCTCTTTTAGAGGTGAATTAATTTGTAATCTAAATTGCAGTTCACTGTGTACTTTCTCTGAGGCTTTTTGAATGTTATTGCACATATAACATGGTTCTTTGCCCATATAAATAGGTGGTCAGAAAAGCAGTGTTGCATTTGCCAAGATAACTTTCGAGAAACCTCACATAGTTTTGCTTGTGAGCTGTCCGATCATGTGGTAAGTTTTACTCATTTTTCTCCATTTTGTGACTTCGATGACTTTTTCAGTTAGCTTGTTATATTGTTCTTGCACTTTTTGAACTTTATAGGAATCTGGTCTTTACATTGAAAAATACAATGGAACCAATTAGTGATCACAACAGGGAGCCTCTGCCATCTTACATCTAACTTATAATGGAACAGAACCAATCTAATTATTCCAACTGGAAAAATATCGGGAATCGAACATGTATGCTAGCATGATCAGTGTTTTTTGTATTGCAGTAATCTATAATACCAAGTAGTTCCAATATCCTATAGGCAGCGTTGGGTTTTGCACATAATTAATGTAATTTCTTTGTTCATAAATGTGGACTTTAAGTTCTACTTTAATGACCTATGACTACTAAAGTTTTATCTTTGTAAATTGCTAGTTTCTTGTCTAAGGATTGATGAGTATGACTCTGTGTTTTTTACTATCCCAAACTGCAGGATTTGTATTCGGTTGAGGCGCTCATTCGAGGGCTGGTCTTGATCCAAGGAAGGTGTCTGATGGTGAGATTGATTTTTTTGCCAGAATACTTCAATTTAAGCAATGATGGATTGTCTTTACAGCTAATAGCCATCTTTTCACCTTAATTTGCGGGTTAGTCACGATGAGCATCCAATATCTGGAAGCATGGACAAGCTTTGGGTGGTTTCTCAAGGCAAGGTGGCACCTTTCTGTGGGAATTTCCAGGATCATAATAAGATACTTCAGTCCTCATCGAATCAGGCGAGTTTAGTTCTTGTCATCAGCCAAGAGTGGTTTAATGGGATCACATCACATTACCTTATAAAACATAAAATGAGGCTTTGTTACATAGAGAAATCAAAAAAGGATGAAGAGAGGATTGCTGCTGATATACATGATGTACTCACAGTAACAGCGGCCCTCGTTTGTCATTTTGATTGGGGCTCATGGAAGGATGAGTCTTAAGTTTTTAACATTGAATATGCAGTATCACTTGCCAATAGGTTAAAAAGTTGTACTTTTGACTCTAAGTACAGAATTGCTTTTAGTGACTATATTGCAGGAACCACAAAATACAATGTGAATTTCTGTATGTGAATTGGTTAGATAATATCCTTTTTAACATTTTCAGGTCAATATTCAAAATAAGAAGCTCTCTTTCTTCCCATAACGGTTATTGTATAGATGGAAGGATAAATTGAAACCGGAGGTTTGAATATGTGAATGAAACAGCTAAATTTTGAATGAACTATGTAGGCCGAAACCCATTTAAAAACTGATTACCTGGTCAAAGAATAAAGTTTATCTTTCTTCTATTCAAATTCCCACTCCATCTCTTGATAAAGGTAGCTTTAACCACCAAAAAAGAAAAGATAATCGTGATTTCATTGTTTAGAGAGGCAACGGTTAGATCAAACTGATTTTTGCTGGACTTTACTGTGATACCATGAAAGGTTCCATTTGCCAGCCTAAAGGAGATAGTGGAACTCGAGTCTCTGGTTCATTTTGAAAGCCAGAAAATGAAATTTATTGGATTGTTAATTGACGGAAATTGCCGTACTTTCTCAATCAGCTCATCTCACATTGAGATTTGACATGCCTTACCCTCTCTGACAGATTGTTTGCGGTTGATGATATCTCCTGCTTGTTCCAAGGACACAGACAATGTTGCTCTTCTTAAGCAGCAATATGGATGGAATAAAACCACTAATGAGGTCATTATCGTCGTAGAAGCTTATTGAACTCTGAGGGATCGGAGGCCTACCCTGCTGATCAAGTCGTGAGAGACATCAGCAGGAAGTTTGGTTTTGTGCTCTTCGACAGCTCTTCCAAAACCCCTTTTCTGGCCTGTGTGAGTGACAATAATGTTCATTGGTTTCGTTCTGGGATATCGCTCTCAATCTCTCCCTCCACCTGTGATCTATATCTAATCCTTTCTGTTCTCTGAATCATTCAGGATGTTATGGCAATTTTCCTTCCTTCTGGGGAATTGATTCTGGAGGCAGTCTTGTTCGCTCAGATGATGCAAAAGTGGTGAAGATGAGCTTTGGGAAGTCTTTCGCACCATTCCCTAAAGGTAATTATTTTTTCGGTTTGTTGATGCGGCTCCACTGGAATTTGGTCCATGCATTGCAATGTGAAAAGTAAGTGTCACGACCTCTCTTTTACGTTCGGAGGAAAAGAAAGAATGGTTTAGGGGTATTTGCCTAAAGAGGCGGACCAACGGCCCTAAATTAGGCGCAGGCTCTCTCAAGCCCATACCTCGCACGACATTGGATTTTGAATTTTAATTCTTAACAACCTATGTACTTTTAGGAGTCGCCACTAGCCTATTGGAGTCGGCTAGAAACCAATCAAGACGCGGGAGTGTTGTCTCAATTCCTACGCAACCCGAGATTTCTAGGAACGGGGACTTGTTTACGCTAATGTTTCTATTAGCGCCCTTGCGGTACCACTAACTTGAAAGGTTGTTCATCTAAATGGCCACACAATCTTGATTATCAATTATAATCCTTACAAAACCGCTAAGCGTCCATGCAAATGTTTTTGTAGTATCTAGACTAATCCTAACATAATCTAGAAAAGAAATTTACACTCAAATTAATGAAAAGCCGTGCATAAGTAAACATCCAAGAAATTGAAATAACTTGAAAATAAATGCGGAAAATGAAAACCCGATACAAGTCGGGCAAATAATATTACATGGCCTTGTTATCACGCCCCGGGACAGGACCCCCGTGAGCAAAATAAGAATTTAAATATGCATGAAATTACTCTAGATGCATGCAATTACTCTAATTAATTCTAATCTATGCATAATAGATTATTTACAAAAATGGTTCTAAAAATACCAAAATATCATTTAAATTAAGAAAATGAACTTTTAAAATTAGGAAAATTTCATAGATGTCATTTCTATCATAACTTGATACCATCCATCATTTTTTTTACAATTTTTTTGAAATTTTCATTTTTTTTCATTTTTTTTCATTTTTATTAAAAAATAATTCCTTAAACCGATATATGCCAATTTACACTAATATGGGACTGCCCAGTACATGAATAATAAGAACCGAGCTCAAATCGATCGTTTAAAGATCGAAACTTGGTTTGCGCATTTCTTCGAACACTTGGCGTGCATCAATCTACCCAAATCAGCTTCGTCGGGCCATGTTTGTGGCCTTCAATCTCAACTCACAAGCAATCTCATGCGGAAATAAAGTATCAAGATTATACTACCACATGCAAGGAGCAAGATTAGACAGAAATCATAGCTTAAAACACAAAATAACTAAGCTAAAATCATCCTCAAATATGCGGGTTTGATCTGATTTCACAATTCTAGGTTTAAACCCAAGTCAAATAAACAGGTTGCATGCCCATGTTTAAGCCCCGACACTTATCACATGCAAGATTTACGAGAAACACTACTTAATCCGAGTGAAAGTAGGTAACATGAGCTTTCAAATGCAACAAAAATCATAGAGAATGGCCCACCGAAAGACATCAAAACGACCTCTCCAAGAAGCACACTTGCAAAATTCTTGAAGAAATTTCAAACACTTAGAAAAATTTCAGCCTCAAAAATCAGTTTTCCTGGCTAGTTTTCCTCTTGCTTTTCATGATCAAAACGTACTCAAACTCGAAAGAAAATACATCTAGGATGCTTACCTTGCTTCTTAGTTTCCCTTTCAAGTGGTTCTTTGCTCAAGAAACCAAGAAATTATCCTCGGGGGCCCGTGGAAGTTGGCTTCTTCAACTGGAAAACAAGATCTGCAAAGAAAGAACTGATAACGAAGGTTTTCATTAACCTCCAAAATCAAGCTTCGGAACCTCTTTTGTTGGCCAAATTAAAACCAACCCAAACTATATGTATTCTAGGTTGGCTTGTAGGTCATGGATTTCCTCATTTGTCTCTTAACTTTCTCAAAAACACTCGCTTTCTCTCACTCGTGACCAACTGGGCTCAACACTTGGAAAAAATTCAGACTTTTTTGGGCCCGCCAGGAGGGGAGATTTCGGGGGGCTTTAGCAGGCCTTTCCGATCTCCATTTGGGACGTGCAACCTATGGTTGGAAAGATATTTGAGTGAAGTTTAACTCTATAGTTGAAGGTTTTGGCTAATTGTTGCCGCAGGTGTGTGAAAATCTCACTTTTCTCTCTCTAGGTCGGTCTGGAATTTCTGGGTTTCCTTTTCTGGAGTTGCTTCTGAGGGCCTCTTTGGGGGACCATCCTGTGCTCTCTCCTCTCCTTCTCGTCTTCTCTCTCTCGTGCCCTGAAAGATCTTGCTTCCTTCATCTTATCCACTGAATTGGAGGAGTTTTGGTCGGTCTTTTGTCCACCTACCAAGTGTCACACCCCGATTCACAAGAAAAAGGGGCATGACACGGCCGTCCTTTTTCCAAAGGACGCAGCCTCAACATAACCAAAATACAACATATATACATCCACATATATATGTATAACAAAAAAGGTATTTGGTTACAATATCAGAGTACATCTATAATCCACAAAAGATCAAAACATAAACCTTTTAACTAAGCACAAGTCATACCCAAAAATTTCACCACAAAAGTCCTCCCCGAACGAACGCTCACGCCTACTCGCGACTCGCTGAAGAACCTGAAAAGCAAGTAGATGAGAGGAGTGAGCTACCACGGCTCAGTGAGTAACACATTTCTTCTAAGCGGATCGAGAAATCACTATGCACATTTTAAAACACAAATACAACTCAAATACCGAAAGTACTAATGGTCGAGTCCATTAGTCAATCTCATAAAACACGTATCAATGGTCTATTCCATTGATTAATCTCATCAAATCACATCGATGGTCCATTCCATCGACTAAACTCAAATCACACGTCAATGGTCTACTCCATTGACCAATTCATGCTCAAATGTCTAACCATGGTCACGCGTAACGCCCGTGACGAGACGACCAAGATTCCCCCCTTGGCAAGGTCTCCACCTATTATTAGCCGGTGGCTCGGCCCACAAGGATATCCTAGATTAAGTATGCGCATACCCACACCCCTCAGGGTCCACAGAGACATTGAGCACCAACCACCAATCACAATATCCAGCAATTCAACATCAGAAAGGAAGTTATGTCACAACTCAAAATTTGATAAATAAATATCAAAGCATTCTTCGATTCTTTCATAAAGAATTTCACAAACTATTTTCAAACAACCATTCCAATCGAAATCGAAATATAACCCCTTTCAAATAACAAAGATGGCAGTAATAGCTCGATCCTGTTTTATGCAACAAGATATGCTTTTTATCAACTCATAAAGTATATAATTCACCATGTTTCTCAAAACATGAGTTTAAAATACAAAGAAGAAATAGTGTCACTCACCAGGGAAAAGCCAAAAATCAAATACGACGCTCACTCGAACCACGCACTCGGATCCCTAACAATTAACGGAAAAACAATATCAAAAGGCCGAGTAAAAAGGAATATTCTTACAACGACTCGCCTAAACTAGGCCTATTAGTCGATAAAACGACACCTACGCGCCACAAAAGCACACAAAAAGCAGAAACCCAACAATTTCAGCTAGGCGCGGTCCATGCGCCAACTTCGTCACGCCATAACTCCCTCCACAAATTTCCGTTTCAAGCCATCTTGCAGTCTTTAGAAAGCTCTTTTAACGTACAACAACAACCCCAACTCAGCTGCCCCAAAACAGAACCGAAAACGACAAAAAAAGAGGCTCGAAGCTACTGCCGCTACAGTACCAGATTGCGTCCCCAACTTCAAAATTCCGTTCCGGACAAACCACAAGCTCAAATCACGATCCGTAAGATGCTATAGCTTCACAACGTCCCAAAGTACCATTTCTATAAAAATATACAGCTTAACGACTCAAAAATCGAGCTTCGCCACACAAATCTCCAAGAAATCCGAATTTCAAGCCCTAATCGCGGCGATTGCTTGAAGTAGGTGATTAAAAGCTTCGATTCCTTACCGGCGTTGCAAAGCACACTTGAGTCGGCTTGATGAGGCGTTCGGATCACGAGCGCGCCAAAATTTTTCCCCTTTTTCCTTTTTCTTTTCTTTTCTTTCTCTCTTCTCCCCTGTTTTTCGTTTCTGCCCTGCTTCTGCCGATACTCTTCTGTTTCTCTCCCTCTTTCTCTCTTTTTATAACCCACGAAGGTTCCACAGTCTCTCCCTAGCCTCCGTTTTTTGACTTTTCAACCCTTTATTTTTCTTTTCTTGTTTTGAAAGCCCATATATTACATTCTCCCCTCCTTAAAAAATTTCGTCCTCGAAATTTCCACGTACGTCAATCATGAAACAAGTGAGGGTATTTGCGCCTTGCCTCTTCCTCGAGTTCCCAAGTGGCCTCTCTCTCTGTGTGATTTTTCCACTGGATCTTCACATAAGGAATAGTGCGTCGTCGCAACACCTGATCCTTCTTATCGATAATACGAATGGGCTGCTCTTCGTATGATAAGTTTTCTCTCAAATTCAACGGTGTAAAATCCAGAACGTGATCAGGACTTGGCACATATTTCCGTAATAAGGACACGTGAAACACATTATGGACTCCGGATAATGCTAGTGGTAGAGCCAGTTTATAAGCAACTTCACCGATCTTTTCTAATATCAAAAATGGTCCCACATACCTTGGGCTTAATTTACCACGCATGCCAAATCTCATGACGCCTTTCATAGGAGAAACCTTCAAGAATACATGGTCTCCTACATTAAATTCTACTTTGCGCCTCTTAAGGTCCGCATAACTTTTCTGACGGCTTTGTGCTGATTTCAAATTCTCTCGAATGAGTCTGATTTTCTCTTCTGATTGTTGTATGTATTCAGGGCCGGTTAATCTTTTCTCACCAACATCATCCCAACAAACAGGAGTCCTACACTTACGCCCATACAAAGCTTCAAAAGGAGCCATTTTAATACTGGAATGATAGCTGTTATTATAAGAAAACTCTGCCAAGTGTAAATGTTCGTCCCACGAACCACCAAAGTCAATAACGCAAGATCGCAGCATATCCTCTAACGTCTGAATAGTTCTCTCTGATTGACCATCCGTCTGTGGGTGAAAAGCTGTGCTAAAGTTGAGTTGTGTACCTAATGCCCCTTGTAAACTCTTCCAAAAGTTGGATACAAACCTGGGATCTCTATCAGAAACAATACTCACTGGAACTCCATGAAGTCTCACTATCTCATTAACGTATCGCTTCGCCATGTCTTCAAGTGAAAGACCAAATCGATAAGACAAAAAGTGTGCAGATTTAGTCAATCGATCAACAATCACCCATATGGCATTCTTACCACTAGGCGTCCTCGGTAAGCCGACGATGAAATCCATGGTAATATGCTCCCACTTCCATTTAGGTACTTCAAGTGGGTGCAACTGGCCACCTGGTTTCTGATGCTCAATTTTTACTTGCTGGCAAATTAGACACTGGTCAACAAATTTCACAATATCATTCTTCATATTGATCCACCAAAAATTTCCTCTCAAATCCCTATACATCTTGGTGCTCCCTGGATGAATTGAGAATTTAGTGCTATGAGCTTCTTGTAATATCTCCTTTTTCAATTCTGAATCATCGGGAACACATAATCGACCACGAAACCTCAATGACCCATCTACGTGGATACTAAAGTCATCTCGTTTCCCAGCTTCTACACCTTCTCTGATCTTTTTCAATTGAGGATCTTCATTTTGTTTTGCCTTGATTCTGTCAATCAATGTTGGTTGTACTCGAAGATTAGCTAATCGAGCACCAAGCCGATGGACCAAAACCTCCAGGTCTAGCTTTCTCATATCCTCAAGAATAGGCTTTTGAGAAGTGAGCAATGCTGCCATATTTCCAGAAGATTTGCGACTCAAGGCATCGGCTACCACGTTAGCTTTACCTGGATGGTAATTGATGGATAAGTCATAATCCTTCAGAAGTTCTAGCCATCTCCTCTGCCTCATGTTAAGTTCTTTCTGAGTAAAAATATATTTCAAACTCTTGTGATCGGTAAAGACTTCACATTTTTCACCATACAAGTAATGCCGCCATATTTTTAAGGCAAACACAACCGCCGCCAACTCCAGATCATGAGTAGGATAGTTCTTCTCGTGAGCCTTCAACTGTCTAGAGGCATAAGCCACAACTTTACCATCCTGCATAAGAACACAACCTAAACCTTCCTTAGATGCATCGCAATAAATTGTAAAGCCACTAGTTCCTGAAGGCAAAGTTAATATAGGAGCTGACACCAATCGCCTCTTCAACTCTTGGAAACTGCGCTCACATTGATCTGACCATACAAATTTAACTCTCTTTTGAGTTAGGCGAGTAAGTGGACTGGCAATTTTAGAAAACCCTTCTATAAATCGCCTGTAATAACCTGCTAACCCAAGAAAACTTCTTACCTCTGTGACATTGGTAGGGCGATTCCATTGAACAACTGCTTCAACTTTCTTTGGATCAACTGAGATACCATCCTTTGATATTACATGACCCAAGAATTCTATATGATCAAGCCAGAAGGCACACTTACTAAATTTAGCATACAACTTCTTTTCACGCAAAGTTTGTAAAACAACTCTCAAGTGCTGTTCATGTTCTTCCAAACTCCTCGAATACACCAAAATATCATCAATAAATACCACAATAAATCTGTCAAGAAATTGTCTGAACACCCTATTCATCAAATCCATAAAAGCCGCAGGTGCATTCGTTAACCCAAAAGGCATGACAAGAAATTCATAATGCCCATACCTTGTTCTAAAAGCAGTCTTTGGCACATCGTCAACTTTTATCTTCAACTGATGATACCCAGAACGAAGGTCGATCTTAGAAAATACTTGAGCCCCTTGAAGTTGATCAAATAAATCATCAATCCGAGGTAAAGGATATTTATTTTTGATCGTCACCTTATTAAGTTCTCGATAATCTATGCAAAGTCGCATACTACCGTCTTTCTTCTTCACAAATAGAACAGGAGCTCCCCAAGGCGATACACTAGGCCTGATAAAACCCTTATCCAAAAGCTCTTGCAGTTGTGTTTTCAATTCACTCAATTCAGAAGGTGCCATCCGATATGGGGTCTTAGAGATGGGTGTTGTACCAGGCATTAAATCGATACAAAATTCTATCTCTCTATTAGGAGGCAAGCCAGGTAAATCTTCAGGAAATACATCAGGAAATTCTCTGACAACATTAACATTTTCTAGCTTTACCGGCTCCTTACTTGCGTCTTTTACACATGCCAAATAACCGCAACAACCCTTTCTCAAAAGCTTTCTTGCTTGCATAGCTGAGATTAACTTTGGAAAAGTGCCTTCATAACTTCCCGAAAAAGAGAATTCGGGTTGATTTGGAGGTCGAAAAATAACTTTCTTTGAATAACAATCAACAGTGGCATGATATTTTGATAACCAATCCATTCCTAGAATAACATCGAAATCTCGCATATCTAACTCCACCAAATCCACAGGCAATGGTACATCATCAATTCGCAACAAACAATTCTTGAAAACACGATCAGCAATCAAGAAATCACCAGTGGGAGTATCAATACGCAATTCATATTTTAGAAGCTCAGGCAATACATCAAGTTTCTTTGCAAAGTCAATGGAAGTAAAGGAATGCGTGGCACCGGGATCAAACAATGCATAAGCAGGTTGTGAGGCAATAGAAATATTACCTGCAACAACTGTATTAGAAGCCGCCGCATCCTCTCCTGTCATCGTATAAACTTTCCCAGTCATCCTTTGCCTTTGTTGGCCTTCTTGTGGCCTATCAACTGGAGGCGCGGTCTTCCTCATAGAACAAGTATAGGCTCGATGTCCAGGTTGTCCACATACAAAACATACTCTACTATCTCCAAGGGCATTCTTCTGTGTTGGACACTCACGTGCCATATGTCCCATTTTTCCACAAGTGAAACATGCTCCTCTCTTGTGGTAACAAGGACCGCTATGTCGTCTCCCACAAGTAGTACAAGGGCCTGGATTATTATGAATTCTAGGCTTTCCTGGCTGATTAAAAACTTTCCTCTTTCCGCTGCCACCGGCGCCGCTATCCTGATAGTCAGTGAATCTCAACTTCTTATGCTGAGGTACGCCTTGCACATCTCGCTCCAAAATCTTTTGTTCCACTCTGATCGCTCGTTCCAACACGTCTCTATAAGATGTCAATGCTAGAGGTGTGAGTGCAGAACCAATGTCATACCGAAGCCCCCTCTGAAAGTGATCAGCTTTATCTTGCTCATTAGACACATATTGCTCAGCAAATCTACTCATCTGATTAAAGCGGGCTGCATACTCCAAAACCGTGGAGTCACCTTGAGATATGTGTATAAAATCACTCTTCATTTTTGTCTGAAATGACACTGGGAAGAATTGGGCATTGAAAGCCTGCTTAAAGTCCTCCCAAGCTATAGCACCACTCCTATCTCCAAGAGCTGGCCTCATTCCCTCCCACCAATGTTCTGCCTCGCCTTCTAAGTATCGGGAAGCAAAGCTAACCTTCTTGTCTTCGGGAACACCTTCAGCTTCAAAAATCCCTTCAATCTTTCTAGTCCATTGCTCAGCTGCAAGAGGATCAGCTTTTCCATCATAAGTGGGTGGTTTCGCCTCTCTGAATTGGGCAAAGGTGTATGAGCCAGTTGCTCCATCTCCACTTAATTCCTTTGCCTGACGATACCAATGAATCATGGCTTGCTCAAAGTCAGTCGGGGGAAACGACCGTTGGTTAACTTCCCTGACTTCATGTGAATCCGGACTTCCATCACGCCGATCCTCCCGTCTCCTCCTCAAAGACGCACCTCGAGAAGCTTGAGGCGTGTCTCTAGCACCAGGGGCGACAACTTGCTTGCCTTTACTATTTCTACGAAACGAAGCAAGTGTCTCCGAGTCACCCATGACCACCTGAATCCAAGAACGGAGCTACAACTTAGTATCTAAAAGGCTAACGCGTAAAAAAAATCTATCACACAATCTCACATCGTCCCATACCTGCCCAAACAAATCAAAACCTAAGCTCTGATACCAACAAATGTCACACCCCGATTCACAAGAAAAAGGGGCATGACACGGCCGTCCTTTTTCCAAAGGACGCAGCCTCAACATAACCAAAATACAACATATATACATCCACATATATATGTATAACAAAAAAGGTATTTGGTTACAATATCAGAGTACATCTATAATCCACAAAAGATCAAAACATAAACCTTTTAACTAAGCACAAGTCATACCCAAAAATTTCACCACAAAAGTCCTCCCCGAACGAACGCTCACGCCTACTCGCGACTCGCTGAAGAACCTGAAAAGCAAGTAGATGAGAGGAGTGAGCTACCACGGCTCAGTGAGTAACACATTTCTTCTAAGCGGATCGAGAAATCACTATGCACATTTTAAAACACAAATACAACTCAAATACCGAAAGTACTAATGGTCGAGTCCATTAGTCAATCTCATAAAACACGCATCAATGGTCTATTCCATTGATTAATCTCATCAAATCACATCGATGGTCCATTCCATCGACTAAACTCAAATCACACGTCAATGGTCTACTCCATTGACCAATTCATGCTCAAATGTCTAACCATGGTCACGCGTAACGCCCGTGACGAGACGACCAAGATTCCCCCCTTGGCAAGGTCTCCACCTATTATTAGCCGGTGGCTCGGCCCACAAGGATATCCTAGATTAAGTATGCGCATACCCACACCCCTCAGGGTCCACAGAGACATTGAGCACCAACCACCAATCACAATATCCAGCAATTCAACATCAGAAAGGAAGTTATGTCACAACTCAAAATTTGATAAATAAATATCAAAGCATTCTTCGATTCTTTCATAAAGAATTTCACAAACTATTTTCAAACAACCATTCCAATCGAAATCGAAATATAACCCCTTTCAAATAGCAAAGATGGCAGTAATAGCTCGATCCTGTTTTATGCAACAAGATATGCTTTTTATCAACTCATAAAGTATATAATTCACCATGTTTCTCAAAACATGAGTTTAAAATACAAAGAAGAAATAGTGTCACTCACCGGGGAAAAGCCAAAAATCAAATACGACGCTCACTCGAACCACGCACTCGGATTCCTAACAATTAACGGAAAAACAATATCAAAAGGCCGAGTAAAAAGGAATATTCTTACAACGACTCGCCTAAAATAGGCCTATTAGTCGATAAAACGACACCTACGCGCCACAAAAGCACACAAAAAGCAGAAACCCAACAATTTCAGCTAGGCGCGGTCCATGCGCCAACTTCGTCACGCCATAACTCCCTCCACAAATTTCCATTTCAAGCCATCTTGCAGTCTTTAGAAAGCTCTTTTAACGTACAACAACAACCCCAACTCAGCTGCCCCAAAACAGAACCGAAAACGACAAAAAAAGAGGCTCGAAGCTACTGCCGCTACAGTACCAGATTGCGTCCCCAACTTCAAAATTCCGTTCCGAACAAACCACAAGCTCAAATCACGATCCGTAAGATGCTATAGCTTCACAACGTCCCAAAGTACCATTTCTATAAAAATATACAGCTTAACGACTCAAAAATCGAGCTTCGCCACACAAATCTCCAAGAAATCCGAATTTCAAGCCCTAATCGCGGCGATTGCTTGAAGTAGGTGATTAAAAGCTTCGATTCCTTACCGGCGTTGCAAAGCACACTTGAGTCGGCTTGATGAGGCGTTCGGATCACGAGTGCGCCAAAATTTTTCCCCTTTTTCCTTTTTCTTTTCTTTTCTTTCTCTCTTCTCCCCTGTTTTTCGTTTCTGCCCTGCTTCTGCCGATACTCTTCTGTTTCTCTCCCTCTTTCTCTCTTTTTATAACCCACGAAGGTTCCACAGTCTCTCCCTCAGCCTCCCTTTTTTGACTTTTCAACCCTTTATTTTTCTTTTCTTGTTTTGAAAGCCCATATATTACACCAAGCCTGTCAACAGGGCTACTTCAACAACTTTCTGACTTAGCCAAATTTCCACTCTTGCAGCTGTTGAGTGTCCGGACTTTGCTGCGACTTTCCCGTGCTTTCAGCAGCTTATCCCTGCCCAATTCTTGTCCACTTGCACTACTAATTATGGCCTTCCATCACGTGCAAAGGTCAGGCTGGATGGGCGGCTGAGTGGGATATGGTGGGGCCACCAAGTTGCTTACTCAGCAACTCCGAATTGAGGCTAAACCGTGGGCTGGGTTTTGGTAACTCGTTTGAGTGCTTTAATCCATCAATTTGGCTGCGTTTTGTGATCAATTAGCAAACTCATGTATATTAGTTTAAGATCTTGGCCATTTTTCACAATTGTACTCACTCAATTTTGCAAGAAAATCCCTCAAAGTTGGTTATTTTCTTATCCAAAAATACCCATTTCAAAACAAACTTGGTCTTTTTGGCCCGATTTAATTGATTCAAGTTGGCCCAAGTTCAATTTCAACTTAATTGGTGACCAAGATGATGATTTAAGGGTTCGGGCAAAATTTTGCAAAATTTGCGAATTGGTCCCTCAACTTTTGGAAATTGCATTTTGGCCCCAATTTGCCATTTTAATTCCACTCTAACCTCCCGGGCTTGGCTAGTCACACTTAGATCATTGGCCCCAACTTTTTTTTTTATCTTTTTTTTTTATATATTTAATTTAATTTAATTTTTTTAAGGAAAAACATATTCCATTTAAAAACACTATATTAAATGCCTAGATAATCTATATGCAAGAATTTAACTTGAAATATTTTTGTGGAAAAACAAGTTTCCATTTTTTTTTTAAATGATTTTTGGGCAAAAATTTAAGTGTCAACAGTAAGGATGGATGAGCTTTGCCGATATTAAGCAGATTTCAGAGGAGAATGTTATGTTGTTGGGTAACAGCATTTTGGGAAAATTGGTTTCGAACATAAATTTATGATCTAAGGTTAAAATGGTGTTCTTTACCTGTATGCATGTATTGAAATGTGCCTTTTCACCTACAATGTTGCTCTTCCGATGATTTTTGAGTGCCAAATTGTTCACTTGTTAACGTTGCCTTCTTTTCCAACTCAGGATGCTTCTTTACCAGCTCTAAATGTTTGAGGAGTTACGAGCATGCACCGAATGAGGTGAAGCTTGTTCCTAGGGTGAATAGCTCGGGCTGAGTGCAAAGTGCTACATTTGAAGTGGTGCAGAGACTAAGGAGTCCAGCATGCCTAGAGTTGGGAGTGCTGCGAACTTGTCCTTGCACTGCCGAGTCATATGCATTGTGGCCCTTTTTTGGCGAGGCCATTAGCTATTGAACGGCCTTCTGTTGCTTATGACCCAGTCACCCTAATACATTGACAATTTCAGCTCTAATGGTCTGTTGCTCTATGTTGAGAGTTTGAGATGACATTGTTTTTATGCTGCTGTATATGTACTTAGAAAACCAAGCCTTTACAGAACCTGATCATGCTTTGTGCAGTAATATCTTTCTGGCATTTCATTTAGCCATGCAAAGTCTATTCAATGTAATTTTTTCCGCATAGAATCTCTACTAGTGAATCAGACCAGGACGATATTGTCATATGAGAACAAATGTGAACCAATATAACTTGGAGCGTGCTGGTTCTCATATGGAAATCAAGTTTACACAACACCTTGTGAAGGGTCATGTGAACTTTAATAACAGACTGATAGGATGTTAGATATTAAGGCTAAAGCGGTAACCTCTCGTGCAATTTTAAAGCTGTCAAAAGGAGCTTGATGCCAGCTGTCAAAAGGAGCCTGATGCCTGCCGATACAAACTTAACATGAAGATTAACCCCAAAAAAAAAAAACACTTTGCCTGCCCATCTTGGAAAGAGAGACCTCTTTAGTCCTCATCCGCTATGCCCCTGTTGTTATCTGAAAAACGTGCGCTTGTCGATCTCACCCTATTGACATATGAGCTCTCACTAAAATTTCTTACATAAGGAAGTGATGGTTTTGATAGATGTGTAGTCTACATAGCACAGGCTGCACAACTTACCTACTAGTCCTGCTTAAAAAAATTCTGGATATCCACTTCTTTTTGTTTAATTACTTTGCACAAAATTTGTATTCAACGTGTTCATGGATCTCCATACACCGTCAAGTATACTATGAGCACCGTGCTTAAATCAGGTCTCCACCTATCTATATGTAGACTCAGTATCGACTTAGCTTCGGCTTTCGGTAGGTTTGGGGCCTTAAACACCTTGCAGACGCGCTGCTCACCTTTGCCTTTCCTAAGTATCAACCTAATTGTGGCTAAATGAGCCAGAACATACCCACCCGTAGGTTTCTTTAGGTCTGATATGAACACAGCGCCGCCTAGATCATCTACAACTGAAACAAATAAATCAAAGACAGTCATCAAAAATCATATTTTTCCTTAACTCACGGACTGCAGCTACTGCAATGGTGCGATTTGAATGTAGTGTAACATAAACAAAAGCCAAATTGCTCGTGTAAGAAAGTTCAACAAAGTTTTTTTAATTATCAAAAGATAATTATTGCAAACTCAATGGAGATGATGTTGGGTAATTAGCTTTCAAATATTGTGACTAGATTTCTTCTCGGGCTCATAAAAACAATGATATCCACAAACTGCTGACCTTAAACCCATCTGCTATTATGTGTAGTTAAAAACATATTGCACTGGATAATTTTATTTTATTTTTTCTTTATGATAAAACACAGTGATCGATAAATTTCATTTCATTTGAGGTTATTCGAAATGACACTGAATAATTTTCTTTTGGTTACATCTCTTATGAAGTCCTATGACCTTTCAATGACATGCCATGCTCGATTAAGTTCCTAAGAGCATATAAGGCTGTATTATTTGCATTCAATTGGCTAAACATAAATAGAAGAAGCAGAAAGGATACTTCGGCCTTACCCTTATGATATATTTTGCATTTGATACACAAAGGTGACATTGTAGTTGACAAATCTTTTGGGTCACCGTCACAGTTAGAGAAAGTATCTCATGCCATTCATGAATGGTTTGTTGTCGAGCACATGAAACTTAGGGACAAGCTATGACAAGGGTGACAAAGTGTCCATTGCAGAGAAAGGAAATGAACAAGTACTTGGGAGCTCATTATATGCCTCTTGCGGTCAATACGATGACCAACATCAAATTGTAGATTAACAAAAAAATGCACTTCGCCTGCCTTCCTGGATGGAAAGACTCCTTCAGTCCTTCGCATCGGTGATGCCTCCTGGTGTTATCTGAAAAACATGTGTTTGCCAAGTTCAACATATATGGAATATCTTAGTCTCATCTTATTGACAGATGGGCTCTTCCTACATTTTTTGATAAAATTAAGTGATGGTCTTGATAGATGTGCATCGTCTACGTAACAGCACAGCTAAAAATAACATGTTCATGGATATCCAGGCAACATCAAGTATACAGTGAGTATCATGCTTAAATCAGGTCTCCACCTATCCCTATGTAGACTAAGTATCAACTTTCTCAAGAATTTTGATCTAGACTTCCAGATATTTTACTTGGTCTCTGCAGTATGGTCTGAAAAATTTCAACGAAGTATATAACTAGAGGAAGATCTGCAGTATGGCATCATCAATGGTTGGGTATTTTGTTTCCATAGCACAGGCGGCGCATGTAAGTATGCTACAAGTATACTGCTCAAATTCTGGTCTCCACCTATCCATATATAGAGTTAGTATCAACTTTCTCTCCGATTGATATTAGATTTCTAGAAATTTCGTTTAATGTCAGCAGTATAATCTGGTAAATAAAGTGTATAGCTAGACGAAGATCCAGACAAAAAGGATATAGCTTCAGCTTTAGGTAGGTCTGGGGCTTTGAACACCTTGCAAACCCACTGCTCACTTTTGCCATTCGTAAACATCAACCTAATTGTGGTTGCATGACCCAGAACATGCCCACCTGCATGTTTCTTTGATGCCACTGAAACAAAGAAATCAAAGAAAAAGTCGTCAAAAAAATTATCTTTTTTGCTTAACTCATGGACTGCAGCTACCGTATGCATCACTAGTTTACACCAAATAGCTGGTTCTTGAGATTTACGAGAACTAGTATGAGCTTAGTGTAGTCACCGAATTGCTATTTTTCAGTGTGCAACCATCATAGAGCTAAATTGGATAAGATCCTTTAATGGATGCATGACTAGGTGGGAGAAATGAGATGTGATGCGGTACCTTGATTGGTCATGTACACTGCCACATTAAATTCCTCGGCTATCTTAAGTAAGCGTGAGAGCATTTGTGCCAATTTTTGCTGCAATTGGGAATCCATTAGTGTCAAATCAGATGAGCTGAAAATTTGCAACTCACATGATTTGATGGTTTCAGAATCAACCTGACGCCCTGCAAGTTCTCCCCTTCCATTATATTCCACTCGAAAGTGAGCGATCACTGAATCTACAATCTGAAAGATATTACTCAGCTAAGGTCAACCATCGACACCTTACAAAATGTGTGCAGTTTGATTCTTGAGCACTGTCTTACCAGGAACCTAAATGGTTCTTCAGACATTTTGGCAGCCAAACTGAGAAGCAAGTTGTACTGATGCTCAGAAGTAGAGGCACGGGCATAAATGATCTTCAAATTCATGGAAAGACTAGATTACAGCAAGTACATTAGCCAAAAAAGAAGGAAGGCTTGCCACCAGTGTAGAAAGCATTGCTTACATTACATGCGACGGCACCAGGATCCATGCCAAATCTTTCAGCTATATGTACAATTTGATCATGGCAACTGCAGGAGTACCAAGTTAAGAAAGTGCATATGCACTTACATGGACATAAGCCGAGTATGAAACAAAAGCAGCTTTGTTGAGGTCAAGGAAATGACCAACAGATTATAATAGGATACAAAGTTTTCTGTGGCGAGGTATGCTACCTTGCCATTTGCCCCTCCCACGTGAGTTGGCAGCTGGAAAAATTGTTAGGATCATGGAATCCACAAACCATAAGATATCATCTCATGGAACGGGATCAGCTTTAATGAAGAGTGATGGAAAGAAGGGAAAATAATGTTGTAGGATTTGCATATATAGTAGACTACTTCAAGCATCCTATTCAACTGATGATCAACCCAAGTCCAAGTCTGACAATGACTAAGGCTTCTGATTGGTTATGACCTAGTACGCTCTCCTAGCCTTTTTCCTAGTTGGTTTGAACCACTATAGATTGTGTGTTCCAGTATGCTGATTGCAGTTTACGGAAGATGAGAGTGCCAAACATGAAATAGAAGTTAACGACAAAAACCTAACATGCAATTCAGACCAACCTGAGTAGTCACAAACAGGGTATGTGCAAGCTGTGTTTTCCCAGACCTGAAGTGACGTTAGCAGCATTTTCTGAGAAAGCCAACTAACAAAAGCAACTAAGAGTTCATCAAGGGTAACGTTATTGGACTGTGCTTGTCAACGAGATACGCCAAATGCTTCTGTAATTGCCTGAGTTTCTGTAATATATGGGCTTTAACTAAGAAAAGAAAAATAAAGGGTTGAAAAGTCAAAAAAAGAAGGCTGAGGGAGAGATGTGGAAGCTTCGGCTGGGTTAATAAAAGAGAGAAAGAGGGAGAGAAAGAGGCATTCGACAGAAGCAGGGCAGAAACGAAAAACAGGGGAGAAGAGAGAAAGAAAAGAAAAAGAAAAAGGAAAAAGGGAAAAATTTTGGCGCGCTCGTGATCCGAACGCCTCATCAAGCCGAGTCAAGTGTGCTTTGCAACGCCGGTAAGGAATCGAAGCTTTTAATCATCTACTTCAAGCAATCGCCGCAATTAGGGCTCGAAATTCGGATTTTTTGGATATTTGTGTGGCGAAGCCCGATTTTTGAGTCGTTAAGCTGTATATTTTTATAGAAATGGTACTTTGGGACATTGTGAAGCTATAGCATCTTACGGATCGTGATTTGAGCTTGTGGTTTGTCCGGAACGGAATTTTGAAGTTGGGGACGCAGTCTGGTACTGTAGCGGCAGTAGCTTCGAGCCTCTTTTTTTGTCGTTTTCGGTTCTGTTTTGGGGCAGTTGAGTTGGGGTTGTTGTTGTATGTTAAAAGAGCTTTCTAAAGACTGCAAGATGGCTTGAAATGGAAATTTGTGGAGGGAGTTATGGCGTGATGAAGTTGGCGCATGGACCGCGCCTAGCTGAAATTGTTGGGTTTCTGCTTTTTGTGTGCTTTTGTGGCGCGTAGGTGTCGTTTTATCGACTAATAGGCCTAGTTTAGGCGAGTCGTTGTAAGAATATTCCTTTTTACTCGGCCTTTTGATATTGTTTTTCCGTTAATTGTTAGGAATCCGAGTGCGTGGTTCGAGTGAGCGTCGTATTTGATTTTTGGCTTTTTCCCGGTGAGTGACACTATTTCTTCTTTGTATTTTAAACTCATGTTTTGAGAAACATGGTGAATTATATACTTTGAGTTGATAAAATGCATCTTTTGTTGCATAAAATAGGATCGAGTTATTACTACCATTTCGTTATTTGAAAGACTGAGTTATATTTCGAATTCAATTCGAATGGTTGTTGAAAATGGTTTGTGGAATTCTTTATGAAAAGATCTTGAAATGGTTTGGAGAATGCTTTGATATTTATATATATCAAATCTTGAGTTATGATATGATTTTCTTTCTGACGTTGGATTACTGGATATTGTGATTTGTGGTTGGTGCTCAATGTCTCTGTGAACCCTGAGGGGTGTGTTGGTATGCGCATACTTAATCTAGGATATCATTGTGGGCCGAGCCACCGGCTAATAATAGGTGGAGACCTTGCCAAGGGGGGAATCTTGGTCGTCTCGTCACGGGCGTTACGCGTGACCATGGTTAGACATTTGAGCATGAATTGGTCAATGGAGTAGACCATTGACGTGTGATTTGAGTTTAGTCGATGGAATGGACCATCGATGTGATTTGATGAGATTAATTAATGGAATAGACCATTGATACGTGTTTTATGAGATTGACTAATGGACTCGACCATTGGTACTTTCGGTATTTGAGTTGTATTTGTGTTTTAAAATGTGCATAGTGATTTCTCGATCCGCTTAGAAGAAATGTGTTACTCACTGAGCCGTGGTAGCTCACTCCTCTCATCTACTTGCTTTTCAGGTTCTTCAGCGAGTCGCGAGTAGGCGTGAGCGTTCGTTCGGGGAGGGCTTTTGTGGTGAAATTTTTGGGTATGACTTGTGCTTAGTTAAAAGGTTTATGTTTTGATCTTTTGTGGATTATAGATATACTCTGATATTGTAACCAAATACCCTTTTTGTTATACATATATATGTGGATGTATATATGTTGTATTTTGGTTATGTTGAGGCTGCGTCCTTTGAAAAAAGGACGGCCGTGTCATGCCCCTTTTTCTTATGAATCGGGGTGTGACATTTGTTGGTATCAGAGCTTAGGTTTTGATTTGTTTGGGCAGATATGGGACGATGTGAGATTGTGTGATAGATTTTTTTTTTACGCATTAGCCTTTTAGATACTAAGTTGTAGCTCCGTTCTTGGATTCAAGTGGTCATGGGTGACTCGGAGACACTTGCTTCGTTTCGTAGAAATAGTAAAGGCAAGCAAGTTGTCGCCCCTGGTGCTAGAGACACGCCTCAAGCTTCTCGAGGTGCGTCTTTGAGGAGGAGACGGGAGGATCGGCGTGATGGAAGTCCGGATTCACATGAAGTCAGGGAAGTTAACCAACGGTCGTTTCCCCCGATTGACTTTGAGCATGCCATGATTCATTGGTATCGTCAAGCAAAGGAATTAAGTGGAGATAAAGCAACTGGCTCATACACCTTTGCCCAATTCAGAGAGGCGAAACCACCCACTTATGATGGAAAAGCTGATCCTCTTGCAGCTGAGCAGTGGACTAGAAAGATTGAAGGGATTTTTGAAGCTGAAGGTGTTCCCGAAGACAAGAAGGTTAGCTTTGCTTCCCGATACTAAGAAGGCGAGGCAGAACATTGGTGGGAGGGAATGAGGCCAGCTCTTGAAGATAGGAGTGGTGCTATAGCTTGGGAGGACTTTAAGCAGGCTTTCAATGCCTAATTCTTCCCAGTGTCATTTCAGACAAAAATGAAGAGTGATTTTATACACATATCTCAAGGTGACTCCACGGTTTTGGAGTATGCAGCCCGCTTTAATCAGATGAGTAGATTTGCTGAGCAATATGTGTCTAATGAGCAAGATAAAGCTGATCACTTTCAGAGGGGGCTTCGGTATGACATTGGTTCTGCACTCACACCTCTAGCATTGACATCTTATAGAGATGTGTTGGAACGAGCGATTAGAGTGGAACAAAAGATTTTGGAGCGAGATGTGCAATGCGTACCTCAGCATAAGAAGTTGAGATTCACTGATTATCAGGATAGCGGCGCCGGTGGCAGCGGAAAGAGGAAAGCTTTTAATCAGCCAGGAAAGCCTAGAATTCAGAATAATCCAGGCCCTTGTACTACTTGTGGGAGACGACATAGCGGTCCTTGTTACCACAAGAGAGGAGCATGTTTCACTTGTGGAAAAATGGGACATATGGCACGTGAGTGTCCAACACAGAAGAATGCCCCTGGAGATAGTAGAGTATGTTTTGTATGTGGACAACCTGGACATCGAGCCTATACTTGTTCTATGAGGAAGACCGCGCCTCCAGTTGATAGGCCACAAGAAGGCCAGCAAAGGCAAAGGATGACTGGGAAAGTTTATACGATGACAAGAGAGGATGCAACGGCTTCTAATACAGTTGTTGCAGGTAATATTTCTATTGCCTCACAACTTGCTTATGCATTGTTTGATCCCGGTGCCACGCATTCCTTTACTTCCATTGACTTTGCAAAGAAACTTGATGTATTGCCTGAGCTTCTAAAATATGAATTGCGTATTGATACTCCCACTGGTGATTTCTTGATTGCTGATCGTGTTTTCAAGAATTGTTTGTTGCGAATTGATGATGTACCATTGCCTGTGGATTTGGTGGAGTTAGATATGCGAGATTTCGATGTTATTCTAGGGATGGATTGGTTATCAAAATATCATGCCACTGTTGATTGTTATTCAAAGAAAGTTATTTTTCGACCTCCATATCAACCCGAATTCTCTTTTTCGGGAAGTTATGAAGGCACTTTTCCAAAGTTAATCTCAGCTATGCAAGCAAGAAAGTTTTTGAGAAAGGGTTGTTGCGGTTATTTGGCCTGTGTAAAAGACGCAAGTAAGGAGCCAGTAAAGTTAGAAAATGTTCATGTTGTCAGAGAATTTCCTGATGTATTTCCTGAAGATTTACCTGGCTTGCCTCCTAATAGAGAGATAAAATTTTGTATCGATTTAATGCCTGGTACAACGCCCATCTCTAAGACCCCATATCGGATGGCACCTTCTGAATTGAGTGAATTGAAAACACAACTGCGAGAGCTTTTGGATAAGGGTTTTATCAGGCCTAGTGTATCGCCTTGGGGAGCTCCTGTTCTATTTGTGAAGAAGAAAGACGGTAGTATGCGACTTTGCATAGATTATCGAGAACTTAACAAGATGACGATCACAAATAAATATCCTTTACCTCGGATTGATGATTTATTTGATCAACTTCAAGGGGCTCAAGTATTTTCTAAGATCGACCTTCGTTCTGGGTATCATCAGTTGAAGATAAAAGTTGACGATGTGCCAAAGACTGCTTTTAGAACAAGGTATGGGCATTATGAATTTCTTGTCATGCCTTTTGGGTTAACGAATGCACCTGCGGCTTTTATGGATTTGATGAATAGGGTGTTCAGGCAATTTCTTGACAGATTTATTGTGGTATTCATTGATGATATTTTGGTGTATTCGAGGAGTTTGGAAGAACATGAACAGCACTTGAGAGTTGTTTTACAAACTTTGCGTGAAAAGAAGTTGTATGCTAAATTTAGTAAGTGTGCCTTCTGGCTTGATCATATAGAATTCTTGGGTCATGTAATATCAAAGGATGGTATCTCAGTTGATCCAAAGAAAGTTGAAGCAGTTGTTCAATGGAATCGCCCTACCAATGTCACAGAGGTAAGGAGTTTTCTTGGGTTAGCAGGTTATTACAGGCGATTTATAGAAGGGTTTTCTAAAATTGCCAGTCCACTTACTCGCCTAACTCAAAAGAGAGTTAAATTTGTATGGTCAGATCAATGTGAGCGCAGTTTCCAAGAGTTGAAGAGGCGATTGGTGTCAGCTCCTATATTAACTTTGCCTTCAGGAACTAGTGGCTTTACAATTTATTGCGATGCATCTAAGGAAGGTTTAGGTTGTGTTCTTATGCAGGATGGTAAAGTTGTGGCTTATGCCTCTAGACAGTTGAAGGCTCACGAGAAGAACTATCCTACTCATGATCTGGAGTTGGCGGCGGTTGTGTTTGCCTTAAAAATATGGCGGCATTACTTGTATGGTGAAAAATGTGAAGTCTTTACCGATCACAAGAGTTTGAAATATATTTTTACTCAGAAAGAACTTAACATGAGGCAGAGGAGATGGCTAGAACTTCTGAAGGATTATGACTTATCCATCAATTACCATCCAGGTAAAGCTAACGTGGTAGCCGATGCCTTGAGTCGCAAATCTTCTGGAAATATGGCAGCATTGCTCACTTCTCAAAAGCCTATTCTTGAGGATATGAGAAAGCTAGACCTAGAGGTTTTGGTCCATCGGCTTGGTGCTCGATTAGCTAATCTTCGAGTACAACCAACATTGATTGACAGAATCAAGGCTAAACAAAATGAAGATCCTCAATTGGAAAAGATCAGAGAAGGTGTAGAAGCTGGGAAACGAGATGACTTTAGTATCCACGTAGATGGGTCATTGAGGTTTCGTGGTCGATTATGTGTTCCCGATGATTCAGAATTGAAAAAGGAGATATTACAAGAAGCTCATAGCACTAAATTCTCAATTCATCTAAGGAGCACCAAGATGTATAGGGATTTGAGAGGAAATTTTTGGTGGATCAATATGAAGAAAGATATTGTGAAGTTTGTTGACCAATGTCTAATTTGCCAGCAAGTGAAAATTGAGCATCAGAAACCAGGTGGCCAGTTGCACCCACTTGAAGTACCTAAATGGAAGTGGGAGCATATTACCATGGATTTCATCGTCGGCTTACCGAGGACGCCTAGTGGTAAGAATGCCATATGGGTGATTGTTGATCGATTGACTAAATCTGCACACTTTTTGTCTTATCGATTCGGTCTTTCACTTGAAGACATGGCGAAGCGATACGTTAATGAGATAGTGAAACTTCATGGAGTTCCAGTGAGTATTGTTTCTGATAGAGATCCCAGGTTTGTGTCCAACTTTTGGAAGAGTTTACAAGGGGCATTAGGTACTCAACTCAACTTTAGCACAGCTTTTCACCCACAGACGGATGGTCAATCAGAGAGAACTATTCAAACATTAGAGGATATGCTGCGATCTTGCGTTATTGACTTTGGTGGTTCGTGGGACGAACATTTACACTTGGCAGAGTTTTCTTATAATAATAGCTATCATTCCAGTATTAAAATGGCTCATTTTGAAGCTTTGTATGGGCGTAAGTGTAGGACTCCTGTTTGTTGGGATGATGTTGGTGAGAAAAGATTAACCGGCCCTGAATACATACAACAATCAGAAGAGAAAATCAGACTCATTCAAGAGCGTTTGAAAACAGCACAAAGCCGTCAGAAAAGTTATGCGGACCTTAAAAGGCGCAAAGTAGAATTTAATGTAGGAGACCATGTATTCTTGAAGGTTTCTCCTATGAAAGGCGTCATGAGATTTGGCATGCGTGGTAAATTAAGTCCAAGGTACGTGGGACCATTTTTGATATTAGAAAAGATCGGTGAAGTTGCTTATAAACTGGCTCTACCACCAGCATTATCCGGAGTCCATAATGTGTTTCACGTGTCCTTATTACGGAAATATGTGCCAAGTCCTGATCACGTTCTGGATTTTACACCGTTGAATTTGAGAGAAAACTTATCATACGAAGAGCAGCCTGTTCGTATTATCGATAAGAAGGATTAGGTGTTGCGACGACGCACTATTCCTTATGTGAAGATCCAGTGGAAAAATCACATGGAGAGAGAGGCCACTTGGGAACTCGAGGAAGAGGCAAGGCGCAAATACCCTCACTTGTTTCATGATTGATGTACCTGTAAATTTCGAGGACGAAATTTTTTTTTAAGGAGGGGAGAATGTAATATATGGGCTTTAACTAAGAAAAGAAAAATAAAGGGTTGAAAAGTCAAAAAAAGAAGGCTGAGGGAGAGATGTGGAAGCTTCGGCTGGGTTAATAAAAGAGAGAAAGAGGGAGAGAAAGAGGCATTCGACAGAAGCAGGGCAGAAACGAAAAACAGGGGAGAAGAGAGAAAGAAAAGAAAAAGAAAAAGGAAAAAGGGAAAAATTTTGGCGCGCTCGTGATCCGAACGCCTCATCAAGCCGAGTCAAGTGTGCTTTGCAACGCCGGTAAGGAATCGAAGCTTTTAATCATCTACTTCAAGCAATCGCCGCAATTAGGGCTCGAAATTCGGATTTTTTGGATATTTGTGTGGCGAAGCCCGATTTTTGAGTCGTTAAGCTGTATATTTTTATAGAAATGGTACTTTGGGACGTTGTGAAGCTATAGCATCTTACGGATCGTGATTTGAGCTTGTGGTTTGTCCGGAACGGAATTTTGAAGTTGGGGACGCAGTCTGGTACTCTAGCGGCAGTAGCTTCGAGCCTCTTTTTTTTGTCGTTTTCGGTTCTGTTTTGGGGCAGCTGAGTTGGGGTTGTTGTTGTATGTTAAAAGAGCTTTCTAAAGACTGCAAGATGGCTTGAAACGGAAATTTGTGGAGGGAGTTATGGCGTGACGAAGTTGGCGCATGGACCGCGCCTAGCTGAAATTGTTGGGTTTCCGCTTTTTGTGTGCTTTTGTGGCGCGTAGGTGTCGTTTTATCGACTAATAGGCCTAGTTTAGGCGAGTCGTTGTAAGAATATTCCTTTTTACTCGGCCTTTTGATATTGTTTTTCCGTTAATTGTTAGGAATCCGAGTGCGTGGTTCGAGTGAGCGTCGTATTTGATTTTTGGCTTTTTCCCGGTGAGTGACACTATTTCTTCTTTGTATTTTAAACTCATGTTTTGAGAAACATGGTGAATTATATACTTTATGAGTTGATAAAATGCATCTTTTGTTGCATAAAATAGGATCGAGTTATTACTGCCATTTCGTTATTTGAAAGACTGAGTTATATTTCGAATTCAATTCGAATGGTTGTTGAAAATGGTTTGTGGAATTCTTTATGAAAAGATCTTGAAATGGTTTGGAGAATGCTTTGATATTTATATATGTCAAATCTTGAGTTATGATATGATTTTCTTTCTGACGTTGGATTACTGGATATTGTGATTTGTGGTTGGTGCTCAATGTCTCTGTGAACCCTGAGGGGTGTGTTGGTATGCGCATACTTAATCTAGGATATCCTTG
Source organism: Eucalyptus pauciflora (assembly GCA_007663325.1). NCBI lineage: Eukaryota > Viridiplantae > Streptophyta > Magnoliopsida > Myrtales > Myrtaceae > Eucalyptus > Eucalyptus pauciflora. Next base: position 484,734 of record VMYD01000275.1, read on the forward strand.
TGGGCCGAGCCACCGGCTAATAATAGGTGGAGACCTTGCCAAGGGGGGAATCTTGGTCGTCTCGTCACGGGCGTTACGCGTGACCATGGTTAGACATTTGAGCATGAATTGGTCAATGGAGTAGACCATTGACGTGTGATTTGAGTTTAGTCGATGGAATGGACCATCGATGTGATTTGATGAGATTAATCAATGGAATAGACCATTGATACGTGTTTTATGAGATTGACTAATGGACTCGACCATTGGTACTTTCGGTATTTGAGTTGTATTTGTGTTTTAAAATGTGCATAGTGATTTCTCGATCCGCTTAGAAGAAATGTGTTACTCACTGAGCCGTGGTAGCTCACTCCTCTCATCTACTTGCTTTTCAGGTTCTTCAGCGAGTCGCGAGTAGGCGTGAGCGTTCGTTCGGGGAGGGCTTTTGTGGTGAAATTTTTGGGTATGACTTGTGCTTAGTTAAAAGGTTTATGTTTTGATCTTTTGTGGATTATAGATATACTCTGATATTGTAACCAAATACCCTTTTTGTTATACATATATATGTGGATGTATATATGTTGTATTTTGGTTATGTTGAGGCTGCGTCCTTTGGAAAAAGGAGGGCCGTGTCATGCCCCTTTTTCTTATGAATCGGGGTGTGACAGTTTCAGTACCACCTGTTTAATATTGCAGAACCAGGGAAAGTTGTTTTTGTTGAAACGCATGAAGAATAATAGACACAATCTACAAAAGAAAGTCTATTACCGCCTAAAAGCTCATTGAGGGCTTGGCTTCCAGTTGTGATGCAAATAACCGACTTGCTCTGGAAAAAACGAAGACATTGAGGGTCCGTTTGTTTCGCGGAAAATGACTTCCGGGAAAATGTTTTCCGGATTTTCCGGTGTTCGTTTCACGGAAAATGAACTAGTCAAGGAAAATGTTTTCCATCATTGGAAAAAACGACCTTTAAAGTGGGGAAAACAATTTCCATGGCTTCTTCCCTCTTACTTCCTTTTATCAATACATTTTCGTTTTATTTTTATGCTTTCTTTTTATTTTTTATTTTTTTAAATCAAGTTTTTAATTTCTTTTAATTTCTTTTCTTTTTTTCCTTTTCATCTTCTTCTTTGGCGGTGCCGGCGACCGGCCGCAAGCCAGCGGCCGGCGACCTCGCCAGCCTTGCCCTAGGTCGGCGAGGCTCCGCCTAGCTCGATCTGGCGAAGCCGAGATCGGGCCTCCGCCAGATCGGGCGAGGCGGAGCTCTCGCCGGCCTGGGCGGAGCTCGCGGCTCGCCAGATCCATCGAGCTAGGCGAGGCTCAGGCCTCACCCGAGCTCGCCGCGAGCTTCGCCGGTCTCTGGCGAGCCGCGAGCTATCCGGATCTGGCCACCGGGTCTTGGTCGGGCGCCGGCGGCGGAAGGAGGAGGAGGAAGGAGCGCTGGGGGAGGAAGAAGGAGGAAGGAAAAGAAAAAGAAAAAGAAAATAATAATTAATAAAAATTTCTATTTTTTTAAAATATAAATAATTAAAAATTCATTTTTAAAAAAATATAAAAAATAAAATTAATTTTTTGGTCAATTAAAAATATTAAAATTCAATTTTTGATAATTTTTTCCAAACAATTAAATGAGCTAACGAACGGTGGAAAATGTTTTCCACTCAAATTTTAGGTTTTAGCCGAACACCGGAAAATAGAGTTATTTTCCTGGAAAATGACTTCCAGGAAAATGTTTTCCGAAAACATGATATTTTCCGTGAAACGAACGGACCCTGAAAGTACTTTGTGCTGTGAGATAAGTAATGTTTAGAGCAAGTGCAGTTCTCTACAGTCGATATGCTAATATGCAGGCTTTATTTCAAGGGTCAATGACTCATTCAGGTCTTCCGAACCATTTTTAGCTCGAAATTTGCCGAATTAAGGACTTACTCTGAGCATAGCTTCAATTCCCGTAATAAAATGAGAATTCTGATGAAAACAAAGAGAAGTTATTGTGAGATGCAAATAGAAGTTGCAATTGATTACAGTGCCATCTCAGGATAAGAAGAAATTAAGCTCTAACCACTATCTTTTCAGCTGATTCGCATATCTTATCAACTTTTGCTTCAGATAAACCTTTGGTTCTAGTTAAGTGCTACAAAAAAAAAAAACAAAAACAAAAACAAAAAAAAACAAAGACAGAGGAAATCACCTTAGCCAAATAATACCTCCACTTAATTTATGGAACTGAATATCAGATATACCTTCTCTGTATGCAGCATCAAGACATTTGCAAGTGTCGATCCCTGCATCCTTTATCTTTTTCACATCTCCAGCATGGATTCCCTGAGAAATACCTGCAAACGAAAAAAAAACAACCCACCATCGTGTTTAACTCTATATTTTCTGGTGAACGTAGAATGTCAAGTGTTCCAATAGTGATTGTTGACGAATTTAGCTTAGGAGATTCGTTATTAATCCATCTATGCCATAAATATGTGGATAATAGATGTACCAATGGTGCAATTACTATGTGACGTAACATAACAAAGGCCAAATTGCTCTTGTATGATTTAAAAGACATACGTCAAAGAGGTGAATTGGACGTATCATATTCAAGTAGTAGCGGAAATTACTTCTCGTCATTTAAGGAAAGAAAATTAAACTATCGTATGCACAGAAAATCACGACAAGTTCAAGAGGAAGTCGAATGGAAACTCAGAATCATTCTCGGCAATCACATCACGGAAAGGAAATGAATTGAAATTTGCGGAGCTCATGAACTCACTTGAGAGCTGAAATGAAGGGGTTTCTAGTCTACTGAGTCACAGGCTCCAGCCTTAACAAGAACAGCTTTTCCATCATCCTGCATATGCTCTTAGTTGGACATCTCACTTTTTTCTCCTGAAGATTTACCTTCAAATCTTTCGCTACGACTTTCTCTTACCCCTGGTGCTTCTTGTTCAAAAGAATCAAGAATAGAAGGAATTCCTTTAAATAACATATTCATTCCATCGTCTGACCCACGTAGCTTTCCACCCTTTACCTTGAGCTTCTTGGCAAGCTTCCTTCCCAATTCCAGATCCTCCTCGGCAGATATATCAGCTTTCCGCATTACACGCTCGAGATACTCTTCGATCTTAGTCTTTGATTTTCTCTTCACATTATTCTTCACTTTGCTGGATTTCAGCGAACCAGAAACGTCCTCCAATGAAGACTCAAGCTTAACCATCGCGTTAAACTAAGTTTTCTGGTGAATGTAGAATGTCAGGACAAAAGCATTTCCTAGATCATCACTGACAATCTAGCGTTCCGACAGATATTAATGATAAATTAAGCTTAGGATATTCGTTATTAACCCACCTACGTCACAAATACACGGGAAAAAAGACATCCAGTGGATGTCACGTAACACAACGAAGGCTGGAATTGCCCTTGGATGATCAGAAGACAAAAACTAAAAACTATCGTACGCGCAGAAAATCGCGACAAGTTCGAGAGAAAGGCCGAGATGTAAAAACACCAATGGATTCACGGCGATGTTCCAGGAAAATCGAGCTAAACTGAAGAACCGAAACCGAAATCGAAATCGAGCTCATCCACTCAGCAGCATTCAGAGTCACTTAACATCGACATTCGAAGAGATATACAGTTAACTTGAGAACAGAGACCAGAAAATCGCGATGATCAACTTCGGAATCAAACGATGCACCGGAACATCGACGAGAAAACGAAGGCGATGAGATGAACAGAGAGCAGTTGCCTACGCTCTTGTTTCGCCCCGACTTACGTTCGTAGATCGCTTCGAGCAGGTCTTCGTCGTCGATCGTGAAACTCAAAAGCATCTTCGACGATGATGGAGTGCGACGATCGGGCATGGAGTTCGGTGGGTCTGCGCAGGAGAAGAGACTTTCAAAAATTTTGTGGATTTTGGAAACGATCGCAAATTGGAGGGAATCTATATGTATATATAGAGGCGGGAAGTGGGGAAGAATGGCTATTGGCTTATTTTTCTTTTTAAAGAAAAAGAGGTTTGATGGAGTTTTGTTATTATAAATTGAGCTTTAATGGATCTCATAAATTCTTAAAATCTTTTTAAATCCACTCTTAAAGAGGGTGAGAAAAAATTGGGTATGACCTTTTTTATTTCGCACTAAATAATTTAGTTCAATTTGACTTAATTTTGTACACACCTTTGTCTCGCTTGGTTTATAATTTTCTCAAATTGGACCGAATAAAGTTCTTCTTAGAAAAGGGAAATAATCAATTTGCGTTGTGGTCAATTCATGGTTTAATTGCATTGTGCTCAAACTCCATACTTATTCCTCATCAAATCATGAAATTATCAATCAACATTTAAGCTTATTTAGAATGACATGCCAAGCATTTACTCGGTACCGATTTGGTTGTGCTGCACCTAGATATGCACATATCCTAAAATTTGTAACTAGGTGATTTAGTAAAGAATGACAGACATGGACTGCGTTTATTGTCTAGAATCCGATTAAAATTGAACCATTTCGACTCCAATTTGCAAAACAAGCAAATTAGGCTTAAAAGTTAAAATCATTAGTAACTCGACAAGTTTTTGAACATATATATAGTGAGAAGAAGTCCGGCTGTCTACAAATTACAAAATGGATTGCTTGATTTCAATATGATTCAACTTGTTTCTTTTACTAAACTTTATCATGATTTTAAATCGGATCTTTCATGTAATTTTTGAACACTTCCATTTCTATAAACGCAAGAATATCACCATTTTATAGCATATGAAACTTAGGGACATCTATGACAAGGGGAACAAAGTGTCCATTGCAGAGAAAGGAAATGAACAAATGCTTGGGAGCTCATTTTATGCAGAAAGCGATGGAAGAGATGATGATATTCCTGGGTATGGCACTTTTTCAGTCGAATAAACTAGAAAGATCCTTACTCCTCTTTGTGGAGGATAGATTGATTATTAGAGTTAAGTTTCCTTATTTGATTTAGCACATACTCAAATAATTCTAAATTGGCCGTTACTTTGTTGGTGGGACCCTTTTTCATTTTTCCATTTTCATTTTTTTCTTTTTTTTGGTGTTATAGCACTATTTTGTCAGTCATGATTGTAAACTAAATGAAGATGTAGATATTAAAAAAAAAATTCCCTCTTGACTGAGATTTTTTAGCATGTTAGATTGAAGTTTATGCGATGCCAAAGCTAAGATTGTTTTATTACCAGAGATTTAAGGAAAATGGCAAGTATAAGTCATAGTTCCAACTAGAGCAACAACAGGACTAATGTTCCTCATTTGGAGTATTACGAAGGTTTGCCTGCATCCTCATTTGCTCAAGGAGAAAGAGAAGCATCCCACGATGGTGTTCACGGGGAAGGGGTCCCCGACAATTATCTTTTACCGAATGAGTAAATCTTCGGTTTTTTTTTTTTTTTTTTATGTAAATCGGACTCTATGTTGTTTCATAGAGGAAATGACTAATTCTACCGTATATGCGATAAAGTAAAGGATAAACAGGAGATAAAAAAATGTACAATAAAACGTAGATATGCGATATAAAGAAAAAGATAGCCAAAAGTCAAGTATTCTTGTAATTGTTGATTGTCAAAAGTCCCCTACAATTGTGCCTCTTTGGCTATTTATAGTTAATTTCACAAGTAATTGCTCTCTAGCAGTTATTATCTTCAATTTCAAACCGCTTCTGGAGACTCTGGTACCGCGTCAATAACTGCATCGCCTTATTCACAGTGTTGTCCGCACCGAGCCCTTGAAACCGTCTCCATTCTCATCATTTTGCTCTCGAGTGATTATTAATTCCGACCCTTTGGTGTTTCTAACATCTAGCTACTTTCTTACGAACTGGGCTTAATGGGCTTTCCTTTTGTCAAAGGCCCAGTGAGCCAAGTTCGGCCCCAACAAATGATTATTCTACAATACCCAAATCAACAAATGATAATTCTACAATACCCAAATCTCCATCGGTATAAAAACTGGCTATCATCTTCAATTACACAGTAAAATTAGTGCATGCACTCCACCTCAATTCATATTAGATCGTCAAGTTTTAAGCCGGGATTGAAGCTTTGCACCAATATTTTCAAGCATTATTTCAAGCATTTGGGATCTGGCCGAATAAGGAAAAGAAAAAGACATTCAAGAGGAGGCGCTTATTCAATTTTACATGGGAATGGTTGAAGCAAAAACTCCATAAAAGGAACCCCATCAATTGTATTCCATATATGGCTTCCAAAAAAGTTTAAATTGACTGAAATAGAACCAGATAATGAGGTGCATGAAATTTCTTACCTATTTGCTGGCGATGAAGTATCTAAAGTTTTTTTCATTCAATCAATTACCTCAACATTTTTAATGCGGGTCAACACGAGACCTCTATTGAATCACAAACGAAAAATGTCTATATGACACCAACACTATTTAGTAACCGTTAATTGTTTACATTGGCGTATGCTAAATTCTTTGTGGTATCAATTTTGTCTCTTGCGGGTTAGACCAGCCATTCCAAATGATATCAATTCGTCTCTTCAAGAGTTGGAACAAATTATCTACAAAAAAAAATATTATTTAGGCAAATTAGATGAAATTGGTAAAAAAATCATAGCAAGGTTTTAAATTATGTGTGCCCCTACTGTTACATGTGATGACAATACTATTAATATGTTATCCAACCGAACTAAAATCAAGTACTAAGAAATTTTTTATTTTCAATCAAATATTTGATAATCCACTAAAAAATTTCAAGTGTAAAGCTTGAATTTTTATGATCGAATGATTAGAAGAAAATCTAAGGGATATTAACATTGAGAAACTTTGTAGTCTTCCAGTGTGCTTGACATTTAGCCACTGAAATCTTTTGGCAGGTGAAATTGACAAAACTTTCTCCTGATTTCTTTCACACAAAATAATGAATAATCTTACAAAACAAAATTATTAAAGGAAGACCAAGCAATGAATCGAGAGGATGAGTTTGTAGAGCAAGTATTGCGCAAACAAAAGTATGTTTAAGATTTGAGCCTAGATCAGTGATCTTGTGATAAACTCTTTGGGACAATGACATTGCAAGTACTTGAATTATTATCCCTTTTGCAATTAGGTACCTAAAGTTTTCTTGTTTAATCAATTATCTGAATTTTTCGGGGGGAGGGGGGCGGGGGTGGTGTCGTATGAGAGGCCTTGGTTGATATTGCAAATGAAAAATGCTGACATGATGCTAACGCTGTTAAATCATTGTTAAATGTCCCATATAGGTGTCTAATATGACATCTTCAGATGTTGCTACGTCAGCAAAGATATTGGATGCTAAGATTGTCTAGGTTAACACAAACTCTCTCTCCACATCACCCAATATACAGGGGTAAGCGAATTGTGTCAATAAAATCATTACAACGTGGTTATTATTTAACGGACACCTCAAATTGAGACAAATTTGAAAAATGAAAAAACGATGGAAATTAATCCAGACATAATGCATGGAAGTTCTACTAGAAATGGAAAAAGAGACTTTATCATGGGGATGCATGAAGAGGAATGTGAAAAGCGACGCAACAAACTTCAATTTGTGTCCTACAAAGTCTTGGTTTTTCTGGAGTTTATTGAAATTTCTTTCCCAGTACCTCTTTTTCTCTTCTGCTTTACCTTCCAGACAAAAGAACACATGGTATCCATAAAGTCTTTGGAGAAATTCTATGAATATTACCAGCCGAGCACCTGTGGACACACAGTATTTTATGTTGATCCTTCTGATCACTGATGTGCGCGTGAAAAGCACCCAAAATTAAATGGATTACAGAGTGCTATAGCCTTGTCCTAGGAAAGCATCATTACTACTTCAATATTTTTGACATATGCATATGACTATGAAATTTTATCCAAAATTCCATAAATTTATTATATAGCGGATAATTCAATTTTAAACTTTGATAACTATTATGTCAACCAAGATAGATTAGATGCTAATATCGTCTAAGTCAACACACTTTCTCTCTCTTCATCACTCAATTTGTAGGGTAAGAAGCCACGTCAACAATTATGTTTCGCTTTTACATTACATAACATGGCAAGTTATTTGACCGATGCCTCAAATTGAGCCAAATTTGAGAAATTGAGGTTCTTGATTTTTTTTAAAAAAAAAAAATAGTTCAGGTACTCGATTGTAAACTAAACAAGAGCATAGGTACTTACGATATCATTATTCTTATTTCTTAAACCACTTTAAGAATACCATCATTCTTGCTCTTTCCCCGCTTTCTTAAGTTCTCATTGTTTTTTTCTATATATATATTTTCTTTGCTTTTATTTTTTTTTCCTTTTATTGAACATAAATTTGAAAAGATGCATGACAATTTAAACATAATTCTACTAGACAAGTACAAGAGATATTACTGAATAAAAAATACAGTATGATTAAGCATGAAAAAATAGTTGGACGAAAATTATAGTAATAGTCAATTTTAAGCATGGCACGTAACACGTGGGGAAATTCTACTAATAATGGAAAAGCAAAGGCATTCGCATAGGGATGGAAGAGGAGGGACGTGAAAAGTTAAGCAATAAACCCAATTTGCACCGTGCAAAATCTGTCTTTTTTCAATTGCTCTCTTTCGCTTATGCTTCACTTTCTAGACAAGAAGTACATTATGTCCAGTAAAGTCTTGGTCTTCCCGATGAAAAGTCCTTTATGAATGAACTGTCATGACAAGCAATTTGAGTCGGACCGAAGAGACCACATTTTGATGCACATTGTGTCTTTGAGTTAGATAAATCAAATGTTCTCCTTTTTCTCCAAATCAAGACTTTTGGTTGTCGTTTGAAAGAGATGACCTTTCCTTGTGGCCATCCAAAGTAGAGGATAAGAGGTGATATTTCTTCACGTGACCAACTTTGAGGGCATGCTTATTCTTGTAAAAAAAAATTTAACTTACAAATGTTTTTTTTTTTTTTTTTTTTAAGTATGGGCTTGTTCCTGATAGTTATAGTGCTAATAATTGCAGCAACACGTGTGGCAATGACCTGCTGAAGGATACTAAAGTAATTGTTGATAATTGTGAGTCACTTGATAGGAGAATCTTGGTCCTTTGAACAGAAAAAGTTAGCCAAAGCAATTTGCTTGATGGATTAGTTGGTGATTTGTGAATCATTTACTATTCCCAGAGTAAAATTAGAAAACTTGCTTCATGGATTCATTGGTGTACCCTACTCTTTTTCTTATTTAGCCTAAGGCACGTGTTTCTGTTCTCCTTATCAAACAGTCAAAGTTAGTTGTCTTTGATAACTTACAAATGTATGATAGAAAGTAAGATGCAATTGTTAGGTGGATCATCAACATTATTTTGTCGGTGCAAGTTGTACAAAGATGCATATTTGTCAATCGTATTAATTATGGTCAGCTTTATTCATTGCTAGACAAGAAAAAAGGGTCATGCATCACCAACTAACAATGCACAATGTACTAGGTATACTCTAGGCATCACACTTATGAACATGAAAATCACGCAAAGGACCACAATTCTCCTATCAAGCAGTTTGATTATCAACTACTACCTCAGCACCCTTCAATAAATCATTGCTGCCCATCTTTCTGCAAATCTTTAGCACTGTAATTGCCACGTAAAAGCCTACATTGATCACATATTCACCAATAACGCAATAAATGAAGACACTAAAATTATAAGTTTATTGAGATTGTACGGATGCCCAAAAAAAAAAAGAGGCTTGGTCTTGATCTTTGTTTAATGTTTTTGGTAGGTGAATATCTCGGTCTTCCTGTCTTGCTTCTGCTTTAAATAAGATAGAACTAAGCAAAAAGAGAGAAAAAAATTCAATAAGTTGTGTCAATTTCAACTGTTGGTCATGAGTTCCTAAATTGAAAGATTCAATTTAAAAAATACGTACACATTGATTATAAGCCGATGCGTAGGATGGGTACTCTACGAAAGTGTATGTGCGGATGTGTCTATATATATAAAGTTGGTCAGTCCTGCTTGATGGGCTCTATCAATTATTTACTTTCTTTTTCCTAAAAGTCATCAATTTAAAAAACACATGATTTAATCTAAAATCTATTTAGATATGAACCCACTTAATGAGGTCAATTAGCTATAAAATATGAAATTATATTAGATTACGAATGTTCATACACGTGCTAACATTGCACACATATTTTCAGATTACACGTAAATAAAAATTAGGAATTAGAATAAAATGAACTGTTTCGGTGGTTGATTGTTTCCAAATATTACTCAAACCTTAGAACTTGGCATACTTGAACCAAATATAATTACCAACAACAAAATAAATCGTCAAATGCACTAATCTAATTTGGTCCCAAGAAGGCATCATTAGTACTCCGATACTTTTCACATGTGCTTATAACTTTACAACTATAATTTATAATCGCCTAGTAGTAATACATGACAAAGAAAATCAGAGAATATTTTTGGCTTATAAAAAAAAAGCATACAATTTGATTCTGCCTTATCTCAAGAATTTGGGATCTGACTGAATAAGATTCAAGAGGAGGCGCTTATTCGATTTTACATGCAAGGGGTTGAAGCAAAAACTACATAGAAGGAACCCCATCAATTTCATTCTATATCCATGGCTTCCAAAATGATTCAAATTGATCGAAATAAAACTAGATAATGAGGTCCATGAAATTTCTTACCTATGTGCTGGCAATCAACTATCTAAATTTTTTTTTTCTCATTCAACCAATTACCTCGTCATTTATTAATGTAAATCAATGTGAGACCTCCTTTGAGATCGTAAATGAAAATATGTCTATATGCACCAACAATATTAAGTAGCCGCTAACTGTTTACATTGGCTTCAGATATGATCCTCATGGTATTAATTTTGTCTCTTGCGGGTCAAACCAGCCATTCCAGATGACACCAATTGGTCTTTCAAAGAATTGGAACAAATTATTTACAAAAAATATTGTTTAGGCAAATTAGTTGTGATTGGTAAAGAAATCATAGTAAGGTTTTAAATTATGTGTGCCTATACAATTGCATATGACGATAATATTATCAATATGATGTCCAACTGAACGAAAATCAAGTACTAAGAAAAAGTTTATTTTCAATCAAAAGTTTGATAATTCACTAAAAAATTTTGAGTGTAAAGCTTGAATTTTTATGATCGAATGACTAGAAGAAAATCTGAGAGAAATCAACATTGAGAAAAATTTTGTAGTCTTTCAATGTGCTTGATATTTAGCCACTGAAATTATTTGGCGTGTGAAATTAACAAAATTATCTCCCTATTCTCTTTCATACAAATGAATGAATAATCTTACGAAAAAAAATTATTAAAAAGAGACCAAGCAATGAATAGAGAGGATGAGTTTGTAGAACAAATATCACATAAACAAAAGTATGTTTGAGATTTGAGTCTAGACCAATGATTGTATAGAAAACTCTTTGGGACAATGGCATCACAAGTACTTGAATTATTACCCCTTTTGCAATCAGGTACCTAAAGTTTTTTCATTCAATCAATCATCTTAATTTTCCATGTGGGTCAACATGAGACCTTCGTTAATTTTGTGGATGGAAAATGTTGACACGACGTTAATGCCATTGAATAGTTGTTAAATGTCCATACTAGTGTCTAATACAGCATCTTGAGATGTTGCTTTGTTGGCAAAGGCATTGGATGCTAGGATTGTCTAAGTCAACACGAACTCTCTCTCCACATCACCCAATCAGCAGGGTAAGCAAATCGTGTAAATAAAATCATTACAACGTAGCAATTTTTTCACAGACGCCTCAAATTGAGACAAATTTAAAAAAAGAAAAAGTAAAAGAGATTAATCTAGACATAAAGCATAGAATTTCTACTAGTAATGGAAAAAAGAGACGTTCTCATGGGGATGCAAGAGGAGGGACGTGAAAAGCGAAGCAACAAATTTCAATTTGTGTCCAGTAAAGTCATGGTCCTCCCGAAATTTATTGAAGTTGCTTTCCCATGACCTCTTATTCTCTTTTGCTTCATTTTCATATGGTATCCATGAAGCCTTTGGAGAAATTCTGCTGAGTATTACCAAACAAGCACTTGTGGACAAAGAGTATCCTATTTTGATTCCCCTGACCACTGACGTAAGCGTGAAAAGCACCCAAAATTAAAAGGATGACAGAGTGCTATAGCTTTGTCCCAAGAAAGCATCATTACTACTTGAATACTTTGACATATGTAGATGGCTATACGAAAAATTATCAAAAATTTCATAAATCTATTAAATAACGAATAATTCAGTTTTGAAATTTGATATAATATCATGTCAACTGAGATATATTAAATGCTAATATCATCTAAGTCAATGCACTTTCTCTCTCCTTGTCACTCAATCTGTAGGGTAAGAAGCCATGTCAACTATTATGTTTAATTTTCACTGATTAAGTGAGTCATATAAGCAAAATTACATAACATGACAAGTTATTTAAATGATGCCTCAAATTGAGCCAAATTTGAAAATTTGAGGTTCTTGATTTAAAAAAAAAATATTCATGTACTCGATCGTAAACTAAACAAGAGCTCAAGTACTTACGATATCATTATTCTTAACTCTTAAATCGCTTTAAGAGTAACATCATTCTTGCTTCTTCTTTTTTTCCCTCCTTAAGTTCTTTTTGTTTTTTTCTAGAACATAAATTTGAAAGAAAAAATATAAAAATTTAGACACGATTCTAATAGACAAGTACAAGAGATATTATTGAATGAAAAATCACAGTACGATTAAGCTTGAAAAAAAGAATCGGACGAAAATTATAGTACCAGTCAATTTTAAGCATGGCATGTAACACGTGGGGAAATTCCACTAGTAGTGGAAAAATAAAGGCATTCACATAGGGATGGAAGAGGAGGGACGTGAAAAGTGAAGCAATAAAGCCAATTTGCACCCTGCAAAGTCTGTCTGTTTTCAATTGCTCTCTTTCGCTTCTAACTTCACTTCCTAGACAAAAAGTGCATTATGTCCATTAAAGTCTTGGTCTTCCCGATGAAAGTCCTTTATGAGTGTACTATCACGACAAGCAATATGAGTTAGCCTGAAGAGGCCACCTTTTGAAGCACATTGTGTCCTTGAGTTAGACAAATAAATTGTTCTCATTTTTCTCCATAGCAAGACTTTTGGTTGCCGTCTGAAAGAGAGGACCTTTTCTTGTGGCCATCCAAAACATAGAATAGGAGGTGATCACATGACCAACTTAGAGGGTATGCACATCTTCATAAAAAAATTATAATTTACAAATGTTTTGTCGGTTTTTTTTTCCCTTTAGTATGGGCTTTCATGTGACAGTTATAGTGTTAAAAATTTATAGCAAAATGGGTGAGGATGATCTGCTGAAGGGTACTGAAGTAGTTGGTGATGATCATGAATCACTTGATAGGAGAATTATGGTCCTTTGAACTGAAAAAGTTAGCCCAAAGCAAGTTGATTTTAATTGACTATTAAAAGTTAAAAAAAAAAAAAACCATACAAGACTCACCACAGAGCCAGTGAAAAGCACCAAAATTAAATGAATGACAGAGTGCTATAGCCTCGTCCCATCTTCAATGCTTTTGACATGTGAATATAACTATCATTTAAAATCCCCTAGTAGTAATACATGACAAAAAAAATCAGAGAATATTTTTTGGCTTATAAAAAAAAACATACAATTTGATTGCGCCTTATCTCAAGCATTTGGGATCTGCCCAAATAAGGAAAAGAAAAAGGCATTCAAGAGGAGGCGCTTATTCGATTTCACATGTGAGTGGTTGAAGCAAAAACTCTATAAAAGGAGCCCCGCCAATTTCATTCTATATCTTTCGGCCAAAAAAAAAAAAGACTTTCTATATGTGTGGCTTCCTAAAGAAAATCAAATTGACTTGAATAAAACCAAATAATGAGGTGCATGAAAATTCTTACCAATATGCTGGCAATTAAGTATCTTAAGGTTTTTTTTTTTTTTTCGTTCAATCAATTACCTCGACATTTCAAATGTTTCACAACATGATGCACAGTCCCTGGGAATAAAATGTTAACAAACTGCACCGATGTGGAGGAACTAAATCTCAATTAAATCATGGACGTTGTGCAACAGGTCACAGGTGTCACGTATGTGAATATTGGACAACTTGCACATGATCTATGGAAGTGTGTGTAATATGTTCCCACTGATTAATGTCCAAATGCAATTATTTTCTTGTGCATTTGATCTATGCAATCCACCTTAACTGATCTTCCCCGACACACATTCGTGGGGTTTGCTGCTCAATATATCTTATGTACATACTCTGTCAAGAAAAACACTTTCCATATAAGATAACCATAAGAAATTGCTTTGCATTTTATGTCCAAATATGTTTTTTCTTGCTTACTATACCACAGGGTGCAAATTTCATTTTGAATGAAGAAATCAGAAAGAAAGAGAAAACGAAGTAAAATATCCCCATTAACAATCATTGGCGGAGCAACAGTAATTACCCTTAGCTAGCAGCGCCGAACCACATCTGAGAGGATGATGGGTAAATAGTAAACCATGAGAAGTGACGTTCTCATGGATGCATGAGAAGGGATGTGAAAAGCGAAGCAACAAACTTCAATTTGTGTCCTGCTAAGTCTTGGTCTTTCTTGAATTTATTGAAGTTTCTTTCCCATTACCTCTTTTTCTCTTTAGCTTCACTTTCTAGACAAAAAAGCACATCGTATCCATGAAGTCTTTGGAGAAATTCTCTTAATACTACCAAACAAGCACTTGTGGGTAAACAGTATTTTATTTTGATTCCTCTGATTGACGTGCGCGTGAAAAGCACCCAAAATTAAATGGATGACAAAGTGCTATAGCCTTGTCCCAAAAAAGCATCATTACTATTATATGAATATGACTTTACGAAAGATTATCTAAAAAATTAATAAATTTATTGTATGACTGCTAATTCAAACCTAAACTTTGATATGCTGCCATGTCAATCAAGATATATTAGATGCTAACATCATCTAAGTCAACACACTCTCTCTCTCCTCATCAAAGGGTAAGTAGCCGCGTCAATTATTATTTTTAACTTTTGCTGAGTAAACGAGTCATGTTAGCAAATTTACATAACATGTCAATTTATTTAATTGTTACCTCAAATTGAGCCAAATTCGAAAAATTGAGGTTCTTGATTGAAAAAAAAAAAAAAAGAGTTCAGGTACTCGATCGTAAACTAAAAAAGAGGTTAAGCACTTTTGATATCATTATTCTTAGCTCTTAAATCGCTTCAAGAATAACATCATTCTTGCTTTTTTCCCCTTTCTTAAGTTCTAGTTGTTTTTTCTATATATTTTTTCTTTGATTTTTTTCTTTTTTTATTGAACATAAATTTGAAAAGATACATGAAAATGTAGACATAGTTCTAATAGAGAAGTACAAAAGATATTATTGAACGAAAAATCACAGTAAAATTAAGCACGAAAAAAGAGTTGGATGAAAATTACAGTAACGGTCAATTTTAAGCATGGCCTAAAACGTGTGGGAAAATTCTCCTAGAACTGGAAAAACAAAGGCATTCTCGTAGGGATGGAAGGACAGGGATGTGAAAAGTGGAGCAACAATGCCAATTTGCATTGTGCAAAGTCTGTCTTTTTTCAATTGCTCTCTTTCGCTTTTGCTTCACTTTCTAGACAAAAAAGTACATGCTGTCCAATAAAGTCTTTGTCTCGCTGAGTTTGTGGTTTATCTACATGATCGGAGCACTTGTGGTTAGAAAGCGTCCTTGAAAGTCTTGGTTTATCACTTTGCTTCGCCATAACTCTTGGTTGTTCTCTATGATTGACCCATGGCCTTTGGAGAGATCTTTTGGGTTCCTACTTAGCTTCCTTCTTATACTAATTTATGGTATGGTTAATTTTAAGCAAGACATGTAGTGCATGCAAATTTTACAAGTAATGGAAATAGAGATATTCACATAGGGATGGAAGAAGAGGGATGTGAAAAGTGAAGCAATGAAGCCAATTTGCATCTTCAGTAAAGTCTTGGTCTTCCCTGTGAAAAGTACTTTATGAATGTACTATGACGACCATCAATTTGAGTTAGATCAAAGAGACCATGTTTTGATGCGCATTGGGTCCTTGAGTTAGATAAATCAACCGTTCTCCTTTTTCTCTAGATCAAGATTTTTGGTTGTTGTTTAAAAGAAAGAACCTTTTCTTGTGGCCATCCAAAACGGAGGATAAGTGATGATATTTCTTCACATGATCAACTTCGAGGGCATGCATATCTTCATAAAAAATTTATAACTTACAAATATACTGTTGTTGTTGTTTTTTTTTTTTTAGTATAGGTTTTTACATGGCAGCTATAGGGCTAAAAATTCGCAGCAAAATGGGCGGCAATGACCTATTAAAGGGTGCTGAAGTAGTTGTGATGATCGTGACTCACTTGATATGAGAACCGTGGTCCTTTGAATAGAAAGAGTTCGCCCAAAGCAACTTACTTGATGGATTAGTTGGTGATTTGCCAATCGTTTACTATTTCTAGAGTTAAATTAGAAAACTTGCTTCATGGATTCGTTGGTGTACCCGACTCTTTTTTCTGTTTAGCCCAAGGCACGTGTTTCTACTCTCCTTATCAAACAATCAAAATAAGTTGTCTTTGATGACTTGCAGATGTATAATAGAAAGTAAGATGCGATTGTTAGGTGAATCGTCAACGTTTATTTCAGTCCGTGCAAGTTGTACAGAGATGCTTATTTGTCAGTCATATTAATTATGGTCAGCTTTATTCATTGCTAGACAAGAAAAAGGGTCAGGCATCACCAACTAACAATACAATCTACTAGATATACTGTAGGCATCACACTTATGAATAGGAAAATCGTGCAAAGGACCACAATCCTCCTATCAAGTGGTTCTTGATCATCAACTACTACCTCAACACCCTTTAGAAGATCATTACTGCCCGTTCTTGCTACAAATCTTTAGCATCGTAATTGCCCTGTAAAAGCTTATATTGATTGCATATTCACCAATAACACATTAAACGAAGATATTGAAATTATAAGGTTACTGAGAATGTACAGATGCACTAAAAAAAAAAGGCTTGGGCTTGATCTTTGTTTAATGTTTTTGGTAGGTAAATGTCTTGGTCTTCCTGGACTAAATAATATCTTCTCTCCATTAGCTCACTTCTGCTTCAAAAAAGATAGAACTAAGAAAAAAGATAGAAAAAATTCAATAAGTTGTGGACAATTTCAACTGTTGCTCATGAGTTCCTGAATCGGAAGATATAATTTAAAAAATACGTACGCATATATATATATATATATATGTAATTCAATAAGTTGGTCAGTCCTCCATGATCAGCCCTATCAATAATTATCTTTCCCTTTCCTAAAAGTTATTAATTTAAAAAACAGATGATATAATCCAAAAATCTATTTAGATATGAACCCAATTAGTGAGGTCAATTGATTATGAAATATGAAATTAAATTAGATTATTAATGTTCATACACATGCTACGCACAGACGAAGACATTGGGCGCATTTATTCAAATTACATGTAATTAAAAATTAGGAATTATAATAAAATGAACTGTTTATGAAGTGAGTGTTTCCAAATATTACTCAAACCTTAGAACTTGGCATACTTGAACCAAATATAACTACCCATAACAAAATAAATCGTCAAATGCACTAATCTAATTTTGTGCCAAGGTATCATTAGTACTTAGTAGTCTAAATGAAAGGAAATTTAACAGAAATGGACATTGACAAACTTCGTAGTCTTTCAATGTGCTTGACAATTAGCCCCTGAAATCTTTTGGCGTGTGAAATTAACAAAAATATCTCCTATTGTCTTTCACATGAGAGAATGAATAATCTTACAAAAGAAAATTATTAGAGGGAGACCAAGCAATGAATTGAGAGGATAAAATTATAGAAAATATATCGCATAAACAAAAGTTCATGTGAGATTTAACCTAGACCAATGATTGTATGATAAACTTTTTGGGACAATGAAATCGTGAGTTTCTGAATTGTTATCCCTTTCGCAATAAAGTACATGAACTTTTTATGGTTTAATCAATTACCTCAATTTTTCAAATGTGGATTAAAGTGAGGTCTTTGTTATAATTTCGGGTGTAAAAGGTTGACATGGTGACTAGCGCTGTTAAATAGCTGTTAAATGTCCATATTGGTGTCGATATGGTACCTTGAGATGTTGTCATGTTAGCAAAAACAATCTATGCCAAGATTGTCTAAACCAGCGTACACTCTCTCCTCATCGTCAAACTTGTAGGGTAATCAAACAATGTCAAGACATGGCAATCCAATTGAGCAAAATTTGAAAAAAGAAAAAAAAATAATAGATTAATGTTAATATAACTCGTGGAAGTGGCACTTGTAATGATGACCAAGACATTTACATAGCCAAAGTCTTGGTCTTCCTGGAAACTTAAAAGTTTCTTTCCTGTTAGGTCTTTCACTTTTGCTTCACTTTCCAGACAAAAAACACGTGATATGCAATAAAGTCTCTGTAGATGTTCTCTGCATACTACGAAAGAAGCACTTGTGGACAAAAAGTACATCATTTTGATTCTTCTAACCACTAGCGTTCATGTGAAAATTACCCAAAATTCAATGGATGTCAGAGTGCTCTAGCCTAGTCCTAGGAAAAATCATTACTGCTTCAATACTTTTGATATATGTACGTGACTTGCCGCCAAAATTCTCTAAAAAAGTCCTAAAGATATTATATGGTAGCAAATTAAATTCCATACTTTTTAATTTTAGTAAATTAATCCTAAGTTTTTTAGGATTTATTAATATAATCATTTTTTGTTTGAAGCGCTGAATTGATGATCATGCTACATAGGATGGTTAGCATTTATATCAACGATTTTTTAGTAAAAATTGGCTCGAAGAACTACATTAGCAAATCATTAACAAATTTAGAACTAAATTGATCAATTTAAAAAGTTTAGGGTTAAATTGGTGGTCGTCCAATAAGTTTACGATATTTAGGATAATTATCCCCTGAGTTGCCTAGAAATAATACATGACGAAGAAAATGAGGGAATATTTATTGGCTTAAAGAAAAATATACAAATTGCTATCTACGAAAAAGACTATCATGCAAATTAGTTGTAATTGGTAGACCAGATAGATAAACCAAGAACATATAAATGTGCCAACGTCTTCAAATGAATAAAAGAAATCATAATAAAGTTTTAAATTATATGTGCATGAACGGTACATGTAATAGTATTTTTTATTAACATAATGTCCAACCGACAAAAAATCAAGTACGTAGAAAAAGTCTGTCTTCAATCAAATGTTTGATAAGCCACTAAAATATTTCGAGTGGAAGAAAAGAAGTGCTTTAGACTTAGAAATATATTTTAAATCTCCAATTACATTCAAGTGTGCACCAAACTATCTGAGCATATACTTTTGTTGATTTGGGCGAGGAGATGAAAGGGAAAGCAATGGAATTGGCCAAAAAAGTGGACAAGAATAATACGTTATTTTTCAAATTTTATGATTGAAATTATTCGAGAAGATAATCTAAAGAAATTAACATTGAGAATTTTATAGTCTCCAAGTGTGCTTGACATTTAGCCGCTAAAATCTTTTTGCAATGGCGTGAAATTATCGAAAGTATTTCCTATTCTCTTTCACATGAAAGAATGAAAAAAAATAAAATAAAAACAATTTAAGTGAAACCAAGCAATGAATCCAAAGGATGAGTTTATAGAACAAATATCGCCTAAAAGAAGTGTAGGTATTCGATTGTAAGCTGAACAAAAGCTTAGCTTACTATGTCATTATCCCTAACTCCTAAACCGCTCTAAGAAAAGCATTTGACGAAAAATATTGTCTACAAATGTGACTATAAAATGGTACGTTGTAAGTGGACGGCCCAGCGGCGGGGCAATGACCGTGAGACTGGTAGTGCTCTCTCTCTCTCTCCCCATTCCGGCATTTTTTATTTTTTGTTTTTTGTTTCTTGCTGTATTTTTCTTTTTGTTTTTCTCTTTGCTTTGTTTTTTTCTTTTATTGAACTTAAATTTGAAAAGATATATGAAATTTTAGACATAATTCTAATAGACAGGTACAATAGAGATTAATGATGAAATATCACAAAATAAATGAACATGAAAAGGGTTGGATGAAAATTATAGTATTGTAAATTTTAACAGTAATGCATGGAAATTCTACTAGTAATGGAAAACAAGATATTCGCATAAGGATGGAAGACAGGGGACGTGAAAAGTGAAGCAACAATGGCATTTGTGTCCTGCAAAGTCTTAGTGTTGCTGGATTTTATTGCCTTTCGGTTTGACATTTGCTTCACTTTCTAGACAAAAAAAACTACATGATGTCCACAAAAGCCTTGGTCTTCCTGAGTTTATGCTTAAATTACAAAAACAAGAAAATGATAGTGGAAAGTACGAATATATGGGCCTGACTTAAAAAAGAAAAAATGCAAAGGGGAGGTGAAACAAGCACTTGTGGACAGAAATCGTCCTTTAAAAGTCTCCGTCTTCGTTCGGTCCTTTTAGGCAGGAAAAAAGCCTTGGTCTTCCTGAACTTTCATAGTTTTCTCTCTCCATTAGCTCACTCTCATTTTGCTTCGCCATTGCCCTTGTTGTTCTTTGCAGTGACTGATTCACCCATGGCCATTGGAGAGATCGTTTTGGGTTCCTTCTTGGAGGTCCTCTTCGACAGGTTGACTTCTCTGGGATTGGAATATGCACAACGTGAAGGAATCAACACTGCTTTACTCAACGAGTGGAAGGGGATGCTGGAAACAATCAACGTGGTGCTGGATGATGCAGAGGACAAGCAGTTGGGCGGTAACCGTCTAGTGAAGCTTTGGCTGGATGATGTTAGGGACTTGGCCTATGACATGGAAGACTTGCTCGATGAGTTCGCGATTGAAGCCACTAAAGTTAAGTCTGGAGCAGAATCCAGCGCAAGCAGAGATCAGAATCTGAACTTGGGGAAATTCTTCTCCTGGGGCCAAGATGGATCATCCGGATCGAATCTGAACTCGTGCTCGTTTGAAACTAAGGTACAAGAGATCAGTGGCAGGTTGGAAAATATTGTCACTAGGAAGGCTCGTCTGACCTTGAGAGAGAATGTCGCGGACATATCCAACTACACCAACAAAAGGCTCCCTAGCACTTCTTTGCCGGAGACTCGGTTTTTTGGCAGGGAGAAGGAAGAAGCGGAGTTACTGGAACTATTGATAGGTGAGGTTGGAAATTCCGATGCCGGGTTGAGCATAGTCCCCATAGTTGGGATGGGCGGTGTTGGAAAGACAGCTATGGCTCAACGGTTGTACAATGATCCCAAAATGAATAGCTATTTCGAGAGGAAAGCATGGGTTTGTGTTTCAGATGTTTTTGATGTTCTCGACATAACAAAGACTATTTTACAATCAATCGCTGGGTTGTCTTGCAAGGGCAAAGATCTTAACTGGTTGCAAGTTAAGTTGAAAGATGATCTATCCGAAAAGAAGTTCCTTGTGGTCTTAGATGATGTCTGGAATGAGAAGTATGGAGAATGGACTTCCCTCTTAAAGCCATTTGAAGCGGGGGCTAATGGAAGCAAGATCATCATCACGACGCGCAACCATCCTGTTGTTTCCATAACAGGAGCTTCGCCATATCCTTTGAAGGAGTTGTCTGTTGATAATTGTACCAGCTTATTAGCCTATCACGCTTTGCAAGCAAGAAATTTCGAGAGGCACCCGCATCTGGAAATAGTAGGCAAGAAAATAGCTGAAAAATGTAGAGGTTTACCTTTGGCAGCAAAGATATTGGGCGGTCTCCTACGTAATAAAGGGAATCCAAATGAATGGGAAGCTATCTTAAATAATAGAATATGGGATGTAGCATCGGCAAAAAACGATGAGGTTCTTCCAGCTTTGAAATTGAGTTATGTCTATCTCCCTTCTTATTTGAAAAGATGTTTTACTTATTGCGCAGTATTTCCAAAGGACTATGAATTTGAGAGGGACGAGCTGGTGCTCTTATGGATAGCGGTGGGCTTTTTAGATGGACGAAAAGCGAAAGAGAATATCTTGAGATTAGGACGGAAATACTTTGATGAGTTATTATCTAGATCCTTTCTTCAACAATCTAGTGTTGACACATCGAAGTTTGTGATGCACGATCTTTTGAATGATCTAGCAAAGTCAATTGCGAGTGTGACATGCTTTACCTTTGGGGAGTCTCAGGTAGTGAGTGATGAAGATGATGCCTCTTTTGAAGAGAAAGCTCGTTATGCATCATGTGTCTCACAATATGTTACATCAAAAAGCTCAAGAGCATATGCTGCAATGAAGGTACTAAGAAGTTTAATGCTATTGACTATTCAATCTGATCATTATACAAAAAAAGTTTTTATTTCTGGAAAGGTGCTGCACGACTTGCTAATAAACTTGAAGTACTTTCGGGTGTTATCATTATGCGATTGTGACATCATAGAGGTACCGAATTGTGTCTGTGATTTAAAACATCTCCGATATCTCAATCTCTCATACACCAATATCAAAAGGCTACCCGATTCAATTGGTGCCTTGTGCAAATTACAAGCTTTGATCTTAAGAGGTTGTCATATGCTTTCTATGTTGCCTCCAAGCATCACAAAATTGATCAGTTTACAATTTCTTGACATTAGAGATACAGGGAGTCTCAAAAAGATGCCATTGGGTATTAGTAAGTTGAGGAATCTTATTATCTTGCCCAAGTTTGTGGTAGGACCAGAGAGAGGGTCACAATTAAATGAGTTAAAGAACTTGCCACATCTTCAAGGAGATTTACTCATATATGAATTGCAGGAGGTGGAAAAAGTTAGAGATGCAATTGATGCTAATTTGTTTGGAAAGCAAGACCTTAGCAACTTATTCTTGCATTGGAATAAAGGTTTTGGAGATTCCCGAAATACAGAGCGCGAAGCACGGGTTCTTCACTCTCTGCGACCTCACACTAATATTAAAAATCTCACTATCTCATACTATGGTGGTGAATCACTCCCGTCATGGTTAGGTGATCCATCCTATTCTAAGATAGTGTATTTGCGCTTGCTTGGCTGTCCTCATGTTAGTTCGCTACCATCACTTGGACAGCTCCCTTCACTCAAAGAATTATCTCTTGAAGGTCTAAGTGCAGTGTGCATGATAGGCTCTGAATTTTACGGAACTAAAAGCCCTTTTCTATCCTTAACAATTTTGAAGTTTGAAGGGATGTTGGCATGGAAAGATTGGTCTTATTATGCTGGAAGTCGAGAAGAAAAAGAATCATTCTCCTGTCTTCAGCATCTTGTTGTCCGAAGATGTCCAGAGTTGATGGGGACATTGCCTCGTCGATTAGATCATCTCATTAAGCTAGAAATTCATTCATGCTTGCATTTGAATGACTCAACCAATGAGGTTCATCTTCCCTCTCTCCATGAGTTACACATAGGGGATTGTAACAAGGAGATCTTAAAGAAGTTGGAAGACCTAACTTCTTTAACCATTCTCAAAATTGAGAATCTTGCGGAGCTTGTTTGCTTTGATAATGGATTTATGAGCTACTTGGTCAAGCTAAAGACTCTTCATATAAGAAGATGTGACAAGCTAACATACCTATGGCAAGATCGAGATGGAACGCGGAATCTTACTTGCCTCCAGAGTGTAGTCATTGAATATTGTCCTCAATTCACATCTTTTATGAGGGGACAAGGAGAGATTGAGCTGCCGTGCGACCTTGAAAGGATGGAATTGACGGGTTGCGCAAGCTTAGAAAGGCTTCCGAGCAAGTTACACACACTTAGAAGTTTGATTATTCAGAATTGTCCAAAAATCGTGGGACTAACCATTCCTCCAAATGAACCCAGCAATAAGAACACGATGTCGCAGCTTGAATATCTGTCAATTAACAGTTGTGATTCTTGGATATCTTTTCCGTTTGCGAAGGATAGACTTGCTACTCTTAAGACACTTCATATTATAAATTGTAAGGGAGTAGAGTTGCTAGCAGAGATCACCGTAGTAGAATCGCTAGAATCTCTAAATATTCGCAATTGTATGAATTTGGGAAGCCTACCACAGTGCCTTCGCGCGCTCATCCATCTTACTTGTTTGGAAATAAGAGATTGTCGAACACTAGAGGACCTCCCTCCCCTTCCCCTCACCTTGTCGAGTCTTTCACTTTCTAGGTGTCCGAAAATAAAGTCTATTGCCAGCTGTAATATTGATGGTTGTAACAGTCTCACTTCTTTGGAAATAGTGAAGTGTCCAGCATTGGAGATGGAGAACTTCCCTCCCCTTCCAATCACCCTATTGCGTCTTACACTTTATAAATGTCCGAAGATAAAGTCATTGGAGTGGCATCGTCTTACATCCCTTCAGGAGCTATATATTACGGATTGTGAAAATATCGAATGCTTCCCCGAAGGAGGCTTGCCTCCAAATTTGCAGTCGTTTTTTATTTGGGAGTGCAAGAATATGAAGCAGCCAGTGAGAGAATGGGGCTTGCCCATGCTCACTTCCCTCGAGAGACTGGTAATGGACGGAAGCAGCATGGGAGGGGAGGGAGACGAGGAGTGCTTTCCTTTGGACGAAGACAACGGGGATTCCTGGAGTCTTCTCTTTCCTTCCTCTCTTAAGCTTGTTTCGATTTACGGTATGAAGAACGTGGAAAGACTATCAAATGGCCTTAGCAACCATCTCTCCTCTCTCCAAGATTTATGGATTAGTGATTGGCCAAAGTTGAGGGACTTGCCAGAGGATGGCTTTCCTCCCTCCCTCCAACAATTGCACATTTCTGGATACAAGATTCTGAAAGATCGATGCTCAAAACACACCGGCGACTATTGGCCCCTCATCCAAGAGATCCCTTACATCTCCATTGATCACGTTCGGATCCGATAAATCGAAGGCATCGATTTTCCATTCTGCTCTCTCAGCTCGATGCTCGATACAAATCGATACTTTCCCATGAAGAAGCTCCGAATGAATTTCCGGAAATCCAAGAAATCCTCAACATCCGCATCGATTGGGTTCTCAGATCCAATGAAGTGAAATCGATCCACTTTTGCCGTCCTTTGCTAACTACCGCGATTCAATCCCTTCCATCTATGGTCAGATTTCTACGGGTTCAGGTGAGTCCTTTCGTCTTGAATGCATCGATTTCGTGTCTCTGTTCTTCAGTTCGACGCTTAATACGAAGTAATTTCTTCCAATGTGCGCAGACGTTTGCTTTTTGTGGAGTACAACTGAAATTCAGAGCTGAAAAATTGATAATTAGCTGCTTGATTATCCAGCAAGAGTTTACTTGAGTCTCCGATTGCACTGGCTTGCGAAAGTTGATGATGATGATGATGATGATGATGATGATGATGATATTCTTGTATGCCACACCTGCATCCATGTCCACTACTGCCTTGGGCCGGCTTTTCTCTTTTGCCACTGCAATGCTCTTTCGAACAACAATTAATTCAGCCTCCTCTGTTTCTGTTTTGGCCTCAATCCCAACAAATTTCTGTTCGTATATGGATGCGAAGTTTGGGTACTTGCCAGAGGATGGCCCTCTCTCTCTCTCTCTCCCTTCAAGAGATCCCTTTCATCATCATTGATAGCATTCGAATCCAATGAAGTAAAATCGATCATGCCCGAGCCATGATGATAGATTTGTCTTCGTTGACTTCTTTTTGTTCCTCAGGTAATGCTTCCAACTTCTTTCATATTTCGCTTTCATTTGTTCACTGCCGGGATTCATTCTTTGATGTGATGTAAGTTTTCTTGGGTTCGGGTAAGTTTTTGGTTTTCAAGGCATCAATTTTGATTCTGCTCCCTCAATTTGATGTGTAATACAGACTGATATTGGAACTCGAGTCTCTAGCTCATTTTGAAAGCCAGAAAATGAAATTTATTGGATTGTTAATTGACAGGGATTGTGCTGTTGTTGTCTCTTCTCGATTAGCTTATCCCACATCGAGATTTGACATGTCTTACCCTGTGTGGCAGATTGCTTGCGGTTGTCGATGATATCTCCTGCTTGTTCCAAGGACACACAGAGAATGTAGCTCTTCGTAAGCAGCTATATGGATGGAACAAAACCGCTAATGAGGTCATCATCATCATAGAAGCTTATAGAACTCTTGAGGGATTGGAGGCCTTACCCTGCTGATCAAGTTGTGAGAGATATCAGCAGGAAGTTTGGTTTTGTGCTCTTCGATGGCTCTTCTAAAACTGCTTTTCTGGCCTTTGTGAGCAACAATAATGTTCATTGGTTTCGTTCTGGGATATCACTCTCAATCGTTCCCTCCACCTGCAATATATATCTAATCCTTTCTATTCTCTGAATCATGTAGGATGTTGATGGAAGCGTTGCTTTCTTCTGGGGAATTGATTCTGGAGGCAATATTGTTCTCTCAGATGATGCAGAAGTCATGAAGATTGGCTTTGGGAAATCTTTCACACCATTTCCTAAAGGTAATTACTTTTTCGGTTTGTTGATGCGGCTCCACTGGAGTGCGGTCCATGCATTGCAATGTGAAAAGTAAGGATGGATGAACTCTGCTGATATTAAGCAGAGTTCAGGGGAGAATGTTATGTTGTTGGGTAACATCATATTGAAAAATTGGTTCCGAACCTAAATTTATAATCTAAGGTTAAAGTGATGTTCTTTACTGGTATGCATGTTTTGAAATGTGCATTTTAACCTATGACGTTGCTCTTCCAATGGTTTTCGAGCGCTAAATCGTTCACCTTTTGACATTGCCTTCTTTTTTGAACTCAGGATGCTTCTTCACTAGCTCTGGAGGTTTGCGGAGTTATGAGCTCCCACCGAATGAGGTGAAGCCAGTTCCTAGGGTAGATAACTCGGGCCAAATGCACGGCGCCACATTCAAAGTGGTGCAGAGACTAAGGAGTCCAACATGCCTAGAGTTGGGAGTGCTGCGAACTGGTCCTCTGCACTGCCTAGTCATATGGTTTGTGGCCCTTTTTTGGCCAGGCCATTAGCTATTGAATGGCCTTCTGTTGCTTATAACCCAGTCACCCTTTCTCATACATTAACAATTTTCCAGCTCTAATGGTTGGTTACTCTGTGTTGAGAGTCTGAGTTAACATTGTTTTATGGAGCTGTATATGTTGCTTATAAAACCAAGCCTTTACAGAACCTGATCATGCTTTGTGCAGTAATATCTTTCGGGCATTTCATCTAAGCCATCATGCAGAGTTTATTCAACTTAATGTTTTTTCGCATAGAATCTCTACTGGTAAATCAGACCGGGGATGATATTGTTATATGAGAACAAATGTGAACCAAGATAACTTGGAGCATGCTGGTTTTCATATGGAAATCAAGTTTACACAACGCCTTGGGAAGGGTCATGTGAACTTTAATAACAGAATGATAGCGTCTTAGATATTAAGGCCAAAGCGGCAAACTCTCTTGCAATTTCAAGGCAGTCACAGGGAACTTGATGCATGCCAATACAAACTCAACATGAAGGAAGATAGAATAGTTCATGGATCTCCATACAACATCGAGTATACTGTGAGCACCATCCATCACTTCAATCAGGTCTCCACCTATCTATATGTAGACTCACCATCCACTTTCTCCCAGATTTTGATATAGATTTAAAGATATTTTACTCAAGTCTCTGCAGTATGATCTCTTAAATTTCAATGAAGTACAAAACTAGAGGAAGATTTGGCACAAAAAGGAAATAGCTTCAGCTTCCGGTAGGTTGGGGGCCTTAACGTATAGATTAATTGAGTAAAAGGTGATGGACATGGACCACATTTAATGTATGAAATTTGACTAATACCAAACTCTTTCGACTTCAATTTACAAAATAAGCAAATCAGACCTAAAAATATCGGTAATCCAACATATTTTTTCTAAAAAATTTATCCATTATGTAAGTTTTTGGACACATATAATGACAAGAGATTTAGCTGTTTACAAATTATAAGATGCAATGCTTTGTTTTGATATGATTCAATTTATTTCTTTTACTGCACTTTATTATGATTTTAAATTGGATTCATGTAATTTTTAAACACCTCGATTTTTATAAAAACACAAGAATATCACCATTTATAGCACATGAAATTTAGTGACATATGATGAAATTGAAACGATGCAGATGTAAGACATTCCTGCGTAGAAGTCTCCCAAGCATCTGATGAAAGTTGAAACGATGCAGAACATACAATATCTTCATCAAGAAGGATTACTAGACTAGCACCTTCCCAGGACCACTGTCTACTGAATCTGCATTTCACCTGTACCACGTGACTTAACCAGGAAAGACAATTTTCGTCTTCGAGCACAATTCAAAACCCAGGCGTTGCAACCCCCATCCCAAATGCCACGCCGCGGCACCAACTCGGTCAATGTAGAGTTAGCGCCGCACAAAAGGGACCGCTTTCACGGGAATTTGAACTTGCTTATCCATATGGAAAGAATGGAACTTGTTGATAATTAACGACTCAGCCAGAAACTCACCAAGAGGACATACCTAAAACCGCATTTACATATAAATGCAGTGTCACCTTATCAATAGAATGATCCATCATATGAGCAAGTAAATGACTTATCAATCTAAGAGTCCCTGATCCTATCCATTCATGTCTCATACCGTCGATGCTACAAACTCCAGACCGATGTGCCGGAACAGAAACGTGGGAGTTAAAATTAGCGGATTGCCCAAGAACAGAAGAAAGGAAACAAATTTCTCATTTTTCATAACATAAATAGACGAAGTTCCAGGATTCCAGCAATAGTCAAACCAGATAGAACAGCTTATACACAAGAAACGACCATTTTTGTAGCAGTCCTGAAAATTCGTGTATATAAAACACCTCCTTTCCTTCGTATTTGTTGGATGTTTATTACAAAGTGAAACAATGATGAAAGAATCCCAAAAATTTTGGTAAGACATATATTACCACCAAATGTCATAAATCTTGGGAGGAGAAAAAAAATCAAGAATGATATGTACTCGTCTTTTTCTACAGGTGGCTATACTTGGATACAGAACCAATTAGCGAGCATCAGTTTGAAAAGCAGAAAGCATGCTCCTGAATCTAACAGGATTTCAGTTCAAGCCTTAATCCTTGAGGACTCTCCCACAGCACTCTCCATTCTCGAGTACCATTCCCCAATACGAGTGTGCTCCACCATATCTTTACCAGACCTCAAATATCGGATCGGTCTTAAAACACCAAAGACAGCAAGATCGGCCAAATTAGGCTTTGGGCCCCCTGAAACAGCAGATATTATGATGAGTAAACATCTTCACCACAAAGGTGCAGACATTATTATGAACAAGGTGCATATGATCACAGACAACCTTTTGCGCAAATGAACCTTTTCTCCAGCTGTCAACCAACAGCTATATCAATAAAAGCTTTATATGAGTCGCACAAAAGGTTTTTACCTCAAGCATTATCATAATGTCCTTCAAAAGGTCGGCAACACAAAGCATCATGCCATAAGTTCACACTTCAAGAATCGTTAAATAATGAACATTTACTAGATCTTGTGAAGGATGAATTTCCCACAACTTTCAAGAATAAGAGAGCATATCTTTTATTGCCTACATGCCATCCCAACTTTTTAATGTAGGTTGGAGACATCATCTATACACCAAATTGTCTAATATCCTGATAGCTCACAGTGGAGATGCTTTAATTAGTATTTTCTCAGAAGGTAGAACCTTTGTCCATCATCTCTACAGGCCCAAGGCTAATAAACATAATAAAAATCTTCTCAAAAGAAATTGATCTATTAACATCTCTAGCTTAACAAATGTATAATTTTGAACCTTATCATACTCATTTCTTTGAAGCCATCCCGGCTTAAAGAATAACTAGTTTGTATGCATGCACTATGCTCGTGTACGATAATTTCATTACGCACATCATTGTAAAGAATCAATAATAAAGTCAATAACTGTCACTGGGTGGACAGATAAATACTTGACATTGTTTTCTTTTTTTACCACTATGAATTATTCTAGAAAGCAAACACTAAATGAACATTTTACTACTCTTTCAATAACTTATCAGAGTATTTATTCTAAAATTTAGAAAAAAAAAAAAAAAGATATGGAAGAAGATGGAATTGATTGTTGCCTTGTAGGAACAATTACAGAATTTCACCAAGTGCAATTTTTAGTATAAAGCAGGAATCCATTAGAGTTGGATAGCGATGTGAGGTGCAGAACAAATAAAACCAGTGATG
Organism: Eucalyptus pauciflora; assembly: GCA_007663325.1. Taxonomy (NCBI): domain Eukaryota; kingdom Viridiplantae; phylum Streptophyta; class Magnoliopsida; order Myrtales; family Myrtaceae; genus Eucalyptus; species Eucalyptus pauciflora. The sequence goes on from VMYD01000275.1 coordinate 514,936, forward strand.
CAAGTAAAGCAACCAATGCAAACGCCAGTGGCTCTTCCAAGGTGAAGTGTGACAAAAATGATCCAGAAATGTAAAATCACAGAATCTTCCTGCTTTCACAAAAAACCCCCTTTTATTGGGAGGGGTAGTTACCTCACAGCAGTCTTGCAGAATGCAAGATGACTACACTACATGCGCTGAAAATATTAAATACACACTCTATCAACAGAGGTCAGTAGATGAGTAAAAGACTGATAATTATCAAAAGAAGCATGTTTCAAGCAACTATTCCATGTCTAGAGTGCATACCCAAGAACTCCCTGCCATTTAAGGCATCAACCCATGTCTCCACAGCATCATAGAGGGCAGCACGTTCATCAGTAATATTGTACTTCTTCTTCAGGTTCTTGGATACAAAGTACATCGCAGCCGCTCCAGCATATTTTACTGTAATTTTCTCGGTGAAGCTGAAATTACCTGGAATCACAGAACATTTAAATCTAGATGCCAATACAGCCATTTCTACAGTAAGATTCTTACAACAAAATGAAAAATATTATCGACCATATTTTTGCAAATGGATAGATGACACTAAACACCCACCTTGTACATGTTTCAAAAGCAATACCAATATAATGAACTTTAAGCATTCGACATTACAAACACCAAAACAACCAAATTGGATTTGAAAGATTGCAAATCACCTAATCAGCAAATCAACAAAACAAGTCCTTTTTCCCTCACACTCCCTAAAATATATATATATATATGCAGCATGATCATGTGTAACAAAACTAAACACATTTAACAACTCAAATGGTGACATCACCTCAGCAGGCCAGAGCACATAAAACATATCACACCATTACAATATGTCCGTATATCACGTTTCAGCTTTCTAAGGCATAATAAATCAACAATTTAAGCCAATCCAAGCCCGTGACTTCATTTTATGTATTTATGATCACATTATGATGATTATTAACATTATGATGATTATTACATAAACATATCTACCTTTTATATGTATTTGAGCCAATTATCATATGGTCATATTTGAGCAAAACAACCCCATGAAACTGATCCGAAAGGCAGGTACCATTGCATTAGTTTTGCAATCATGCAATGACGCTTACATCTCATTTCCAAATTATGTGTATTCCACCTATCTACATCATTTGGAGTTAATTCCACCAGAACAATATTAATCATAGACAAGAACCCTAGATGGAATTCCTTCAATAAAACAAACTGAGAGGAGATATATTATCAGAGAGCCAAGCTATATAATGCACTAGTACAGCAAAACAAATGGCAGATTTTGACAGCGACTGAATTGGCATGGCTTTTACTCCATGGAATCAATTTCAAATGCATCCATAATAACACCAATAAAAAATACCAATGAGAAATCACAAGCCAAAGAAAAATCATGCGATTGGCTCCGTCATTCATCTCCACGTATAAACTACAACCTCTTCGGCATTGATCATGTAGAAACTTGCATAAAACAGTTTGATGACTCGCTCTAGTTATCCAGCAATTACTGTTATATGTAGTCTTGCCTGCTAAACACTCTCCTGTTTTATATACATGAGCTGTTGCGGAGATGAGATGAAGAAGCATTTGTTGCCCTCCTAGTGAAAGCAATAAAAAATATATCCACCTATTCTACCAGATGAGCAAAGCATAAGACTTATCAATCATCTTCTTTTGCTGCCAAACTTATTAATCATCTCGGTGAGGGAAGTAAATCGAAATATCAGTCATGACTTCACATCAAATCATAGGCATGTCTTACCATTGCTTGTGATATAATCAAATGACTCAAGAGCCTCGGAGGTATTCCTGTAGATGTTTGGTGATAAGACATGCACCAAGTGATTGTCAACCCATCTGTAGTTAGAACAAAATGAGCACAATCATTAACTCTTGGCATAATATCGGAAGTTTTTAGACTCATACTGCATCTTAAAGCACAAAGATGAAGCCCCATTTGATCTGGCTGGTATTAAGCAAATAACCAATGCACACGATTTGGATGGCATGCAAAAGATGTGCAATTTCCCACATCTGAATTAACAAGTCAATATTTCTTTACAGTCTACAATTGACATGGGAGACTTTATGAGTGTAGGTGTATCATCGACAATAACACATTATGTCATAATATAGAAAAAGGAGACTACCTCCGCCACTTTCTCTCTTCATCATCAGCATCTTATGTGGCTGGTTTGGCTGACCTTTCAGGAAGAATTTTTCAACCCAGCTTGTCAATGATATCTGCATGATTCAAATTTTTCACATAAGTTACGATTATAATGGCACTCAAATGTAACAAGGGGCTCTTGGGCTGAATAACATTGAAAAATATCCTCAATGAACATAGTTTTCTAGAGTTTTCTCACTGAGCATTTAAAGGTAGACAAATTCAGGAATTTAGGTTGTGGCAACAAAAGGAGAGCACAGAACCTGATGAGTCGACTAGCTGCTCGCCATCCCCCATGAGTATAGGAACCTTCTTGTAATCGGACCATTTTATCTCTTTCTTACTAATTGGATTGACTTCAACAACTTTGTAGGGTATGTCATAATAGTCCAAAAAAGTTGAGATTGACAGAAAACTTGAACTCAGTATAAAATGAAAAAGAACAGAAAAATTGAACAGAAAACTTGAACCCAGGCCATGATAATAGATTTGTCTCCGTTGACTTCATTTTGTTCCTCAGGTAATGCTTTGAACTTCTTTCATTCTTTCCGCTTTCATTTGTTAACTGCCGGGATTCATTCTTCAATGTACAGTAAGTTTTCTTGGGTTCGGGTAAGTTTTTGGTTTTCAAGGCATCAATTTTGATTCTGCTCCCTCAATTCGATGCATAATACAAACTGATCTTGGAACTCGAGTCTCTAGCTCACTTTGAAAGCCAGAAGATGAAATTTATTGGATTGTTAATTGACGGGAATTGCGCTGCTGTCTTCTCTTCTCGATCGGCTCATTCCACATTGAGATTTGACATGTCTTACCCTCTGGCAGATTGTTTGCAGTTGCCGATGATATCTCCTGCTTCTTCCAAGGACACATAGAGAATGTAGCTCTTCTTAGGCAGCAATACGGATGGAACAAAACCGCTAATGAGGTCATCATTGTCATAGAAACTTATAGAACTCTGAGGGATCAGAGGCCTTACTCTGCTGATCAAGTTGTGAGAGACATCAGCAGGAAGTTTGGTTTTGTGCTCTTCGACAGCTCTTCTAAAACTGCTTTTCAGGCCTCTGTGAGTAATAATAATGTTCATTGGTTTCGTTCTGGGATATCGCTCTCAATCTCTCCCTCCACCTGCGATCTATATCTAATCCTTTCTGCTCTCTGAATCATGCAGGATGTTGATGGAAGTGTTGCTTTCTGCTGGGGAAGTGATTCTGGAGGCAATCTGGTTCTCTCGGATGATGCAGAAGTCGTGAATATGGCTGTGGGAAATCTTTCCCACCATTCCCTCAAGGTAATTATTTTTTCGGATTGTTGATGCAGCTCCACTGGAGTTCGGTCCATGCATTTCAATGTGAAAAGTGAGGATGAATGAGCTCTGCTGATATTAAGTAGAGTTCAGAGGAGAATGTTATCTTGTTGGGTGACATCATATTGGAAAATTTGGCTCCAAACCTAAATTTATAATTATGGTGAAAATGGTGTTCTTTACCTGTATGCATGTTTTGATTTGTGCATTTTCACCTAAAATGTTGCTCTTCCAATGGTTTTCGAGCGCCAAATCATTCACCTTTTAACGTTGCATTCTTTTCCAACTCAGGATGCTACTTCACCAGCTCTGGAGGTTTGAGGAGTTATGAGCACCCACCGCATGAGGTGAAGCCGGTTCCTGGGGTGGACAGCTCTGGCCATGTGTGTGGCGCCACATTCAAAGTGGATGCGGAGACTAAGGACTCCAGCATGCCTAGAGTTGGGAATGCTGCGAACCGGTCCTCATTCTACTGAGTCGTATGGTTTATGGCCCTTTTTTGGAAAGGCCTTTAGCTATTGGAGGGGCTTCTGTTGCCAATAACCCAGTCACGCTTTCTCATACATTGAAAAATTTTCAGCTCTAATGGTTGGTTACTCTATGTTGAGAGTTTGAGATGACATTGTATTATGCAGCTGTATATCTTGCTTATAAAACCAAGCCTTTACAGAACCTGATCATGCTTTGTGAAGTAATATCTTTCTGGCATTTCATTTAGCCATCATGCAGAGTCTATTCACTGTCATGTTTTCTTTTTACTTAGATGTCTATTGCGAAATTGTTCTCTCCATTTGTAAATTAGTCCGGGACTACATTGTTATATGAGGACAAATGTGAACTATAAAAACTTGGAGCATGCTGGTCCTCGGATGGAAATCAAGTTTACACGATACCTTACGGCACGTTAGATATTAAAGGCTAAAGCAGTAAACTCTCGTGCAATTTTAAAGGCAGTCAAAAGGACCTTGACGCTTGTTGATACAAACTTAACATGAAGGAAGATAGAGATAGCTTTCCATACTGCAGATTAACTGGAAAAAAAAAAAAAAACACTTTGCCTAGCCATCTCGGTAGGAGAGACCTCTTTAGTCCTTCGCATTGGTTATGCCCCCTGTTGTTATCTGAAAAACATGTGTTTATCAAGTTCAACATCGATTAAATAAATCTCAGTCTCATCCTATTGACATATGAGCTCACGCTGAAATTTCTTACATAAGTGATGGTTTTGATAGATGTGCCGTCTACATAGCACAGGCTGCACAACTAACCTACTAGTCCTGCTTAAAAAAATTCTCCATATCCACTTCTTTTTGTTTAATAACTCTGCACAAAATTCGTATTCAACGTGTTCATGGATCTCCACACAACATCAAGTATACTGTAAGCACCATGCTTAAATCAGGTCTCCACCTATCTATATGTAGCCTCACTATCGACTTAGCTTCAGCTTCGGGTAGGTTTGGGGCATAAAACACCTTGCAGACACGCTGATTCCCTCTGACTTTCCCAAACATTAACCCTGTTGTGGCTGCATGAGCCAGAACATGCCCGCCTGCAGGTTTCATTGGGTCTGATAACACACCTCTGCCTGGATCAGCTACGACTGCAACAAATAAATCAAAGACAAAGTCTTAAAAATAATAAAATCCTTTTCCTATGTCATGGACTGCAGCTACTGTATGCATCACCAGTTTACACCAAATAGCTGGTTCTTGAGATTTACAAGAATCAGTATGAGCTTAGTACAGTCCCTAAAATGCTATTTGTCAATGTGCAACCATCAAGGGCTAAATTGAATAACAACTTTTAATGGGTGCAGGACTACGTGGGAGAAATGAGATGTGATGCATTACCTTGATTGGCCACATAAACTGCCACGTTAGATTCCTCAGCTATCTTAATTAAACGTGAGACATTTGTGCCAATTTTTGCTGCAATTCGGAATTCATTAGTGTCAAACCAGATAAGCTGCAGAATTACAACTTGCATGATTTGATGGTTTCAGGATCAACCTGGGGCTCTGCAAGTTCTCTTGCAGTAAAATCCACTCGGAAGAGAGCAATCACCGAATCCACAATCTGAAAAAGGCACTCACCATAGATCAACCATCCACAGCTCAGAAAATCCGTAGGGTTTGATTCTCGAGCAGTGTCTTACCAGTTATTTGAATGGTTCTTCAGACATTTTGGCAGCCAAACCAAGGAGCAAGTTGTGCTGATGCTCAGAAGTAGAGGCACGGGCATAAATGATCTTCAAATTCATGGAAAGTCTAGATTACAGCAAGTACACTAGCCAGAAAAGTAGAGTTGCCACGAGTATAGAAAGCATTGCTTACATTATCGAAGACTGCAGGTGTACTAAGTTAAGAAAGTGCACATGCGCTTACATGGACAGACGACGATTATGAAACACAAGTAGCTTTGGCGAGGTCAAGAAAAATATAGACAGATTATAATAGGATACAAAGTTCCTACCACGTCGATATAAGCTACCTTGCCATTTCCTCCTCTCATGTGAGTTGGCAGCTGAAAATATTTTACGACCATGGAAACCACAAACCATTAATAAAGAATGATTGAAAACGGGGGTAAATACTGTTGTAGGATTTGCAAATAAAGTAGAGTATCTTCAAGCATCACATTCAACTAATGATCAACCCAAGTCCGAGTCCGACTATGATTAAGGCTTTTACTCGGTTGTGACATAGTACAAACTCTTCTGGCCTTTTTCCTGCTTGGTTTGAGCCATTGTATATGTGTTCCAGTATACTGACTGCAGATTACAGAAAATGAATGCCATACTTCCAGAATCACCTAACACACACATTATGATGCCAAGATCACCCACATCTTTATACTTCATAGAAATTCAATCATTATGTTACTATTTGGCATTGTTCATCTGAACAAAAAATGCAACAGAAGTTCAAGACAGAAACCTAATATCCAATTCAGACCAACCTGGGAAGTAACACATAGGGTATATGCAAGCTGGTTTTCCCAGACCTGAAGTGACGTCAGCAACATTTTCTGAGAAAGCTAATTAATAAAAGCAACTGAAAGTTCATCAAAGGTAACGTTATTGGACTGTGATTTTCACCCAGGTTCGCCAAATGCTTCCGTCATTACCGGAGTTTCAATACCACCTGTAAACATTGCCAAACCAGTGAAATTTGTTTTCGTTGAAACGCATGGATAAAAAGACAGAGCCTGCAAAAGAAAGTCTGTTACCGCCTAAAAGCTTATCGAGGGCTTGACTTCCAGAAGTCGATTCTCTCCACATTATTCTTCACTTCGCTGGATTTGAGCGAATCAGAGTCGTCCTTCAACGAAGACTCGAGCTCAACCATCGTGTTAAACTCTATGTTTTCTGGTGAATGTAGAATGACAGGACAAAAGCATTTCCTAAATGATCAATGACAATCCAGCGTTCCGACAGTCTTTACTGATGAGTTAAGCTTGGGACATTCGTTATTAATCCAGCTATGTCACGAATACATAGAAAATAAGACGTACGATGGTGCAATTCCAAGGTCACGTAACATAAGGAAGGCTGGAATTGCTCTCGTATGCTCAGAAGACAAAAACTGAAAAGTGAAAACTACTGCGCGCGCAGGAAATCACAGCAAGTTCGAGAGAAAGCTCGAGATGTAAATCACGATAATCACGGCCATAGCTTCATCGAACCATTCGCATCTCAATTTTAACTTTCAGAACACGGATCAGAAAATCACGATAATCATCTCAGAATCAAAGGACGCACCGAAACTCATTACGAAAGCGATCGGATGAACAGAGAGGAGTTGCCTACACTCTGTTTTGCCGTAACTCACGTTTGTTTTGTCGATCGTTTCGAGCAGGTCTTCTGCTCCGTCGTCGACGTCCTCTCGTTCCACGATCTTCTGCTCTTCGGCTCTGAACATCAACGAGCGAACACGAGACGAAACTCAGAATCATCATCGCAGGCGATCGCGCCGCGGAAAGGGACATGAGGTGAAATCAAGCGGAGCTTCGTGAAACTCAGTTGAGAGACAAAAGCATCTTCGACGACGATGGAATTTCGCTCTGCGCAGGAGGAGAAACTCTCGAATTTTTTTTTGCAGATTTTGGAAACGATCGGAAATTGGAGGCAATCTTATATACATATACAGAGGCGGGAAGCGGAGGGGAATGGCTCTCGGCTTATTTTTCTTTTCTTTTCTTTTAAGAAAAAGAGGTTTGACTGAGCTTCGTTATTCTGAGGTTTGACTGAGATTTAATGGATCTGTTTTAAGAATTTATCAGATACACTACTAAAGAGGTAGAGGAAAATATTGGTTTGATTTTTTTTTCTTTTATTTCGCATTAAATAACTCAGTTTTTTTTTATTTAGCTTGGTTTTATATTTATCTTAATCCTATTCGGCTTATAATTTTTTTAAATTGGATTGAATTAAGTTCTTCTTAGAAAAGGAAAAGAATCGATCCATACTGTGGTCAATACTTGGTTTAGTTGCATTATGTTCAAACTCCACGCTTATTGCTCACAGAATTAGGAAAATATCAATGAACAATTGAGTTATCTGGAATGACTTGCTAAGAACTTGCTCGTGATCAGTTTGGGTACACATCCTAAAATTTGTAACTTGGTGATTCAATAAAAGGTGATGAACATGGAGCATGTGTTTTCTTTTGTTGAACACGGAGCACATTTAATGTCTAAAAGTTGATTTGTGGTTTGACTCCAACTTACAAAATAAGCAAATCATACTTAAAATATAGAACCATCACTAATCTTAGACATATTTTTTCTTATGTTTTTTCTAAAAAAATTGTTCTTTTACATAAGTTTTTAATCGTATGTAAAACGAGAGAAGACGTTCGACCGTTTACAAATACAAGATACAATGTTTGATTTTGATATGGTTCGATTTTTTTTACTAAAATTTATTATGTTTTTAAATTGGATTTCTGATGTAATCTCAAATGCCTCAATCTTATAATTAAAAAAAAAAAAAGCACAAGAATATCGCCATTTATAAGACCCTCAAGCTCTTTTAATTATTTAAATCAAAATATCATCTCCTTCACGACGAGAAACGCAAAAACCAAAACGACAATCCGTTCCGTTTCTACCACCCATTCCCTCTTCTTCGCGCCCCGCTTCTTCTTCTTCTTCTTCTTCGTTCTCCGCACAAACCCCGCCTGAAATCCCAACCAGCTTCCCTCGAAGTCGAGACTGATGCTGATCGAGTGATCCGAGAGAGTTGGTAATCGCGCATTTACGGCGATCTTCTCGAATATTTTTGTCTTGGGCTCTTGTTGTTCCTCGTTCCATTGCACGTAAGCCGTTTGATGTTTGCACTGAGTGAGAGGCATTTGCTTTTGTTGGGCTTGTTTCTTGAATTTGGAGCGACGCATTACCATCTTGACATGACCCGTCTTCAAATCATTGGTAAAACAGTGGCTTTCTCGAATGAATGAAGTGCGGCAAGAGAGTTTGGTTGCTTTGTCACCTCACCAGTGCATTCGCCTACCCTGAGAGGAAACTTGAGTTTTGGCGACATTTTACTTAGCTGGTCATGGCGTAGATCTATGACCACCAGCAAGAGAGTGCAAGATAGGAAAAAGGACAAGAGGGTCCATGATCTCGAAATTGCCACTAAGAAGCAAAAGTGGTGTCAAAGATGTTGGTTTTGATGGATATGTTGAAAAAGGAACCTGAGATGATAATCCCTGTGAGATCACTGGATCTATAGCCAAGCAAACGGTATAGTGGATTTTATTCAGAAGTCACCAAAACTGTTTTGAGTTGTACAAGGATCAGAAGGGGGTATTGTGGTTTGGAATTGACTAAAGAAGCTGAAGACTCGTTAGAGGAAGAGGAGAGATTGATTAGGGCACATTCTGGCATGGCTGTTCAATACGTGACTAGGATGTTGATGATGTCGGTCGATACGGCTTCCTCTGGACAAAATTGCTCATTTCAGGAGAGAGTTTGGTTTGCTAGCTGATTTTAGGAGCAAGTGGGTACACGAGCATCTGCAGCACTTCAAAGTGGTTAAATCTCCAGATGAAGTTGATTATCTTGAGCTCATAGAGTAGAATCCTGCTTGGGCTATCACAGAGTTGGACAAGACCGTATTGGGGGTATCAGAATTTGCCTTTTCATACTCATGATCGCTTTCCCTATCTTTTCCCTTGACGTTTTCTGCCAGTTACAAGAAGGTCTGTAGATATGGAGGGAAGATTGAGCACTTTCAGAAAACGTCTTACTTGACTCCTAATGCTGATGCATGTGGCCTTCAAGCTGGATTGAAAGAATTCAATAAGAGATCCATTGCAGCAATGCACGAGTTACTTAGCTTCACAATGGAAAAGAGGTTGGTAACCAATCACCTCGCGCACTTTTGACAATAATTTGTGATGCCTCAGAAGCTGATGAGAGGGGAAAGAGGCTTAGTGTGTTCTTCAGAGGAGCTTATGAAGGTGTGGAGCTGATTCAGAAATGTCCGCTCATTATTTGGAAGGAAAAAGTCCTAAGCCTTATTGGTTATACGGGGAGGAAGAAAAAGAGAGAAACTTTTATGGACTCATCAGATATGGAAGATAATGATTTTCTAGATGGAGGCATTGCTATGCAGCTTAACCAAATAGAAGCCATCAGTGAATTGGAGGATATTGCAGTTGGAGACAGCTTCTTGATGGATATAGATGAAATTGACAATAAACACAAACCTCATGATTCATTTTAAGGTCATATGTTCTTATTCGAGTTGTCAAGATAACCTGCTTTCCAGTCTTCTTCTTCACTGAGTTCAAAGTTTCAAGTTTTTGTACAGATTTAATTAGACAAACTCTGCTTACATCTATAAACCAAGTTAATTAATAGTGGACTGATCCATCTCATTCCTTGTTAGTCCTAAAAATTGCCACTGGAACTCCTGAAATCAATGATTCAGAAAGAATGTGCAGATAATGCTTTTGGCAATTCTCAGCTCGCCTTGATGCCAGCAAGGACATCAGAAGCAGTCTATTTACAATGACTGGTTCATTCTCAGTTATTGGTCTGACTTAATGAGTGTGGCTGTACTAATCTGCTATTCTGAAGATGAACTTGCCACTGGGCATTCGAATCTCAATTGTTGGGTCAAAGAGATGATTGGGTAGTAGCTACCATGGAGAACACAGCCTCAGCATCTATGATGATTGACACACTCTCTCTTGTTGTTACAAATTAGATGCCCAACTCACCCTGCAGTAATGCCTTGTTCATCACTGTGCATGGATATTCAGGTCCACAATGTCTATAACTGCCTTCTGCAACATACCTTCATTTGCTTTCTATCTGATTGCCTGTTTCATAGCTCTTGTAATTTCTGTTTAAATACTCCATGAATCTATGGCACACTCCTGTTTATGGGTTCTACTAGAGAACTTCCTTTTGTTGGATTTTAGAACCCAACATCAAACAGTAAGTAGTTTTTATTACTCCTTGTTTATGTTGGGCTGTGTTCATGGTTGATTCACTTCAATAACTTATTGTTTCATTGTGAAGAAAGAAATACGGGAACTTTTGAAAATGGCAAGACTGGTTTTTTATTATTATTTGAATGATAGATGGCTTTTCACGGCTTTTGGTTGTGTGACAACGACATTACTAATGTCCATTCTTTCTTATACCTCATAGCATGAACTGCGTTTATGATTTGTTACATGGGCTAGCATCTGCTTGACGCCATTGTGCAGTAAATTTATTTTCCTCCTCAAAAGAAAATTCTTAGCAAACTCACTAGAGATGATACTGAATAATTTGCTTCCAAATGTTGTGACTAGTTTTCTTCTCATGCTCGCAAAAACCATGATATCCAAAAACTCCATGTGACAAATCAAACTGCTATTGTGTAGATAAATATATTGCACTGCATCATTTTCTGGTTTTTTGCTTTATAACAAAATCCAATGGTTGATAGATTTCATTTCTTTTGATTGGGGTGATTAGATCTCTTCTTAAGCCTGACAAAGTCCTACAACCTCTTGATAGCATGCCATGCTCAACGAAGTTCCTGATAGCATATAAGGTTCCTAAGAGTGGTAGATATTAACTTTTTTTCCCTCTTGACTAAGATTTATTAGCATCTTAAATTGAAGTCTGTGCAATGCCAAAGCAAAGACTTACCATTGAATACGAAATTTTTAAGGGAAAGGTCAAGCATCAGTCATAGCTCCAACTAGAGCAATGACAGGAGTAATGTACCATGGAAGTTGAGCATCAACCTCATTTGGAGCAGTACGAAGAATTTCCAGATCTAATTTAATCAAGGAGAAAGAGGAGCATCAATGTTTATTAGTTATAATCACTTAGCTATCATCTTTCGTTACGTGCCAAAAGTATTGCGTCAATTACAACTCAATTCATATAAGATGGTCATTATCTACTTGTTTTAAGAAGGGATAGGAACTTGGTACCAATGTTTTCAAACTTAGGCTAGTTAGAGAACCAGTGAGGTTGCCAGTTTGCAATCCTAGCGATTGGACTAGGGGTGAATCAGTGATTGTGTCAGGAGCAAACAATTATAGATATGTAATACCGTCAATTGCTCATGAACACATGAATCGTTCGGCCTTAATGGTAAAGTAAAATGTTGGTGATCCGTGGAATTGAGTGCTTGAGTCCCTTCATGTGCAACAGTAGCCAAAAGCCCAGTTCTATACCCGTGGGATTCTAAAACTAGGCAGATCCAATTTTGAAAATTGGTACATTTTCAAACTGGTTCAAACTAATTTAGGCCAAACCACCTATACATACTTTTTTAGTTTTGGGTGAATAGATGAAGGGGAAAGCAGTGGAATTGGCCAAGAAAAAGGGGCAAGAATGATTTATGATCGAATGATTGCATAAATTCTAAAGGAAATCAACATTGACAACTCTCCGAATGGGCTTAACATATAGCCACTAAAATCTTTTTGCAACGGGCCGAAATTGACAAACTATTTAATATTCTCTTTCACATGAATATCGTGTAAAAAAAATATAAATTATTGGATAATGACGCATAAGTATCCAAAATTTTATTTCATTCAGTCAATTACCTCAATTTCTTGAATATAGGTTAAGTCCTCTATTAAATCACTAACAAAAAATATTGATATCATACTAATGTTGTTAAATAGTCGTTGATTGCCCACATTGGCGTTTGCTACAATATCTTGATATGCTGCCACATGGGTTGAGATATATAAGACACTACGATTATCTAAGTCAATACTTTTTCTTTCCACATCACTAAATATACAAGGTAAGCAAATCGTGTAATCAAAATCACATGACATGACGATTAATTTAGTGAATACCTCAAATTGAATCAAATTTGAAAAAGTGAGATACTTGATTGAAAAAAAAGAAAAGTTTAGGTACTCTATTGTAAAACAAGCAAAAGTTTTGATAATTTCGATGTCATTATTCTCAACTTCTAAGCTGCTCTAAGAAAAACATCTCAAGAAAAATGTTGTCTACAAAGGTCATTGTAATTTATAAGGTGGCAAAGTTGGAAATAGTCACCATAGTGGTGGTGCTACCGGCAACAACAACGCCATGGCCGTGCTTCAATCGTGCTCTATCTTGGCCCTTTCCTTCTTTATTTCCTTTTTAAACTTTTTTGCTCTTTCTTCTTGTCAGTTTTTCTCTTTGCTTTTTTATTTTCATTTGTTGAACTCAAATTTGAAAAGATACAATAGAGATTAATGAATGAAAAAATCCCAAAATGATTAAACACAAAAATAATTGAAGGAAAATTATGGCATTGTCAATTTTAAGCAAGACTTGTAGCATCCGAAAATTATATTGGTAATGGCAAGAAAGACATACAAAGTCCTTGTCTTTTTGGCTTCCATTGAAGTTTCTTTCCCACTAACATAAAAGCATGCAAAAGTCTTGATCTCCGTGCAATCTATTAAAGTTTCTTTCTCATCGTCAAAAGACGTGCACAATCAAATGACATGCAAAGTCTTGATCTTCCTTAAATATATTAGTTTATTTCCCACCATCACTGTTTCACTTTTGCTTCACTTTCCACAAAAACGAAAATGACATCCTTAGTAGGTGAAAGTCCTCATCTAAAAATGATAATTTTAGTAGGTGAAAGTCACGATCTTCTTGGACTTTATGGTTTTCTTTTCATTTGCTCACCATCACTTTGTTTCGCCATAACTTCTACAGTGGACTGATTCGCTCATGGCCATTAAAGACATCTTTCTTGGTTCCTTCTTTCGGGTTCTGTTCAACAAAGTTGAGTTCTCTAGCGTTGGACTATGTGTAAAGTGATGGAATCAGCATCACCTTGCTCAGTATGTACATCAATAATTTTGTTATATTCTTTCATGTAATTCGATCTTAAATATTTGAATTTTTTCTATCTTATAAACAAAGTTTTGCCAAAAAATTCAAACCTTGATATGTTTCTCTCTTTCCATGTAAATGTACATGAGTATGATTTCCTCATATTGTATAAATAACTTTTATGAATTAATAATTTGAATTTTGCAAAATCTTTTGATGTTAATCTTTAAATGCAACTAGTATGCACTTTGCTAGTTTTATAAAATAAAACTATCTTCTAATCCATTTATATGAAAATGGTCAATATCATTCTTCCATTAATTCAAGTTTAGGGACAATCCAAGGACTAAATTGAACATATGCAAAAAGTTTAGGGATCAAATTGAACAAATTAAAAATTTAAGGACGACATTGCACATTGAGTTAAAGTTTAGGGACTACATTATACGTTGAGTTCAACGTCAGGGACCATTTGCATCATTTTCCCAAGAAAATATAGTTAACATGGTTGATTGTTTTCAACTCCAATCTCATAAGTTGGTATACTTGAACCAAATATGAGTGCCTACATAAAAAATAAAAAAATAAATTAAAATTAAAATTAAAATTGACAAATGCACTAATCTAATTTGGTACATGGAGGCCTCAACTGCAAGCAATATCGATCTTCCGTTTTTCTTTTTTCACAAAATAAAAAATTATGGAATCCGCGAAGTTATTGACTATTAAAAGAGAAAAAAACATATACGATACTAACCATAACGCGGTGAAGAGCACCAAAATTAAATGGATGAGGAAGTATTTCACTATTGTTGAAATATGTGTACAACTTTACAACTATCATTAACAATCGCCTTGTATATATAAAAATATCTCTTGGCACATATATATGATTTGATGGCGCCTTGTTTCAAGCATTTGGGATCTGGCTGAATAAGGAAAAGAGAGAGACAATCAAAGGAGGCGCTTATTCGATTTTACATATGTGTGGTTGAAGCAAACCCTTCATAAAAGAAACATCATCAATTTCATTCTGAATCTATGGCTTCCAACAATATTCGAATTGACTAAAATAAAACCAGATCATGAGGTGCTTGAAATTTCTTACCTATGAATTGGCAATCAAGTATCTAGAGTTTTTTTCATTCAATCAATTACCTCAACATTTCAGATATGGGTCAACGCGAGACCTCCATTGAATCGTGAACAAAAAATGTCTATATAACATCAATGCTATTAAGTAGTCGTTAACTGCTTATATTGGCCTCCAATATATTCATTATGGTATCAATTTTGTCTCTTGCGGATCAGACCAGGGATTCCAGATGATATCAATTAATCTCTCGAAAAGTTGGAACAAATTATCTACAAAAAATATTATTTAGGCAAATCAGATGTAATTGGTAAAGAAATCATAGTAAGGTTTTAAATTATGTGTGCCCGTACAATTACATGTGATGATAATACTATTAATATGATATCCAACCGAACTAAAACCAAGTACTAAGAAAATTTTTATATTCAGTCAAATGTTTGATAATCCACTAAAAATTTTCAAGTGTTAAGCTTGAATTTTTATGATCGAATGATTAGAAAAAAATCTAAGTGAAATCAACATTGAGAAACTTTGTAGTCTTCCAATGTGCTTGACATTTAGCTATTGAAATCTTTTGGCATGTGAAATAAACAAAACTATCTCCCGTTTTCTTTCACACGAAAGAATGAATAATCTTACAAAGGAAAATTATTAGAGGGAGACCAAGCAATGAATCGAGAGGATGAGTTTGTGGAGCAAATATTGCGTAAACAAAAGTATGTTTGAGATTTGAGCCTAAACCAATGATTTTGTGATAAACTCTTTGGGACAATGACATTACAAGTACTTGAATTATTAGCCCTTTCACAATTAGGCCCCTAAAGTTTTCTCGTTCAATCAATTATCTCAATTTTTCATGGGGGCCAATGTGAGGCCTTCGTTAATATTGCAAACGAAAGATGTTGGCATGTTGCCAACACCATTAAACAGCTGTTAAATGTCCATATAGGTGTCCAATATGGCATCTTGAGATGTTGTCACATCAGTAAAGACATTCGATGCTGAGATTATCTAAGTCAATACAAACTTTCTCTCCACATCACCCAATCCATAGGGTAAGCGAATCGTGTCAATGAAATCATTATGATGTGGCAATTTTTTAACAAATGCCTCAAATTGAGACAAATTTGAAAAAAGAACAAACAACAGAGATTAATCCGAACATAATGCATGCAAGTTCTGCTAGTAATGGAAAAAGAGACGTTCTCATGGGGATCCATGAGGGGGATGTGAAAAGCGAAGCAACAAACTTCAATTTGTGTCCTGCAAAAGTCTTGGCCTTCCTGGAATTTAATGGAGTTTCTTTGCCATTGCCTCTTTTTGTCTTTTGCTTCACTTTCCAGACAAAAAAATTGGAGAAATTCTTTGAATATTACCACACAAGCACTCGTGGACAAACAGTATTTTTTATTTTTATTTTGATTCCGCTAACCACTAATGTGCTTGTGAAAAGCACCCAAAATTAAATGGATGACAGAGTGCTATAGCCTTGTCCTAAGAAAGCATAATTACGACTTCAGTATTTTGACAAATGTATATGACTTTACGAAAAATTATCCAAAAAATCCATAAATCTATTACATGACGACCACTTTAATTCTAAATTTTGATAAGCTGTCACGTCAACTAAGATATATTAGATGCTAATATTGTCTAACCCAACACACTTCCTCTCTACTCATCACTTATTATGTTTAAATTTTGCTGGGCAAGTGAGTCTCATTAGCAAAATCATATAGCATGACAAGTTATTTAGCCGATGCCTTAAATTGAGCCAATTTTGAAAAATTGAGGTTCGTGATTGAAAGAAAAAAACTTGAGATATTCAATTGTAAACTGAACAAGAGCTTAGGTACTTATGACGTCATTATTCTTAACTCTTAAAACGCTCTAGGAATAAAATCTCTGGGAAATGTTGTCTATGAAGGTGACATTAAGCAGCGCTGCTGATGGTAATGGCTTGGCAGTGGCCGAGGGACGGTGGTGCGCTCTCTTGCCCCATTCTTGCTTTTATTTTATTTTTTCCTTCTTTAACTTTTTGCCCTTTTTTTTTTTTTTGTAAGGTAAGAAATAAATTGACTTTTAACCAAAAAGCTATACAGCAAGGGTTAACGGCATCAAAAACTTACACTCATGATGACAAACAAGTCATACCAATGGAAGGGTGTCGAGAATTTCTTCGTTTTCTTTTTATCTTTGCTTTTTTAAATTATTTTATCGAACCTGAATTTCAAAATGAACCATGGAAAGCTAGAAATAATTCTAATAGACAAATACAAGAGAAATTACTGAATGAAAAATCACAGTAATATTAAGCATGAAAAGAGTTGGACGAAAATTTTGGTGGGTCGATTTTTAAGCATGGCATGTAAGTGGGGAAATTGTACCGGTAATGGAAAAACAAAGGCTTTCACATGGGGATGAAGGAGGAGGGATGCGAGAGGTGAACCAACAAAGCCAATTTGCGTCCTGTCCTGCAAAGTCTCTGTCCTTTTCATTTGCTCTCTTTTGCTTCTGCTTCACTTTCTAGACAAAAAGTACCTGATATCCAGTAAAGTCTTGGTCTTCCCACGTGTATGGTTTATCAACATGAACAAAGCACGTTGTGTCCTTGAGTTAGATAAATACACTCCTTTTTTTCCAAATCAAGACTTTTGGCTGTCGTCTGAAAGAGAGGGCCTTTTCTGGTGGGCATCCAAATCAGAGGATGAGAGGTGATATTTCTTCACATGACCAACTTAGAAGGCACGCATATCTTCATAAAAAATTTATAGCTTACGAATGTTTTGTTGGTTTTTTTTTTTTTTTTTAAATTATAGGTTCTTATGTGGCAGCTATAGTGCTAAAAATTTGCAACAAAATGAACAGTAATGATCTACTAAAGGGTGCTGAAGTAGTTGCTGATGACCGTGAATCGCTTAATAGGAGAATTGTGGTCTTTTAAATTGAAAAGGCTAGCCCAAAAGCAACTTGCTTGATGGATTAGTTGGTGATTTCTGAATTGTTTACTATTTCTTGAGTAAAATTAAGCAACTTGCTTGATGGATTTGTTGGTGTACCTGACTCTTCCCAAAGCACGTGTTTTGGTTCCCCTGATCAAACAGTCAAAGTTCGTTGTCTTTAATGACTTGCAAATGTATAATAGAAAGGAAGATGCCAACGTTAGGTGGATCGTCAACATTTATTTCAGTTGGTGCAAGTTGCACAAAGATATTTATTTGTCAGTCGTATTAATTGTGGTTGCTTCATTCAACGCTAGGCAAAAAAAAGGGTCAGGCATCGCCAAATAACAATGTACAATGTACTAGATACACTCTAGGCATCACACTTACGAACAAGAAAGTCATGCAAAGGACCACAATTCTCCTATCAAGCGGTTCTCGATCATCAACTACTACGTCAACACCCTTCAGTAGATCATCGTTGCTCGTCTTGCTGCGAATCTTTAGCACTATGAGTGCCACGTAAAAGCCTTCATTGATTGCATATTCACAATGACACATCAAACAAAGACATTGAAATTATAAGGTTGCAGAGAATGTATGGATTAAGAAAAAAAAATGCCTTGATCTTCGTCTTTGTTTAATGTTTTTGGTAGGTGAATGTCTCTGTCTTCTAGAACTAAATAGTTTTTTTTTCCTCTCCATTAGCTTACTTCTGCTTTACATAAGAGAGAACTAAGCAAAAAGATATGAAAAATTCATTAAGTTGCGGACAATTTCAACTGTTGCTCATGAGTTCCTAAATTGAAAGATTTAACTTTAAAAAATATGTACACACTAATTATAAGCCGACGCTTGAGCATATACTTTTGTTGGTTTGGGTGAGGAGGTCAAAGGGAAAGCAATGGAATTGGCCAAAAAGGGGAGCAAGAACAATACCTTATCTTTCGACTTTTTATGATTGAAATTACTCGAGAAAGAAATCAACGTCGAGAACTTTATAGTCTCTAAGTGTGCTTGACATTTAGCCACTGAAATCTTTTTGTAATGGCATGAAATTAACAAAACTTTTTCCTATTCTCTTTTACATGAAAGAATGACAAATCTCAATATAGAAATTATTAAAGTGAGACCAAGCAGTGAATCAAGAGATTAAGTTTGTAGGACAAATATCACGTAAACAAAAGTATGGTTAAGATTTGAATCTAGACCAATAATCAGTATGATAAATTCTTGGATATTGACACACAAGAATCCGAACTATTACCCTGGTTTTGTAATCAAGTGCCTAAAGGTTTTCTTGTTCAATGGGTGAAGGCCTTCATTAAAACCACAAATTGAAAAAGTAGATATGACAATAACGCTATTGGATAGCCATTAACTGTCCACATTGACATCCGATATGATATCTTGAGATGTTGCACATTAGCATAGACATATTGGATGCTAAGATTATTTAAACCAACACCCATCCATTATCTCTTCATCACCCAATCCATAGGTTAAACGAGCCACGTTAATTGTTATGCTTAATTTCTATTGAGTGAGCAAGTCATGTCATGTCAACAAAATCACATAACATAACAAAATAATTTATTAAATGGATGCCTTAAAGTGAGCCAAAATTGAAAAAAATGAGATGCTTCATTGAAAAAAAGAAGTTTATAATATGAACAGAAGTTTAGGTATCTACGGTATCACACCCTAACTCTTAAACCACTCTAAGAAAAACATCCCAAGAAAAATATTGTCTCCGAAGGAGACTATAAGGTGGCGACGTTGGAAATGTCAACCTGGCGGGGGTTCGCAACAGCGCCGCAGAGACCGTGGAACGGTGGGGCTCTCTCCTGCCCATCCCTGCTTTTTCTTTTCTTTTTTAGCTTTTCTTTAACTTTAATTTTCCTCTTTGCTTTTTTTTTCCCTGTTTTATTGAAATTAAATTTGAAAAGATACACGAAAGTCTAGAGATAATTCTAGATTTATGAATGAAAAATTACTATATGAATGAACAGGAAAAGAGTTGGACAAAAATTATTGCATTGTCAATTTTAAGTGAGACATGTCAAGCGAGGAAGTTCTACTAATAAAGATAAAAGAGATATTCACATTGGGACGGAAGACAAGGGATGTGAAAAGTGAAGCAACACAGCCAATTTGTGCCTTGCAAAGTCTTATTCTTCTTGGAATCTATTAAAGTTTCTTTCCCATTTGCTCTTTTTTCACTTTTGCTTCACTTTCTAGACAAAGAAGGCGCATGATACTCAATACATTCACCGGGGATATTCTCTCAATATTACAAAACAACCATTTGTGGACAAAAAACAGTCTACTTTGATTTCTCTAACCTCTAATGTGCATCCTTAAAAGTCTTGGTCTTCCTGGTCTTCACAATTTTCTCTCTCCATTAGCTCACTATCACTTTGCTTCCTCATAACCCTTGTTGTTCTCCACAAACTATAGTGATTGATTCACCATGGCCATTGGAGAGATCTTTTTGGGTTCCTTCTTTCAGTTCCTGCTCAAAAAGTTGGCTTCTATGGTATCGAACTATGCGCAATGGGAAGGAACCGACACCTTGCTCCATAAGTGTGAGGAGATGCTAAAAACAATCAATGCAGTGCTTGATGATGCAGAGGACAAGCAACTTGATGGTGACCATCGAGTGAAGCAGTGGCTGGACAATGTTAGGGACTTGGCCTATGACACGGAAGACTTGCTCGATGAGTTCGAGATCGAAGCTGCTCAAGTCAAGTCGGAGGCAGAATCCAGCACAAGCAAAGGTAGGGTGAAAAGGAAGTTCTTTTCCTTTAGCCAACTGCACTCACCCACGTTTGAAACCAAGTTACAAGAGATCAAAGGCAGGTTTGAAGATATTGTCAACAAGAAGGCTCCTTTAAGCTTGAGAGAGAATGTTGTGGACAGATCTCACTACACCAACAAAAGGCTCCCCAGCACTTCTCTGCCAGAGCCTCAATTTTTCGGTAGGGAGAAGGAAGAAGCGGATATACTCAAATTACTGATAGGTGAAGCCGAAAATGTTGATAGCACACTAAGCATAGTCTCCATAATTGGGATGGGCGGTGTTGGAAAGACGGCCTTGGCTCAACGGTTGTATAACAATGACAAAGTAAGTAATTGTTTCGAGAGGAGAGCATGGGTCTGTGTTTCAGATGTTTTTGATGTTCTTGACATAACAAAGACTATTTTGGGGTCGATCACCAAAGAGCCTTGCAAGGACAAAGATCTTGATAGGCTTCAAACAAAGTTAAAGGACAATCTATCTAGAAAGAAGTTTCTTGTGGTCTTAGATGATGTTTGGAATGTGAAGTACGAAGAATGGACTTCCCTCCTAAAGCCATTTGAAGTAGGGGCCAAGGGAAGCAAGATCATCATCACAACGCGTAACAATTCTATTGTTTGCATAAAAAGAGTTTCGTCATATTCTTTGAATGTGTTGTCTGAAGATAATTGTACCAGCATGTTAGCCTATCATGCTTTGAGGGTAAGAAATTTTGAGGGGCACCCAAATTTGGAAAGAGCAGGCAAGAGAATAGCTGAAAAATGTAAAGGTTTACCTTTGGCAGCAAAGATGTTGGGCGGTCTCCTACATAATAGAGAGAATCCCAAAGAATGGGAAGCTATCTTAAATAACAGAACATGGGATAAAGCGATAGGAAAAGATGGTGAGGTTCTTCCAGCTTTGAAATTGAGCTATTTGCATCTTCCTTCTTGTTTGAAGAGATGTTTTGCGTATTGTGCTATATTTCCAAAGGACTACGAATTTGAGAGGGACGAGCTGGCACTCTTGTGGATAGCAGAGGGCTTTTTAGGTGAAGAAAAGCAAAAAGAGAGTATCTTGAGATTAGGACATGATTGCTTTGATGAGTTAGTATCTAGATCTTTTTTTCAGCAATCCAATGTTAACACATCAAAGTTTTTGATGCATGATCTTTTGAATGATCTAGCAAAATCAATTGCGAATACGACATGCTTTACCTCTGGGGACTCTCAAGTAGTGAGTACTAAAGAGAAAGCTCGTTATGCATCATTTGTCTCACAGTATGTTACATCGGAAAGCTCGAGAGCATATGCTCAAATGAAGGTACTAAGAAGTTTATTGCTGTTAAATGTTCAATTTAGTCAACGAATTTTCATTTCTGGAAAGGTGCTGCACGACTTGCTAACAAACTTGAAGTACTTGCGGGTGCTATCATTATCTCATTGTGGCATCACAGAGGTACCGAATTGTGTCTGTGATTTAAAATATCTCCGTCATCTCAATCTCTCATACACCGGAATCAAAAGGCTACCTGAGTCAATTGGCGCCTTGTGGAAATTACAAGTTTTGATCTTAAGAGGTTGTTGGTACCTTTTTATGTTGCCTCCAGATATGGCAAATTTGGTCAACTTACAGTTTCTTGACATTAGAGATACAAAGAATCTGAAAGAGATGCCATTGAATATCGGTAATTTGAGGAATCTTATTATCTTGTCCAAGTTTGTGGTAGGACCAGAGAGAGGGTCACAATTAAATGAGTTAAAGAACTTGCCACATCTTCAAGGAGAGTTACTCATATCTAAATTGCAGATGGTGGAAGAATTTGGAGATGTAGCTAATGCTAATTTGTTTGGAAAGCAAGACCTTAGCAACTTATTCTTGCATTGGAATGAAGATTTTGGAAATTTCCGGAATACAAAATGTGAAGCATGGGTTCTTAACTCTCTGCGACCTCACACTAATCTTGAAAATCTCACTATTTCGTACTATGGTGGTGGAATATTCCCGTCATGGTTTGGTGATCCATCCTATTCTAACATAGTGTCTTTGTGCTTGCATGGTTGTCTGAAAGTTACATCATTGCCATCACTTGGACAGCTCCCTTCACTCAGAGAATTATCTCTTGAAGGTCTAAGTGCAGTACGCATGATAGGCTCTGAATTTTACGGAACTAAAAGCCCTTTTCCATCCTTAACAATTTTGAAGTTTGAAGGGTTGTCGGCATGGAAAGATTGGTCTTATTATGCTGGAGGCCGAGAAGAAAAAGTACCGTTTTCCTGTCTTCGGCATCTTGTTGTTCGAAGATGTCGAGAGTTGACAGGGGAATTACCTCGTCAATTAGATAATCTCATAAAGCTAGAAATTTGTTCATGCTTGCATTTGAATGACTCAACCAATGTGGTTTGTCTTCCATCTCTCTGTGAGTTACACATTGAGGAATGTAACAAGGAGATCTTAAAGAGGTTGGACCACCTAACTTCTTTAACCATTCTCAAAATTGAGAATCTTGCCGAGCTTGTTTGCTTTGATAATGGATTTATCAGCCACTTGATCAACCTTAAGGAGCTTCGTATAAGAAGCTGTGAAAAGCTTACATACTTATGGCAAGATGGAGATGGAATGCGAAATCTTACTTGCCTCCAGAGTGTAGTCATTGAATATTGTCCTAAATTCACATCTTTTATGAGGGGACAAGGAGAGATTGAGCTGCCGCACAACCTTGAAACGATACAATTGGAGAATTGCGTGAGTTTAGAAAGGCTTCCAAGCAAGATGCACACACTTAGACGTTTGAGCATTTGGGATTGTCCAAAAATCATGGGACTAACCATTCCTCCCAATGACCCCAGCAGCAATAACACGATGTCACAGCTTGAATATCTGCAGATTGATCATTGTGATTCTTGGGTATCTTTTCCGTTTGCTAAGGATAGACTTGCTACTTTGAAGACACTTGATATTAAGAGTTGCAAGGGAGTAGAGTCGCTAGCAGAGATCACAGCACTAGAATCGCTAGAATCTTTAGATATTGGCAATTGTATGAATTTGAGAAGCCTACCACAGTGCCTTCGCATGCTCGTCCATCTCACTCATTTGGAAATAAGTGATTGTGCAGCACTGGAGATGGAGGACCTCCCTCCCCTTCCCCTCACCTTGTCGAGTCTTTCACTTTTTAGGTGTCTGAAGATAAAGTCTATTGCCAACTGTAATATTGATAGTTGTAACAATCTCACTTATTTGGAAATATGGGAGTGTCCAGCATTGGAGATGGAGGACTTCCCTCCCCTTCCAATCACCTTATTGCATCTTGCACTTTACTTATGTCCCAAGATAAAGTCATTAGAGTGGCATCGTCTTACGTCCCTTCAGTGGCTAGAAATTATTCGTTGTGAAAATATTGAATGCTTCCCCGAAGGAGGTTTGCCTCCAAATTTGCGGTCGTTTTATATTAGGGGGTGCAAGAATATAAAGCAGCCAGTGAGAAAATGGGGCTTGCCCATGCTCACTTCCCTCGAGAGACTAGGAATGGACGGAAGCAGCATGGGAGGGGAGGGAGACAAGGAGTGCTTTCCTTTGGAGGAAGACGACGAGGATTCCTGGAGTCTTCTCTTTCCTTCCTCTCTTATCTCTCTTCAAATTGGCCATATGAGGAACGTGGAAAGACTATCAGATGGCCTTCATAACCATCTCTCCTCTCTCCAAGAGTTATCGATTGAGTGTTGTCCAAAGTTGAGGGACTTGCCAGAGGATGGCCTCCCTCCCTCCCTCCAACAATTGCACATTCTTGGATGCGAGATTTTGAAAGATCGATGCTCAAAACACACTGGTGACTATTGGCCCCTCATCCAAGAGATCCCTCTCATCTACATTTATGGTGAATAGATCCAATGAATTGATTGGTCCTGGTACGGTCAGGTTTTCTAGGGTTCGAGTAAGTTTATGGTTTCGAAGGCATCGATTTCCCATTCTACTTCCTCAACTCGATGCATAATACAAGTCAATACTTTCCCGTGTAGATGCTCCGCATGAATTTCCGGAAATCCAAGAAATCCTCGACATCCACTTTCGCTGTCATTTGCTAACTGTCGCAATTCAATCCCTTCCATCTACGGTCAGATTTCTACGGGTTCAGGTAAGTCCTTTTGTCTTGAATGCATCGATTTCGTGTCTCTGTTCTTCGGTTCGACGCTTAATACGAAGTAATTTCTTCCAATGCGTGCAGACATTTGCTTTTCGTGGAGTACGACTGAAATTCAGAGATGAAAAGTTGATAATTAGCTACTTGAATATCCAGCAAGAGCTTCCTTTATTCTCCAATTGCACTGGCTTGCGAAAGTTGTTGATGATGATGATATTCTTGTGTGCCACAGCTGAAAGCATCTCCACTACTGCCTTGGGCCAGCTTTTCTCTTTAGCCACAACAATGCTCTTTCGAATGGCAAGTAATTCAGCCTCCTCTGTTTCTGTTTTGGCCTCAATCCCAACAATTTTTGTTCATATATGGATGCGAAGTTGGGGTACTTGCCAGAGGATGGCCCTCTCTCTCTCTCCCTCCCTTGAAGAGATCCCTTTCATCAACATTGATAGCATTCGGATCCAATGAAGTAAAATCGATCATGCCCGAGCCATGATGATAGATTTGTCTTTGTTGACTTCTTTTTGTTCCTCAGGTAATGCTTCCAACTTCTTTCATATTTCACTTTCATTTGTTAACTGACGGGATTCATTCTTTGATGTAATGTAAGTTTTCTTGGGTTCGGGTAAGTTTTTGATTTTCGAGGCATCAATTTTGATTATGCTCCCTCAATTCGATGCGTAATACAAACTGATATTGGAACTCCAGTCTCTAGCTCATTTTGAAAGCCAGAAAATGAAATTTATTGGATTGTTAATTGACGGGGATTGTGCTGCTGTCTTCTCTTCTCGATTAGCTTATCCCACATCAAGATTTGACATGTCATACCCTCTGTGGCAAATTGCTTGCCGTTGTCAATTATATCTCCTGCTTGTTCCAAGGACACAAAGAGAATGTAGCTCTTCATAAGCAGCAATATGGATGGGACAAAACCGCTACTGAGGTCATCATTGTCATAGAAGCTTATAGAACTCTTTAGGTATTCGAGGCCTTACCTTGCTGATGAAGTTGTGAGAGATATCAGCAGGAAGTTTGGTTTTGTGCTTTTCGACAGCTCTTCTAAAACCGCTTTTCTGGCCTCTGTGAGTAACAATAATGTTCATTGGTTTCGTTCTGGGATATCGCTCTCAATCATTCCCTCCACCTGCGATCTATATCTAATCCTTTCTGTTCTCTGAATCATGTAGGATGTTAATGGAAGTGTTGCTTTCTTCTGGGGAAGTGATTCTGGGGGCAATCTTGTTCTCTCGGATGATGCATAAGTCGTGAAGATGGCTATGGGAAATCTTTCGCACCATTCCCTAAAGTTAATTATTTTTTCGGATTGTTGATGCATCTCCACTGGAGTTCAGTAGATGCATTGCAATGTGAAAAGTAAGGATGGATGATCTCTGCTGATATTAGCAGAGTTCAGGGGAGAATGTTACGTTGTTGGGTAACATCATATTGGAAAAATTGGTTCCGAACCTAAATTTATAATTTATGGTTAAAATGGTGTTCTTTATTTGTATGCATGTTTTGATTTGTGCATTTTCACCTACAATGTTGCTCTTCCAATGGTTTTTGAGCGCCAAATTGTTCACTTTTAACGTTGCCTTCTTTTCCAACTTAGGATGCTGCTTCACCAGCTCTGGAGGTTTGCGGAGTTATGAGCACCCAATGAATGAGGTGAAGCCGGTTCCTCAATTCGATGCTTGATACAAACTGATTTTCCTTGTTCAAATTTTTACATAAATTTTCGAAAACCAGCCGCTGAAGCTGAAAGATTGACATATGTAGAACGAAATGTTCACAAAACTGCATCTTGCTATATTGATGACCTATCTTGAACTCTTCTTGATGCCCAAAATCTGTGCCTATTTCTTCATTTGAGTGACCCACCAACCAAATTGTGAATCAAAATGCACCATGCTTTGCGTGAGAATCACCAAAAATCATAGCATTCTAAACTCATATTCCTCTGCATTTTCAGCGTTTGTTGTATGTTCTCTTCCAATATCTTTCCACTTGTGCCCTTAAGCTCATTCACTGTGGTTGTTTTGCAGATACCACTGTGATCTGTATTGGCAAAAGCTCTCGGAAGGATCACTTGCGAATGCTGTTGAGGTGGGGCTAATGCTGTCAATGTTAAGTGTCACTTTTTGCAATTTAATAAATAAATAAAAAGAAGAAGCGTTTAATTTTATTTGGTGTACTGAGATGTCCTAAATTTTCTTCTAGTGAATACGATATGAATAAGAATAATCTTTTCTAAAATCTAAAAGCAGTGATTAGTTATGTGGATGCTGTGATATGATTACGAAGAAAAGGGATGCACTTCCTTTCTTTTTTTATTCAATGGTTTCCTTTATCATTGAGAACCTTCTTTTTGTTGATGATGATCCTTCATAGTATTAACCAGTCAATCTAGGATAAAATTCTGGGGCACCTCATGGCTCCAACCTTTCAATGCCACACCAAATCATGACGGCATTGATATTCCATAAATCACCTTCTGCTTGGGTCTTGATCTCTGGTGGGTTAGGAACTATTATTAAAAGCTTGCAAGAAATTTTTAGCCAATTTACTCTTGCTTGTTTGGTTGAGATTGAAATGATATGCTACCTGCTTTTGTGATTGTGTTGTCAGCAGTGACCTGTGGGGAAAATATATTTAGTTCTTTAAAGTATCAGTTGTGTGCGTTTACTCTGGAATATTATTTTGTCTTATATTATGTTATTTTATTTGAAAATACCTTCTTATGTGGCATTCTTCCTATAGGGAGTTCCTGAACAAAAGTTTCAAGCTCACATGTGTTTGTTTGGTGTAACTGGAAATCTTGCACTTTGACGAATGCAAACCTTGTCTGATACATCTCCTCCCTCTATGCTACTGTTGCATATGTAAATTTTTGGTTGACGCAATTTTCGTGTGAGATTGTGAAGCTTTGTTAGAGGTTAGTTAATTTGTGATCTAAATTGCGGCTCACTGTGTACTTTCTCTGAGGCTTTTTGGATGTTATTGCACATATAACATGGTGCTTTGCCCATATAAATAGGTGGTCAGAAAAGCAGTGTTGCATCTGCCAAGATAAATTTCGAGAAACCATACATAAGTTTTGCTTGTGAGCCATCCGATCATCTAGTAAGTTTTACTCATTTTTCTCCATTTTGTGACTTCGATGACTTTTTTAGTTAGCTTGTTATATTGTTCTTGCACTAATTGAACTTATAGGAATCTGGTCTTTACATTGAAAATACAATGGGACCAATTAGTGATCGGAGCCTCTGCCATCTTACATCTAACTTATAATGGAACAGAACCAATCTAATTGTTCCAACTGGCAAAATATTGGGAATCGAACATGTATGCTAGCATGCTCAGTGTTTTTTGTGTTGCAGTTGTCACGACCCGAACCTCGAGCTCATGCACATCTCTCAATGGTCGTAAAAATTTGCAACATCCCAGGAACTGTTGCCGACCCATTCATTTTATTGCACAAGCGGAAATGTAATGACAATCTCCAGACAACACAGAAATGGGATAGTAAACATAGGATTATATTTTCATCAAACACATTTTTACAATAGTGGTTATGTACAGAAAAGTCTAACATAACATGGGTCTACTTTAACAAAAAGAAGAGCTTCTAGGCTATCTACGCTCCGAGCTCCTCGGCCATGGGATCAAGTCCCTCCCTACAACCCTGCTAGGTTTTTCGATAAACCTAGGTGAGCTGTCACGCATTATCTAGATCAGACGGCAGACCCGTCAACATCTGGAAGAGACTACAAAAAGACTCATACGCCACATCCTTCCACCCTCTACATCTGGTATCACGATCTTCCATCTATGGACCTGAAAAATTTAGCCCACAACGGGATGAGATAACATTTCAGCGAGTCCATCCCCTAAATCTCGGTTAGGAGAAGAGTACACCCACATGCATCCTAACCCTAGTTCCCACAATTCTCTTAACACCAGCCTTTTTCCTGCATGTCAGTATCAATCAAATCGAATATAACAGTATTGAGATCACATAACATAGGAACATTTCAATAGGTGTATATGCATGGGCGTACATATCATCACAATCACACGGGCCCCCAATTACCAGACTAAATTGTTATGATATGTCCCATACCGCACCATAAAATTCCGTCCCCTAATTAGGTCCCTCAATTTCAATCATTCATAAGTCTCAACTGACTTCGACCCATCGGCCACGGCAACTGTCACGCCCCGATCCTCGAACGCGTGCCCATCCCTCACCTGGTTAATTAATAGCGACGTCCCAGGACGCATCGCCGACCCTGTTCATTTAATATGCACATGCGGAAGCATATTAAGAATATCCCCAGACAATAAAACAATGGAATAGATAAGCAGGTCATATTTTTCATATTGAAATTCACAACCACACTTTTATTAACAGCACAACTCATAGTATATTTACAATACTATTCACAGTATACTAGTCTCACACCTATCTACACCAAAACAAGGTTCACAAAACGGGATGGGATCTCAGTCCTCATCCGGATCGTACTCGGAATCATCATCCCGATCCTCCTCAAATCCTTCATCACTAGGCTCATTTCCTTCAAACTCTTCATCTTCTTCTTCTTGCTCATCCTCGGCTCCAGATGTCGGCTCATCCTTAGGTGATCTAGGGGCCTGAAATATTATCCCACAACCGGGATGAGACTATGTCTCAGCAAGTTCTACCCCCTAAGACCCGCTTAGTAAACTAATACACTATGGGCTGCCTAAACACACACAGGTCAGAGGACTTACCTTGGCCTCAGATTCCACTTGCAAGTCAGTAGAGTTCATAATAGGCACCCAACTACTCAAAACAAATTGAGCCAGTCGATTACATGTCACCCAAATCAAATTTTTCCCACAATGTATATTTAGTCACCGAGCACACGTGCATTCTCTAAGGCACTAGTTCGCCAAAGTGATGCATCAATTCACCAAGCCCACGTGCCCTTTTTACGATGCCAGGCCCACGTGCATTCTCTAAGGTACTAGTTTACCAAAGTGACGCATCAGATCATCGAGTACACGTGCCCTTTTAGATGTCACATTGATTCACCACTCCACCATCGATACTGACAATCGGTACCCAATCATTTTCCCATCAAATAATTAAAAATAACCATTTAGGAACATATCCTAAAATTCACAATTTAAATCAATTCCATATAAATTGAAGCTCAATTAAATAAACAGACTATACCACGACAATTAGCACGAAATTCCGGTCACTAGCCATCCTGGTTGAATTTTCGGAAAAATAATTAATTAAATAATTAAGTTCAAAAATTAAATAAATAAATATTAAAAATCCAATTAGGCCCATAATGCCTAATTGGAGGCCGAGACGAGCCTGGAAAATTACCGAGACTGGTTCAATAAATAATATGGCATGCCTACTTGCTAATGTCGATTTCTAACCACCTAACATGCATCGTTAAGTCTCTAATTTAATCGATCTAAACTAATCTAACCACCTAATTGCATTTAATTAAATCTAACCAACCCTAAGTATAATTAGTAAACTAAAAAAACATTAGTGAGTAAAACTCACTTGATAAAAGTGGAGACCGAATCACCACGACGGCGACGCGACGGCGGCCGAAATCAAGCTTTCGACAACACCGGCGAGCTTGGACCAAGCCTTAAACTTGGCCCAACAAATCTCAACCCAACTGAGATTTGTTCTTGCACTGGAATGGGCTTGCTCTTGGGCTTGGGCCTAGCTGCGATTGGGCCTTCTTCGCGGCTGGGCTTGGGCCGAACTTGCTAAATTGGGCCCATTGGAGTTGCTAGAGAGATGGGTTGAGCTGGGCCAGGCTTGAAGACTGAAATTTGGGCTTCAATTCAATTGAATATGGGCTGAACTGGATGGGCCTACTATTGGTGAAATTTCGACTGGGCTTGAAGACTGCAAGATGGGCCGAGGCTTCTGGCTTCGCTGGGCCTTCACTACTAGAGAAGCTGCGGACGAAGGAGCAGCTTCGTGGAAATCTTCGGTGCAGCTGGTCGTGGGAGTATGCGGTCAATTGACCAGTTGATGCTGCCTTCGGTGAACTGATTTGAAGGCACGAAGGTGGAGTTGGCCACGTGGGGAACTTTGAGCGTTGAAGATGGAGAGGAAATTGGATTGGCTTCGTGGCAGGGCTTCACTCGGTGGGGGATTTCCTCGGTCAATCTTCGGTGGTTTTCAGTTGGGCTTTGACCGGAATGGACCAAAACGTGGCAGAGACAAGGAGCAGCTATTGGCGTCGATGAAGCTGCTGGGTGCTCGACTGAAATTTCGGTGGAAGTTGGCTGCCTTCGCTGGCAGCAACAAAATGAAGTGAAGACCTCAGCGAGCTAAAGACGCGTGGATGAAGAGGAGATGGGCGTTCGCTGGCTTCAGTCAACACGGCTGAAAAATGTTTCTTTTGTTGACCAAGCTTGGAGAAGCTCAGACGTGGCAGCAGCGTCGGTGAAGAACCAAAGGCAGAAATGAAGATGGGTTTTCGGATGGATTAAAGTGAAGTAAAAGCAGGGGTTCGAAGAAGTGCAGGGGCGGTGGTGAGGCGTGCAACCAAAGGTTTAGGAAGAAGAAAACTAAAGTCAATAAAGTATAACCCAAGAGTTAAATGCTTTGTCCCCCATAGGCTTCATGTTTATCCACTTTGGTCCCCCAAATATTTTCTTGTTTTATCCTCACAAATAATTCCATTTTGGTGCCCAAAAATATATTTATTTTCTTAATTCCGAAGTTACTCACATAGCTTCAATTCCTCACTCAAATCCCCAATTTGAGGTCTGATGTCGTCGAAGGAAAATTCCATACCATTTTCTGCTAGTCCCCAGCACTCAAAGACTTGGCTTGGAAGTCGAAATTTCCTTTAATTGAGCCCATCCGAATTTCCGTTGATTTTTCGCGGCGTCCGAACCGATTTTTCCGTAAAAATTTCGGAATCTCTGAAAAATCTTCTGAGACTGAGTCGACACTCCTAGAATTTATTGTGACGTGACAGAAACTTCAATTTCTAAAATCGAACTTGAATTGGCGGTTAATTTCTATTCGACGCGTTTTTAGCATGACCTAGGCTACTGGATAACTTTAAGATATTTTTAAGTGCAATTGACACGTGGTCGATTTTCTTCGAGCCACTATGAACCCACTCGACTTATTGGCAACCCTCGATTGTTGTGAAAATCCCGAGGATCCAAATATGGACACAGGGTATCAAAACAATAAGAAAATCAGTCTAGTGCCGGTCGACATGAATTTTCTAATTTAGTGGTGTCACCCACGATTAGCCACACATCTCTGTCGATCCATTCTATCTCTGATTTCAAATTGATTTTTAACTATGTCGTAATAGCCTCTAAAAATGGACACGGTCGAGAAGTCGATTCCTAGTCGAATTCTCAAGTCTATTACCTTAAAATTCCTTAATGGTTTCCCCAAATAGTTTAGTTATCTCAAGAGTGATCGGCTCTGAGAATAATCATATAGACACGTCAATGAATTGTCTGATTCATTCAGAAGAAAACAGAGTTGAAAATTTGGGATGTCACAGCAACGTCTACATCTAGACGGCATTCCGATTAGGAGCATCGGCACAAGATCCACTGTGACCGACATCCGTTGACTTAGGGCATTTCCGAAGAAGCATCGTCCGGCGCCAAAGGCTCGTGACGGGGTCTCGTATCATTTATGCATTTACCCAATCTCATAATTCATCAATCAATTACATAATTCAATCACATCATCATATCTATCATTTCTAGCAAACAAAGCATTAAAAACAGTCACAAGCTACTACCGATTTTAACCGGCAGAAATTGTTCATTTGCACACCTCCTGTTTTAACCCCAGAAATCTAACCAATTGATTTTAGAAAATTCTCAAATTTGAACATATTGTGAAGGACACCTAAATAAACATTTTTCATGCAGACACCAAATCCCAAATCCTTCTACATTCGGCCCAGTAAATCACTCAATCCAGCACCAAAATCGGGTTCGATTCTAGAAAGTTTGTTCTCCGAAATCAGTTTGGTTCGTGGTCCAAAACATGTCCGTTTAATATGAAATTTGAGTATGTTAAACTAGAAGAGATGAAAAACAACTTTTGTTTAAATTTGAACCCCAAGAGTTAATAAAAACCCCTAGAATCCTAATAGGTCACCAGTTCCAGAGAAAACCGAAGTTCTATTTAAAGATGATGGAGCTAATATCTCCTGCTTCTGTATCCCTAAAAATATTGAGAAAAATATATGTTATAACTGAGGATGTCTAAAACATTTCTCTAGAAGACCTCAACTTCAAATTCGTGACCAATTTCAACTTACAAAAATTGCAAGTGGCGAGTGTCCAAGAGTCAGTGTTGCAGAACAGCTACTGTTTTTGACCCACTTATCTTCAATGATGCTAATCTCCCTAATTTGATTAATATTAACCCATTCTAATACAAATCTAACTATTATAGAGTATCACTAATCCCAATATAAGCTAACCTAAACAATTCTTAAGTCTAGCTAATTTCCTAAACAAGTGTAATCAGCCCCTAGCCAAAACTTAGGAAACTAACTCACCTAACTAGGAATCCAAGGCCACCGGTGCTGGTTGAGTGGCAGCAACCAAGCCACGACCTCCGGAGATGCCGGACTGGCTTCGGTCAGCCTGGAACAGGGCTGTGAAGCCCTCAGTTCAGGGTTGGGAGGGAGTGCTCTCGACTAGAGGAGGCCGAACAGCGGTTGTGCTGCAACCGCAAAGGCGCGGCTACAACACGGCAGCGCTGGCTCGCCAGCTAGCGGGCTGGTTCGAAATTGCTTGTGCTCCGCAGCTGGACAGCAACACAGGCGAATGGTTTGGGTTATTCGGTGGTGAGGATAAGCTAAAACTGAGGAGGGATGAGCTAATGTATGGCAACAACAATTGTGAACTGAGCTGAAGAGTTTCTGACGAACAAAGGAAATGACAGCGTTGATTTTAAGGGGCTGTGGGCTTGCTGGTGAGGACGGTTGCTTAGCAAATAAGGATCACAGCAAGAAGGAATGAAACATAGAGGCAACTTGGTTGAAGCTTCTGTGGGTCCAGAAAATTTGTGGTGCCAAAACAGAGCTTTCCTCTGTTTTCTTGGTTGCTGGGTTGTCATCTAAGAGGGAGCAGGGGAGGCCAAATAGAATAGCGTAAAGGAGAAGAAGACAAAAAGCTTCACAGCTGAGAAAAGGAGAAGAAAAGGAAAGAAAGAGAAAGGAGGGGGGGAAAGAAGTGTCGCACGGCTCCAAAAGAAAAAGAGAGGGGAAGTGCACGGATGGAAAAGAGGAAAGAAGGAAAAAGGACCATGGGGTCCCCCTTTCTATTTTCCACAATCTCTTTGCCACATTTTTCCATGGAAAAATGTTCCTTTCACCATCAAGTGTCCCCCCACCTTTAAACAAACCTATCCACTTCCAACTTAAACTCAAATGGTGGTGGAAACTCTTGTTTTAAGCCTTCATCCGAATTTCATTACCTTTACCCTTCAAATGACACCCAAATGTAAGTGAATTCCCCCTTACATGAAGGCATCCGAATTTCATTGTCTTTACCCTTCATTTTCCTTCCTTTCACTTGGCCATTTAATAACCTTACTAACCAAGATAAGCCCTCAATTTACTCTTATAATTCTCCATTGGTTCCACATTGAGGACTAACAATCCACTTAAAATATGGCATTTCTCTTATTCCTTTAATTTGTTGCATTTGCATTTCTCGCCAATGATTCCCGTCATCAATAAATCTTGGAAAGATTTAACAATATTCCTAGGATTAATCGTGACACATGAAAGTTCTCAATTTCTGAAATTAGAATAAATTTCACAGTTAAATTCAGTCAGACGTGATTTTTAGTGCGACCTAAACTATCGAGTAGTTTTTGGGAATTTTTTGTACAATTGATCCATGATCGATTATTTTCAAGCCACAATGTACATCTTCAACTCAATGGTGCCTCTCAGTTTTCGTAAAAATCTTGAGGTTTCAATTACGGGCATAGGGTACTAAAACGACAGAAAAATCAATTTAGTGTCGATCGACAAGAATTTTGTAATTAGGTGGAATCACCCATGCCTAATTACATATCTCAATCGAATCGACCTATTTCCGGTCTCTGATAGATTTTCGACTGTGCCGCAATGACCCTTGTAAACTAACACGGTCGAGCAATCGAATTCTCAGGCCTGTTGCATTAAAATCCCGTAATGACTTCCCCAACTAATCTAGTTATCACTTGAGTGATCGGCTCAGAGAATAGCACTATAGGCACGTCAATGAAAACACGATTTATTCAACTGAAAACAGAAGTAGATTATCATACTGTCACAGCAGTAATCTGTAATACCAAGTAGTTCCAATATCCTATAGGCAGCATTGGGTTTTGCACATAATTAATGTGGAAATTTCTTTGTTTATAAATGTGGAATTTAAGTTCTACTTTAATGACCTATGACTAGTAAAGTTTTTTTTGGTAAAGTATGACTACTAAAGTTTTATCTTTGTAAATTGCTAGTTTCTTGTCTAAGGATTGATGAGTATGATTCTGTGTTTTTTACTATCCCAAACTGCAGGATTTGGATGTGGTTGAGGCACTCATTGGAGGGCTGGTCTTGTTCCAAGGAAGGTGTCTGATGGTGAGATTGATTTTTTTTTTTTTTTTGTTAGAATACTTCAATTTGACCAATGATGGATTTTGTTTACAGCTAATAGCCATCTTTTCACCTTGATTTGCATGTTAGTCACGATAAGCATCCAATATCTGGAAGCATGGACAAGCTTTGGGTGGTTTCTCAAGGCAAGGTTGCGCCTTTCTGTGGGAATTTCTAGGATCATAATAAGATACTTCAGTCCTCGTCGAATCGGGTGAGTTTAGTTCTTGTCATCAGCCAAGAGTGGTTCAATGCAATCACATCACATTACCTTATAAAACATAAAATGAGGCTTTGTTGCATAGAGAAAGCAAAAAAGGATGAAGAGAGGATTGCTGCTGATATACAGGATGTACTCATAGTAACGGCGGCCCTCGTTTGTCATTTTGATCGGGGCTCATGGAAGGATGAGTCTTAAGTTTTTAACATTGAATATGCAGTATCACTTGCCAATACGTTAAAAAGTTGTACTTTTGACTCTAAGTACAGAATTGCTTTTAGTGACTATATTTTAGGAGCCACAAAATACAATGTGAATTTATGTATGTGAATTGGTTAGATAATATCCTTTTAACATTTTCAGGTCAATTTTCAAAATAAGAAGCTCTCTTTCTTCCCATAACGGTTATTGTATAGATGGAAGGATAAATTGAAAACAGAGGTTTGAATATGTGAATGAAACAGCTAAATTTTGAATGAACTATGTAGGCCGAAACCCATTTAAAAACTGATTACCTGGTCAAAGACTAAAGTTTATCTTTCTTCTATTCAAATTCCCACTCCATCTCTTGATAAAGGTAGCTTTAACCACCAAAAAAGAAAAAATAATCGTGATTTCATTGTTTAGAGACGCAACGGTTAGATCAAACTGAATTTTGTTGGACTTTACTGTGATACCATGAAAGGTTCCATTTGTCAGCCCTAAAGGAGATAGTGGAACTCGAGTCTCTGGTTCATTTGAAAGCCAGAAAATGAAATTTATTGGATTGTTAATTGACGGAAATTTCAGTACTGTCTTCTCTTCTCAATCAGCTCATCCCACATCGAGATTTGACATGCCTTTCCCTCTGTGACAGATTGTTTGCGGTTGTTGATGATATCTCCTGCTTGTTCCCAGGACACAGACAATGTTGCTCTTCTTAAGCAGAAACATGGATGGAATAAAATTGCTAATGAGGTCATTATCGTCGTAGAAGCTTATTGAACTCTGAGGGATTGGAGGCCTACCCTACTGATCAAGTCATGAGAGACGTCAGCAGGAAGTTTGGTTTTGTGCTCTTCGACAGCTCTTCCAAAACCCCTTTTCTGGCCTGTGTGAGTAACAATAATGTTCATTGGTTTCGTTCTGGGATATCGCTCTAAATCTCTCCCTCCACCTGTGATCTATATCTAATCCTTTCTGTTCTCTGAATCATTCAGGATGTTATGGTAGTTTTCCTTCCTTCTGGGGAATTGATTCTGGAGGTAGTCTTGTTCGCTTAGATGATGCAAAAGTCATGAAGATGGGCTTTGGGAAGTCTTTCGCACCATTCCCTAAAGGTAATTATTTTTTTGGTTTGTTGATGCGGCTCCACTAGAATTTGGTCCATGCATTGCAATGTGAAAAGTAAGGATGGATGAGCTCTGCTTATACTAAGCAGAGTTTGGAGGAGAATGTTATGTTGTTGGGCAACAGCATTTTGGAAAAATTGGTTTTGAACATAAACTTATAATCTAAGGTTAAAATGGTGTTCTTTACCTGTATGCATGTATTGAAATGTGCCTTTATACCTACAATGTTGCTCTTCCAATGATTTTTGAGTGCCAAATCGTTCACCTATTAACGTTGCCTTCTTTTCCAACTCAGGATGCTTCTTTACCAGCTCTAAATGTTTTAGGAGTTACGAGCATGCACTGAATGAGGTGAAGCCAGTTCCTAGGATGAATAGCTTAGGCTGAGTGCAAAGCGCTACATTTGAAGTGGTGCAGAGACTAAGGAGTCCAGCATGCCGAGTCATATGCATTGTGGCCCTTTTTTGGCCAGGCCATTAGCTATTGAATGGCCTTCTGTTGCTTATGACCCAGTCACCCTTTCTCATACATTGACAATTTTTTTCAGCTCTAATGGTCTGTTGCTCTATGTTGAGAGTTTGAGATGACATTGTTTTTATGCAGCTGTATATGTACTTATAAAACCAAGCCTTTACAGAACCTGATCATGCTTTGTGCAGTAATATCTTTCTGGCATTTCATTTAGCCTCCATGCAAAGTCTATCCAATGTAATGTTTTCCGCATAGAATCTCTACTAGTAAATCGCACCAGGACGATATTGTCATATGAGAACAAATGTGAACCAATATAACTTGGAGCGTGCTGGTTCTCATATGGAAATCAAGTTTACACAACACCTTGTGAAGGGTCATGTGAACTTTAATAACAGACAATGATAGCATGTTAGATATTAAGGCTAAAGCAGTAACCTCTCGTGCAATTTTAAAGCTGTCAAAAGGAGCTTGATGCCTACCAATACAAACTCAACATGAAGATAGAGGTAGCTATCAATATGATGACTAAAATCAAACTGCAGATTAACCCCAAAAAAAAAAAAAAACACTTCACCTGGCCGTCTTGGTAATCTTGGTAGGAGAGACCTCTTTAGTCCTCATCGGCTATGCCCCTGTTGTTATCTGAAAAACGTGTGTTTGTCGATCTCACCCTATTGACATATGAGCTCTCGCTAAAATGAAAGTCTATTACCGCCTAAAAGCTCATTGAGGGCTTGGCTTCCAGTTGTGATGCAAATAACCGACTTGCTCAGGAAAAAACAAAGACGTTGAAAGTACTTTGTGCTGTGAGATAAGTAGTGTTTAGAGCAAGTGCAATTTTCTACAGTCGATATGCTAATTTGCAGGCTTTATTTCGAGGGTCAATGACTCATTCAGGTCTTCCGAACCATTTTTAGCTCGAAATTTGTCGAATTGAGGACTTACTCTGAGCATAACTTACTCTGAACATAGCGTCAATTCCTGTAATAAAACGAGAATTCTGACGTAAACAAAGAGAAGTTATTGTGAGATGCATATAGAAGTTGCAATTGATTACAGCGCCATCTCAGGATAAGAAGAAATTAAGCTCTAACCACTATGTTTTCGGCTGATTTGCATATCTTATCAACTTTTGCTTCAGATAAACCTTTGGTTCTAGTTAAGGGCTACAAAAAAACAAAACAAAGACAGAGGAAATCACCTTAGCCAAATAATACCTCCACTTAATTTTCGAAAGTGAATATCAGATATACCTTCTCTGTATGCATCATCAAGACATTTGCAAGTGTCGATCCCTGCATCCTGTATCTTTTTCACATCTCCAGCATGGATTCCCTGAGAAATGCCTGCAAACGGAAAAAAAAAAAAACAACCCATAATCGTGTTTAACTCTATATTTTCTGGTAAATGTAGAATGTCAAGTGTTCCAATAGTGATTGTTGACGAATTTAGCTTAGGAGATTCGTTCTTAATCCATCTATGCCATAAATACATGGATAATAGATGTACCGATGGTGCAATTACTATGTGACGTAACATCACAAAGGCCAAATTGCTCTTGTATGATTTAGAAGACATACATCAAAGAGGTGAATTAGACATAT
The DNA here is from genome assembly GCA_007663325.1 of Eucalyptus pauciflora. Lineage (NCBI taxonomy): Eukaryota > Viridiplantae > Streptophyta > Magnoliopsida > Myrtales > Myrtaceae > Eucalyptus > Eucalyptus pauciflora. The sequence continues at coordinate 554,006 of VMYD01000275.1, forward strand.
CATATTCAAGTAGTAGCGGAAATGACTTCTCATCATTTAAGGAAAGAAAATTAAACTATTGTATGCACAGAAAATCACAAGTTCAAGAGGAAGTCGAATGGAAACTCAGAATCATTCTTGGCAATCACATCACGAAAAGGAAACGAATTGAAATTTGCGGAGCTCATGAACTCACTTGAGAACTGAAATGAAGGGGTTTCTAGTCTACTGAGTCACAGGCTCCAGCCTTAACATGAACAGCTTTTCCATCATCCTGCATAAGCTCTTGCTTGGACATTTCACTTTTTTCTCCTGAGGATTTACCTTCAAATCTTTCGCTACGATTTTCTCTTGCCCCTGGTGCTTCTTGTTCAAAAGAATCAAGAATAGAAGTAATTCCTTTAAATAACATATTCATTCCGTTGTCTGACCCACGTAGCTTTCCATCCTTTCACCTTGAGCTTCTTGGCAAGCTTCCTTTCCAATTCCAGATCCTCCTCAGCAGATATATCAGCTTTCTGCATTACACGCTCGAGATACTCTTCAATCTTAGTCTTTGATTTTCTCTTCGCATTGTTCTTCACTTTGCTGCATTTCATCGAACCAGAATTGTCCTCGAATGAAGACTCAAGCTTAACCATCGCGTTAAACTAAGTTTTCTGGTAAATGTAGAATGTCAGGACAAAAGCATTTCCTAGATGATCAATGACAATCTAGCGTTCCGACAGATATTACTGATGAATTAAGCTTAGGATATTCGTTATTAACCCACCTACGTCACAAATACACGGGAAAAAAGACATCCCGTGGATGTCACGTAACATAACGAAGGCTGGAATTGCTCTTGGATGATCAGAAGACAAAAACTAAAAACTATCGTATGCGCAGAAAATCGCGACAAGTTCGAGAGAAAGGCCGAGATGTAAAAACACCAATGGATTCACGGTGATGTTCCAGGAAAATCGAGCTAAACTGAGCAACCGAAATCGAAATCGAAATCGAGCTCATCCACTCAGCAGCATTCAGAGTCACTTAACATCGACATTCGAAGAGATATACAGTCAACTTGAGAACAGAGACCAGAAAATCACGATGATCAACTTCAGAATCAAACGACGCACCGGAACATCGACGAGAAAACGAAAGCGATGAGATGAACAGAGAGCAGTTGCCTACGCTCTTGTTTTTGCCCCGACTTACGTTCGTCGATCGCTTCGAGTGGGTCTTCTTCGTCGATCGTGAAACTAAAAAAAAAAACTTCTTCGACGATGATGGAGTGCGACGATCGGCCATGGAGTTCGGTGCGTCTGCGCAGGAGAAGAGACTTTCAAAATTTCGAGATCGGCCATGGAACATCGTCGTTCGGTGCCTTGACGTGTCCGGGGAGAACCTGGAGGACTCGCTGCTGTTCCCGACCTTGAATGGGTCCTCGGTTAAGGACCTTTGCTTGTGTCAGAACAAGTTCTGACTGCTCCCGAACTGGGTTGGGAAGCTGAGGAGGCTGAAGACGCCGAGTTCCGCCAGCAAGGTGAATTTGTTCCCGAACGAGTTGGGGAATTTGGTGGGGTTGGAGTGCTTGCAAGTGAAGATATCGCCTCCCTGGCTAAATGGGCTGGCGTTGCATAAGTTGGAAGGGCTGAAAGAGCTCGAGCTCAGTAAGGCTCTGCGCTGGCCTTCGGTGTTTCTTTGCTCGGCGAGATCGCGCACCTCAAGTGTTTGACCAAGCTCTCCGTTTGTCATTTCTCGAAAAGGTATGTTGTTGGAGTTACTGTTTTGTATGTTTAGTTTTGAAGTTTTTCTTTTTGTTTGATCAGGATTGAGTCATATACAATGTGTCCTGTGCATTGTGTAGTTCTGTGAATTGGTTAGATCAAGTGTTTGGGGACTGTCGGGAGGAGAAATTTGGTCTTTTAAGTTAGTACTCTGTTCCGAGGTGGAAGGAGCTAAGTTTGCTGGGGCTTATGCGTGGTTTTCAGGGACCATTTGACGGTCCTTTAGCTTTGGTGCTCTAGGCTGGGCATTTTTCTATTCTCTGTCTTGACACAGGATGCATTTGGTTTGTGTTTTTTCAACGCGGCATAATGTGTACAAACCCTGGTGTAGCTCTTTTGGCAAGTAGTTTTCATGGTTGCTTTAGTTAGTTGCTTTAGTTAGTTGCCTCCAGGAAGTTTGTGTTGCGGTTTTGACTCGAGATCGTGCAGTGTTATTGTAAAATTTATAGGTGGTGAAGTATGCTGTTCATCTCTCATCTGAACAGGAAGAAATAAATTGTTCATCTTTCTTTTAAATCTTTTCCCTTGGAATGTTGTGATTACATGTCGACAAAAGTGGCACCTCTTGTTGATATGTACTCATTTAGGAAATTCTTTATAAATTGATTTATGTTATTTAATTAGTAGCGGATGCTGTCTGGGATGGTGCATTGGCCTTGTAGTAATCTATTATTATCAAGATTGATGAGGGTTCAGTTTAATTCCTACCTTCCACTCTCCTCTACTCGTGAGTGTAGAAAAAAAGTGGAATTATTCATTAGTAAGTTAAACTATATGAATTTCTTTGAAGTTTAGTGGTATTTTGTTCTTGAACTTTTCTGTATGATTTCTGTTTCGGTTATTTGGACAAGGAAAAAATATATATTTTTGTTGACGACTACATATGATAATTACATATAATGTTAAAATTATGTCTAGCAAGAAATTTTGCACTATAGTATTAAAATTAAACAAAGGATGGATTCATCCATATATAAATAATAGTTTATAAGGATGGACAAGTTTTGCCTAAACAAGATAGATAGGCATACTTACAAAAGCGTATATATATCATCAATAGAAAGTCATACTTATTCCAAGAAAATTATTAAGAAGAAAAAGATTGAATAACATATCAATAGACATTAGATAGAATCTAAGCAGATGTAATGTTAAATGATTACTAAGACATGATAAATGCAAATTGAGTTCATTGTTGATTTGCATCTTTCAAATAAAATGAATTTATTTTTTAGTTACTTCTAAATTTCAGTACAGGTTTGATAGAAAACAACTGTTTTAGCTATAACTATTTTAATTAAAAAAAAAAAGGCACACACTTTGTATGTGCAATGACTAATCAGCAATAAATAAACTAGACCTTTGTATATATTTAGAGGAAGAAAATTCAGCAATTTCAATTCGATAATACAGTCAAACACTCTCATGTTGAAGATGACGGTAAAAATGAGCCAAGTCAAGGAAGCTCATGGCAAACATATAATGTAATAAATTTATGAACCCGATTCAAGATCCAATAACAGGTTGACGTCGGTAGGCCCTCTTGAACTGGCCTCCATGCATAGCCTGCGAAGTTTGAATCTTCAGTTGCCTGGAAAACCAGTCTTCTGATGATTTATTTTGTGCATGTTCATGGAGAAACTGTTCGAAGATGCTCTGTTTCTATATTAGAATTGCACCCAGACCTTCTTCTTTTTTTCACGCTAGGCTGTGGTATAATAGACATTCTGTACTTTTTGTTCATCTCTTTGATACTTTTGTAGATGAATGTTCAGCTAGAGAAATAAACATGGATATTTCCTGTAGATTTCTGTTATTATTCAAGCGCAATAAGCTCCTCAGTTTTCAAATACCTTCTTGGATATCCTGTGATGTAGACGGGAAGGAGTTGTCTAATGATGATTATGCCTTTTCTTTGGCTGAAATGGTAGTATATGAATCCACTCCGGACGATGAAAGGACGATCTCTTGTAGCAGAACGTTTTCTAAAGATGCAAAATTGCCGATTCATGGAAGGAATGTAACCAAATTTGTCTTTTCCGGTGACGTGGGTGCGATCGCAAAAGTGGAAGATTCGTTCATTGAGGGAGAGATCGACAGAGGCCCGTGGGAAAAGGAGAGGGCGAGGGCATTCACAGACAAAGGAGAAACTGAGATTGAGAGAACGCACACAAAGGGAAAATCGGCCATAAAGGAGCAGAGAGCGTTCGAGAAACAGAGCGGGGAGAGAAGGAACAGAGACGAGAGAGAACGATCAAGGGAGACCCCTCTAGAAATCAGTTGCCTCTCCCTCGCCGGCCGTCCGCCATTCACTGCCTGTCCTTCCCCATCTCCGGCCACGAGAGTTTCCTTTGATTACCGACAAGGGAGCTCAGCCGAAAAACACAACCTGGTTTTGGTTCGTGCCGTGGCCGTTCCTCATCGCTACACCGCCCAGTTGAAAAACCTGTTTGCCCCTGCTTTTGACTGAGATAGTGCGAATTGGTTCATCTCTCGCTGCAAGACTCCATCGCTGGCGTTCATCCTCACGAGCGATACTAATCAGAGCTTCCTCATGCAAGCTCGGCCAGTAATCACGATCGAATTTCCTCCTCGTTAAGGTAGGATTCGAAAATGTCGACCTCGGTTCATCTGTGATTAAAAATAAAACTAGTGTCGTAGTGACGCCGGTGTGACAACTGAATAATGTGAAAGTAGTTGTTGACGATTCCGTCTGGATTTCTACTGGTGTGATGCCATGGAATCGAAACACTGCTTTAGTTTTGTACATAGGATCCTCACCCAAGATGCTCACCGATTGTTCCACCGAAGGAATGCCTCTGAGAGTTGATTTAATATAGTTCAGGTCAATCGAGCTATGATTTGTATGAAATAGATTGAGTTTGCTATGTTTTTGGGGTTTATTATTAGGGAAAAAGCCACACAGAAAAAACCCAAACTTTACCGGAGTGATACATTTATCTTAAATTATTATTTTTTTTACACGAAAAATCCCAAACTTTACCCACTGTGATACATTTACCCAAACTTTTTCCATGACACTTAAAATTTCAAACTTTTACTTATTCGGCACATTTACTCCAAATTTTTTTATGTCATAAAAAATCCTAAACTTTTTTCTGTGATATCAAAATTTGGATGTAAATGTGTCACACGGATACAAGTTTGAAATTTTCTAGTGTCATTGAAATTTTTTTAGGGTTTTTGATGTAATGAAAAATAAGTTTGGAATAAATACATCGCATAGGTATAAGTTTGGGATTTTTTGTGTCATAATTTTTTTTTTTTTGAGTAACTATGTCACAGTGGACAAAGTTTGGAATTTTTTTATAGCTATTATTGTTATTATTACTATCATCATCATCATCATCATCGTCATCATCATCTTCTTCGCAGTGGATGGTCTCCTCATGATGAACATTGGCGAGGAGAACGAGTGAGGGTCACTGTTATGCATATTATCAAATCTCCGATAATGCAAAGTGCCTAAATTTGCCTTGGTAATGCTTTGCACTCTGTGTGCATTCCGCATTGTTGATGCTCTGTCGTTGGGAGGCTAATGAGCAGAGATGTTGATATGGTGGTGTTCATCGGTGAGAAAATAGACTGAAGTCTCTTACGCGTGCAGGGATCTCAGATGATGTTGGTGTCGAGTTCTTGTTATGCTCCCTTCTCCATATCCATGTTCTAGGCACTTCTATGAAGCAATGGATGTGAGGGTCGAATCGATGGACCGTGGTGTTCAAATGATGGTTGACGTCGGTAGCTGGGTAAATGTCCGGAGAGGCTCTATTCGTGTCTTGAATGTTTTGATATAGATGCAGATGTGTTGTCGATTTTCTTTTAGTTTTTCATTTCTTGAGTTTGGTTAAAAGAGGGATATGTGAAAGAGAGGAAAAGTGCAGGCGTCCATGGAAAAAGGGAAAAAAAGAAATTGAAGGAAGCGTAGGAGGATAGTTACAAAACCAGAAAGTTAGGCAATTAGTGAGGTTAAAGAGAAAAATGGGCCTAAGTGTTAATATGTTCAAAATGGGTCTAATAGGGTTGGGCTGAATCTATTATTAGTAAATATAAATTAGCTTCCGCTTTAGAGAATTTGGGCTTGTTTGGATCTGGGCTGAGATCGACTTAGATGAGTTTTTGGTTTAATCCCGTTTTGACAAATTGGGCTTCATTTGGTCTTGTTTTGAAAAGGGTTGAGAAATAGAGCCTAATTGTGTCCGTGGCCCAGGCCCTCAAGGATTAGTTTCGGTTACCATTTGGAGCAGGCCTAAGGGCCCCGTTCGGGTTCCCATTTTCGAAAATAAAAATTAATTTTTTAAAAATATATTTAGAATACTTCGAAAAAATGTAATATTCAGACAATACTTTAGAGATCAGTGTTGACCTAGTTGTTATACTTTAGCATAGATTTGGTTCAGTTTCTTTTTCAGCTCACATATAGTTGGATATTATAGTGAGTGTCTTAGTATATTAATCTTTTAGGAAAGAAATTGAATTTGATTTGAATTTGACTCATGGAAATCATGTTTTGGGGCTTATAACATGCCCATATATATTCTTTGCCTGACAGGTATGTAGTTTTCATTTCCATATTTTTACTTTGAGCTTTTAAATACTCGAGTATTTAATTCTCGCACTTTCAATACATTGATTGCTCTTTACCTTTTTAGCTTGGTTAGGGCAAGCCTTAGGATCATAATAACCTCATTGAAAACCATTGGATGAATACTTGGTGACACCAAATGACATTTATTCATAATTGGAAAAGAGTGTTTGATCATTTAGATGAATAACTCAAACCAAGTTAGAGGTACTGAAAAAGCACTAAATAGACTATTAGCGTAATCAAGTCATTGAACCTAGTCAACCTTTGGTTGCATAGGAAGCAAGACAAACTCTCATATATCGCATAGTCTCTAACCAACTCCAAAAGATTAGTCGTGACTCCTATCTCACATAGAATCCTTAGGAATTAATCTGAACTTAAAATGGTCAAACATCACATGAAGTAAGGGTTTGGGAAAGTCCACACCTAATTGTTGGCTATAGGCCTGCCTTTTTGGGCATTACCTCTATAATTTTTTCTTTTCCCCCTATTGGAAAAGGGGAGGTTGCGACAACTTGACAATTCCACTAGGGAAGTTTGCTACATAGAAATGGTTTTGGGTTGTTAAAGCTCATTGTACCTGTCCATTATCAAAGAAATTTTAAGAAGGCATCTACACATCTAACGGATTATGTAAGACATTGGTTACATAGGTATATCATGGCAATAATGATATGTTGATATGATACAAATGCCATTAAATAGCAGTTAACTGTTAACATTGGCATCCCATGTGATATCTTGAGATGTTACCACGATAGCAAAGACATATTGGATGCTAAGATCGTACAACATACATGCTCTTTCCTCATCATTCAATTTGCAAAATAAGTAAGTAAGCCACGTTAGTCATTATGCTTCGCTTTTACTAACTAAGTGAGTCCTGTAAGTAAAATCACATCATGTGGCGATTTACGTAACGGAATACTCAAATTGAGCCAAATTTGGGAAATTGAGGATTGAACAAATTAAAAAGTAGGTACTCAATTGTAAAATGAATTTATATACTTATATGTCATTATTCTTTCCTAAACAGCAATAAGAAATATATCTCAAGAAAATTGAAGGTGACTAGAAGGTGGGTACGTCGGCAATAGTCGTCCCAGTACCGGCGGTGGCCGTGGTATGATGTTGCTCTCTCGTCCTATTCTTAATGAGTTTTTTTGGTGATTTTCCTTTTTATTTTTTCTCTTTTTCTGTTTTTATATTATTAAATTTAAATTTTAAAAGACGCAAGAAAATCTTGACATAACTCTACTGGTAATGGGAAAAAGAAAGAAAGTCATTCGCATTGGGATGAAAGAGGAGATATGTGAAAAGTGTAGCAACAAGGCCAGTTTCCGTCCTCACAAGTCTTGGTCATCCTAGCATCTGTTGATGTTTCTTTCCCGATAGTTCTTGGACATCTAGTGAAGTCTTGGTTTTCCTGGGTCAATTTACTTGCACAAATATCCAAATTTCTAGGGATGATCTCTAAATATTACGGAACAAGCACTTGCAGCCAAAATTCTGCAGCAAGATGGACGACAATGATCTGTTGAAAGGTGTTTAGGTAGGAATTGATGATCAGGAATCGCTTGATAGGAGCATTCTGGTCCTTGGAACACGACTTTGCTGTTAAATAGTTTGATGCATAGAGAGTAATTTCTTGTACTTTACGTAGTGTTAGTTGGTGATTTGGACTCATTCAGTATTGCCAGAGTAAAATAAAGCAAGTTGCTTTATTGATTAGTTGGTATGCCTTATCCCTTTTGTTGTTAGCCCTGAGTAATTGTTTTTGTTTTCCTCGTCAAACTGACAAAGCTAAGCTATCCTTGATGACTTGTAGATGCATAAGAAAAACTAAGCTGCCATTGCTGGGTGTATCTTTCAAAACGATTATCTTAAAATTCAGTCGGAAGTTGCATGAAGATGCTTATTTCCCAATCCCAATAACGGTGGTCAGCTTCATTCATCAATAAAAAATGAGCTAATCTTTTGGCAAGAACTTTACATGTTTGTCCACATTGAATGAGGAATCCAGCACCTTCTTAAGTGCATCCTCAAAAGTCTCTTTGTTTAATCTTTTTGGTTGGTGAAAGTCTTGGTCTTTATTTTAAAAATATTTGATTTCTACGCAAATGATCACGAAACTAATTATTTATTTTTGCTGCTTTATTCTGGAAAAGAAATCAAACTCATGTTGTTCACTTGGGTGGATTATTGGAAAGTAATTCCAAATAAATAAAGCTGGTGAAATATGTCTCTAGTGTGAGTCCGATGATGAACTTGATCTGAGATTAATTGTTATCAGTGGAGGCTTGAATATTCCGAATTAGATATTTCTTATTTTGCTTTGATATTAAGACCGGTGCTCCAGATTGTCGGCCAAGCAGAAAAAAAAAAAAACAGAAAAGAAAAGTCATTGGGGACTTGGTTCAAATATATAAACGAAAATAGATTTCGGTATGGAAGTCGGTAAGAAATCAGCAAATTTTGAAAGTCCAACGAGGACTTGAAGACTTTGACTCGGTCAACAATCGGTTAGAGAAAGATACGGAATTATTCCGTGTGGAAGTTGGTTAGGGTTCTTAGCGCAGGGTGCATGTACAATTAAATATGTACCCGTAACCGTGCGTTGCTGAGTTGGTCACTCAGAACGACGTGGGTTATTTCATGGTATTGTTTGCGAAATACATTCAAGGAAGATTATTGTTTGTAATTGATTAAATCTTATGGTGAGATTTGTTAATTCATTGGTGAGATTGAGAGCTTATTTCTTAAAGAATTGTAGACTAAACATTGCATGAGTTATTGAGTGAGGGGGTGCGTGACAAACCAAAATTTCTGTTCCAAAACAATTTTTCTATTCCAGACTTATTTTTGGAATAGAAATCCATTTAATAAAATTATTTCATTTTTCTATTTCTGAAATAGAAAATAGATTTGGAACAGAAATCATAAGTAATTTTTTTTTTTACTTTTCTATTTCTGGAACAAAAATGATAAATAAAAATTATTCTCATTATTCGTCCTTGCTACGAAATTGGTCGTCCATCCATTGCCGTTGACCATCGTTTGCCGTTCGCTGCTGCCTGCCGCCGGACGTCAGCCACTGACAGTCACCGTCAGTCACCAGTCGCCAGCCGTCGGTCACCGTTCGCCGGTCGCCGATTGCCGCCGCCTCAGTTGCCGACCACCGTTCGCCGATCGCCGATGGCCAACTGCCGTCCATTGGTTGCCGCCGTCGGCTGTCGGTTGTCGCCGACCACTACCGGTTGCTAGTCGCCTGTGGCCGGCCGCTGTTCGCCGGTCACTGCCGCCTCGATCGTCACCACCCAGTCGTCGACCCCCAGTCGCCATCACCGTTGGCACTGGTCACCGCCGACCACTACCAGTCACCACCATCTAAAAGAGAGAAAATTTTATGTTGTTATTAAACGAATTTCTATTTTGGGAGTAGAAATTTCGTGTCATTATTAAACGGGTATTTTTGTTTAGAAACTCATATGGAAATAAAAATATAAATATATATTTCTGTTCCAGAAATCAATTTCTGACCAGAATGGTTATCATTTGCGCCCTAGTAATCTAGGCATCAGTTGAGGTTTCTTTCCTATTAGCTCTTGCAATTCCAATGACGTCTTGGTCTTCCTGGGTTAATATAACTGCACAAATATACAAATGAATGGGGATAATCTCTAAATATTACTAAACAAGCTTTGCGGACAAAAATACCGCAACAAGATGGGCAGTAATGATTTGTTGAAGGGTGCTGAGTTAGGAGATGATGATCGGGAATCACTTGATCGGAGCATTGTGATCCTCTAAACATGATCTTGCTGTTCACTAGTATGATGCGTAGAGTGCAATTTCCTGTATAATATATAGTGTTAGTTGGTGATATGGACTCGTTCAGTATCTCCAGAGTAAAATAAAGCAAGTTGCTTAATAGATTAGTCGGTGTGCGACCCTCTTTTTGTTGTTTAGCCTGAAGCACTTGTTTTTGTTTTCCCTGTGGAACAGACAAAGTCAGCGGTTCTCGATGGTAGATGTATAACAAGTACTAAGCTGTCATTGCTGGGTGTATCTTTCAAAACGTTTATCTTATTTGCCAGTCCCAATAATTATGGTCAGCTTTATTTCTTTTCTTTCTTTTTTTTTTTTTTGGTCAGAAGTGGTCAGCATGATGCATCACTAAAATATGAGATCATTTGTTGGCAAGAACTTCACATGTTCGTCCACATTGGAGGAGGAATCGAGCACCTTAATAAGTATCCATAACTCAAGGTATTCATTTTCTTAAACATTTGGGCAGTTTTAGCACTGTAACTACCACCAAAAAAGCCTACTTGGATCGCATATTCAACAATATGCCCAAATCATTAGGATAGTGAGAATTTGCGGATGCGTACAAAGCAAAAAAATCCAACAAAACACTTACAAGTAAAAAAAAAATTATTAGGAAATTATGCAATCTGATTACAAATAATGCCAGAATACGTCCCATGTTGCGCAAAGCAAATAGGTCATTAAGGGGTGTAATGGTTATCGATTAGTTTAAGCTTTGCATTGGCTCTCAAATGGCAAGAGAATAAACTCTCATGGGAGCACATGATTAGGACTCCTACGATTCACGCTATAATCCATGCAAGCCTAGTCATAAGCATAAAAGAGAATGTATAATTTATCTTTGAATGATCCTAGTTTTAATTATGTGTCTCAATTGCCCGCTAATCTAAAAAGAATACCCTAGGCTTCCTCACCCTATATTTTAATCTTTCTCTTCTTTCCAGATGCTGAATTCCCGAGGTGAATTATATAGACTGAAACATAACTTTCTGTTTTCTGTTTAGATGTCTTGGCTACTTTTATTTCAATTGAAAATCCAATTTACCATCCAAGAACATATGTAAGGTTCTATTTCCTGCAGTGACATATTAGTTGATAAATACATATACGTAAAAAATAATAAATAATGATTAGTTACACAAAATATGTGACCAAAATTCTACTTATCCATATCTATAACATATGAGTAATTGCAAATAACTAACTTTTCATAAATAGATGTGTGCAAAAAAAAAAAAAAAAAAACTGTAGACTTGCGGAACCCGTAAACCAGCACGGCGGAAAGTCAATAGGCTGCGTTTGGCAATCGGGATAAAATTTGAGATAGGATATGAATTATCCTATCTTACGTTTGGTGCTCACTTAGGACAGGATAAAGTCGGATATAAAATTATCCCATGAGGGAGGTGAGATAAAGGTGGATAGGATTTCTAATGTCCATAATAGGAAAGTTATTTTTCTCGAATAACAAACTTATTAAATTAACAAGATTGAAATTATATTTCAATATAAATAATATCTGAATTCTAATTTAAGAAATTAAAAATAAAAAATAAAAAATTATTTTTAATTAATCATATTTTAATTTATATATTCAACTTTAATTCTATCTTATAATAAACATTCAATCTATAAATTAAATATTTATATTTATTACATATTTGAGGTATTTTTGTATTTTAGGTATGCTAGTACGGTTTACTATTTGATAAAATTTTATTAAAAACTGATGAAAGGGGAAAAAATAAATAATAAATAAATAATATAAAAAAGAGAAAAATAAAATAAAAATAAATTAAGGAAAAATGTTATGAGAGATATTCACCATTTCCGTTTATGAATTTAGGTTCATTTATAATGATATGCCGTTTATATCCAAAAAATGTATATGATATGATGTGAACACATCCAACTTTAATACTATGATTCACCAAACAATGGACATGATATAAAAAAAATCATAGGATTTCATATTCTATCCTATTTAGTCCTATTCCGATTAGAAATCCGAACGACCAAACGTAGCCTTATTTGTCGCAACAAGGTTCCAAGTCCCAGATGATCGGGAGGTTGAGTACAGCGTAATGCCGAGCTCGGGTTCATTTCCACCATGTACCCATCTTGTACTCGATACCCCATGCCCTGTACAACATACCTATAGAAAGATGCAGGATATCGTGTACAATAATATTTCAATATATATATAGGTGTCAATACATGTTCATAAGTCGTGTCAATTTAAGGTTATACTAATAATTAGGTCAATCAGAGTACGACCCTTTACTAATCATGTCATAAAAGCTCAACTTGAACAGACCCTGCGTAACCCATATAATTGAGATGGGTTAAATTGGGGAATTCCAACCCAAAAGGCACAACAATTTGAATAGCATCTTTGAGATCAAATTTTAACTTTCTAAATTTCCAAATTGTGTTTTTTGTTAAAAATAAAAATAAAAAGTCCATATTGTGTTTGAGGTATGCTATCATATCGTGTTGAATATTGTCACCCTTGTATATATTTGAGATCAAATTTTAACTTTCTAAATTTTCGTGTTGTGTTTGAGTCATGCTATCATATCGTGTTGAATAGTCACCCCTCTATATGTACTAAACAATTTATAATTTTCTCTTTTCTTTTCAATTTTTTTCATATTTAAATATGTAAAATGATAGAAGGAAGCATATTTAATGTTTGTATCCATCCTTAATGTTTTTTCACTTAGGATTATGTTACCATTATATTGAAAATGTAACTTATTGTGAATTTACTTGTACTTATGTCGAATGCATTAATAATTCCAATAATGACTTTTTTTTTTCACTTAATAAAAATTTGGAAAAAATATAGTGGAACCTGTGGAACCGACAGATTCTATAGTGGTTTCAAGTCTCTATAAGATAAATTGCTGGTTCAAGAACTTCGAATTGGTGCCTACATAGTAGATTTCAGGGTAGAGTAATACCTTATCCATCCGGAAAATTGCGCACCTAATCATACCAACGGTGGGCGATGTAAGAAATGTAAATGAAAGTTATACAATCTGTATAGCTAAGGTTAATTCTAAAGAGGATAATTACACTTAAGAAAGGAAGGCATTATCCTTCCGGGGTATTTCGTTTTAGGTGCAATAACAAGAGAACCCCTTCCCAGCAATAAACATTTCAAGGCAACCCTTGGCTTTCTTAAAAAGCGCAAAATAAGCATTAGATATCTCATTAAATTAGTCATCTATGCAAATCCTTTTTAGTACGGCACTCACTTTAATGTTTAAATTGATTATCAAGAAAAAATCGGAAAAGTAACTAATATGCTGCTATCAATTAAAATGTAAAATTTCATTTCACTAGTACAGACTATACTACAATTACAAAAAAATACTCTATTTGTTCTTCTTTTTTGAACTTTTCCATTTAAAAACAATCGAATCCAACCCAAATACATAAGGCGGCCGAGCCATTTATCATTTAACCCCACGAGGAGTGTCCATGTGCTTTTCCCATATTCCAAGAATATAATCTCTAAATGTTACAAAACAAGCACTTGGACAAAAAGTATTTTATGTTGATGTCTTCGATGTGCATCCCTTGCCGGGTCTTGGTCTTTGTTTAATGTTTTTGGCAGGTGCAAGTCTTTCTCGGACTAAATAGTTCTCACTTCTGCTTTAAATAAGATAGAACTAAGCAAAAGGACAAGAAAAATTCAATAAGTTCTTCTCATCAGTTCCAAAAGATTCAATTTTAAAAAATACATACACATTGATTATAAACCGATGCATAAAATGGGTACTCTACTAGTGTGTCTTTATATTCTTGGATGTAATTGAAGTTTCTTCCCCATTAGCTCTTTTTCACGTTTGCTTCACTCTCTCAACAAAGAAGCTCTTTTTCACGTTTGCTTCACTCTCTCAACAAAGAAGGTACGTGATATCTAGCAAAGTTTCTAGGGAATATTCTCTGAATATTATGAAACAAATACTTGTGGATGAGTAGTATTTTACTTTGATTTGTTTGATCTCTTATATGTATCCTTGAAAGTTTTGATCTGTCTTGCATCTTTTTGGCAGGTGACAGTCTTGGTCTTCCTAGACTTCATAGTTTTCTCTTTCCATTAGCTCACTATCACTTTCCTTCATCATCGCTTGTCATTTTCTACAACAGCTGATTCACCCATGGCCATTGGAGATATCTTTTTGGGTTCCTTCTTTCAAGTCCTGCTTGACAAGTTGGCTTCTCTGGGATTGGACTATGCTCAACGGGAAGGAAGTAGCACCACCCTCCTCCATAAGTGGAAGGGGATGCTAGAAACAATCTATGCCGTGTTGGGTGATGCAGAGGATAAGCAATTGAGCGGTGACAATCTAGTGAAGCTATGGTTGGACGATGTTAGGGACTTAGCCTATGACATGGAAGACTTGCTCGATGATTTTGAGATCAAGGCTGCTCAGGCTAAGTCGGAGGCAGAATCTAGAACAAGTAGAGGTCATTATAAAAGAAAGTTTTCTTTCTTCAGCCGACCACGCTTGCTTGTGTCTGAAACCAAGTTACAAGAGATCAATGGCAGGTTTGAAGAGATTGTCACCGCAAAGGCTCCCCTAAGCTTGATGGAGAATGTTGTGGACAGATCCCACTACACCAACAAAAGGCTACCCAGTACTTCTCTACCGGAATTTCAATTTTTCGGTAGGGAGAAGGAAGAAGCACAAGTACTTGAATTATTAATCAGTGATGTCCAAAATTCCGATGCCACTCTGAGCATAATCCCCATAGTTGGGATGGCTGGTGTTGGAAAGACAACCTTGGCTCAACGAATATATAATGATGCAAGAGTGAGTAGCTATTTCGAGAGGAAAGCGTGGGTTTGTGTTTCAGATGTTTTCGATGTTCTCGACATAACAAAAACTATTTTGCGGTCGGTCACCGGACTGCCCTGCGAGGACAAAGATCTTAATGGGCTTCAAGTAAAGTTGAAGGACAGTCTATCCAGAAAGAAGTTTCTTGTAGTTTTAGATGACGTCTGGAATGAGAAGTATGGAGAATGGACTTCCCTCTTAAAGCCATTTGAAGTGGGGGTTAAGGGAAGTAAGATCATCATTACGACGCGCAACCTTCCTGTTGTTTCCATAACAGGAGCTTTGCCATATCCATTGAAAGAGTTATCGATTGATAACTGTACCGGCTTATTAGCCTTTCATGCTCTAGGAGCAAGAAATTTTGAGAGGCACCCAGATCTTGAAATAATAGGCAATAAAATAGCTGAAAAATGTAGGGGTTTACCTTTGGCAGCAAAGATGTTGGGTGGTCTCCTACGTAATAAAGAGAATCCTGATGAATGGGAAGACATCTTAAATAACAAAATATGGGATGCAATGATTGAAAAAAATGATGAGGTTCTTTTAGCTTTGAAATTGAGCTATGTCAATCTTCCTTCGTATTTGAAGAGATGTTTTGTTTATTGCGCAGTATTTCCAAAGGCCTATGAAATTGATAGGGATGAGCTGGCACTCTTATGGATAGCAGAGGGCTTTTTAGATGGACGAAAAGCAAAAGAGAATATCTTGAGATTAGGACGGAATTACTTTGATGAGTTAGTATCCAGATCATTTTTCCAACAATCCAGTGTTCACACATCGAAGTTTTTAATGCACGATCTTTTGAATGACCTAGCAAAGTCAATTGCAGGTGCAATGTGCTTTACCTTTGGGGAGTCTTGGGAAGTGAGTGATGAAGATGATGCCTCTTTCAAGAAAGCTCGTTATGCATCAGTCATGTCATCACTACATCTTACATCAAGATGCTTGAGAGCATATGAAGGTATGAAGGTGCTAAGAAGTTTAACGGTATTGCGTGTTGGTGGGAGCTTAAGACAATTCTCTATTTCCAACAAGGTGCTGCACGACTTGCTATCAAAATTGAAGTACTTAAGGGCATTCTCCTTATGCCATTGTTCCATCATAGAGGTACCAGAATGTGTTGGTGCCTTAAAACATCTTCGATATCTCAATTTCTCTTATACTCATATCGAAAGGCTACCTGAGTCAATTGGCACCTTATGCAAATTACAATCTTTGATCTTAAGAGGTTGTCAAAAGCTTTCTATGTTGCCTCCAGGTATTACAAAATTAGTCAGCTTACAATTTCTTGATATTAGAGATACAAAGAGTCTAAAAGAGATGCCGTTGAGTATAGGTATTTTGAAGAATCTTACTATCTTATCCAAGTTTGTGGTAGGTCCAAAGAAAGGCTCACAAGTAAAGGAGTTAAAAAACTTGTCACGTCTTCAAGGAGAATTATTCATATTCGAACTGCAAAAGGTGGAAAAAGTTAGAGATGCAATTGATGCTAATTTGTTCGGAAAAGAAGGCCTTAGCAACTTATTCTTGCATTGGAATGAAAATTTTGGAAAACTTCGAAATGATGAGCAAGAAGCACAGGTGCTTCATTCTCTACAACCTCACACTAATCTTGAAAATCTCACTATCTCGTACTATAGTGGTGGAATATTCCCATCATGGTTAGGCAATCCATCTTATTCTAAGATAGTGTCTTTGTGCTTGCGGGGTTGTCCTAATGTTACATCATTGCCCTCGCTAGGACGACTCCCTTTACTCAAGGAATTATATCTTCAAGGTCTACATGCAGTAAGCATGATAGGCTCTGAATTTTGCGCAGCTAAAAAGCCTTTTCCATCCTTAACAACTTTGAAGTTTGAAGAGATGTTGGCATGGAAGGATTGGTCTCATTATGCCGAGGGCCAAGAAAAAGAAGTCCCATTCTCCTATCTTCAACATCTTGTTGTCCGAAACAATCCTTCGTTGGTTGGTACATTACCTTGTCAACTTGATCACCTCATAAAGCTTGAAATTTATTCATGCCCGCATATGAAAAACTCAACCAATGTAGTTTGTCTTCCATCTCTCAATGAGTTATATCTTGAGAATTGTAACAAAGAGATCTTAAAGAGCTTGGTCAACCTAACTTCTTTAACCATTCTCAAAATTGGGAATCTTATAGAGCTTGTTTGCTTTGATCATGGGTTTATGAGCTATTTGGTCAAGCTAAAGGAGCTTCATATAAGACGGTGTGACAAGCTAGCATACTTGTGGCAAGATGGAAATGATATGCGAAATCTTACTTGCCTTAAGGGAGTGATCATTGAAAGCTGCTCTCATTTCACAACTTTTTTGGCTGGAGACAAAGAGACAGAGCTACCTTGCAACCTTGAAAGAATGGAATTGAGGAATTGCATAAGTTTAGAAAAGCTTCCGAGCAAGATGCACACCCTCAGATACTTGGGCATTGATAATTGTCCAAAAATCACCGGACAAATCATTCCTCGAGGTGACCCCAATAGCAATAATCCGATATCTCAACTTGAATTTCTGCGGCTTAGTCATTGTTATTTTCTGACATTCTTTCCATTTACCAAGGGTAGACCTATTGTTCTAAAGATGCTTCATATTGAGGGGTGCGAGGGAGTGGAGTCGTTGGAAGAGGTCATCGTAAAACCGCTGGAATCTTTGACTATTGGTGGCTGTGAGAATCTAGGAAGTCTACCACAGTGCCTTCAAAGGCTCTCCAATCTAACTCATTTAAAGATTTGGAATTGTCCAACATTGGAGATAGAGGAATTCCCTTCCCTTCCCATCACCTTGTCGTGGCTTACACTTTGGAATTGTCCGAAGATAAAGTCACTACCAAATCAGTGGCACCATCTTAAATCCCTCCGGATGCTGAGAATTGGGAGTTGCCAAAATATCAAATGCTTCCCTCAAGGAGGTTTGCCTCCCAATTTGTTGTGGCTCATAATTAGAGGGTGCGAGAATCTGAAGCAGCCAGTGAGAGAATGGGGCTTGAACCTGCTTACATCCCTTGAGGAACTATCGATTGATGGAAGAAGCATGGGAGACAAGGGAGAGAATGTGTGGTTTCCTTCAAAGGACAAGGATGCTTGGAGTCTACTCTTTCCTTCCTCGCTAACCGATCTTCAGATATTTCATATGAGGAATGTGAAAAGACTATCAAGTGGTCTTTGCAACCATCTCTCCTCTCTCCAATATTTATGGATTGTAGATTGCCCGAAGTTGAGGTACTTGCCAGAGGATGGCCTCACTCCCTCCCTCCAAGAATTGCACATAGTTGGATGCGAGATCCTGAAAGATCGGTGCACGAAACTCAGCGGCTACTATTGGCCCCTCATCCAAGAAGTCCCTGTCATCTACATTGAGAACATTCGGGTCCAATGAAGTAAAATTGATCCGCTTTCGCTTCATTTGCTAGCTGCCTGATTCATTCTTCCATCTATAGTGAGTTTCCTAGGGTTCGGGTAAGTTTCTGGTTTTGAAGGCATCAATTTCGATTCTAATTCCTCAGTTCGATGCTTAACACAAACTGATTTACCTCATGAAGTTTTCTCGCATAAGTTTCCGAAAACCATCCGCTGATGGTGAGAGATTGACATCCAAAGGACGAAATGTTTACAGTGCTGCCTCTTGCTATGTTGATGACGTATCTTGAACTCCGCTTGCTGCCCAAAAAGCTCGCCTATTTTTGCACTTGAGTGACCCACCAAACAAATTGTGAGTGTGCACTATGCTTTGCGAGAGAATCTCCAAGGATCATAGTGTCCCACAATCTATTCCTCTACATTTTCGGCGTTTGTTGTATGTTCTCTTCCCAATATCATTTTTCTTGTGCCCTTGGCTCATATGATGTGGTTGTTTTGCAGATACCATTGTGATCTGTAGTAACAACTTCTCTTGGGAGGATCATGAGCGAACGTTGCTGAGGTGGGGCTACCATAGTCAATTATATGAGTCATTTGTCCCAAATTAACAAAACACAAAAAAAAACAAGTTTTCGATCTTATTTGGTGCATCGAAAAAACAACCTTTTTATTTAACATATTGTCAAAAAATCTGGAGAAATGCTGGCCCATTTCCTCACTCGAAGTTAAATGCTTTTTTCTTTAGAAAGTTCTGTTTGGTTTCCCTCATCAAATAATTCTGGAGGGGGTTGGGTATTTTAATACCAATGGTAGATCAAAACTGATTTTGGTTGGACTTCATTGTGATGTTAGTGAGCAGTTCCCAAGTACCAGCCTAAAGGAGAATGTGACACTCGAGTCTTCTGTTCATTCTGAATGCCAGAAAAAGAAATTTATTGGAGTGTCAATTCACGGAAATTGCGCTACTGTCTTCGTTCCTCAAATGCCTCCTCGCACTTAGATATTTGACTTGTCTTACCCTCTGTGGCAGATTGTTTGCTGTTGTGGATGACATCTTCTGCTTGTTTCAAGGACACAGATAATGTTGCTCTTCTTAAGCAGCAATTTGGATTGAATAAGATGGCTAATGAGATGAGCAAGTTGTGAGAGACACCAATGGGAAGTTTGCATTCGTGCTCTTCGACAGCTCTTTGAAAACCACTTTTCTGGCTGCCGTAAGTAATTTGCATCGTTTCAATCTGGGGTGTTGCTCTCTATTTCTCCCTCCCCTGTGATCTATCTAATCCTTCTGATCTCTTAGTCATGCAAGATGTTGATGGAAGTGTTCCTTTCTTCTGGATAAGTGATGGTGAAGGCCATCTTGTTTTCTTGGACGGTGCAGATGTGGTGAAGAAGGGCTGTGGGAAATCTTTCGCACCATTCCCTAAAGGTAATTATTGTTACGGATTGTTGATGTGGCTTCACCACAGTTTCCTCCATGCATTGAAATTTGAAAATAAGGATGAATGAATTCTGCTGATATTAAGCAGCGTTCATAGGAGAATGTTATATTATTTGGGAAGACATAGGAAGTAAAGATGTATAAGGTTTGGCAAGAGTTGGAAGGTGTTAAAATGGTTTTCTTCATCTGTATGCATGTTTTGATGTGCATTTTCACCTACAATGTTGCTCTTCCAATGGTTTTCGAGTGCCAAATCGTTCACCTTTTAACGTTGCCTTTTTTTCTGATTCAGGATGCTTCTTTACTGGCTGCAGAGGTTTGAGGAGTAATGACCACCCAATGAATGAGGTAAAGTCGGTTCCTAGGGTGGACAGCTCTGGCCAAGTGTGCGGCACTACATTCACAAAGTGGATGCGGAGACAAAGGAGTCCAGCATGCCTAGAGTTGGGAGTGCTGTGAACTGGTCCTCGCATTACTGTGTCCTATGGTCTATGGCCCTTTTTTGACCAGGCCATTAGCTATTGAATGGCCTTCTGTTGCGCACTTCAAAGTGGTTAAATCTCTAGATGAAGTTGATTATCTCGAGCTCGAAGAGTGGAGTCCTGCTTGGGCCACCAGAGTTGGAGAAAGCCGTTTTGGGGGTATGAGAATCTGCCTCTCATACTCCGGGGTTGCTTTCCCTATCTTTCCCCTTGAAGTTTCCTGCCAGTTACAAGAAGGTGTATAGATATGGAGAGAAGATTGAACACTTTCAGAAAAGGTGTTAGTTATCTCTTTATGCTGATGCACGTGGCCTCCAAGCTGGATTGAAAGAATTCGATAAGAGGGCCATTGCGGTGATGCATGAGCTACTCAGCTTCACAATGGACGCTAGAACAGAGGTTGGTAACCAATCATCTCGCGCACTTTTGACGAGAATTTGTGATGCCTCAGAAGCTGATGAGACTCCTGTTGAAGCATTTTGGCATCTTCTATGTCTCTGAGAGGGGGAAGAGGTTTAGTGTGTTCTTGACAAAAGCTTATGAATGTGCAGAACTGATTCATAAATGTCCGCTGGTTATTTGGAAGGAAAAGGTCCTAAGCCTTATTGGTTATAGAGAAAGGAAGAAAAAGATAGAAACTTTTACGGACTTATCGGATATGGAAGAAAATGATGTGCTTGAGGGTGGCTCTGAGGATGAAGGCATTCTAATGCAGCTTGACCAAAATGAAGCCATCAGTGAATTGGATGATATCGCAGGTGGAGACAGCTCCTTCATGGATATTAGTGAAATTGACCATGCATACAAGCCTTATGATTCAATTTAAGGTCAAATGTTCTGGTTCGAGCTGTCAAGATAACTTGCTTTTTCAGTCTTTTTCTTCACAAGTTCAAAGTTTTGAGCTTCTGTTGTATAGATTTAATTAGACAAACTCGCATTTACATCTGTGATTCTGTAAACACTAAACCAATAGTAGGCTGATCCAGCTTATTCCTCATTTGTCCTGAATATCGCCTTTGAAAATAGGGAGACTCGTTCTTTAGTTTGAATGATGATGGCTTTCCACAGGTTTTTCCGGTTCTTTCTTATACCTCATTGATAACATAAATTGTGTTCAGGATTTGTTACATGGGCTAGCATTTGCTGGACGCCATTTTGCTAGAAAGTTCTTTTACTTATCAAAAGAAAATTATTGCAAATTAAATGGAGATGATGTTGGGTAATTAGCTTTCAAATATCCTGACTAGATTTCTTCTTGGGCTCATAAAAACCATGATATCGACAAACTGTTAGCCTTAAACCAAACTACTATTATGTGTAGTTAAAAACATATTGCACTAAATAATTTTTTGTTTTTTTCTTTATGACAAAATACCATATGACAAAATACCATGGTTGATAAATTTCATTTTATTTGAAGTTATTTGAAATGATATTGAATAACTTTCTTTTGGTTACGTCTCTTCTCAAGCTTGATGAAGTCCTATGATCTTCGAAAAGCACGCCATGCTCGATCAAGCTCCTAAGAGAATATAAGGCTGTATTATTTGCATTCGATTGGCTAAACATAAATAGAAGCACCAGAAAAAAGGATACTTCTGCCTTACCGTTACGATATATTTTGCATTTGATGGAAAAAGGTGACAATGTAGTTGACAAATCTTTTGTCACTATCACAGTTAGAGAAAGTATTTTATGTCATTCATGAATGGTTTGTTGTCGAGCACATGAAACTTAGGGACAAGCTATGACAAGGGTGACAAAGTGTCCATTGCAGAGAAAGGAAATGAACAAGTGCTTGGGAGCTCATTCTATGCCTCTAGCTGTCAATACGATGACTAACATCAAATTGCAGATTAACCAGAAAAAAAAGAAGAAAAAAAGGAGCATTTCGCCTGCCTTCCTGGTTGGAGAGACTTCAACATGGATGGAATAAATCTCGGTCTCATCTTATCGACAGATGAGCTCTTGCTAAATTTTCTGACAAAATTGAGTGATGGTATGGATAGATGTGCATCATCTATGTAACAGCACAGCTAATAATAATATGCCAATCCTACAGAGGAAAATTCCCGATATCCACTTCTTTTTGTTTAATTCCTCCGCACAAAATTCGTATTCAACGTGTTGGATCTCCAAGCAACATCAAGTATACCGTGAGTATCATGCTTAAATCAGGTCTCCACCTATCCCTATGTTGACTAAGTATAGAATGTCTCACAGATTTTGATATAGACTTCCGGACTTTCACTTGCTCTCCGCAGTATGGTCTGATAAATTTCAACGAAGTATATAACTAGAGGAAGATCTGCAGTATGGCATCACCAATGGTTGGGTATTTTGTTTCCATAGCACAGGCTGCGCGTGTGAGTACACTGCAAGTATACTCTTCAAATTCTGGTCTCCACCTATCCATATATAGACTTAGTATCAACTCTCTCCAATTGATAAAAATTTCTAGATATTTTGTTTGGTCTCTGCAGTATAATCTGGTAGATTTCAATGAAGTGTATGGCAAGAAGAAGGTCCGGCACAAAAAGGATATAGCTTCAGCTTTAGGTAGGTTTGGGGCTTTGAACACCTTGCAAACCGCTGCTCACCTCTGCCTTTCCTAAGCATCAACCTAATTGTGGCTGCATGAGTCAGAACATGCCCTCCTGCAGGTTTCTTTGATGCTGAAACCAATAAATCTAAGTCGTCAAAAAATTACCTTTTTTCCTTAAATAATGGACTGCAGCTACTGTATGCGTCACTAGTTTACACCAAACAGCTGGTTATTGGGATTTACAAGAATTAGCATGAGCTTAGTGCTATCCCCAAATTGCAATTTTTCAGTGTGCAACCATCAAAGGGCTAAATTGGATAAGTATTAATGAATGCATGACTGCGGGAGAAATGAGATGTGATGCAGTAACTTGATTGGTTATGCACACTGCCACATTAAATTCCTTAGCTATCTTAAGTAAGCCTGAGAGCACTTGTGCAAATTTTTGCTGCAATTAGGAATTTATTAGTGTCAAACAAGATAAGCTCAAAAATCAGAACTCGCATGATTTGACGGTTACAATGGACCTGGCTCTTTGCAAGTTCTCCCCTTCCAATAATACCCATTTGAAAGAGAGAGATCATCGAATACATAATCTGAAAGATGTTACTCACCTAAGGTCAACCATCCACACCTCACAAAATGTGTGCAGTTTCATTCTCGAGCACTGTCTTATTAGAAATCTAAATGGTTCTTCACACATTTTGGCAGCCAAATCAAGAAGCAAATCTTACTGATGCTCCTAAGTATAGACACGGGCATAAATGATCTACAAATTCATGGAAAGACTAGATTACAGCAAGTACACTAGCCAGAAAAGAAGGAAGAGTTGCCACCAATA
Source organism: Eucalyptus pauciflora (assembly GCA_007663325.1). Classification (NCBI taxonomy): domain Eukaryota; kingdom Viridiplantae; phylum Streptophyta; class Magnoliopsida; order Myrtales; family Myrtaceae; genus Eucalyptus; species Eucalyptus pauciflora. The sequence continues at coordinate 577,733 of VMYD01000275.1, forward strand.
TGGAAAGCTTAGCTTACATTATCTAGGACTGCACCAGGATCCATGCCAAATCTCTTGGCAATTGGTACAATTCAATCACCGCGACTGCAGGTGTACCAAGTTAAGAAAGTGCACATGTGCTTACATGGACAAACGACGTTTATGAAGCACAAGCAGCTTTGTCAAGGTCAAGAAAAATACAGACAGATTATAATAGCATACAAAGTTCCTTTTGCTTCCTTTTGCATCGATATAAGCTACCTTGCCATTTCCTCCTATCATGTGATTGGCAGCTGAAAATATTTACGAACATGGAATCCACAAACCATTAATAAAGAATGATTATAAACAGGGTAAATACTGTTGTAAGATTTGCAAATAAAGTAGAGTATCTTCAAGCATCACATTCGACTAATGATTAAGGCTTTTACTCGGTTATGACAAAGTACAAACTCTTCTGGCCTTTTCCCTGCTTGGTTTGAGCCACTATATATGCGTTCCAGTCTACTGGCTGCAGATTACAGAAAATGAGTGCCATACTTCCAGAATCACCTAACACACACATTATGATGCCAAGATCACCCACATCTTTATACTCCATAGAAATTCAATCATTATGCTACTATTTGGCATTGTTCATCTGAGAAAAAAAATGCAACAGAAGTTCAAGACAGAAACCTAACATCTAATTCAGTCCAACCTGAGAAGTAACACATAGGGTATATGCCAGCTGTGTTTTCCCAGACTTGAAGTGACGTCAGCAGCATTTTCTGAGAAAGCTAATTAACAAAAGCAACTAAAAGTTCATCAAAGGTAACGTTGTTGGACTGTGATTTTCACCCAGATTCACCAAATGCTTCTGTAATTGCTGGAGTTTCAATACCACCTGTTAACATTGCCAAACCAATGAAATTTGTATTTGTTGAAATGCATGAAGAATAAGACACAGAATCTGCAATAGGAAGTCTTTTACCGCCTAAAAACTCATCGAGGGGGCTTCCAGTTGTGATGCAAACAACCGACGACTCTCTCTGGAAATAACGAAGACATTGAAAGTCCTTTGAGCAACAGATTTGCTAATTTGCAAGCTTTATTTCAAGGGTATTCTGAACCATTTTAGCTTGAAGTTTGCAGAATTAGGAACTTACTCTGAGCAGAGCATCACTTCCAATAATATAGCCAAAATTCTGATAAAACAAAGGGAAGTCAATGCGAGATGCTTATAGAAGTTCAAATTGATTGGAGCCACCATCTCATATCTTTTCAACTTTTGCCTCAGATAATCCTTTTATTCCAGTTAAGTGCTACAAAAAATAAACAAAGAAAAAGCAATTCACTTGGCCAAATAAGAATACGTTCCTCAACTCAGCATCGCGTTAAACTCTTATATTTCCTGGTAAATGTAGAATGTCAGGACAAAAACATTTCCTAGATGATCAATGACAATCTAGCTTTCCAACAGCGATTATTGATGAATTTAGCTGAGGATATTCCTTATTAATCCAGCTATGTCACCAATACAATGGTGCAATTCCAATGTCACGTAACATTGCTCTTGTATGATCAGAAGACAAAAACTGAAAACTATTGTACGTGCAGGAAATCACGACAGGCGTCGAGAGAAAGGTCGAGATGTAAATCACGATGATCACGGCCATAGCTTCATCGAACCATTTGCATCTTAATTTTAACTTTCGGAACACGGATCAGAAAATCACGACAATCAATCTCAGAATCAAAGGACGCACCGAAACTCATTAGGAAAGCGATGACAAGAACAGAGAGCGTTGCCTACACTCTGTTTTGCCGTAACTCACGTTTGTCGATCGTTTCGAGCAGGTCTTCTGCTTCGTCGTCGACGTCCTCTCTTTCCACGATCTTCTGCTCTTCGGCTCTGAACATCAAACAGCGAACACGAGACGAAACTCAGAATCATCGTCATCGGCAATGGCACCACGGAAAAGGACATGAACTGAAATCAAGCGGAGATCGCGAAACACAGTTGAGAGACGAAAGCATCTTCGATGACGATGGAGAAGAGACTTTCGAATTTATTTATTTATTTTTTTTGTGGATTTTGGAAACGATCGGAAAGTGGAGGGAATCGGGGAAGGATGGCTCTCGGCTTTTTTTTTTTTTTTTTCCTTTTTTAAGAAAAAGAGGTTTGACTGAGTTTCGTTATTCTGAGATAGATCCTCATAAATTGAGGTTTAATGGATCTGTTTTAAGAATTTATCAAATACGCTCCTGAAGAGGGAGAGGAAAATATTGGTTTGATTTTTTTTTTCTTTTTATTTTGCATTAAATAACTCAGTTTTTATTTATTTATCTCGGTTTTATATTCATCTTAATCCTGTCCAGCTTATAATTTTCTTAAATTGGACCGAATTAAGTTCTTCTTAAAAAAGGAAAATAATCGATCTATATCGTGGTCGATACTTGGTTTGATTGCATTATGTTCAAACTCCATGCTTATTGCTCGTAGAATCGTGAAAATATCAACAAACAATTGAGTTATTCGAAATGGCTTGCTAAGAACTTGCTCGTGACCGGTTTGATTAGTTGACACACATCCTAAAATTTGTAAGTTGGTGATTACAAAAAAGGTGAAGAACATGGAGCATGTGTTTTCTTTTGTCGAGCACGGAGCACATTTAATGCCTGAAATTTGATTTTCATTTAATATCGAACCCTTTTGACTCCAAGTTACAAAATAGGCAAATCAGACTTAAAATATAGAATCATTAGTAATCTCCAACATATTTTTCCTCATTTTTTTCTAAAATATTTGTTCTTTTACATAAGTTTTTGAATGTGTGTATAATGAAAAACAAACGTTCAGTTGTCTACGAATTACGAAATCCAATGTTTGATTTCGATATGGTTCGATTTTTTTTTACTAAACTTTATTGAGATTTTAAATCGGATTTTTGATGTAATCTCAAATGCCTCAATTTTATAATTAAAAAGAAAAAACACAAGAATATCGCATTTTATAAGATCCTCAAGCTCTTTTAATTATTTAAATCAAAATGTCATCTCCTTCACGACGAGAAACGCAAAAACCAAAACGACAATCTGTTCTGTCTCTACCGCCCGTTCCCTCTTCTTCGCGCCTCGCTTCTTCTTCTTCTTCGTTCTCCGCACAAACCCCGCCTGACATCCCAACCAGCTTCCGTCGAAGTCGAGACTGATGCTCATCGAGTGATCCGAGAGAGTTGGTAATCGCGCATTTACGGCGATCTTCTCGAATATTTTTTGTCTTGGGCTCTTGTTGTTCCTCGTTCCATTGCACGTAAGCGGTTTGATGTTTGTCCTGAGCGAGAAGCATTTGCTTTTCTTGGGCTTGTTTCTTGAATTTGGAGCGAGGCATTACCATCTTGACATGACTCGTCTTCAAATCATTGGTAAAACGGCAGCTTCCTTGAATGAATGGAGCGTGGCAAGCGAGTTTGGTTGCTTTGTCACCTCGCTATTGCGTTCGCCTACCCTGAGAAGAAACTGGAGTCTTGGCGAGTTTTTACTTGACTGGTCGCAGCGTAGATTCATGACCACCAGCAAGAGAATGCAAGATAGGAGCAAGGACAAGAGGGTCCATGATCTCAAAATTGCCACTGAGAAGCATAAAGTGGTGTCAAAGGTGTTGGTTTAGTGTGTTCTTGACAGGAGCTTATGAAAGTGCGGAGTTGATTCAGAAATGTCCACTGGTTATTTGGAAGGAAAAGGTCCTAAGCCTTGTTGGTTGTACGGGGAGGAAGAATAAGATAGAAACTTTTATGGACTTATCAGATATGGAAGATAATGATTTTCTAGAGGGTAGTTCTGAGGATGGAGGCATTGCTATGCAGCCTAACCAAATATTAGCCATAAGTGAATTGGAGGGTACTGTAGTTGGAGGCAGCTCCTTCATGGATATACATGAAATTGACAATAAATACAAGCCTCATGATTCATTTTAAGGTCGTACGCTCTTATTCGAGTTGTCAAGATAACTTGCTTTCCAGCCTTCTTCTTCACAAGTTCAAAGTTGTGAGTTTTTGTGCAGATTTAATTAGACAAACTCTGCTTACATCTATACACCAAGTCAATTAATAGCGGACTGATCCATCTCATTCCTTGTTAGTCCTAAACATTGCCACCGGAACTCCTGAAATCAATGATTCAGAAAGAATGTGCAGTTAATGCTTTTGGCAACTCTCAGCTCACCTCGGTGCCAGCAAGGACATCAGAAGCAGTCTATTTACAGTGACTGGTTCATTCTCAGTTATTGGTCTGACTTATTTGAGTGCTGCCATACTAATCTACTATTATGAAGATGAACTTGCCAACCTGCATTTTAATCTCAATTGTTGGTTCAAAGAGATGATTGGGTAGTAGCTATCATGGAGAACATAGCCTCAGCTGCTATGATGATCGACATTCTCTCTCTTGTTGTTACAAATTAGATGCCGAGCTCACCCTGCAGTAATGCCTTGTTCACCACTGTGCATGGATATTATGGTCCACAATATCCAAGACTGCCTCTTGCAACATGCATTCATTTGCTTTCTATCCGATGTTCCATAGGTCTTGTAACTTCTGTTCAAAATCTCCATGAAACTATGGCAAACTTCTGTTTTTAGGTTCTACTGGGGAACTTCCTTTTGTTGGATTTTAGAACCCAACATCAAACAGTAAGTAGTTTTTATTACTGCTTGTTTATGTTGGGCTGTGTTTATGGTTGATTCATTTCATTAGCTTACTGTTCTGTTTTGAAGAAAGAAATAGGAGAGCCTTTGAAATTAGCAAGACTGGTTTTTTGATTTGAATGATAGATGGCTTTCCACAGCTTTTGGTTGTGTGAAAATGACATTACTAATATGCATTCTTTCTTATACCTCATAGCATGAATTGCATTTATGATTTGTTACATGGGCTAGCATCTGCCTAATGCCATTGTGCAATAAATTTCTTTTGCTTAACAAAAGAAAATTCTTAGCAAACTCACTGGGGATGATGTTGAGTAATTTGCTTCCAAATGTTGCGGCTAGATTTCTTCTTGTGCTCATAAAAACCATGATATCCAAAACTGTATGTGACAAATCAAACTACTACTGTGAAGCTAAATCTGTTGCACTACATCATTTTCTGGTTTTTGCATTATAAAAACGACAGGAGTAATGTACCATGGAGATTGAGCATCAACCTCATTTGGAGCAATACGAAGAATTTCCAGATCTCATATGATCAAGGAGAAAGAGAGGAGCATCGATGTTTATTAGTTATAATCACTTAGCTATCATCTTTTGTTACATGGCAAAAGTATTGTTCATCACGACTCAATTCATATCAGATGGTCATATCTACTTATTTAAGAAGGGATAGGAACTTCGCACCAATGTTTTCAAACTTGGGCCAGTCAGGAACCAGTTAGGTTGCCTATTTGCGGGCCAAGCGGTTGGACTAGGGGAATCAATGATTGTGTCTTGAGCAAATGATTATAGATATAAAATGCTGTCAATTCCCCGTGAACACATGAATTGTTCGGCCTTGGTAGTAAAGTGAAATGCCGGTGATCCATGGAGTTGAGTGCTCGCATCCCTCCATGTGCAACAGTTGCCAAAAGCCCAGTTCTATACCCGTGGGACTCTAAAACTAAGTGGATCCAATTTTGAAAATCGGTATATTTTCAAACTAGTTCAAACTAATTAGGCCAAACTGCCTGCACATAATTTTTAAGTTTTGGGTTAATAGATCAAAGGGAAAGCAATGGAATTGGCCAAGAAAAAGGGGCAAGAGCAATGCTTTATGGTCGAATGATTGCAGAAAATCTAAAGGAAATCAACATTGAGAACTTTATAGTCTTTGGATGGGCTTGACATATAGCTACCGCAATCTTTTTAACATATAGTGTCTAATATATCTTAGCCGAGATACTTTATAGTCTTTGAATGGGCTTGATATATAGCCACCGCAATCTTTCTAACATATAGCGTCTAATATATCCCAACCATATATATCTCAGCTAAGATATATTAGACGCTACGATTATTTAAGTCCTGCGCAATGCCTAGTGTTACTCCTACATTATCTCCAATGGTGAGCAAACCATATTAGCAAAATCATATGACATGATAATTTATTTAACGAATGTCTTAAATTGAGTCAAATTTGAAAAAATGAGGTACTTGATTTAAAAAGAAAAGTTTAGCCAGTTGATCATAAACTAAGCAAAAGTTTTGATAATTTCGATGTCATTATCCTCGACTTCTGAATCGCACTAAGAAAAAAATCTCAAGAAAAATATTATCTATGAAGGTCACTGTAAGGTGGCAAAGTTGGAAATAGTCACTATAGTGGCCCTACTAACGGCAACGACATGGCCGTGGCCGTGCTTTGATGGTGCTCTATCTTGCCCCATTCCTTCTTTATTTTCTTTTTTAATTTTTTGTTGTTTCTTCTTCTTAGGCTTTCTCTTTGCTTTTTTCTTTTCTATTGTTGAACTTGAATTTGAAAAGATACAATAGAGATTAACGAATGAAAAAAAAAAATCCAAAATGAGTTGGAGGAAAATTATGGTACTGTTAATTTTAAGCAAGACTTGTAATGCCTGGAAATTCTATTGGTAATGGTAAGAAAGACATACAAAGTCTTGGTCTTCTTGGCATCAATTGAAGTTTCTTTCCCACCAACAAAAGAGGTGCACCATCCAAAGATAAAAGATGTGCAAAAGTCTTGGTCTTTTTGGGATCTATTAAAGGTTCTTTCCTATCATCAACAGACGTGCACTATCAAAGGACATACAAAAGTCTCGGTCTTCTTGGAATTTATTAATTTTTTTCCTACCATGAAAAGACATGACGTGCAAAATCTTAATCTTTTTGGATTCAATTAGTTACTTTTCCACCATCAAAAGATGTGCAAAAATCTTGATCTTCCTAAAATATATGGAAGTTTCTTTTGCACCATGGCTTTTTCACTTTTGCTTCACTTTCTGGACCAAAGAGAAAATGATATATTTAGCAAGTGAAAGTCCTTTTCTGAAAATGATATCTTTAGTAGGTGAAAGTCTCGATCTTCTTGGACTTTCATGGTCCCCTCTCTCCATTAGCTCCTCATCACTTCGCTTCACCATAACTTTTACAATGGACTGATTCGCTCATAGCCATTGGAGAGACCTTTCTTGATTCCTTCTTTAGGGTTCTGTTCAACAAAGTTGAGTTCTCTAGCATTGGACTATGCATAAAGTGATGGAATCAGCATCACATTGTTCAATATGGACATCAATAATTTTGTTATATTCTCTCATGTAATTCGATCTTCAATATTTGAATTTTTTTGTCTTATAAAAACTTTTACCAAAAATTTCAAATCTTGATATGTTTCTCTCTTTCCATGTAAACGTCCATGGATACAATTTCCTCATATTGTGTAAATAACTTTTTATGAATCAATAATTTGAATTTTGCAAAATCTTTTAGATGTTAATCTTTACACGCGACTAGCATGCACTTCTACTAGTTCTTCTCATTCATTTATATGAAAATGGTCAATGTCATTTTTCCATTAATTCAAGTTTACGAACAATCCAAGGATTAAATTAAACATGTGTAAAAAGTTTATGGACTAAATTAAACAAATTAAAAGTTTAAGGACAACATTGCACATCGTGTTAAAGTTCAAGAACTAAATTGCACATTGGACTAAACTTTATGGACCATTTGCATAATTTTCTCAAGAAAATATACCTATCATGTTTGCTAATGTGACATTCAATTTTGCTATGACATGTTCCAGCCTCTTAAGAGAGCACTCCAAGAAAGTGTTAATGACTTCGATTCGGCCATCAATAGGGATTTGCTGATCATTGTTTCTATGGTCAGTTTTATTCATTGCTAGACAAGAAAAAGGGTAGGCATCACCAACTAACAGTGTGCAATGTACTAGATATACTCTAGGCATCACTTATGAACAAGAAAATCATGCAAAGGCCCACAATTCTCCTATCAAGTGGTTCTTGATCATCAACTACTACCTCAACACCCTTTAGTAGATCATTGCTACCCGTCTTGCTGCAAATCTTTAGTACTGTATTAGGGTTGAGCGGTTCGAGGTTCTAGGTTCATCAATTTTTAGAACTTGAAACTTACCCTGCATACCCTATAACTTGGACTCTACCCTGTCACAGGTTCCAAGATCAGTTCCAAGATCTATCCAAGTTTCACCTATATTATTATTTGAACGATTACAATTTACTAACCATAACTTATATCTAGACATACAAAAAATATGAACGTTAATAAAGTACAAATCTTAGTCATAAAATGAAAACTCAGACTAATGCTTCTAGATTATACACTGACATGAAATATCGGAGGATCGCACGGAAACACGGACCAAGAAAAATATTAAAACTTGTTCCAGGTTCCAAGTTCCTCATCTGGATTCCAGGTTCCAGGTTCCTCCAATTAAGAACTTGGAACTTACCCGTCGAAATAGGTTCTTCATTTTTTAGAACCTGGAACTTACCCGGCATACCTTGGAACCTAGAATCTATAGGTTTCCATCGGTTCGGTTCTTAGATTCCAAGTTCTACCTTGGAATCATGCTCACCCCTAACTGCCATGTAAAAGCCTATATTGACCGCATATTCACTAGTAACGCATTAAATGAAGACACTAGAATTATAAGGTTAATGAGATTGTACGGATGCCAAAAGAAAAAGGCTTGGTCTTGGTCTTTGTTTAATATTTTTGGTGGGTGAATGTCTTGGTCTTCCTGTCTCGCTTCTGCTTTAAATAAGGTAGAACTAAGCAAAAAGACAAAAAAATTCAATAAGTTGTGGACAATTTCAACTGTTGCTCATGAGATCCTAAATTGAAAGATTCAATTTAAAAAATACGTACACACTGATTATAAGCCAATGCGTAGCATGGGTACTCTACGAAAGTGTCTGTGTGTATGTGTCATCAATTTAAAAAACTCATGATTTAATCTAAAATCTATTTAGATATGAACCCACTTAATGAGGTCAATTAGTTATGAAATATGAAATTATATTAGATTACAGATGTTCATACACGCGCTACGCCCAAATGAGGACATTGCACACCTATTTTCAGATTACATGTAATTAAAAATTAGGAATTAGAATAAGATGAACCGTTTCAGTGGTTCATTGTTTCCAAATATTACTCAAACCGTAGAACTTGGCATACTTGAACCAAATATAACTACCCACAACAAAATAATTCGTCAAATGCACTAATCTATTTTCCATGTGGGTCAACGTGAGGCCTTCGTTAATTTTGTGGACAGAAATTGTTGACACAACGTTAACGCCGTTAAATAGTTGTTAAATGTCCATACTAGTGTCCAATACAGCATCTTGAGAAGTTGCTACGTCGGCAAAGGCATTGGATGTTAAGATTGTTTAAGTCAACACAAACTCTTTCTCCACATCACCCAATCAGCAAGGTAATCAAATCGTGTAAATAAAATCATTACAACATAGCAATTTTTTAACAGACGCCTCAAATTGAGACAAATTTGAATAAAGAAAAAGTAAAAGAGATTAATCCAGACATAAAGCATGGAATTTCTACTAGTAATGGAAAAAAGAGACGTTCTCATGGGGATGCAAGAGGAGGGACGTGAAAAGCGAAGCAACAAATTTCAATTTGTGTCCAGTAAAGTCATGGTCTTCCCGAAATTTATTGAAGTTGCTTTCCCATGACCTCTTTTTCTCTTTTGCGTCATTTTCCAGACAAAAAGGCATATGGTAATATGGTATCCATGAAGCCTTTGGAGAAATTCTGCTGAGTATTACCAAACAAGCACTTGTGGATGAAGAGTATCTTATTTTGATTCCCCTGACCACTGACGTACGCGTGAAAAGCACCCAAAATTAAATTAATGACAGGGTGCTATAGCCTTATCCCAAGAAAGCATCATTACTACTTGAATACTTTTGAGGTATGTGTATGACTTTACGAAAAATTATCCAAAAATCCAAAAATCTATTAGATAACGAATAATTCAATTTTAAACTTTGATATAATATCATGCCAATCGAGATATATTGAATGCTAATATCATCTAAGTTTGTGCACTTTCTCGCTCCTCATCACTCAATCTGTAGGGTAAGAAGCCATGTCAAATATTATGTTTAACTTTTCTTGATTGAGTGAGCCATGTAAGAAAAATTACATAACATGACAAGTTATTTAACCGATGCCTCAAATTGAGCCAAATTTGAAAATTTGAGGTTCTTGATTATATATATATATATATATATATATATATATATATATATATATATATATATATATATATATATATATATATATATATATATATTCATGTACTCGATTGTAAACTAAACAAGAGCTCAAGTACTTACGATATCATTATTCTTAACTCTTAAATCGCTTTAAGAGTAAACATCATTCTTGCTTAGTACCGGTCAATTTTAAGCATCGCATGTAACGCATGGTGAAATTCTACTAGTAGTGGAAAAATAAAGGCATTCACATAGGGATGGAAGAGGAGGGACGTGAAAAGTGAAGCAATAAAGCCAATTTGCATCCTGCAAAGTCTATCTGTTTTCGATTGCTCTCTGCTTCTGCTTCACTTTCTAGACAAAAATTACATTATGTCCATTAAAGTCTTGGTCTTCCCGATGAAAGCCCTTTATGAGTGTACTATCACGACAAGCAATATGAGTTAGCCTGAAGAGGCCACCTTTTGAAGCACATTGTGTCCTTGAGTTAGACAAATAAATTGTTCTCATTTTTCTCCATAGCAAGACTTTTGGTCGTCGTCTAAAGAGAGGACCTTTTCTTGTGGCCATCCAAAACATAGAATAGGAGGTGATCACATGACCAACTTAGAGGGTATGCACATCTTCATAAAAAAATTATAATTTACAAATGTTTTGTTGGTTTTTTTTTCCTTTAGTATGGGCTTTCATGTGACAGTTATAGTGTTAAAAATTTATAGCAAAATGAGTGAGGATGATCTGCTGAAGGGTACTGAAGTAGTTGGTGATGATCATGAATCACTTGATAGGAGAATTATGGTCCTTTGAACTGAAAAAGTTAGCCCAAAGCAAGTTGATTTTAACTGACTATTAAAAGTTAAAAAAAAAAAAAAACCATACAAGACTCACCACAGAGCCAGTGAAAAGCACCAAAATTAAATGAATGACAGAGTGCTATAGCCTCTTCCCATCTTCAATGCTTTTGACATGTGAATATAACTATCATTTAAAATCCCATAGTAGTAATACATGACAAAGAAAATCAGAGAATATTTTTTGGCTTATAAAAAAAAAAACATACAATTTGATTGCGCCTTATCTCAAGCATTTGGGATCTGCCTAAATAAGGAAAAGAAAAAGACATTCAAGAGGAGGCGCTTATTCGATTTCGCATGTGAGTGGTTGAAGCAAAAACTCTATAAAAGGAGCCTCGCCAATTTCATTCTATATCTTTCGGCCAAAAAAAAAAGACTTTCTATATGTGTGGCTTCCTAAAGAAAATCAAATTGACTTGAATAAAACCAGATAATGAGGTGCATGAAAATTCTTACCAATATGCTGGCAATTAAGTATCTTAAGGTTTTTTTTTTTTTTATTTCGTTCAATCAATTACCTCGACATTTCAAATGTTTCACAACATGATGCACAGTCCCTGGGAATAAAATGTTAACAAACTGCACTGATGTGGAGGAACTAAATCTCAATTAAATCATGGACGTTGTGCAACAGGTCACAGGTGTCACGTATGTGAATATTGGACAACTTGCACATGATCTATGGAAGTGTGTGTAATATGTTCCCACTGATTAATGTCTAAATGCAATTATTTTCTTGTGCATTTGATCTATGCAATCCACCTTAACTGATCTTCCCCGACACACATTCGTGGGGTTTGCTGCTCAATATATCTTATGTACATACTCTGTCAAGAAAAACACTTTCCATATAAGATAACCATAAGAAATTGCTTTGCATTTTATGTCCAAATATGTTTTTTCTTGCTTACTATACCACAGGGTGCAAATTTCATTTTGAATGAAGAAATCAGAAAGAAAGAGAAAACGAAGTAAAATATCCCCATTAACAATCATTGGCGGAGCAACAGTAATTACCCTTAGCTAGCAGCGCCGAACCACATCTGAGAGGATGATGGGTAAATAGTAAACCATGAGAAGTGACGTTCTCATGGATGCATGAGAAGGGATGTGAAAAGCGAAGCAACAAACGTCAATTTGTGTCCTGCTAAGTCTTGGTCTTTCTTGAATTTATTGAAGTTTCTTTCCCATTACCTCTTTTTTCTCTTTAGCTTCACTTTCTAGACAAAAAAGCACATCGTATCCATGAAGTCTTTGGAGAAATTCTCTTAATACTACCAAACAAGCACTTGTGGGTAAACAGTATTTTATTTTGATTCCTCTGATTGACGTGCGCGTGAAAAGCACCCAAAATTAAATGGATGACAAAGTGCTATAGCCTTGTCCCAAGAAAGCATCATTACTACTATATGAATATGACTTTACGAAAGATTATCTAAAAAATTCATAAATTTATTGTATGACTGCTAATTCAAACCTAAACTTTGATATGCTGCCATGTCAATCAAGATATATTAGATGCTAATATCATCTAAGTCAACACACTTTCTCTCTCCTCATCAAAGGGTAAGTAGCCACGTCAATTATTATTTTTAACTTTTGCTAAGTAAACGAGTCATGTCAGCAAAATTACATAACATGTCAATTTATTTAATTGTTACCTCAAATTGAGCCAAATTCGAAAAATTGAGGTTCTTGATTGAAAAAAAAAAAAAAAAAGAGTTCAGGTACTCGATCGTAAACTAAAAAAGAGGTTAGGCACTTTCGATATCATTATTCTTAGCTCTTAAATCGCTTCAAGAATAACATCATTCTTGCTTTTTTTCCCCTTTCTTAAGTTCTAGTTGTTTTTTCTATATATTTTTTCTTTGATTTTTTTCTTTTTTTATTGAACATAAATTTGAAAAGATACATGAAAATGTAGACATAATTCTAATAGAGAAGTACAAAAGATATTATTGAACGAAAAATCACAGTACAATTAAGCACGAAAAAAGAGTTGGATGAAAATTACAGTAACAGTCAATTTTAAGCATGGCCTAAAACGTGTGGGAAAATTCTCCTAGTACTGGAAAAACAAAGGCATTCTCGTAGGGATGGAAGGACAGGGATGTGAAAAGTGGAGCAACAATGCCAATTTGCATTGTGCAAAGTCTGTCTTTTTTCAATTGCTCTCTTTCGCTTTTGCTTCACTTTCTAGACAAAAAAGTACATGCTGTCCAATAAAGTCTTTGTCTTGCTGAGTTTGTGGTTTATCTACATGAACAGAGCACTTGTGGATAGAAAGCGTCCTTGAAAGTCTTGGTTTATCACTTTGCTTCGCCATAACTCTTGGTTGTTCTCTATGATTGACCCATGGCCTTTGGAGAGATCTTTTGGGTTCCTACTTAGCTTCCTTCTTATACTAATTTATGGTATGGTTAATTTTAAGCAAGACATGTAGTGCATGCAAATTTTACAAGTAATGGAAATAGAGATATTCACATAGGGATGGAAGAAGAGGGATGTGAAAAGTGAAGCAATGAAGCCAATTTGCATCTTCAGTAAAGTCTTGGTCTTCCCTGTGAAAAGTACTTTATGAATTTACTATGACGACCATCAATTTGAGTTAGATCGAAGAGACCATGTTTTGATGCACATTGGGTCCTTGAGTTAGATAAATCAACCGTTCTCCTTTTTCTCTAGATCAAGATTTTTGGTTGTCGTTTAAAAGAAAGAACCTTTTCTTGTGGCCATCCAAAACGGAGGATAAGTGATGATATTTCTTCACATGATCAACTTCGAGGGCATGCATATCTTCATAAAAAATTTATAACTTACAAATATACTGTTGTTTTTTCTTTTTTTTTTAGTATAGGTTTTTACATGGCAGCTATAGTGCTAAAAATTCGCAGCAAAATGGGCGGCAATGACCTATTAAAGGGTGCTGAAGTAGTTGTGATGATCGTGACTCACTTGATAGGAGAACCGTGGTCCTTTGAATAGAAAGAGTTCGCCCAAAGCAACTTACTTGATGGATTAGTTGGTGATTTGCCAATCGTTTACTATTTCTAGAGTTAAATTAGAAAACTTGCTTCATGGATTCGTTGGTGTACCCGACTCTTTTTTCTGTTTAGCCCAAGGCACGTGTTTCTACTCTCCTTATCAAACAATCAAAATAAGTTGTCTTTGATGACTTGTAGATGTATAATAGAAAGTAAGATGCGATTGTTAGGTGAATCATCAACGTTTATTTCAGTGCAAGTTGTACAGAGATGCTTATTTGTCAGTCGTATTAATTATGGTTAGCTTTATTCATTGTTAGACAAGAAAAAGGGTCAGGCATCACCAACTAACAATACAATCTACTAGATATACTGTAGGCATCACACTTATGAATAGGAAAATCGTGCAAAGGACCACAATCCTCCTATCAAGTGGTTCTTGATCATCAACTACTACCTCAACACCCTTTAGAAGATCATTACTGCCCGTTCTTGCTACAAATCTTTAGCATCGTAATTGCCATGTAAAAGCTTATATTGATTGCATATTCACCAATAACACATTAAACGAAGATATTGGAATTATAAGGTTACTGAGAATGTACAGATGCATTAAAAAAAAAAAGGCTTGGGCTTGATCTTTGTTTAATGTTTTTGGTAGGTAAATGTCTTGGTCTTCCTAGACTAAATAATATCTTCTCTCCATTAGCTCACTTCTGCTTCAAAAAAGATAGAACTAAGAAAAAAGATAGAAAAAATTCAATAAGTTGTGGACAATTTCAACTGTTGCTCATGAGTTCCTGAATTGGAAGATATAATTTAAAAAATACGTACGCATATATATATATATATATGTAATTCAATAAGTTGGTCAGTCCTCCATGATCAGCCCTATCAATAATTATCTTTCCCTTTCCTAAAAGTTATTAATTTAAAAAACAGATGATATAATCCAAAAATCTATTTAGATATGAACCCAATTAGTGAGGTCAATTGATTATGAAATATGAAATTAAATTAGATTATTAATGTTCATACACATGCTACGCACAGACGAAGACATTGGGCGCATTTATTCAGATTACATGTAATTAAAAATTAGGAATTAGAATAAAATGAACTGTTTCTGAAGTGAGTGTTTCCAAATATTACTCAAACCTTAGAACTTGGCATACTTGAACCAAATATAACTACCCATAACAAAATAAATCGTCAAATGCACTAATCTAATTTTGTGCCAAGGTATCATTAGTACTTAGTAGTCTAAATGAAAGGAAATTTAACAAAAATGGACATTGACAAACTTCGTAGTCTTTCAATGTGCTTGACAATTAGCCTCTGAAATCTTTTGGCGTGTGAAATTAACAAAAATATCTCCTGTTGTCTTTCACATGAGAGAATGAATAATCTTACAAAAGAAAATTATTAGAGGGAGACCAAGCAATGAAATGAGAGGATAAAATTGTAGAAAATATATCGCATAAACAAAAGTACATGTGAGATTTAACCTAGACCAATGATTGTATGATAAACTTTTTGGGACAATGAAATCGTGAGTTTCTGAATTGTTATCCCTTTCGCAATAAAGTACATGAACTTTTTATGGTTTAATCAATTACCTCAATTTTTCAAATGTGGATTAAAGTGAGGTCTTTGTTATAATTTCGGGTGTAAAAGGTTGACATGGTGACTAGCGCTGTTAAATAGCTGTTAAATGTCCATATTGGTGTCGATATGGTACCTTGAGATGTTGTCACGTTAGCAAAAACAATCTATGCCAAGATTGTCTAAGCCAGCATACACTCTCTCCTCATCGTCAAACTTGTAGGGTAATCAAACAATGTCAAGACATGGCAATCAAATTGAGCAAAATTTGAAAAAAGAAAAAAATAATAGATTAATGTTAATATAACTCGTGGAAGTGGCACTTGTAATGATGACCAAGACATTTACATAGCCAAAGTCTTGGTCTTCCTGGAAACTTAAAAGTTTCTTTCCTGTTAGGTCTTTCACTTTTGCTTCACTTTCCAGACAAAAAAGCACGTGATATGCAATAAAGTCTCTGTAGATGTTCTCTGCATACTACGAAAGAAGCACTTGTGGACAAAAAGTATATCATTTTGATTCTTCTAACCACTAGCGTTCATGTGAAAATTACCCAAAATTCAATGGATGTCAGAGTGCTGTAGCCTAGTCCTAGGAAAAATCATTACTGCTTCAATACTTTTGATATATGTACGTGACTTGCCGACAAAATTGTCTAAAAAAGTCCTAAAGATATTATATGATAGCAAATTAAATTCCAAACTTTTTAATTTTAGTAAATTAATCCTAAGTTTTTTTACGATTTATTAATATAATCATTTTTGGTCTGAAGCGCTGAATTGATGATCATGCTATATAGGATGGTTAGCATTTACATCAACGATTTTTTAGTAAAAATTGGCTCGAAGAACTACATTAGCAAATCATTAACAAATTTAGAACTAAATTGATCAATTTAAAAAGTTTAGGGTTAAATTGGTGGTCGTCCAATAAGTTTACGATATTTAGGATAATTATCCCCTGAGTTGCCTAGAAATAATACATGACGAAGAAAATGAGGGAATATTTATTGGCTTAAAGAAAAATATACAAATTGCTATCTACGAAAAAGACTATCATGCAAATTAGTTGTAATTGGTAGACCAGATAGATAAACCAAGAACATATAAATGTGCCAACGTCTTCAAATGAATAAAAGAAATCATAGTAAAGTTTTAAATTATGTGTGCATGAACGGTACATGTAATAGTATTTTTTATTAACATAATGTCCAACCGACAAAAAATCAAGTACGTAGAAAAAGTCTGTCTTCAATCAAATGTTTGATAAGCCACTAAAATATTTCGAGTGGAAGAAAAGAAGTGCTTTAGACTTAGAAATATATTTTAAATCTCCAATTACATTCAAGTGTGCACCAAACTATCTGAGCATATACTTTTGTTGATTTGGGCGAGGAGATGAAAGGGAAAGCAATGGAATTGGCCAAAAAAGTGGACAAGAATAATACGTTATTTTTCAAATTTTATGATTGAAATTATTCGAGAAGATAATCTAAAGAAATTAACATTGAGAATTTTATAGTCTCCAAGTGTGCTTGACATTTAGCCGCTAAAATCTTTTTGCAATGGCGTGAAATTATCGAAAGTATTTCCTATTCTCTTTCACATGAAAGAATGAAAAATATAAAAAAAAACAAAAACAAAAACAATTTCAGTGAAACCAAGCAATGAATCCAAAGGATGAGTTTGTAGAACAAATATCGCCTAAAAGAAGTGTAGGTATTCGATTGTAAGCTGAACAAAAGCTTAGCTTACTATGTCATTATCCCTAACTCCTAAACCGCTCTAAGAAAAGCATTTGACAAAAAATATTGTCTACAAATGTGACTATAAAATGGTACTTGGAAGTGGACGGCCAGGCGGCGGGGCAATGACCGTGAGACTGGTAGTGCTCTCTCTCTCTCCCCATTCCGGCATTTTTTTATATTTTTTTTTGTTTCTTGCTGTATTTTTCTTTTTGTTTTTCTCTTTGCTTTTTTTTCTTTTATTGAACTTAAATTTGAAAAGATATATGAAAATTTAGACATAATTCTAATAGACAGGTACAATAGAGATTAATAGAGATTAATGATGAAATATCACAAAATAAATGAACATGAAAAGGGTTGGATGAAAATTATAGTATTGTAAATTTTAACAGTAATGCCCGGAACTTCTACTAGTAATGGAAAACAAGATATTCGCATAGGACTGGAAGCCGAGGGACGTGAAAAGTGAAGCAACAAAGGCATTTGTGTCCTGCAAAGTCTTAGTGTTGCTGGATTTTATTGCCTTTCGGTTTGACATTTGCTTCACTTTCTAGACAAAAAAAACTACATGATGTCCACAAAAGCCTTGGTCTTCCTGAGTTTATGCTTAAATTACAAAAACAAATAAATGATAGTGGAAAGTACGAATATATGGGCCTGACTTAAAAAAGAAAAAATGCAAAGGGGAGGTGAAACAAGCACTTGTGGACAGAAATCGTCCTTAAAAGTCTTCATCTTCGTTCGGTCCTTTTGGGCAGGAAAAAGCCTTGGTCTTCCTGAGCTTCATAGTTTTCTCTCTCCATTAGCTTACTGTCATTTTGCTTCGCCATTGCCCTTGTTGTTCTCTGCAGTGACTGATTCACCCATGGCCATTGGAGAGATCTTTTTGGATTCCTTCTTTCAGGTCCTATTCGACAAGTTGACTTCTCTGGGATTGGAATATGCACAACGCGAAGGAATCAACACTGCTTTACTCAACGAGTGGAAGGGGACGCTGGAAACAATCAACGTGGTGCTGGATGATGCAGAGGACAAGCAGTTGGGCGGTAACCGTCTAGTGAAGCTGTGGCTGGATGATGTTAGGGACTTGGCCTATGACATGGAAGACTTGCTCGATGAGTTCGCCATTGAAGCCACTCAAGTTAAGTCTGGGGCAGAATCCAGCGCAAGCAGAGATCAGAAGAAAAGGAAATTCTTTTCCTGGGGCCAAGTTGGATCATCCGGATCGAATATGAACTCGTGGAAATTCTTTTCCGGGGGCCAAGATGGATCATCCGGATCTAATCTAAACTCGTCGTTTGAAACCAAGGTACAAGAGATCAATGGCAGGTTGGAAAATATTGTCACTAGGAAGGCTCATCTGACCTTGAGAGAGAATGCTGCGAACATATCCAACCACACCAACAAAAGGCTCCCTAGCACTTCTTTGCCGGAGACTCGGTTTTTTGGCAGGGAGAAGGAAGAAGCGGAGTTACTGGAACTATTGATCGGTGAGGTTGGAAATTCTAATGCCGGGCTGAGCATAGTCCCCATAGTTGGGATGGGCGGTGTTGGAAAGACAGCTATGGCTCAACAGTTGTACAATGATCCCAAAATGAATAGCTATTTTGAGAGGAAAGCATGGGTTTGTGTTTCAGATGTTTTTTATGTTCTCGACATAACAAAGACTATTTTACAATCGATCGCTGGGTTGTCTTGCGAGGGCAAAGATCTTAACTGGTTGCAAGTTAAGTTGAAAGATGATCTATCCGGAAAGAAGTTCCTTGTGGTCTTAGATGATGTTTGGAATGAGAAGTATGGAGAATGGACTTCCCTCTTAAAGCCATTTGAAGCGGGGGCTAATGGAAGCAAGATCATCATCACGACGCGCAACCATCCTGTGGTTTCCATAACAGGAGCTTCGCCATATCCTTTGAAGGAGTTGTCTGTTGATAATTGTACCAGCTTATTAGCCTATCACGCTTTGGAAGCAAGAAATTTTGAGAGGCACCCGCATCTGGAAATAGTAGGCAAGAAAATAGCTGAAAAATGTAGAGGTTTACCTTTGGCAGCAAAGATATTGGGCGGTCTCCTACGTAATAAAGAGAATCCAGATGAATGGGAAGCTATCTTAAATAATAGAATATGGGATGTAGCATCGGCAAAAAACGATGAGGTTCTTCCAGCTTTGAAATTGAGTTATGTCTATCTCCCTTCTTATTTGAAAAGATGTTTTACTTATTGCGCAGTATTTCCAAAGGACTATGAATTTGAGAGGGACGAGCTGGTGCTCTTATGGATAGCGGTGGGCTTTTTAGATGGACGAAAAGCGAAAGAGAATATCTTGAGATCAGGATGGAAATACTTCGATGAGTTAGTATCTAGATCCTTTCTTCAACAATCCAGTGTTGACACATCGAAGTTTGTGATGCACGATCTTTTGAATGATCTAGCAAAGTCAATTGCGGGTGTGACATGCTTTACCTTTGGGGAGTCTCAGGTAGTGAGTGATGAAGATGATGCCTCTTTTGAAGAGAAAGCTCGTTATGCATCATGTGTCTCACAATATGTTACATCAAAAAGCTCAAGAGCATATGCTGCAATGAAGGTTCTAAGAAGTTTAATGCTATTGACTATTCAATCTAATCATTATAGAAATTTTTTTTTTATTTCTGGAAAGGTGCTGCACGACTTGCTAATAAACTTGAAGTACTTGCGAGTGTTATCATTATGCCATTGTGACATCATAGAGGTACCGAATTGTGTCTGTGATTTAAAACATCTCCGATATCTCAATCTCTCATACACCAATATCGAAAGGCTACCCGATTCAATTGGTGCCTTGTGCAAATTACAAGCTTTGATCTTAAGAGGTTGTCAAATGCTTTCTATGTTGCCTCCAGGCATCACAAAATTGATCAGGTTACAATTTCTTGACATTAGAGATACAGGGAGTCTCGAAAAGATGCCATTGGGTATTAGTAAGTTGAGGAATCTTATTATCTTGTCCAAGTTTGTGGTAGGACCAGAGAGAGGGTCACAATTAAATGAGTTGAAGAACTTGCCACATCTTCAAGGAGATTTACTCATATCTGAATTGCAGGAGGTGGAAAAAGTTAGAGATGCAATTGATGCTAATTTGTTTGGAAAGCAAGACCTTAGCAACTTATTCTTGCATTGGAATAAAGGTTTTGGAGATTCTCGGAATACAGAGCGCGAAGCACGGGTTCTTCACTCTCTGCGACCTCACACTAATATTAAAAATCTCACTATCTCATACTATGGTGGTGAATCACTCCCGTCATGGTTAGGTGATCCATCCTATTCTAAGATAGTGTATTTGCGCTTGCTTGGCTGTCCTCATGTTAGTTCGCTACCATCACTTGGACAACTCCCTTCACTCAAAGATTTATCTCTTGAAGGTCTAAGTGCAGTGTGCATGATAGGCTCTGAATTTTACGGAACTAAAAGCCCTTTTCCATCCTTAACAATTTTGAAGTTTGAAGGGATGTCGGCATGGAAAGATTGGTCTTATTATGCTGGAGGTCAAGAAGAAAAAGTACCATTCCCCTGTCTTCAGCATCTTGTTGTCCAAGGATGTCCAAAGTTAATGGGGACATTGCCTCATCGATTAGATCATCTCATAAAGCTAGAAATTTATTCATGCTCGCATTTGAATGACTCAACCAATAAGGTTCATCTTCCATCTCTCTGTGAGTTACACATTAAGGATTGTAACAAGGAGATCTTAAAGTGGTTGAACAACCTAACTTCTTTAACCATTCTCAAAATTGAGAATCTTGCGGAGCTTGTTTGCTTTGATAATGGATTTATGAGCTACTTGGTCGAGCTAAAGGAGCTTCATATAAAAAGCTGTGAGATGCTAACATACCTATGGCAAAGTGGAATTGAAATGCAAAATCTTTCTTGCCTCCAGAGTGTAGTCATTGAAGATTGTCTTCGATTCAAATCTTTTATGGAGGCAGAAGGAGAGATTGAGCTGCCATGCAACCTTGAAATGATGGACTTGAGGGATTGCATGAGTTTAGAAAGGCTTCCAAGCAAGCTGCACACACTTAGAAGTTTGATTATTCAGAATTGTCCAAAAATCATGGGACTAACCATTCCTCCAAATGACCCCAGCAATAAGAACACGATGTCGCAGCTTGAATCTCTCTCGATTCACGGTTGTGATTCTTGGATATCTTTTCCGTTTGCGAAGGATAGACTTGCTACTCTTAAGACACTTCATATTATGAATTGTAAGGGAGTAGAGTCGCTAGCAGAGATCACCGTAGTAAAATCGTTAGAATCTCTAACTATTTACAAATGTATGCATTTGGGAAGCCTACCACAGTGCCTTCGCACGCTCGTCCATCTTACTCGTTTGGGAATAAGTGGTTGTCCAGCACTGGAGGACCTCCCTCCCCTTCCCCTCACCTTGTCGAGTCTTTCACTTTCTAAGTGTCCGAAGATGAAGTCTATCGCCAACAGTAACATTGATAGTTGTAACAATCTCACTTATTTGGAAATAAGTTACTGTCCAGAATTGGAGATGGAGGACTTCCCTCCCCTTCCAATCACCCTATTGCACCTTCGACTTGCCTCTTGTCCGAAGATAAAGTCATTGGAGTGGCATCGTCTTACGTCCCTTGAGGAGCTACGAATTAGGACTTGTGAAAATATCGAATGCTTCCCCGAAGGAGGCTTGCCTCTAAATTTGCGGGAGTTTGGGATTGGGCGGTGCAAGAATATGAAGCAGCCAGTGAGAGAATGGGGCTTGCCCATGCTCACTTCCCTCGAGAGAGTGGGAATGGACGGAAGCAGCATGGGAGGGGAGGGAGACGAGGAGTGCTTTCCTTCGGAAGAAGACAACGGGGATTCCTGGAGTCTTCTTTTTCCTTCCTCTCTTAAGTCTGTTTCGATTACCCATATAAGGAACGTGGAAAGACTATCAAATGGCCTTCGCAACCATCTCTCCTCTCTCCAAGATTTATTGATTAGAGATTCTGAAAGATCGATGCGAGATTCTGAAAGATCGATGCTCAAAACACACCGGCGACTATTGGCCCCTCATCCAAGAGATCCCTCTCATCTACATTGATGGCGATCAGATCCAATAAATCGAAGGCATCGATTTCCCATTCTGCTCTCTCAGCTCGATGCTCGATACAAATCGATACTTTCCCATGAAGAAGCTCCGCATGAATTTCCGGAAATCCAAGAAATCCTCAACATCCGCATCGATTGGGTTCTCAGATCCGATGAAGTGAAATCGATCCACTTTAGCTGTCCTTTGCTAACTGCCGCGATTCAATCCCTTCCATCTATGGTCAGATTTCTACGTGTTCAGGTGAGTCCTTTCGTCTTGAATGCATCGATTTCGTGTCTCTGTTCTTCAG
The DNA here is from genome assembly GCA_007663325.1 of Eucalyptus pauciflora. Classification (NCBI taxonomy): domain Eukaryota; kingdom Viridiplantae; phylum Streptophyta; class Magnoliopsida; order Myrtales; family Myrtaceae; genus Eucalyptus; species Eucalyptus pauciflora. Next base: position 600,544 of record VMYD01000275.1, read on the forward strand.
TTCGACGCTTGATACGAAGTAATTTCTTCCAATGAAATTCAGAGCTGAAAAATTGATAATTAGCTATCCAGCAAGAGCTTCGTTTAGTCTCCAATTGCACTGGCTTGCGAAAGTTGATGATGATGATGATGATGATATTCTTGTATGCCACAGCTGCATCCATGTCCACTACTGCCTTGGGCCGGCTTTTCTCTTTAGCCACTGCAATGCTCTTTCGAACAACAAGTAATTCAGCCTCCTCTGTTTCTGTTTTGGCCTCAATCCCAACAAATTTTTGTTCGTATATGGATGCGAAGTTGGGGTACTTGCCAGAGGATGGCCCTCTCTCTCTCCCTTCAAGAGATCCCTTTCATCAGTATTGATAGCATTCGGATCCAATGAAGTAAAATTGATCATGCCCGAGCCATGATGATAGATTTGTCTTCGTTGACTTCTTTTTCTTCCTCAGGTAATGCTTCCAACTTCTTTCATATTTCACTTTCATTTGTTAACTGTCGGGATTCATTCTTTGATGTAATGTAAGTTACAATAATGTTCTGGCCTCTGTGAGTTACAATAATGTTCATTGGTTTCGTTCTGGGATATCGCTCCCAATCTCTCCCTCCACCTGCAATCTATATCTAATCCTTTCTGTTCTCTTAATGGTGCAGGATGTTGATGGAAGTGTTGCTTTCTTCTGGAAAAGTGATTCTGGGGCCAATCTTGTTCTCTCAGATGATGTAGAGGTCATGAAGATGGGCTGTGGGAAATCTTTCACACCATTCCCTAAAAGTAATTATTTTTTTGGATTGTTGAGGTGGCTACACTGGAGTTCGGTCCATGCATTGCAATGTGAAAAGTAAAATGTGATGATCTCTGCTGATATTAAGCAGAGTTCAGAGGAGAATGTTATGTTGTTGGGTAACATCATATTGGAAAAATTGGTTCCGAACCTAAATTTATAATTTATGGTTAAAATGGTGTTCTTTACCTGTGTGCATGTTTTCATTTGTGCATTTTTAACTACAATGTTGCTCTTCCAATGGTTTTTGAATGCCAAATCGTTCACCTTTTAACGTTGCCTTCTTTTCCAACTCCAGGATGCTGCTTCACCAGCTCTGGAGGTTTGAGGAGTTAGGAGCACCCACTGAATGAGGTGAAGCTGGTTCCTCAATTTGATGCTTGATACTAACTGATTTTCCTCATTCAGATTTTTCACATAAATTTTCGAAAACCAGCCGCTGAAGGTGAAAGATTGACATATGTAGAACGAAATGTTCACAAAGCTGCATCTTGCTATAATGATGACATATCTTGAACTCTTCTTGATGCCTAAAAACTGTGCTTATTTTTGCATTTGAGTGACCCACCAAACAAATTGTGAATCAAAATGCACTATGCTTTGCATGAGAATCACCAAGAATCATAGCATTCTATAATCATATTCCTCTGCATTTTCAGCGTTTGTTGTATGTTCTCTTGTCAATATCTTTTTTCTTGTGCCCTTAAGCTCATTCACTGTGGATGTTTTGCAGTTACCACTGTGATCTGTATTGGCAAAATGTCTTGGAAAGATCACTTGCGAATGCTGTTGAGGTGGGGCTAATGCTGTCAATGTTAAGTGTCACTTTTTGCAATTTAATAAAAGAAACAAGAAGCGTTTGATTTTATTTGGTGCACTGAGATGTTCTAAATTTTCTTCTAGTGAATATGATCTAAATAAGCATAATCTTTTTTAAAATCTAAAAACTATGATTAGTTATGTGGACGCCGTGATATGATCGCGAAGAAAAGGGATGCACTTCCTTTTTTTTCAATGGTTTCCTTTTATCATTGAGAACCTTCTTTTTGTTGATGATGATCCTTCGTAGTATTAACCAGTCAATCTGGGATAAAATTCTGGGGCACCTGATGGCTTTAACCTTTCAATGCCACACCAATTCATGACAGCATTGATATTCCATAAATCACCTTCTGCTTGGGTCTTGATCTCTTGTGGGTTAGGAACTATTACTAAAAGCTTGCAAGAACTTTTTAGCCAATTTACTCATGCTTGTTTGGTTGAGATTGAAATGATATGCTACCTGCTTATGTGATTGTGTTGTCAGCAGTGACCTCTGGGGCAAATCTATTTAGTTCTTTAAATTATCAGTCGTGTGCGTTTACTCTGGAATATTATTTTGTCTTACGTTATGTTATTTTATTTGAAAATACCCTCTTATGTGGCATTCTTCCTATAGGGAGTTCCGGAACAAAAGTTTCAAGCTCACTTGTGTTTGTTTGGTGTAACTGGAAATCTTGCACTTTGACGAATGCAAACCTTGTCTGATACATCTCCTCCCTCTATGCTACTGTTGCATATGTAAATTGTTTATTGAAGCAATTTTTGTGTGAGATCGTGAAGCTCTTTTAGAGGTGAATTAATTTGTAATCTAAATTGCAGTTCACTGTGTACTTTCTCTGAGGCTTTTTGAATGTTATTGCACATATAACATGGTTCTTTGCCCATATAAATAGGTGGTCAGAAAAGCAGTGTTGCATTTGCCAAGATAACTTTCGAGAAACCTCACATAGTTTTGCTTGTGAGCTGTCCGATCATGTGGTAAGTTTTACTCATTTTTCTCCATTTTGTGACTTCGATGACTTTTTCAGTTAGCTTGTTATATTGTTCTTGCACTTTTTGAACTTTATAGGAATCTGGTCTTTACATTGAAAAATACAATGGAACCAATTAGTGATCACAACAGGGAGCCTCTGCCATCTTACATCTAACTTATAATGGAACAGAACCAATCTAATTGTTCCAACTGGCAAAATATTGGGAATCAAACATGTATGCTAGCATGATCGGTGTTTTTAGTATTGCAGTAATCTGTAATACCAAGCAGTTCCAATATCCTATAGGCAGCATTGGGTTTTGCACATAATTAATGTGGAAATTTCTTTGTTTATGAATGTGGACTTTAAGTTCTACTTTAATGACCTATGACTACTAAAGTTCTATCTTTGTAAATTGCTAGTTTCTTGTCTAAGGATTGATGAGTATGATTCTGTGTTTTTTACTATCCCAAACTACAGGATTTGGATGCGGTTGAGGTGCTCATTCGAGGGCTGGTCTTGTTCCAAGGAAGGTGTCTGATGGTGAGATTGATTTTTTTGCCAGAATACTTCAATTTGACCAATGATGGATTGTCTTTACAGCTAATAGCCATCTTTTCACCTTGATTTGCAGGTTAGTCACGATGAGCATCCAATATCTGGAAGCATGGACAAGCTTTCAGTGGTTTCTCAAGGCAAGGTGGCTCCTTTCTGTGGGAATTTCCAGGATCATAATAAGATACTTCAGTCCTTGTCGAATCAGGTGAGTTTAGTTCATGTCATCAGCCAAGAGTGGTTCAATGAGATCACATCACATTACCTTATAAAACATAAAATGAGGCTTTGTTACATAGAGAAAGCCAAAAAGGATGAAGAGAGGATTGCTGCTGATATACAAGATGTACTCACAGTAACAGCGGCCCTCGTTTGTAATTTTGATTGGGGCTCATGGAAGGATGAGTCTTAAGTTTTTAACATTGAATATGCAGTATCACTTGCCAATAGGTTAAAAAGTTGTACTTTTGACTCTAAGTACAGAATTGCTTTTAGTGACTATATTGTAGGAGCCACAAAATACAATGTGAATTTCTGTAAGTGAATTGGTTAGATAATATCCTTTTAACATTTACAGGTCAATATTCAAAATAAGAAGTTCTCTTTCTTCCCATGACAGTTATTGTATATATGGAAGGATAAATTTAAAACAGAGGTTTGAATATGTGAATGAAAGTGCTAAATTTTGAATGAATTATGTTGGCCGAAAACCATTTAAAAACCGATTACCTGGTCAAAGAATAAAGTTTATCTTTCTTCTATTCAAATTCCCACTCCATCTCTTGATAAAGGTAGCTTTAACCACCAAAAAAGAAAAAAATAATCATGATTTCATTGTTTGGAGAGGCAACGGTTAGATCAATGATTTTTGTTGGACTTTATTGTGATATCATGAAAGGTTCCATATATCAGCCCAAAGGAGATAGTGGAACTCAAGTCTCTATTTCATTTTGAAAGCCAGAAAATGAAATTTATTGGATTGTTAATTGACGGAAATTGCGGTACTGTCTTCTCAATCGGCTCATCCCACATTGAGATTTGACATGCCTTACCCTCTATGGCAAATTGTTTGCGGTTGTCGCTGATATCTCATGCTTGTTCCAAGGACACATAGAAAATGTCGATGGAATAAAACCGCTAATGAGGACATTTTCGTCGTAGAAGCTTATTGAACTCTGAGGATTGGAGGCCTTACCGTGCTGATCAAGTTGTGAGAGACATCAGCAGGAAGTTTGGTTTTGTGGTCTTCGACAGCTCTTCTAAAACCGCTTTTCTGGCCTCTGTGGGTAACAATAATGTTCATCGGTTTCATTCTGGGATTTTGCTCTCAATCTCTCCCTCCACCTGCGATCTATATCTAATCCTTTCTGTTCTTTGAATCATGCAGGATGTTGATGGAAGTGTTCCTTTCTTCTGGGGAATTGATTCTGGAGGCAGTCTTGTTCTCTCAGATGATGCAGAAGTCGTGAAGATTGGTTTTGGGAAATGTTTCACACCATTCCCTAAAGGTAATTATTTTTTTGGTTTGTTGATGCGGCTCCACTGGAGTTTGGTCCATGCATTGCAATGTGAAAAGTAAGGATGAATGAGCTCTGCTGATATCAAGCAGAGTTAAGAGGAGAATGTTATGTTGTTGGGTAACATCATATTGGAAAAATTGGTTCCGAACCTAAATTTATAATTTATGGTTAAAATGGTGCTCTTTATCTGTATGCATGTTTTGATTTGTGCATTTTCAACTAAAATGTTGCTGTTCCAATGGTTTTCGAGCGCCAGATCATTCACCTTTTTAACGTTGCCTTCTTTTCCAACTCAGGATGCTGCTTCACCAGCTCTGGAGATTTGAGGAGTTAAGAGCACCCACCGAATGAGGTGAAGCCGGTTCCTTGGGTGGACAGCTCTGGCCATGTGTCCGGCACCACATTCAAAGTGGATGCGGAGACTAAGGACTCCAGCATGCCTGGAATCGGGAGTGCTGCGAACCAGTCCTCGTTGTACTGAGTCATATGGTTTGTGGCCCTTTCTGCACAGCCCATTAGCTATTGAGTGGCCTTCTGTTGCGTTTAACCCAGTCACGCTTTCTCATACATTGACAATTTTTCAGCTCTAATGGTTGGTTACTCTATGTTGAGAGTTTGGGATGACACCAAGCCTTTACAGAACCTGATCATGCTTTGTGCAGTAATATCTTTCTGGCATTTCATATTGCCATAATGCTGAGTCTATTCACTGTCTTTTTTTTTTTTTTTTACTTAGATATCTATTGTGAAATTGTTCCCTCTATTTGTAAATTAGGCCGGGATGACATTGTTATATGAGGACAAATGTGAACTATGATAACTTGGAGCATGCTGGTCCTCATATGGAAATCAAGTTTACACGATACCTTGTGGCATGTTAGATATTAAAGGCTAAAGCAGTAACCTCTTGTGCAATTTTAAAGCAGTCAAAAGGACCTTGATGCATGTCCATACAAACCTTTTTTTTTTTTGGTCAGATGTCGATACAAACTTAACATGAAGGAAGATAGAGGTAGCTATCAATATGATGTTTAACATCAAACTACAGATTAACAAAAAGGACAAAAAAAAAAAAACACTTCGCCTGGCCATCTCGGTAGGAGAGACCTCTTTAGTCCTTCGCATCGGCTATGCCCCCTATTGTTATCTGAAAAACATGTGTTTGTCGAGTTCAACAAAGATGAAATAAATCTCAATCTCATCCTATTGACATATGAGCTATCGCTAAAATATCTTACATAAGTGATGGTTTTTAATAGATGTGCCGTCTGCATAGCACAGGTTGCACAACTAACCTACTAGTCCTGTTTAAAAAAATTCTCGATATCCACTTCTTTTTGTTTAATTACTCTGCACAAAATCCGTGTTTAACGTGTTCATGGATCTCCGTACAACATCAAGTATAAAGTGAGCACCACGCTTAAATCAGGTCTCTACCTATCTATATGTAGACTCAGTATCGACTTAGCTTCAGCTTCGGGTTGGTTGGGGGACTTAAACACCTTGTAGACGTGCTGCTCACCTTTGCCTCACGTAAACATCATTTTAATTGTGGCTAAATGAGCCAGAATATCCCCACCTGCAGGTTTCCCATGCCCACCTGCAGGTTTCTTTAGGTCTGATGTGAACGCATCACCGCCTGGATCATCTACGACTGAAACAGATAAATCAAAGACAGTCATCAAAAATCATCTTTTTCCCTGACTCATGGACTGCAGCTACTGCAATGGTGTGATTTGAATGTCGCGTAACATAAACGAAAGCCGAATTGCTCTTGTGTAAGAAAGTTCAAAAAAGTTATTTTATTTATCAAAAGAAAATTATTGTGAACTCAATGGAGATGGTGTTGGGTAATTAACTTTCAAATATTGTGACTAGATTTCTTTTATGGTTTTTTCTTTATGACGGAACACTATGGTTGAATATTTCATTTCATTTGAAGTTATTCAAAATGACACTTAATAACTTTCTTTTGGTTACATTCCCTTCTCAAGCCCGATGAAGTCCTATTACCTTTCAATAGCATGCCATGCTCAATTAAGTACCTAAGAGCATATAAGGCTGTATTGTTTAAATTCGATTGGCTAAACATAAATACTTCGGCCTTCCCCATATGCTATATTTTGCATTTGATACACAGGTGACACTGTAGTCGACAAATCTTTTGGGTCACCATCACAGTTAGAGGAAGTACTTCATGTCATTCATGAACGGTTTGTTGTCCAGCACTTGGAACTTAGGGACAGCTATGACAAGGGCGACAAAGTGTCCATTGCAGAGAAAGGAAATGAACAAGTGCTTGGAACACTTTATATGCCTCTAGCTGTCAATATGATGACCAACATCAAATTGCAGATTAACCAAAAAAAAAAATAAAGCACTTTGCCCTGCCTTCCTGGTTGGAGAGACCTCTTTAGTCCTTCGCATCGGTGATGCCTCCCAGTGTTATCTGAAAAAAGTGTGTTTGTCAAGTTCAACATAAATGGAATATCTCAGTCCCATCTTATTGACAAATCAGCTCTAGCTAAATTTTCTGACAAAATTGAGTGATGGTCTTGATAGATGTGCATTGTCCATGTTACAGCATAGCTAATAATAATATACCAGTCCTGAGGAAAGTTCTCGATATCCACTTCTTTTTGTTCAATTCCTCTGCACAAAATTCATATTTCAACGTGTTCATGGATCTCCGGGCTACATCAAGTATACTGTGAGTGTCATGCTTAAATCAGACCTCCACCCTATCCATATGTAGACTAAGTATCGACTTTCTCACAGATTTTGAGATAGACTTCCAGATATTTTTATCGGTCTCTGCAGTATGGTCTGATAAATTTCAACAAAGTATATAACTAGAGGAAGATCTGCAGTATGGCATCACCAAGGGTTGGGTATTTTGTTTCCATAGCACAGGCTGTGCATGTGACTATACTGTAAGTATACTGCTTAAATTCTGGTCTCCACCTATCCATACATAGACTCAGTATCAACTTTCTCTCCGATTGATATAGATTTCTAGATATTTTGTTTGGTCTCTGCAGTATAACCTGGTAAATTTCAATAGAGTAAAGGGTATGGCTAGACAAAGATCCAGCGCAAAATGGATATAGCTTCAGCTTTACGTAGGTTTGGGGCTTTGAACACCTTGCAAACCCACATCTCAGCTTTGCCATTCCTCAACATCAACCTAATTGTGGCTGCATGACCCAGAACATGTCCACCTGCAAGTTTCTTTGACGGCAGCAACTGTATGCATCACTCGTTTACACGGCAGCAACTGTATGCATCACTCGTTTACACGGCAGCAACTGTATGCATCACTCGTTTACACCAAATAGCTGGTTCTTGAGATTTACAAGAACTAGTATGAGCTTAGTGTAGTCCCGAAATTGCTATTTTTCAGTGTGCAACCATCAAAGGGCTAAATTGGATAAGATCTTTTAATGGATGCATGACTATGTGGGAGAAATGAGATGTGATGCGGTACCTTGATTGGTCATGTACACTGCCACGTTAAATTCGTCAGCTATGTTAAGTAAGTGTGAGAGCACTTGTGCCAATTTTTGCTGCAATTGGGAATATATTAGTGTCAAAACAGATAAGCTGAAAATTTGCAACTCCCATGATTTGATGGTTTCAGAATCAACCTGACACTCTGCAAGTTCTCCCCTGCCATTATATTCCACTCGAAAGAGAGCGACCACTGAATCCACAATCTGAAATGTATTACTTAGCTAAGGTCAACCATAGATACCTTACCAAATGTGTGCAGTTTGATTCTTGAGCACTGTCTCACCAGTAACCTAAATGGTTCTTCAGACATTTTGGCAGCCAAACTGAGAAGCAAGTTGTACTGATGCTCAGAAGTAGAGGGACGGGCATAAATTATCTTCAAATTTGTGGAAAGACTAGATTACAGCTAGTAAATTAGCCGGATAGGAGGAAGACTTGCCACCAGTGTAGAAAGCATTGCTTACATTACGTGTGACAGCACCAGGATCCATGCCAAATCTTTCAGCTATTTGTACAATTCGATCATGGTGACCGCAGGTGTACCAATTTAAGAAAGTGCATATGCACTTACATGGACGTAAGCGGAGTGTGAAACAAAAGCAGCTTTGTTGAGGTCAAGGAAATGAACGACAGATTATAATAGGAAAATTAGTTTTTTCTGTGTCAAGGTACGCTACCTTACCATTTCCCCCTCCCATGTGAGTTGGCATCTGGAAAAATTGTTAGGATCATGGAATCCACAAACCATAAATCATCATCTCATGGAACGGGATCAGCTTTAATGAAGAGTGATAAAAAGAGGGGGAAATAATGTTGTAGGATTTGCATGTATAGTGGAGTACTTCAAGCATCTTATTCAACTGATGATCAACCCAAGTCCAAGTCTCACAATGATTAAGCCTTTTGATTGGTTATGACCTAGTAAACTTCCTGGCCCTTTTCCTACTTGGTCTGAACCGCTATAGATTATGCATTTCAGTGGACCGATTGCAGTTTACAGAAATTGAGAGTGCCAAGCTTCCAGAATCACCTAATACACACGTTCTGATGCCAAGATCACCCACGGATTTATTCTTTACTAGAAATTCAATCATTATCTTGCTATTTATGTTGTTCGTCTAGGAAACATAACATGAAATAGAAGTTAACGATGAAAACCTAACATGCAATTCATACCAACCTGAGTAGTGACACACAGGGTATGTGCAAGCTATTTTTCCCAGAACTGAAGTGACGTTATATTTTCTGAGAAAGCCAACTAACAAAAGCAACTAAAAGTTCATCAAAGGTAACGTTATTGGACTGTGCTTGTCAACGAGATACACCAAATGCTTCTGTAATTGCCTGAGTTTCAGTACCAACTGTTTAACATTGCAGAACCAGGGAAAGTTGTTTTTGTTGAAACGTGTGAAGAATAATATACACAATCTACAAAAGAAAGTCTATTACCGCCTAAAAGCTCATTGAGGGCTTGGCTTCCAGTTGTGATGCAAATAACAGATTTGCTCTGGAAAAAACGAAGACATTGAAAGTACTTTGTGCTGTGAGATAAGTAGTGTTTAGAGCAAGTGCAGTTTTCTACAGTCGATATGCTAATTTGCAGGCTTTATTTCAAGGGTCAATGACTCATTCAGGTCTTCCGAACCATTTTTAGCTTGAAATTTGCCGAATTAAGGACTTACTCTGAGCATAACTTACTCTGAGCATAGCTTCAATTCCCGATAGAGCGAGAATTCTGGTGAAAACAAAGAGAAGTTATTGTGAGATGCATATAGAAGTTGCAATTGATTACAGCGCCATCTCAGGATAAGAAGAAATTAAGCTCTAACCATTATTTTTTCAGCTGATTCACATATCTTATCAACTTTTGATTCAGATAAACCTTTGGTTCTAGTTAAGTGCTACAAAAAAACAAAACAAAGACAGAGGAAATCACCTTAGCCAAATAATACCTCCACTTAATTTTTGGAACTGAATATCAGATATACCTTCTCTGCATGCATCATCAAGACATTTGCAAGTGTCGATCCCTGCATCCTGTATCTTTTTCACATCTCCAGCATGGATTCCCTGAGAAATACCTGCAAACGAAAAAAAAAAACAACCCACCATTGTGTTCAACTCTATATTTTCTGGTGAATGTAGAATGTCAAGTGTTCCAATGGTGATTGTTGACGAATTTAGCTTAGGAGATTCGTTATTAATCCATCTATGCCGTAAATACATGGATAATAGATGTACTGATGGTGCAATTACCATGTGACGTAACCTAACAAAGGCCAAATTGCTCTTGTATGATTTAGAAGACATATGTCAAAGAGGTGAATTAGACGTATCATATTCAAGTAGTAGCGGAAATGACTTCTCATCATTTAAGGAAAGAAAATTAAACTATCATATGCACAGAAAATCACGACAAGTTCAAGAGGAAGTCGAATGGAAACTCAGAATCATTCTTGGCAATCACATTACAAAAAGGAAATCAATTGAAATTTGGGGAGCTCATGACCTGACTTGAGAGCTGAAATGAAGGGGTTTCTAGTCTACTGAGTCACAGGCTCCAGCCTTAACATGAACAGCTTTTCCATCATCCTGCATATGTCTTAATTGGACGTTTCACTTTTTTCCCCTGAAGATTTACCTTCAAATCTTTCACTACGATTTTCTCTTACCCCTGGTGCTTCTTGTTCAAAAGAATCAAGAATAGAAGGAATTCCTTTAAATAACATATTCATTCCGTCGTCTGACCCACGTAGCTTTCCATCCTTCACCTTGAGCTTCTTGGCAAGCTTCCTTTCCAATTTCAGATCCTCCTCGGCAGATATATCAGCTTTCCGTATTACACGCTGGATTTCAGCGAACCAGAATTGTCCTCCAATGAAGACTCAAGCTTAACCATCGTGTTAAACTATAAAGTTTTCTGGTGAATGTAGAATGTCAGGAACAAAGCATTTCCTAGATCATCACTGACAATCTAGCGTTCCGACAGATATTATTTTTGAAATTAGCTTAGGATATTCGTTATTAATCCAGCCACGTCACGAATACACGGGAAAAAAGACATCCAGTGGACGTCACGTAACATAACGAAGGCTGAATTGCTCTTGGATGATCAGAAGACAAAAGCTAAAAACCATCGTACGCGCAGGAAACCGCCACAAGTTCGAGAGAAAGGCCGAGATGTAAAAACACCAATGGATTCACGGTGATGTTCCAGGAAAATCGAGCTAAACTGAGCAACAGAAACCGAAATCGAGCTCATCCACTCAGCAGTATTCAGAGTCACTTAACATCGACATTCGAAGAGATATACAGTCAACTTGAGAACAGAGACCAGAAAATCACGATGATCAACTTCAGAATCAAACGACGCACCGGAACATCGACGAGAAAACGAAAGTGATGAGATGAACAGAGAGCAGTTGCCTACGCTCTTGTTTTGCCCCGACTTACGTTCGTCGATCGCTTCGAGCAGGTCTTCTTCGTCGATCGTGAAACTCAAAAGCATCCTCGACGATGATGGAGTGCGACGATCGGCCATGGAGTTCGGTGCGTCTGCGCAGGAGAAGAGACTTTCAAAATTTTTGTGGATTTTGGAAACGATCGTAAATTGGAGGGAATCTATATATATAGGCGGGAAGCGGGGTGGAATGGCTCTTGGCTTATTTTTCTTTTTTAAGAAAAAGAGGTTTGATGGAGTTTTGTTATTATAAATTGAACTTTAATGGATCTGATGAATTCTTAAAATCTTTTTAAATCCACTCTTAAAGAGGGCGAGAGAAAATTGGGTATGACATTTTTTTTATTTCGAGCTAGATAATTTAGTTTGATTTGGCTTAATTTTGTACTCACTTTCGTCTCGCTTGGTTTATAATTTTCTCAAATTGGACCGCATAAAGTTCTTCTTAAAAAAGGGAAATAATCAATCTGCATTGTGGTCAATTCTTGATTTAACAGCATTGTGCTCAAACTCCACACTTTTCTGTATAGTTTTGGTTGAAGCTCAATATATTCTTACTTCACAAAAAAAAAAAAAAAAAAAAAGCTTATTCAGAATGACTTGCCAAGCACTTACTCGTGACCAATTTGGTTGTATTGCACTAGATCGGCACACATCCTAAAATTTGTAACTAGGTGATTTAGTAAAGAGTGATGGACATCAAGCGTGTTTAATGTCTAGAATTTGATTAAAATTGACCCATTTCGACTCCAATTTACAAAAATAAGCAAATTAGGCTTAAAAGTTAAAATCATTAGTAATTCGACGAGTTTTTGAACGTGTATATAATGAGAAGAGGTCTAGCTGTCTACAAATACAAGATGCAATGCCTGATTTCGATACGATTCAACTTATTTCTTTTACTAAACTTTATCATGATTTTAAATTAGATCTTTCATGTGATTTTCGAACACCTCCATTTGCATTAAAGCACAAGAATATCACCATTTTATAGCACATGAAACTTAGGGACATCTATGACATGAGGGACAAAGTGTCCATTGTAGAAAAAGGAAATGAACAAATGCTTGAGAGCTCATTATATGCAAAAGGCGATGGAAGAGATGATGATATTCCTGGGTATGGCACTTTTCAGTTGAATAAACTAGAAAGATCCTTTCTCTTCTTTTTTTTTGTGGAGGATAGATTGATTATTAGAGTTAAGTTTCCTTATTTGATTTAGCGCATGCTCAAATAATTCTAAATCCGCCCTTTCTTCATGTAATCTGTTATCTTAGTTGGTGGGACCCTTTTTCGTTTTTTCTTTTTCTTTTTTTGGTGTTATGGCACTATTTTGTCAATATTGATTGTAAACTAAATGAAGATGTAGATGTTAAAACTTTTTTTCCCTCATAACTGAGATTTTTGGCATGTTGAAGTTTGTGGGATGCCAAAGCTAAGAATGTTTTAATACCAGAATTTTAAGGAAAATGTCAAAGTATAAGTCATAGTTCCAACTCGAGCAACGACTAGAGTAATGTACCTCATTTGGAGTATTACGAAGGTTTGCATGCATCCTCATTTGGTGTTCGAGCGGAAAGGAGTCCCCGACAAATATCTTTCACCGAATAGACAAATTTTTGATTTTTTTTATATAAACCGAACTCTGTGTTGTTTTAGACAAGAAGCGACTAATTCTACTCTACATGTGAAAAAGTAAAGGATAAACGGGAGATAAAAAAAAAAAAAACGTACAATAAAACGTAAATGTGCGATGTAAAGAAAAAAGATAGCCAAATGACAAGTATTCTTATTATAAGTGTTTATTATCAAAAGGTCCTTTACAATTATGTCTCGTTGGCTATTTATAGCTAATTTCACAAGTAATTGCTCTCTAGCAATTATTATCTTCAATTTCAAACTGTTTCTAGGGACTCCGGAACTACGCCAATAACTGCATCGCCTTATCCATAGTGTCATCGGCACCAGCCCTTGAAACCATCTCTATTCTTATCATTTTGCTCTCGAGTGGTTATTAATTCCGAACTCTGATATTTCTGATAATTGGATACTTTCTTACGAACTAGGCTTAATGGGCTTTCCTTATGTTCAAGGCCCAATGAGCCAATTTTGGTGCCAACAAATGGTAATTCTACAATACCAAGCCTCTATCGGTATAATAACTCGCTATCATCTGCAATTACACAGTAAAATTAGTGCATGCATTCCACCACAATATATATTAGATCGTCAAGTTTTAAGTCGGGATTGAAGCTTTGCACCGATACTTTCAAACTTGGGCCGGTCATGGACATAGTCAGATTGCCAGTTCGTGGTTCAATGGGTCCAAACGGTTGGCCTAAGCGAGAAGTTCTGGTGATGTCACGAGCAAACAATTATAGAAATGTAATCGCCCTTTCAACACATGAATCGTATCGTCCTTGGTGGTAAAGCTGAGCGCGGGTGGTCCTTTGAGTTGAGTGCTCGAGCCCTTCCATGTACAACAGCAGCCAGAAGCCCAGTTTTTGTACCCGTAGGACTCAAAAACTGCGTGGATCTAATTTTGGAAACCAGTTTGTTTCGCTGATTTAGCGATTGAACCAGATTGTCAAACTGGTTCGATCTGATATTAGCAAGGGTCGTCCATGCATGTGTATCCAGATTGGTTTACTTGTGCTTCGTCTGACAAGCAACCAATCATTTTTACTGTTCTCTTTTTTTTTTTTCTTTTTTTGGCCGGATTCCCATGACGAACTCTTCCAGGTAGTAAACCAAATGCTCAAGAGTGATAAACAAATACACGTAGAGGCCATGTTGCGATGAAATGCGACATCTTTATCAATCACACAGGTTGTCTTCAAAGAGTATGGAATACCTGAAGTTCCAGGTCCTTTTAAGTTGTGGGCGACGCAAGAAAGATTGTCTAGTGCATTCTGAACTTCGTCTTTGACGATATCAGCGCTTCTTACTGCTGTTGCAAGTTATGGCTCGGCGCTGCACAACTTCCAGCTCTTTAGAGCAGAGCTTCTCTCAAAATAAGCTTAAGCTTGTCATTAAACTCTCTGCTTCAAGCTCTGATATCAAAGTATCCTGTGGGAGAACAGAAAAATTCATGAGGACCCTCTGTGAAGATGTTGTGGAGCAATAGTTATGTGTGTCCATGGAGAGCAAAATCCTTCAGATTAGTCTTCAAAAATAGAAACTGTCAACTGGATATTCAAACTAAAGTTGAATCTTGAGGACATACTATGAGCCATCATGCATTGGGCATGGGCATCTGTACAACATGCATAACATCATCTACCCAACAGAAAGCATTAAAATGTGTAGGCAAGGGACAAATCAGAGCAAACTGAATGGATGGTAGAGAAGAAAGGATCTTATTGCGGGGAAAAATAAACATGCAGCCAAAAAGGGCATGGACCCGGGAAATGATTAAGAGACATAAAGGATTCACGTACAAGTTGTTGCGCAACGATCCAATCATGCGAAACTAAGCTTCCCTAAACGAAGGAAAAGAACAACGAAAGATTAGAGGTGGAGACACCCATTCTTTTAACTCATTTGTAATGGGATGGATTACCTTAGGGTTGCTTAAGTATGGGTTCAAATGGATCTAGTAAAATAAAGCATAACTAATTATGGGTTCTGATATGTCTAGAAAGAACACAATTTGACCTATTTATTCAAAAGAAGGTAATTTGGTCCGATGGTGCCACTTCCTCTGTCGGTCCGTCCGTCCGTTCTTGTGGTATAAGTTGGGCCTTTCAGGCCCAAAGCAACATTGGCCTAATCTTTTTGGTGTTTTTCTTTTTTCAATTTTCGAGCGTACGATATGATGGTGTTTAAAATCTTTGAAATGGAAAAGGTTTTACTGGAGTTGAAATTTTTTCATCCGATGCCTTATAGAAATAAGAAAAAATATTGGTTTTGGAGTATATTATAATGCTTGGAATTAAATCGATTGCTTGTCTCTTATTCCATGCATCGACATACTAACCATGGCAACAATAAAAGGACTTAATCGCATAACTCCGCCATGAAGCTAGCAGTTAGAATCTCAAATTATGCAGTCCCTACATATTTTACAATTTGAGTATTTTTCATATCTTTTATTGCTTACGAGAGTATAAATTTATGTCATATGTATCTTTCCAGACATGGTTTCTTATGCTAAATTAGATAAATTTCTTGCACCAAGAGAGCTATAGATGTATTCTAACACTTAATTCGTCAAATTTTTTAGTTATTTCTTGTTGCTCATTTTTTTCACGTTTGATTTGCTTTTTAATTGTATGAAAATTTTTTTTTTTAATTGGTTAGTTTTTCTGGCATGTTATTTTCCATATTTAAGGGAAATAATTGCTAAGAATATGACCCCATATTGAATTGGATATAAGTCGATTTTGGGTCAAGTTGGATATAAGTCGTGAAAACTATATTGAATAAAGATGGGTCATAATATGGATTAAATTAGTCAATTTGGCTCAAACCCATTTTCAATCCACTCAAATTCAATCGGACTTATGACCAAACGAAAAAAAATCTAATCAAACTCAATCTTTTCACAGGTCTAATGATTAGCAACAAACTTACACATTAGCGATCATTATGAGCCGAATATCCCTATAAAGAGGTCTGTCTAGTTATAGCCTTTCGATGGGCTGCGGTGATGGGCTCGTCTATCTCGAACTGAGCCTTAAGTGTAATCGTTAAGAACTTCGACAAAATTTTTGGGGAAATTTCTTACCAACGGTAGGCTCCCCTTCCCCTTTTCACACAAGGAGAAAAAAAAAAAAAAACAAAATTCAAAAAAGAGAACCTGTCACGAGTTCGGGCGACGAACCCCTTTCACCAGAACGCCCTCGTCCAAACTCAAAATTTACACACCACCGCGTGCGGCGACTCTGGTTTAAAGTGGAGGGTAGTTAAGACTTTTCGCAGAGAGCGCTCGCCAACGCTTTCTTCTTCATCCGTCCCGCTCCCTTTCGCTCTCGTTTACTCTGTTGACCAAAGACCACCACCGTCGTCGTCGTCGCCTCCGCTCTCTTCCGCCCCGCGACTCCTGCGGCCAGGGATGCGGCGGCGGCTCTTCGGACGCCGACTTGTGCCTCGACGTGTCCGGGGAGAACCTGGAGTACTCGCTGCTGTCCCCGACCTCGAATGGGTCCTCGGTTAAGGACCTTTGCTTGTATCAGAACAAGTTCTGTCTGCTCCCAAAGTGGGTTGGGGAGCTGAGGAGGCTGAAGAGGCCGAAGTTCTTCGCGAGCGAGGTGAATTTGTTCCCGAACAAGTTGGGGAATTTGGTGGGGTTGGAGTGCTTGCAAGTGAAGATATCGCCTCCCTGGCTAAATGGGCTGACGTTGCATAAGTTGGAAGGGCTGAAAGTGCTCGAGCTCAGTAAGGCTCTGCGCTGGCCTTCGGTGTTTCCTTTGCTCGGCGAGATCGCGCACCTCAAGTGTTTGACCATGCTCTCCGTTTGTCATTTCTCGAAAAGGTATGTTGTTGGAGTTACTGTTTTGTATGTTTAGTTTTGAAGTTTTTCTTTTTGTTTGATCAGGATTGAGTCATATACAATGTGTCCTGTGCATTGTGTAGTTCTGTGAATTGGTTAGATCAAGTGTTTGGGGACTGTCGGGAGGAGAAATTTGGTCTTTTAAGTTAGTACTCTGTTCCGAGGTGGAAGGAGCTAAGTTTGCTGGGGCTTATGCGTGGTTTTCAGGGACCATTTGACGGTCCTTTAGCTTTGGTGCTCTAGGCTGGGCATTTTTCTATTCTCTGTCTTGACACAGGATGCATTTGGTTTGTGTTTTTTCAACGCGGCATAATGTGTACAAACCCTGGTGTAGCTCTTTTGGCAAGCAGTTTTCATGGTTGCTTTAGTTAGTTGCCTCCAGGAAGTTTGTGTTGCGGTTTTGACTCGAGATCGTGCAGTGTTATTGTAAAATTTATAGGTGGTGAAGTATGCTGTTCATCTCTCATCTGAACAGGAAGAAATAAATTGTTCATCTTTCTTTTAAGTCTTTTTCCTTGGAATGTTGTGATTACATGTCGACAAAAGTGGCATCTCTTGTTGATATGTACTCATTTTGGAAATTCTTTATTAATTGATTTATGTTATTTAATTAGTAGTGGATGCTGTCTGGGATGGTGCATTGGCCTTGTAGCTCTTGTTAGTCCAACTCTTAATGATATGTTGTGATCTTAAGATTGACTGAGGGTTCTGATGCAGTTTCAAGGAATACTTCCTACAAAGTACATTTGGGGCAAGGCAAGGCTTCTTCTTCAAGTCTATCTTTTGCGAATAAATTTAGACACGGTAAAGTGGTAGAAAAAAAGTGGAATTATTCATTAGTAAGTTAAACTATATAAATCTCTTTGAAGTTTAGTGGTATTTTGTTCTTGAACTTTTCTGTATGATTTCTGTTTCAGTTATTTGGACAAGGAAAAAAAAAATATTTTTGTTGACGACTACATATGATAATTATATATAATGTTAAAATTATGTCTAGCAAGAAATTTTGCACTATAGTATTAAAATTAAACAAAGGATGGATTCATCCATATATAAATAATAGTTTATAAGGATGGACAAGTTTTGCCTAAACAAGATAGATAGGCATACTTACAAAAGCGTATATATATCATCAATAGAAAATGATACTTATTCCAAGAAAATTATTAAGAAGAAAAAGATTGAATAACATATCAATAGAAATTAGATAGAATCTAAGCAGATGTAATGTTAAATGATTACTAAGACATGATAAATGCAAATTGAGTTCATTGTTGATTTGCATCTTTCAAATAAAATGAATTTATTTTTTAGTTACTTCTAAATTTCAGTACAGGTTTGATAGAAAACAACTGTTTTAGCTATAACTATTTTAATTTTTTTAAAAAAAAGGCACACACTTTGTATGTGCAATGACTAATCAGCAATAAATAAACTAGACCTTTGTATATATTTAGAGGAAGAAAATTCAGCAATTTCAATTCGATAATACAGTCAAACACTCTCATGTTGAAGATGACACGGAAGACGGTAAAAATGAGCCAAGTCAAGGAAGCTCATGGCAAACATATAACGTAATAAATTTATGAACCCGATTCCAGATCCAATAACAGGTTGACATCAGTAGGCCCTCTTGAACTGGCCTCCATGCATAGCCTGCGAAGTTTGAATCTTCAGTTGCCTAGAAAACCAGTCTTCTGATGATTTATTTTGGGCATGTTCATGGAGAAACTGTTCGAAGATGCTCTGTTTCTATATTAAAATTGCACCCAAACCTTTTTTTTTTCACGCTAGGCCGTGGTATAATAGACATCTGTACTTTTTGTTCGTCTCTTTGATACTTTTGTAGATGAATGTTCAGCTAGAGAAATTAACATGGATATTTTCTGTAGATTTTTGTTATTATTCAAGCGCAATAAGCTCCTCAGTTTTCAAATACCTTCTTGGATATCCTGTGATGTAGACGGGAAGGAGTTGTCTGATGATGATTATGCCTATTCTTTGGCTGAAATGGAAGTATATGAATCCACTCCAGACGATGAAAGGACAATCTCTTGTAGCAGAAAGTTTTCTAAAAGATGCAAAATTGCCGATTCATGGAAGGAATGTAACCAAATTTGTCTTTTCCGGTGATGTGGGCGCGATTGCAAAAGGGGAAGATTCGTTCGTTGAGGGAGAGGTCGACAGAGGCCCGTGGGAAAAGGAGAGGGTGAGGGCATTCACAGACAGAGGAGAAACTGAGATTGAGAGAATGCACACAAAGGGAAAATCAGCCATAAAGGAGCAGAGAGCGTTCGAGAAACAGAGAGGGGAGAGAAGGAACAGAGACGAGAGAGAACGATCAAGGGAGACCCCTCTAGAAATTGGTTGCCTCTCCATCGCCGGCCGTCCGCCATTCACTACCCGTCCTTCCCCATATCCGGCCACGAGAGTTCCCTTTGATTACCGACAAGGGAGCTCAGCCGAAAAACACGACCTAGTTTTGGTTCGTGCCGTGGCCGTTCCTCATCGCTACACCGCCCAGTTGAAAAACCTGTTTGCCCCTGTTTTTGACTGAGATAATGCGAATTGGTTCATCTCTCGCTGCAAGACTCCATCGCTGGCGTTCATCCTCACGGGCGATACTAATAAGAGCTTCCTCGTGCAAGCTTGGCCAGTAATCACGATCGAAATTCCTCCTCATTAAGGTAGGATTCGAAAATGTCCACCTTGGTTCATTTGTGATTTAAAATAAAACTAGTGTTGTAGTAACGCTGGTGTGACAACAGAATAATGTAAAAGTAGTTGTTGACGATCCTACTGATTTGATATAATGTAAAAGTAGATGTGACAACTTTTTTATGTGATACCAAAATTGAAGGTAAATGTGTCAAAGTTTGGAGTTTTTTTGATGTCATTGAAAAAAGTTTAGGGTTTTTAATATCACAAAAAATAAATTTAGAATAAATATATCACATATGTATAAATTTGGATTTTTTGTATCATAATATATGTCACAGTAGGCAAAGTTTAGAGTTTTTTTTTTCTTTTTTATAGCTTTTATCCTTCTTCTTCTCCTTATTATTATTATTATTATTATTATTATTATTATTATTATTATTATTATTATTATTTTCTTCGCAGTGGATGGTCTCCTCATGATGAACATTGGCGTGGAGAATGAGTGAGGGTCACTGTTATGCATATTATCAAATCTTCGATAATGCAAAGTGCCTAAATTTGTCTTGGTAGTGCTTTGCACTCCGTGTGCATTCCGCATTGTTGATGCTCTATCGTTGGAAGGCTAATGAGCGGAGATGTTGATATGGTGGTGCTCGTCGGTGAGAAAATAGACTGGAGTCTCTTACGCGTGGACAAATCTCAGATGATGTTGGTGTCGAGTTCTTGTTACGCTCCCTTCTCCATATCCATGTTCTAGGCACTTATATGAAGCGATGGGTGTGAGGGTCGAATCGATGGACCGTGGTGTTCAGATGATGATTGACGTCGGTAGCTGGGTAAATGCCTGGGGAGGCTCTATTCGTGTCTTGGATGTTTTGATATAGATGCACATGTGTTGTCGATTTTCTTTTAGTTTTTCATTTCTTGAGTCTGGTTGAAAGAGGGACATGGGAAAGAGAGGAGAAGCGGAGGCGTCCATGGAAAAGGGAAATAATAATTGAAGGAAGGGTAGGAGGATAGTTACAAAACCAGAAAGTTAGGCAAGGGAAATTGTGGTTAATTAGTGAGGTTAAAGAGAAAAATGGGCCTAAGTGTTAATATGTTCAAAATGGGTCTAATAGGGTTGGGCTTAATCTACTTCTAGTAAATATAGGTTAGCTTCGGCTTTAGAGAATTTGGGCTTGTTTGGATCTGGGCTGACATTGACTTAGATGAGTTTTGGGTTTAATCCCATTTTGACAAATTGGGCTTCACTTGGTCTTGTTTTGAAAGGGTTGAGAAATAGAGCCTAATTGTGTCCGTGGCCCAGGCCCTCAAGGTTTTGTTTCTGTTACCATTTGGAGCAGGCCTAAGGGCCCATCTCGGGTTCCCATTTTCGAAAATAAAAATTAATTTTTTAAAAATATATTTAAAAAACTTCAAAAAAATGTAAAATTCAGTGTCTTACCAGTTATTTGAATGGTTCTTCAAACATTTTGGCAGCCAAACCAAGAAGCAGGTTGTATTGATGCTCAGAAGTAGAGGCTGTTGGAGAAAACTTCCTTATTTGTTTTGAAGTTAACAAAACGTTTCTATCAGTCTAGTATGAAGACTCATAGACTTTATCATCAAAGCCTGAAGACCTCTAGACTCACGATTCAAAGTCTACCCTCACTGATAGTGTCACGCCCCGAACCTCGAGCATGCGCACATCCCACTGCGGTCGATAGAAATGCGACTTCCCAGGACACGTCGTCGAACCATTCATTTAATTGCACATGCGGAAGCGGATAAATAATCCCTAGACAAAACTCCATTGGGATAGAAAAACAGGATCACATTTTCAAATTCAAACCACACACCTTTATACATGTCAAACCAGTTCAGTTACAGGACTAGGCTATTAACAAAAAGATCTATAAAAGATCAGTCCTCAAAAACTAAGCTGTCCTAAGATCAGCCAGATAGGTCCATTCGCCAGCTCTTCAGTCAGGATCGGCGAAGTCAAAAAATCCTCTCAGCGACCCTCACTAGTCTACCAAAAAGCTCTAGAGGATCCGCCATCTAGGGACCTGAAATTATTATCCCACAACGGGGTGAGACAATGTCTCAGTGAGTCCTACCCTCTAAAACTCAATTAGGAAGAAAATAAGCCCCAATACGTTCTAGTCACACAAAGAGGATTGAGGACTTACCTCGTTTCAGTCCATTACAATTCATACGTCTATCCATTCATACCATCTATTCATCCATTAATACAATCATGGCTCACACAAGCTGAAATGGATGCAATGCTCTCACAAGTAGGGGTGAGCGGTTCCCGGTTCCTTACAGGTTCCGCTTGGAACCTGGAACCTACCCTCGGGTACAGGTTCCTCATTTTTTGGAACCTGGAACCTACCCGTCAGAACCGAGAACCTGGAACCTACCCTGTCACAGGTTCCGGGGTCGGTTCCAGGTTCCAACAGGTTCCAACAGGTTCTTTTCTTCTTCTTTTTTTCATTTTTAGTTAAAAAAATGAAAATGAATGCAGCAATAATAAACAAACTTGTCATTCATCGAAGATAATATGACACAAACAGCAAATAGCATTTTAGAAGCAATAAACAAATTGTTTTTACACTCATGAACAATCCAGTAGTTCGAGCACATGATGGATGAAACAATCCAGCTTTCCACTTCGATCAGAGGAATGACCATTCAAAGTACCAACATTAATATTACAAG
Source organism: Eucalyptus pauciflora (assembly GCA_007663325.1). Taxonomy (NCBI): domain Eukaryota; kingdom Viridiplantae; phylum Streptophyta; class Magnoliopsida; order Myrtales; family Myrtaceae; genus Eucalyptus; species Eucalyptus pauciflora. The sequence goes on from VMYD01000275.1 coordinate 623,030, forward strand.
TACTAAAAAGAGGAAAAAGGATCTCCATCTCCACAGTATGTGTACACAATATTGATAAAGAACATAGTAAATACAGATTTCATTAGGCAGTCAACGACCAAATGCTGTAGAACACCAAAACAAGCCAAGACAGGTTCTTCAATGGCAATGTAAAATTTTCTAGTGGCAAATTTAACAATTTCATTGAATGCAGTGAGGGAAAAACAATCTGCATCTTCTACTTTGGACAAAATATTGGACCAGTAGAAGAACGAAAGATGCTGACAGCAAAGAATACGAGGCTGAAGGACTTCTAGACAATCTCAAGAGGATTCGAAAGCCGTTTGGAGACCTAATAAACATATTGAATCAAATCAGGTACCACAAACTTTCTTAAATGCCAAAACCTATAAGATAGCATGCTGAGAAATAGATCAGCAAATAGCCAAGTGAGAAAATGTATATCCAGTGAAGGATCACAAGGAAGCAAGCATCTAATTAAAAAATAACCTTTTCTTTTAGAAGCTCTTCAGCTTCGACGTATTCATCTAGTTCAGGACTGCTCTTCTCTCCACTCTTATCTACATTTGACGAAATATCCAATGCATCTTTTATTGATTTGAGACCAAAGAATATGAGCAAAGTCACAGCAGCATATTCCCCAATTGGTAAGGCTGTTTCAATGATCACATAGAGTAGAGACATGAAAACTCTTGTAAGAAAAGAGCCAAAGGATCAAATGGATTCTCAATCATGCCAAGGAAAGACAAGTTGCAGAGACAACTAGTAAATTCAATAATTGATAGTTATGTGCATCCAAGTTGATGCAAATGAAGTTCAAACAGATGATTTTACAATAAAATACTGCCAAACACATAAGTCTTCGAGATTAAATTATCATTTACACTAAAATGTAAGGAATGTTGATTTTTCCGTCCCAAATCTCTAATGAATCCTAAAACGCATTGCACATGCCTAATCATGGATCGCAAAGGGAATTGTTTATTTTAGTATCCCCTCGTTTGGTATCTCAACCCTACATTAGTTTGTGATGCACAGACACAAAGTTCAGACTTGAAGTAATGAGAAGCTATCAACATCAACATGTGGCAGAAATTTCATATGTACAAGTATCATTTACTTGACAGGTGAATTTAATTCAGTCAAGGATAAGAAATCTCTGTGCTTTAATTAGAGCATGTTAAGAGAATGAACTGCACCATAAGTCTCCTTTTAGTATAAACAGGTGTGGATGAGAAACCTCTGTGGCAGAACATACAAAGGAAACATAACCTATATCTTTTGTTCGCTCTTTCTCTCCTTTTCTTTCTTTGCTAGGTTACAACACGAATAAAGGCATTGCAACACAAGCCTTTTCAGAGCTCTTCAATCCCAGCCAGAGAGTAGCTAACTGTCAGGGGATTAAAGACCAGCAGAACACCTTTCTCCTGAGTTCTAGCTCTTGATTTAAATTTGCAAGTCCATATCTCAATAGCATAATTTCTACAAGTCCAAAGCAAGACCAACAGAACGCACATTTGGGATCTTGACAGTCAACAAGGTCTAGAGTCAACAAGCTAATGAGAAATATCATAAGGTAATGCAGACATGCCATGACCCCGCCTTGAGTGCTACCGATGTGACAGGCAACTACGTCAATCTGCACCCACATAGTCAATGAGGAAGGTCCATACACTCACCATGGGCAAAAAATAAACTCTATTTGTGCGAACATTTTTGATTTCATATGCTACCATTTAACTAATGACATTGTTTTACAACACAGGTGTAATTTTATCATAGTACAGAGGATATGATATCATCCAGAAAGTTTAGAGCTTGAGGGAAGATATAAATGTCTGATTGGACAGGAACTATTTTCAAGTAATGGGAGATGCATGAACTCCAGTTGACCAAAACTGGAGGTATGCAAACATTTTACCATTAGTTAAAGCTCATTCTGCTGAGCTAACTCAATTTTCTCATATCTTTGGAATGATATGATAAAAATGCACATAATAATTGCTGTTGAAGACATGTATCAAATGTCCAACTTCGTTGCAACCTATAAGATGATACTTCAAGCACATTCTGAGAGTGTCTCTCTACTGAAGCTCTTTCAAAGTACATGGACAAGTCGGCAGGAAATCACGAAGGAACAGTATAACTTACTAGTCTGGAACTAAGCAGGTACTGACTGAAATATCTTTCCAATCACAACAGACAGGATTGTCGTTAATGAAAGAGCACCCATTGATCCTAAAAGAACCTGTTCATATATTTTAAAGAGCATCAGAACATAAGAGTTTTTAGACATTCTACTAAAGGCTGTCCATCCCAGCACTAAAATTAGTAAAGAAATTAGTAAAGAAGGTAAACGATCCTGTAAAATAACATGATCAAGTTTTCAGTGCTACAATTTATCGCCCATCATGGGCAGAATCCTATTGAAGCATCTGATATTAGTTCACATGAAGAGTAAATTATCTAGTATTATCGAGCAGAAAAAACAAAATTAGCTTATCCTTACAAGCATATCGAGACAAAGACTTGGGAGTCGGGACGAGCATCGTCGACTGGTGAGCAGTGTCAAGGGCCGACTGGGCCAGCGGTGTTGGGGGCGGCTGGCTGAGCGGCGTCGGGGGGGAGCAGCGTCGAGGGCGACCGAGCGAGCAGAGTTGGGGGCGGCTGTGCGAGTGGCGAGTGGCCTCCACCGAGGGGACGAGCGGCGTCCATTGGCGGCGTTGACGGCGAGCGGCTGAGTAGCGAGGCAAGCGAGGGGTGACGGCGTCGAGGGAGCAGGAAGCAAGGGTGAGACGAGTGCGGGGCGACTGGCGTCCAGCGGCCTCCGGCGTCGGCGACAAGCAGAGGCAGAGAACGGGAGGGTCCGGTTCGGTTCTCCGATTTCCGATTCTACCGGGAACCGTGCTCACCCCTTGCAAGAGGAAGGAAGGAAGGAAGGAAGGAGGAGGAGGAGAAGAAGAAGAAGAAGAAGAAGAGAAGAATGGAGGGTTTCGGCCGAGAGAGGGGCAAAGAGAAGAGAGAGAAGAAAAGAAAAGAAGAGGAGAAGAATGGAGGGTTTCGGCCGAGAGAGGGGGAAAGAGAAGAGAGAGAGAAGAAAAGAAAAAAGTAGGGGTAGGGGGCAGGAAGTGACGTGAGGAGGAAAAAGAAAGAGAGAGAAAGAAAAAAAGAAAGGGGAAGGAGGGAAAATCGAGGGGGAAATCACGTGGGGGAAGGGGGGAAGGGGGAGGTTTAGGTTTTTTATTTTGAATTTGACCGGTTCCGGTTCCGGTTCCGGTTCCGGTTTCAGGAACCGGAACCGGAACCGAGAACCGCCGGTTCCTAAAAAAAAGGAACCGGGAACCGGAACCGGCCTCTTCAGAACCGGGAACCGAACCGGACCCTCCTCCGGTTCGGTTCCGGTTCCCGGTTCTACCCGGAACCACGCTCACCCCTACTCACAAGCCGATATAGATGGTAGCTCGCACAAGCTGATATATACATAGATGATAGCTCGCACAAGCTGATATATGGATCGTTGTTCTCACAAGCTGATAAACGATCATTGCTCTCACAAGTTGACATACAGTGCTCACACAAGTTGACCCATATATAAACCAATTGATCGCCAAAGCTGTACATATATTTCAACCATAGAACTGGATATACAATCCAATAACATCCAAATATTCAAACTGGTTCTACAAACCAATTACGGTGCCAAAAGCCAACACCGGGCATTTTCAAGTTAAATACCAAAACTTCTCCAATTTCACTCAATTCCACACTTTTGGAATTATTAACCACAATCATCATTTTCACTCAATTTCGCAATTACGCATACAATTGATACAAATTGACCGCACTGTTGCGATCAGTGCAAAATTCTAATGACCGGCCATCCCGGCAAATTTTTCGAAATTATTAAATAATTAAATTTAATTCCGAAAATTAAATAATTAAATAATATATTATAATAATATAATTTAATAAAATAATATTTATAAAATTCGAAATAATTAATTAATTAAATTAATTAATTAGGGCTTAAACAAGATTACACTATTTTAATCATACAATTAGCCTAATTAAACACCCATTAAACTAATCATACAACTAATCTAATTTACATTAAAATAATATAATCTAACCACCTAAACCTAATTAGACTAATCTAAACACCCCTTAAGTATGATTAACTTACTAAGCAAGGTTTAGAGGATAAACTCACCGGTTTTGCGCGCCGGTGAGTTCACGACGACAGAGGCCAGGAAGGGCTTGAAAACGGGCCACAAAGTCTCCAAAACCTTGCTGTCTTCTGCTTCTGTTCTGGGCTGAACTGCAGAGAAGAAACCAGCAACTTCAATGGCGAAAACGGGCCGCTCGGAGCTCCGGCGAGCGGGTGGTTGGCAACCGGTGGCTCCCGGGGGTCAAGGAAATCTTATTGGAGGTTGGTATGGGTGGAGGTAGGGTAGAAATGGGGAGAAAATGGCTGAAAACCGCGAAGCAGGCGAAACAGGCGGAACCAGGCAGTTCTAGATGGTCCGGCGAGCGGCGGATTCCAGCGGCCGTACAGGACGGACGACGGCTCCGTTCGGGGTGATTTTTGTCTTGTTGGAACAGTATGGATGTCCTCTTCATGATGATATGTGCCTCGTTCGCTGGTTCATTCGGGAAGACCACTTTTGAGTCGAATCTTTGACGAAAGGTCGGCTGGAGCAGAAACCGGCAGTGGTGCGGGTGGAGGCGTGCGACGGCTGCAGCTCCTTCTGCTGGTCTTCTTGTTGGCTTGAGGGCTTCGAAAATGAAGAGATAAGGGTCTTGGATGGTAGAGAGGTGAGAGAGATGGAGAGGATGGAGACGAGGGAAGAGATAAGAGAGATGAGAAGTGAGGGGGGCTCCACTTGGCTTGATATTTCACAAAATATCTTCCAAAAACACTCTTGGCCATGTAAGAATACTTGGCCTTCAATAAGCCATCAACACACCCTCTTCTAGAAGACAAAGTGGTCCAAAGGTTGTGGCTTAGGGGGGTTACACGAATTTGAAGACCACCTTTTCCAATTGGACCATCACACTCACTTGATTTAGTCACAATTGGCCTCAATAATTTCAATTGGTCATCCATCGACCATCTCGACATTTTTCCTCACCCATATATCCATTTTGCTTCCCAATTTTGCTATCGAAAATAATCATTGGCTTTTTTTGCACAGAAACGACTCGGCGACTACTTTTTCCCAAAAAGTGTCGGGTGTCAGAAAAATCTTCTGAGACTGAGTCGACGCTTCTAGAATTTATTGTGACATGGCCAAAACTTCAATTTCTGAAATCGAACTCGAATTGGCGGTTAATTTCAATTCGACGCATTTTTAGCGTGACCTAGACTACCGGGTAACTTTCGGATATTTTTAAGTGCAATTGACTCATGGTCGATTTTCTTCGAGCCACTATAAACCCACTCGACTCATTGGCGACTTTCGGTTGTCGTTAAAATCCCGAGAATCCAAATGCGAACACAGGGTACCAAAACAATAAGAAAATCAGTCTAGTGCCGGTCGACATAAATTTTCTAATTTAGTGGTGTCACCCACGATTAGCCACACATCACTGTTGATCCAGTCTATCTTTGATTTCAAATCGATTTTTAACTGTACCGAGATGGCCTCTAAAGATGGACACGGTCGAGAAGCCGATTCCTAGTCGAATTCTCAAGTCTATTTGCCTTAAAATTCCTAATAATTTCCCCAGATAGTCTAGTTATCTCAAGAATGATCAGTTCTGAGAATAGCCCTATAAACACGTCAATGAAACGCCCGATTCAATCAGAAGGAAACAGAATCGAAAATTCGGGATGTCACAGATAGTTTCCAGACCTACGAAGAGAAGACTTATCCAGATGCAAGTATATTCTTGGGGATTTGGTTCATACGGTTGAAGAAGATCTCACGGCTGGAGATAGCACCTTGTGATCTATTATTCTCAATTGAACTCAATTTGGATAATTAGATCTGGTGATTGACGAAGTATACTTGGAAAGTTCTACTTATGGAAACCTAGATCCTGATTGTATGGGCGAGCAGGATTGGTGGGCTATCATCACTTTCCTTAATTAAACTCGAGATCTCCCTAATTGATTCTGTCCAACGGTATGATTGGAAAAACTCATTTGGAAGGTGCCAACGGATATGAAGGCATAAAGGAGTATATAAGGAAGACGCTCAAAGTTGTTCAAGGTGCGCGTGATAGAAGAATTCTAAAGTGTGAAGCTCCTAAGTTCTTTGTTATTTCATTCACTGAGCTCTTATTGTATTCGAAAGAGAGATAAATACTTGTGAGACCTTGAGGAAGTGTTGTAGAGTCTCTACACTATGGAATCAAGGACATGAGACTGTAATATCTCTTTTGATTCTTAGTGAAATCCAGCCGGTGGGCTGTCAGTGCAGGAGAGTGGACGTAGGCTTGGTCTAAGCGGAACCACTATAAACTCTGTGTTTCAATTCTCTTTCCCTAAATTCTTTGCTTTAACTTATAGTCTTATATATCTGTTCTCTGTCCTATATATCTTCAGTCTATTATTATCGAAAGAGAAATTGAGTTGCTAAGTTTTTATAAAAACCTCCATAACACTTATTCACCCCCCTCTAGGTGTTGTCACTAGCCCTATCAATTGGTATCAAAGCTTGTGTACTCATTTAATTGAAGTGTTTTTACTTCTGAGTTAAAGATCTATGGCTAGTATGTTGGCTCCAGGTTTGGTTAAAGGCCAAAGCAACACCAGACCACCTTACTTCGATGGAAATGAATATAGCATATGGAAAAACAAGATGAAAGCATTCCTAAGATCGAAAGATCCTCTGGAATGGGATGTGGTAGAAAAAGGAATCATTTCTAAAGCTGCATCAAGTTCAGAAAGAGGAAAAGAAGCTGCAGTTGCAAGCGAGATGACTCAAGAAGAAATAACCAAGAGACAAGCTCTTGATGCTAAAGTAATTTATTCCCTATATTGTGCTTTATCCCCTAGTGAGTATAATAGAATATCTTCGTGTGAAACAGCTAAAGAAGTCTGGGATAGGCTGCACATTACCTATAAAGGAACTGATCGAGTGAAAGAAACAAGGATTAATATTCTACTCGGACATTATGAAGCCTTCAAGATGAAATCAGGAGAACCTATCACTGATATGTTTAGTCATTTTACTGAGATAGTAAATGGTCTAGAATATCAGGGACAACCAATCTTAGAATCAATGAAGGTCAACAAATTGTTGCGTAGACTCTCTAAAGACTGGAATCACATAAAGACTTCAATAAGAGAAACACAAATGATCATGCTGCTTTCTGTAGATGAACTAGTTGGCACACTTCAGTCCTATGAAGTGGAGAAAATCAATGAGGAAAAAGATCCTAAAGGGAAGAAATCAATTGCTTTGAAATCTAACGATGATTCTGATGTTACAGATTCTGAAGATGATATGGATGATGAAGAGTTAGCCCTTATGATAAAAATGTTCAGGAAACTAAACAAAAAGGGAAGAAGGTTCAATTGGAAGAAACAGAGCACTCAAAAGTTTCAAAACAAATCTACTGAGGATGATGAAACCAACAAAGATGTGATCTGTTTTGAATGCAAGAAAAATGGACACATTAAACCCAACTGTCCTATATTAAAGAAAAATAAGGGAAAAACTGAGAAATACAGGAAGGCTCTCAAAGCAGAGACATGGAGTGATACTGAATGCGAAGAAAGTGATGAAGATTATGCCAACATTTGTTTGATGGCAAAATCAGAATCAGACTTAGACTCTGAGATAGATACAGACTCAGACTTAGATAGTGAAATCGAGGTAAGCAATCTAAAGATTCCTATTAAAGTCTCGAAATACATTGATGAGCTTTGTCTTAGTCTCAAAACCTCTCTTAAGAGGATTTCCGAGATAAAAATGGAGAATTATACACTGAAGCAACAAGAAAACTCTTGGAAAGAAAAGTTTGAAAATTTAGATAAAAGCTTTGATGTTTTACGAGAAAATGCAGACTCTCTCTCAAAAGAGAACGATCTTTTAAAAATTGACATTTCAAGTATTTCAAAAAGATTTTCAATAGGATCTGAAAAGCTGGAAAAGATTCTTTCAGTACAAAGACCTTACTTCAACAAGTTAGGCTTGGGAATGACTTCAGAAATTGTTCCTTTAATTGATTTTCCAAAAGTAAAAGAACAAATCAAACAAAGACCAACAAAGATGATTTACAAGAATCATTTTCAAAAAGTTTTTATAAAACCTGTTGGCCGAAGTGCTCTTAAATGTTCAAACTACAACAGCTCAGAACATTTTGAGAAAGAATGTCCTATGGTTTGGAGACCTGTTAAGAAGGAATGAGCTAAGTCTGTGTATTGCACTAACTCCTCTGGACCCAAGAAAATATAGGTACCAAAGAAAGCTTGAGTTTCTTTTTCATTTACAGGTCACCATCAAGAAAAAGGTTAAATGGTATTTGGATAGTGGTTGCTCAAGACATATGACTGGAGACTCAGGTTGTTTTATAAAACTTGTTCAAAAGAATGGTGGAAAAGTCTCTTTTGGCCCTGCGTGGCCTTCCTTGTTCCTTCTTGTTGTTTCTTCTTGGCCCTGCGTGGCTGTCTCTTGGGCGTCCTGTCTAGGCCCTTGTTGCTTTGATCTCTTGACCGCCTTGCGGTGTTTTGTGGACGGCGCCCTTTCACTCGAGTAGACGCCTGTGTCTTCTTGAGTGCAAGTTTTGTGGTGCCTGTTCCTTCTTGTAATTGGTTAAAGCTCTATATATTATTACCCTTCACCAAAAAAAAAAAAAGTCTCTTTTGGTGGAAATAGCAAAGGAAGAATTGTTGGATGTGGAACTGTAAAGATTGAGAGTTTCACAATCAACAATGTCTCCTTGGTGGAAGGACTTAATTACAATCTACTCAACATCAGTCAACTGTGCGACACTGGATTCAAAATCAATTTTCAAGAAGTATGTTCGGGAACTAGTAAAGATTTTCTCAATCTTTTACTGGACGAAGACATGGGAACATCTATCTTCTGGATATAAAACCAGCAAGTCTTCAATGTTTGATTTCAATTCAAGATGAAGCAAATCTTTGGCATCGAAAGCTTGGCCATGTCAATATGAAGCAAATTGCCAAGATCTCTTCCAAAAATCTTGTTCGAGGACTACCCAACTTGAAGTATCAAAATTCTGACTTATGCATACCATGTGTGTTGGGAAAACATGTTAGAAGTTTTTTTAAACCAGTAAATCAAGTTTCTACTGATCGTGTTTTACAGCTTCTGCATATGGATCTCTTTGGACCAACCAAAACTCAAAGCATTGGTGGAAATAGATATTGCTTTGTAATTGTGGATGACTATTCACGATTTACTTGGGTCTACTTTCTGGCAAGTAAATTTGAAACTTTCTCTCACTTTTCTAAATTTGCCAAGAAAGTTCAGAATGAGAAATGATATGCTATTTCAAGCATACGAACAGACCATAGAGGTGAGTTCGAAAATCAAGACTTTGCAAAATTTTGTGATGATTCAGGCTTTCAACATGTTTTCTCTTCTCCATATACTCCAAAGTAGAATGGAGTTGCGGAAAGAAAGAATAGATCTCTGCAAGAGATGGCAATAACTCTTTTAATAGAAAACAATATTTCTTCTCGTTTTTTAGCTGAAGCAGTTTCTACAGCTTGTTACATTATTAACAGAGTATTCTTAAGGCCTATTCTGGAGAAAACTCCCTATGAGTTATTCTAAGGAAAAAAACCAATTGTTTCTTACTTTCATGTGTTTGGTTACAAATGTTTTGTTTTGAAAAATGCGAATGATCGAACTGGTAAGTTTGAAGAAAAATGAGACGAAGGAATCTTCCTTGGCTACTCAACCTCAAGCAAAGCTTATAGAGTATTCAACAAAAAAACTCAGACCGTGGAAGAATTTATGAATGTTAAATTTCAAGACGCTCTACAAAATGAACCAATTCAGACTCAACAAGAAGAATCTAAATCTACTTTGCAAATTACAAAGTCTACTTCTCCTGAAGTGAATTAGACTTCTGAAGATCATCAACAAGTTGAAGTTGAAGAATCAACTGAAGATCGGCAAGTTATCAGACCAACCAGCAACTGGAAGCACAAGTCTAGTCATCCCAAAGATCTTATCATTGGTGATGTTAATGAAGGGATTTGCACCATATCCAAAAAGCAAAAAGAGTCTAGCGCCGTGGTACTTATTTTTGAAATAGAACCCAAAAGCATAGAAGAAGCTTTAGTTGATGAAAGCTGGATTGAAGTAATGCAAAAAGAACTCAGACAGTTCAGCATTAACGATGTTTGAGAATTAACTCCTAAACCAAAAGGCAAATCCATCATTGGAGCTAAATGGATTTTCAGGAACAAGATGAACGAAAAAAGGAAAAGTGGTAAGGAACAAAGCAAGACTCATGGCCAAAGGATATACGCAAGAAGAAGGGATAGACTATGATGAAACTTACGCTTCAGTAGCCAGGTTAAAAACAATTAGATTATTACTTGCTTTTACCTGTTATAGAAATTTTAGTTTATTTCAAATTGACGTCAAGAGTGCATTCTTAAATGGATTTATTCAAGAAGAAGTCTATGTGGAACAACCTCATAGATTTGAAGATCCAAAGAAACCAGATTTAGTATCCAAACTAAAAAAAATGCTTATATGGATTAAAGCAAGCACCTCGAGCATGGTATGACGGGTTAAGTAAATTTCTAATTCAAAATGGTTTTAACAAAGGGAAAGTGGATACTACCTTGTTTATTAAAAGAGAAGGTAAAAAATTTCTACTTGTACAAATCTATGTCGATGATATTATATTTGGATCACCTAATGAAAGCCCGTGCAAGAAGTTTTCTAAGACTATGTAGGATGAATTTGAGATGATGATGGGTGAACTTTCCTTCTTTCTCGGATTATAAGTACAACAATTGAAGGAATGAATCTTTATTCACCAAGAAAAATATGCAAAAGAACTCATCAAAAAGTTCGGTTTGGAGAATTGCAAAATGACTAAAATACCAATGTCAAGTTCTTCGAAGCTGGACATAGATGAAGGAGGGAAGAAAGTTGACCAAAAACTCTACTGGAGTATTATTGATACACTTCTTTATATTACTGCTTCTAGATCTGAGAATTTTGTTTAGTATTTGCATTTGTGCTAGATTTCAATCCGATCCCAAAGTGTCTCATCTAAGTGCTGAGAAACGCATCATCAAATATGTTGCAACTACCTCAAAGATAGGTCTGTGGTATCTCAAAGAAAGAGACTTTACTCTCCTTGGATATTCAGACGCAGATCTAGCAGGTTGCAAAATTGATAGAAAGAGCACATAAGGTATTTGTCAATTACTGGAAAACAGGATAGTATCTTGGTTCTCAAGGAAGCAAAGTACTGTGGCTCTTTCAACAGCAGAAGCAGAATATGTGGCCCTTGGAAGTTGTTGTTCCCAAATCTTATGGATAAAACAACAACTGAGAGACTTTGGAATTGAAGATTCATGCACTGAGATCAAATGCGACAACACTAGCACAATTAATCTTACAAAGAATCCAATTCTTCATTCAAGAGTAAAGCATATAGAAATCCGACATCACTTTATTAGAGATCATGTTCAAAATGGAGAAGTTATGATCAAGTTTATTGATTTAAAGAATCAACTAGTGGATATATTTACAAAGCCACTAAAGAAAAGCCTATTTGAGTCTATACGCACCAGACTGAACGTCACAACCTTTATCCATTAAAGTCTGAAGATGCTCAGACTCAGAGGTAAGGACTAAAGGTGCTCAGACTCAGAAGGTCAAGAGTTACGACTGTAAGTTACTTTTTGGTTCCAGTAATTTAAATTTCTTGGAATGGTATGCTTTTTTATCGCTAATTGATTGGAATTATTTTTCCAAGTTTCGTTATTGAATTAATAACTCTAATTCATTTTCAAAAAGGCAGTTTTTCATTTTCGAAAAAGGGAAGTTATTTTTAAAAAGGCATTTCTATTTTTCCTTTTTGCAACGCTTCATTTACCTTGCTTCACTTGCTTTATATACTATAGAAATTCATCTTCTTCGTTTTTCAGTTGCAAACCATTTTCACTCGCAAACCCTAACTTACTCCCACTTGCTCTCACTTTCTCTGTTCTTTAATCCAAAAAGTTTTCATCTTTTTGATCAAAGTTGTGAAATTCTTCCTTGAATCGACTATGTCTTCAAGAAAGTCATTGAGAATAGCAAGCAGGGGACCATGCAATATGCCTGAGGGTCCAACCCATTTCGACTTAACAGAGGAAGAAGATTCTTCACCTCCACAGCAACCAAGTCAGCGACAACATTCTCAGCAACGTCACACTCCTCCACCGACTCTTACTGAAGAAGAATTGTGGAAAATGTTGAACCAGTAAGGACTCTTACTCCTAAAGTTGCTTTCAAGCTTTACTCTTGCTTGAAAAAGGGAGGTACTGCTATGTCATTGATTGATGAGTTTTTAAGAGAGAGAGGATACAGAAATGAAACCATGTTCTTATGTGACATGGAAAGGATGGGAATTGCTGAAAAAGGGCGGCTGAAAAGGCCTTTGCTAATTTTCCTAGCGACCCACATTTTGGTACGGTGAATCAACCCGAAGGACCGAATGACGATGAGACAATGTTCACACATTTCCAGCCTAGATCTGGTGTGGCTGCAAATGTTGCAGGTGATAGTTTGAGTCTTTTTAGATCGAAGAATCACAAAATGGCATATTTGGACTTAATGAAGAGAGGGGTCATGAACCCTAGAAGTGTTGATTTCGATTTCCTTGATTTGATGAAAGTCAATTTGCGCGAGAAGTTTGCTCTGTTGCAATTGGAGCACTTTTGTTCTGAATCAACTGCTGCCTATTCAGAACTTAAGGCCTATTTCTATTTGAATCTGTCTTTTGTGGATGCAAATAGTTTTTCTTTCACTGTGAAAGATAAAGAGTACGTGGTGAACATGGATACCTTGACTGATCTAATTAGGGTGGAAAGAGGGTGTTTCCAACCAATTAGTGTATCTATTGCTCAAGCCACTCTGTCTTTGGTGCATGACAAGATTCCTGAAGGCAAGATATCCTACTTTAGGATGAATGCCACCAATATCCTTCTGCACAAGATTGTGATCAACTGCATCAGGCCAAAATCGACATCGAAGACTGACGTGTCTCGGTTTGAAGCAAAATTGATGCATGCCATCAATATCGGTTACAAATTCTCTCTGCCCCACACCATCTTGTTTCACATGTATAGGACTGTGGTGAAGGATAAGGGACAACTCCCTTATTCTGCTCTTATAACGCGCCTTTTTAGGCATTTTTACATTCACATTGCTGCTCCTCTGTGTCTGACCAGCATTACTTCGATGGTGATTGGCTTCAAAATGATCACCAAGATGTGACTCAAAGAGCTTAACAAGGTGCTAGAGCGCATGAAGGAGAAGTCTCCAACAAAAGCGAAACCAGTTTCTACAGGGGCTAAAAGAAAAGGCAAGGAGCCCATGGGTGCTTCAGCAAAGAAGAAGAGATCTCTTATCTTGGAGGATGAAGAAGATGAGGATAAGATGACTCTCTCTGCTTGAGGAACTTGAAAAGTTTCGTTAGCTTTCGAGAGACTAGAGAAGAGACTAAGAAAAGAGATGCAGACAGAAGAGAAGGAGAGGAAGCAGAGGAAAGAAGAGAAGAGGCAGAAGAGGAAGAGGAAAGAAGAGTAGAAGCAGAAGTCGAAGAAGGAAGAAGAGAAGGAGGAGAGGAAAAAGGAGAAGAGGAAGGAAGAGAGGAAGAAGTGACTCGAGATGAATCTTTTGAGCCTACTTTAGCTGTATTTCTGTCGAGCAATTCTAGAAAGACGAAGAGTGGAATTGCTGGTGAGCAAGCTCAAGCACAACATCGCACCCATGCTGAAACAAAACAAGAAGAAGAGTCCATCTCTCCTCCCAAAGGCACTCGTTCAGGGGGAGATGCGGTTAGACAAGGTGGATCAACACTTGGACTTGACTCAGCTGGACCCAGTCCTGCCACAACACATTCAACAGATTTTTCGCGACTGCTTGAAATTTTACTGGACGTTAGGAAAGAGCAATATGCTATAAGCTATGAATTGCAGGTTTTCAAGAATGCCTTCATGTCCACCTCAGTGTCTCTTCACAATCAGCTAAATGCCCTGAAGACGCAAGTGCAAGATTCTATGAAGGAGGCTATCGAAAAATTTGAGAAGACGGTGCATTCAATGGAAGAATTCCAGCTTCTTCGCCTGCCCAAATAGCCTTGACTTCCTTCATTTCTTTTAAAAACAACTCTTTTATTTGTTCTCCACTTTTTGCCGTTGACAAAAAGGGGGAGAAAGTTGCAGATTTGATATTTGTTTGCTTTTGACTTTAATTTCTTGTTTTGTTTGGTTGTGGACTGTTTTGATTTGATACTTTGATGTCTGCAGTTACTTAGACCTCGTTAATGATTATGAAAGAATAGTTGATTTGCAGGACTAACATGTTATCTGTGGTTGCAGAATAATTACTATTCATCTCATAATCCACTTATCTTTTATGAGATATCTTGTTTTGCTTAAGTGTTGTTTTGCATGTCAAAAGTGTTCAAATCTACAAGAAAGTTTTGTCACCATAAAAAATGAGGAGATTGTTGGAGAAAACTTCCTTATTTGTTTTGAAGTTGACCAAAAAATTTCCATCAGTCTAGTCTGAAGACTCATAGACTCTATCGTCAAAGTCTGAAGACCTCCAGACTTAAGATTCAAAGTTTACCCTCACTGATAGTTTCCAGACCAACGAAGAGAAGACTTATCCAGATGCAAGTATATTCTTGGGGATTTGGTTCGTACGGTTGAAGAAGATCTCATAGCTGGAGATAGCACATCGTGATCTATTATTCTCAATTGAAATCAATTTGGATAATTAGATATGGTGATTGATGAAGTATGCTTGGAAGGTTCTACTTATGGAAACCTAGATCCTGATTGTATGGGCAAGCAGGATTGGTGGGCTATCATCACTTTCCTTAATTAAACTCGAGATCTCCCTAATTGATTCTGTCCAACGGTATGATTGGAAGAACTCCTTTGGGATGTGCCAACGGATATGAATGCATAAAAGAGTATATAAGGAAGACGCTCAAAGTTGTTCAAGGTGTGCGTGATAGAAGAATTCTAAAGTGTGAAGCTCCTAAGTTCTTTGTTATTTCATTCACTGAGCTCTTACTGTATTCAAAAGAGAAATAAATACTTGTGAGACCTTGATGAAGTGTAGTAGAGTCTCTACACTATGGAATCAAGGACGTGAGACTGTAATATCTCTTTTGATTTTTAGTGAAATCCAGTTGGTGGGTTGTCAGTGCATGAGAGTGGACGTAGGCTTGGTCTAAACTGAACCACTATAAACTCTGTGTTTCAATTCTCTTTCCCTAAACTCTTTTCTTTAACTTATAGTCTTATATATATGTTCTCTGTCCTCTATATCTTCAGTCTATTATTATCGAAAGAGAAATTGAGCTACTAAGTTTTTATAAAAATCTCCATAACACCTATTCACCCCCCCTCTAGGTGTTGTTACTAGCTCTATCAGAGGCATGGGCATAAATGATCTTCAAATTCATGGAAAGACTAGATTACAACAAGCACACTAGCCAGAAAAGTAAGAGTTGCCACTAGTATAGAAAGCATTGCTTACATTATCTAAGACTACAGGTGTACTGAGTTAAGAAAGTGCACATGCGCTTACATGGACAGACGACGATTATGAAACACAAGTATCTTTGTCGAGGTCAAGAAAAATACAGACAGATCATAATAGGATACAAAGTTCCTATCGTGTCAATATAAGCTACCTTGCCATTTCCTCCTCTCATGTGAGTTGGCAGCTTAAATTATTTTATGGCCATGGAATCCACAAACCATTAATAAAGAATGATTGAAAACAGGGGTAAATACTGTTGTAGGATTTGCAAATAAAGTAGAGTATCTTCAAGCATCACATTCGACTAATGATCAACCCAAGTCCAAGTCCGACTATGATTAAGGCTTTTACACGGGTATGACATAGTACAAACTCTTCTAGCCTTTTTCCTGCTTGGTTTGAGCCACTGTATATGTGTTCCAGTATAGCGATTGCAGATTATAGAAAATGAGAGTGCCATACTTCCAGAATCACCTAATACACACGCTATGATGCCAAGATCACCCACATCTTTATACTTTATAGAAATTCAATCATTATGTTACTATTTGGCATTCTTCATCTGAACAAAAAATGCAACAGAAGTTCAAGACAGAAACCTAATATCCAATTCAGACCAACCTGGGAAGTAACACATAGGGTATATGCAAGCTGGGTTTTCCCAGACCTAAAGTGACGTCAGCAGCATTTTCTGAGAAAGCTAATTAACAAAAGCAACCAAAAGTTCATCAAAAGGTAATGCTGTTGGACTGTGATTTTCACCCAGGTTCGCCAAATGCTTCCATAATTGCCGGAGTTTCAATTACACCTGTGAACATTGCCAAACCGGTGAAATTTGTTTACGTTGAATTGCATGGAGAAAAAGACACAGTCTGCAAAAGAAAGTCTGTTACCGCCTAAAAGCTTATCGAGGGCTTGACTTCCAGTAGTCGATTCTCTCCACATTATTCTTCACTTTGCTGGATTTGAGCGAATCAGAATCGTCCTTCAACAAAGACTCGAGCTTAACCATCGTGTTAAACTCTATGTTTTCTGGTGAATGTAGAATGTCAGGACAAAAGCATTTCCTAAATGATCAATGACAATCTAGGGTTCCAACAGTCTTTATTGATGAATTTAGCTTGGGACATTCGTTATTAATCCAGCTACGTCACGAATACATGGAAAATAAGACGTACGATGGTGCAATTCCAAGGTCACGTAACATAAGGAAGGCTGGAATTGCTCTCTTATGATCAGAAGACAAAAACTGAAAAGTGAAAACTACTGCACGCGCAGGAAATCACAGCAAGTTCGAGAGAGAGCTCGAGATGTAAATCACGATAATCACGGCCATAGCTTCATCGAACCATTCGCATCTCAATTTTAACAACACGGATCAGAAAATCACGATAATCATCTCAGAATCAAAGGACGCACCGAAACGCATTACGAAAGCGATCAGATGAACAGAGAGGAGTTGCCTACACTCTGTTCTGCCGTAACTCACGTTTGTTTGTCGATCGTTTCGAGCAGGTCTTCTGCTCCGTCGTCGACGTCCTCTTGTTCCACGATCTTCTGCTCTTTGGCTTAGTTGGTTTAGTTGCATTACGTTCAAACTCCACGCTTATTGCTCACATAATTAGGAAAATATCAATGAATAATTGAGTTATCCGGAATGACTTACTAAGGACTTGCTTTGGGCACACATCCTAAAATTTGTAACTTAGTGATTCAATAAAAGGTGATGAACATGGAGCATGTGTTTTCTTTTGTTGAACACAGAGCACATACTCCAACTTACAAAATAGGCAAATCATACTTAAAATATAGAACCATCACTAATCTTTGACATATTTTTCCTTATATTTTTCCTAAAAAATTTGTTCTTTGATGTAAGTTTTTGAACGAATGTATAACGAGAGAAGACGTTCGAGATACAATGTTTGGTTTCGAAATAATTCGATTTTTTTCACTAAAATTTATTATGTTTTTAAATCGGATTTCTGATGTAATCTCAAATGCCTCAATTTTATAATTTTTTTTTTAAAGCACAAGAATATCGCCATTTATAAGACCCTCAAGCTCTTTTAATTATTTAAATCAAAATATCATCTCTCCCACGACGAGAAACGCAAAAACCAAAACGACAATCCGTTCCGTTTCTACCGCCCATTCTCTCTTCTTCGCGCCCCTCTTCTTCTTCTTCTTCTTCTTCGTTCTCCGCACAAACCCCGCCTGAAATCCCGACCAGCTTCCGTCGAAGTCGAGACTGATGCTGATCGAGTGATCTGAGAGAGTTGGTAATCTCGCATTTACGGCGATCTTCTCGAATGTTTTTGTCTTGGGCTCTTGTTGTTCCTCGTTCCATTGCACGTAAGCCGTTTGATGTTTGCCCTGAGTGAGAGGCATTTGCTTTTGTTGGGCTTGTTTCTTGAATTTGGAGCGAGGCATTACCATCTTGACATGACCCGTCTTCAAATCATTGGTAAAACAGTAGCTTTCTTGAATGAATGGAGCGCGGCAAGAGAGTTTGGTTGCTTCGTCACCTCACCAGTGCATTCGCCTACCCTGAGAGGAAACTTGAGTTTCGGCGAGATTTTACTTAACTGGTCACGGCGTAAATTCATGACCACCAGCAAGAGAGTGCAAGATAGGAACAAGGACAAGAGGGTCCATGATCTCGAAATTGCCACTGAGAAGCAAAAGTGGTGTCAAAGGTGTTGGTTTTGATGGAAATGTTGAAAAAGGAACCCGAGATGATAATCCCTGTGAGATCGCTGGATTTATAGCCAAGCAAACGATATAGTGGATTTTATTCGGAAGTCACCAAAACTGTTTTGAGTTGTACAAGGATCAGAAGGGGGTATTGTGGTTTGGAATTAATTAAAGAAGCTGAAGACTTGTTGGAGGAAGAGGAGAGATTGATTAGGGGACATTCTGGCACAGCTGTTGAATACATGACTAGGATGTTGATGATGTGGGTCGATAAATGGCTTCCTCTGGACAAAATTGCTCATTTCAGGAGAGAGTTTGGTTTGCCAGCTGATTTTAGGAGCAAGTGGGTACACGAGTATCTGCAGCACTTCAAAGTGGTTAAATCTCCAGATGAAGTTGATTACCTCGAGCTCATAGAGTGGAATCCCGCTTGGGCTATCACAGAGTTGGACAAGCCCATATTGGGGGTATCAGAATATGCCTTTTCATACTCCAGGGTTGCTTTCCCTATCTTTCCCCTTGAAGTTTCCTGCCAGTTACAAGAAGGTGTGTAGATATGGAGGGAAGATTGAGCACTTTCAGGAAAGGTCTTACTTGACTCCTTATGCTGATGCATGTGGCCTTCAAGCTGGATTGAAAGAATTCAATGAGATCCATTGCAGCAATGCACGAGTTACTTAGCTTCACAATGGAAAAGAGGTTGGTAACCAATCACCTCGCGCACTTTCGACAAGAATTTGTGATGCCTCAGAAGCTGATGAGACTCCTGTTGAAGCATTATGGCGTTTTCTATGTCTCTAAGAGGGGAAAGAGGTTTAGTGTGTTCTTCAGAGGAGCTTATGAAGGTGTGGAGCTGATTCAGAAATGTCTGCTTGTTATTTGGAAGGAAAAAGTCCTAAGCCTTATTGGTTATACGGGAAGGAAGAAAAAGATAGAAACTTTTATGGACTCATCAGATATGGAAGAAAATGATTTTCTAGAGGGTAGCTCTGAGGATGGAGGCATTGCTATGTAGCTTAACCAAATAGAAGCCATCAGCGAATTGGAGGACATTGCAGTTGGAGACAGCTCCTTAATGGATATACATGAAATTGACAATAAATACAAGCCTCATGATTCATTTTAAGGTCATATGGTCTTATTCAAGTTGTCAAGATAACTTGCTTTCCAGTCTTCTTCTTCATGAGTTCAAAGTTTCAAGTTTTTGTACAGATTTAATTAGACAAACTCTGCTTACATCTATAAACCAAGTTAATTAATAGTGGACTGATCCATCTCATTCCTTGTTAGTCCTAAAAATTGCCACTGGAACTCCTGAAATCAATGATTCAGAAAGAATGTGCAGACAATGCTTTTGGCAACTCTCAGCTCGGCTTGATGCCAACAAGGACATTAGAAGCAGTCTATTTACAATGACTGGTTCATTCTCAGTTAATGGTCTGACTTAATGAGTGCGGCTGTACTAATCTGCTATTCTGAAGATGAACTTGCCACCCTGCATCTGAATCTCAATTGTTGGGTCAAAGAGATGATTGGCTAGTAGCTATCATGGAGAACACAGCCTCAGCTGCTATGATGATTGACACACTCTCTCTTGTTGTTACAAATTAGATGCTGAGCTCAACCTGCAGTAATGCCTTGTTCATCACTGTGCATGGATATTCAGGTCCACAATTTCTATGACTGCCTTCTGCAACATACCTTCATTTGCTTTCCTATTAGATTGCCTGTTTCATAGGTCTTGTAATTTCTGTTTAAATTCTCCATGAATCTATGGCACACTCCTGTTTTTGGGTTCTACTAGAGAACTTCCTTTTGTTGGATTTTAGAACCCAACATCAAACAATGAGTAGTTTTTATTACTCCTTGTTTATGTTGGGCTGTGTTCATGGTTGATTAACTTCAATAGCTTACTGTTTCGTTGTGAAGAAAGAAATACGAGAGCTTTTGAAAATAGCAAGACTGGTTTTTTTTTTTTGAATGATAGATGGCTTTCCACAGCTTTTGGTTGTGTGACGACATTTCTAATGTGCATTCTTTCTTATACCTCATAGCATGAACTGCATTTATGATTTGTTACATGGGCTAGCATCTGCTTGACGCCATTGTGCAGTAAATTTCTTTTGCTTATCAAAAGAAAATTCTTAGCAAACTCACTGGAGATGATACTAAGTAATTTGCTTCCAAATGTTGTGACTAGTTTTCTTCTCGTGCTCACAAAAACCATGATATCCAAAAACTGCATGTGACAAATCAAATTACTACTGTGTAGCTAAATATATTGCATTGCATCATTTTCTGGTTTTTTGCTTTATAACAAAATCCAATGGTTGATAGATTTTATTTCTTTTGATTGGGGCGATTAGATCTCTTCTTAAGCCTGACAAAGTCCTATGACCTCTCAATAGCATGCCATGCTCGACGAAGTTCCTAATAGCATATAAGGTTCCTAAGAGTGGTAGATGTTAACTTTTTTTCCCTCTTGACTAAGATTTATTAGCATGTTAAATTGAAGTCCGTGCGATGCCAAAGCAAATATTTACCGTTGAATATGAAATTTTTAAGGGAAAGGTCAAGCATCATTCATAGCTCCAATTAGAGCAATGACAGGAGTAATGTACCATGAAAGTTGAACATCAACCTCATTTGGAGCAGTACGAAGAATTTCCAGATCTAATATAATCAAGGAGAAAGAGGAGCATCAATGTTTATTTGTTATAATCACTTAGCTATCATCTTTTGTTACATGGCAAAAGTATTGCGTCAATTACAACTCAATTCATATAAGATGGTCATTATCTACTTGTTTTAAGAAGGGATGGAACTTGGCACCAATGTTTTCAAACTTAGGCCAGTCGGAGAACTAGTTAGGTTGCCAGTTTGCGATCCTAGTGATTGGACTAGGGGTGAATCAGTGATTGTGTCCGGAGCAAACGATTATAGATATGTGATGTTGTCAATTGCCTATGAACACATGAATCGTTTGGCCTTGGTGGTAAAGTAAAATGCCGGTGATCTGTGGAATTGAGCGCTTGAGTCCCTTCATCTGCAACAATAGCCAAACGCCCAGTTCTATATCCGTGGGATTCTAAAACTAGGCAGATCCAATTTTGAAAATCAGTACATTTTCAAACTAGTTCAAATTGATTTAGGCCAAACCACCTACACATACTTTTTGAGTTTTGGATGAATAGATGAAAGGGAAAGCAGTGGAATTGGCCAAGAAAAAGGGGTAGGAATGGTTTATGATCGAATGATTGCATAAAATATAAAGGAAATCAACATTAAGAATGTTATAGTCTCCGAATGGGCTTGACATATAGCCACTAAAATCTTTTTGCAATGGCTTGAAATTGACAAAACTATTTAATATTGTCTTTCACATGAATATTCATTCAGTCAATTACCTCAATTTTCCGAATATAGGTTAAGTCCTCTATTAAATCACTAACAAAAAATGTTGATATCATACTAATGTTGTTAAATAGTCGTTAATTGCCCACATTAGTGTTTTCTACGATATCTTGATGTGTTGCCACATCGGCCGAGATATATAAGACGCTACAATTATCTAAGTCAATATTTTTATTTTCCACATCACTCAATATGCGAGGTGAGCGAATCATGTAAACAAAATCATATGACATGATGATTCATTTATCAAATGCCTCAAATTGTATCAAATTTGAAAAAGTGAGATACTTGATTGAAAAAACAAAAGTTTAGGTACTCTATTGTAAAACAAGCAAAAGTTTTGATAATTTCGATGTCATTATCCTCAACTTTTGAACCACTCTAAGAAAAACATCTCAAGAAAAATATTGTCTACGAAGGTCATTGTAACTTATAAGGTGGCAAAGTTGGAAATAGTCACAAAAGTGACGGTGCTAACGGCAACAACACGCTGTGGCTGTGCTTCAATGGTGCTCTATCTTGCCATTTTCCTTCTTTATTTCCTTTTTTAACTTTTTTCCTCTTTCTTCTTGTCAGTTTTTCTCTTTGCTTTTTTCTTTTCATTGGTTGAACTCAAATTTGAAAAGATACAATAGAGATTAATGAATGAAAAAATCCCAAATGAAAAGAATTGGAGGAAAATTACGGTATTGTTAATTTTAAGCAAGACTTGTAGCGCCTAGAAATTCTATTGGTAACGACAAGAAAGACATACAAAGTCTTGGTCTTCTTGGCATTTATTGAAGTTTCTTTCCCACTAACATACAAACATGCAAAAGTCTTGGTCTTCTTGGATTCTATTAAAGTTTCTTTCCCACCATAAAAAGACGTGCACAATCAAATGATGTGCAGTGTCTTGGTCTTCTCGGAATATATTAGTTTCTTTCCCGCCATCACTCTTTGGTAGGTGAAAGTCCTTGTTTGAAAATGATATTTTTAGTAGGTGAAAGTCCTTATCTTCCCGGACTTTATGGTTCTCTCTCCATTTGCTCATCATCACTTTGCGATACAATAGAGATTAACGAATGAAAAAGTCTCAAAATGATTAAACCCGAAAAGAATTGGAGGAAAATTATGGCATTGTTAATTTTAAGCAAGACTTGTAGTGCCTAGAAATTCTATTGGTAATGGCAAGAAAGACATACAAAGTCTTGGTCTTCTTGGCATATTGAAGTTTCTTTCCCACTAACATACAAACGTGTAAAAGTCTTGGTCTTCTTGGAATCTATTAAAGAAAAAAAGAAAAATTAATAAGTGAGTAAACATCTTGTATATAAAAATCCAAAGTTCATTTGAATTTGATGCCAATTAATGAGGTCCTTTAATTATGAAATCTAAAATATGAAATTTACTAGTGTCCATATCCGATATTTCTAGATCACATCTGATTAAGAATAAAGAGTTAGCATAAAATGAGCTGTTTTTATGGTTGATTGTTTTCAACTCCAACCTCATAAGTTGGTATACTTGAACCAAATATGAGTGCCTACATAAAAATAAAAAATAAAAAAATAAATTAACAAATGCACTAATCTAATTTGGTACATGGAGGCCTCAACAGCAAGCAATATCAATTTTCCGATTTCTTTTTTCACAAAATAAAAAAATTATGGAATCCGTGAAGTTATTGACTATTAAAAGAGAAAAAATATACAATATTGACCATAATGCGGTGAAGAGCACCAAAATTAAATGGATGAGGTAGTATTTCAATACTATTGAAATATGTGTATAACTTTACAACTATCATTAACAATTGCCTTGTATATAAAAAAAAAAATATCTCTTGGCACATATATATGATTTGATGGTGCCTTGTTTTAAGCACTTGGGATCTGGCTGAATAAGGAAAAGAGAAAGACAATCAGAGGAGGCACTTATTCGATTTTACATACGTGTGGTTGAAGCAAACCCTTCATAAAAGAAATGTCATCAATTTCATTATGTATCTACGGCTTCCAAAAATATTCAAATTGACTGAAATAAAACCAGATCGTGAGGTGCATGAAATTTCTCACCTATGAACTGGCAATCAAGTATCTAGAGTTTTTTTTTTTTTTTTCATTCAATCAATTATCTCGACATTTTGGATGTGGGTCAATGCGAGACCTCCATTGAATCATGAACGAAAAATGTCTATATGACATCAATGCTATTAAGTAGTCGTTAACTACTTATATTGGGCTGCAATATATTCTGTGGTATCAATTTTGTCTCTTGTGGGTCAGACTGGGGATTCCAGATGATATCAATTGATCTCTTGAAAAGTTGGAACAAATTATCTACAAAAAATATTATTTAGGAAAATTAGATGTAATTGGTAAAGAAATCATAGAAAGGTTTTAAATTAAGTGTGCTTGTACAGTTGTGATGATAAGACTATTATATGATATCCAACCGAACTAAAATCAAGTACTAAGAAAAAGTTTATTTTCAATCAAACGTTTGATAATCCACTAAAAATTTTCAAGTGTAAAGCTTGAATTTTTATGATCGAATGATTAGGAAAAAATCTAAGGGAAATCGACATTGAGAAATTTTGTAGTCTTCCAATGTGCTTGACATTTAGCCATTGAAATCTTTTAGCGCGTGAAATTAACAAAACTATCTCTTGTTTTCTTTCACACGAAATAATGAATAATCTTACAAAAGAAAATTATTAAAGGGAAACCAAGAAATGAATCGAGAGGATGAGTTGTGGAGCAAATATTCCGTAAACAAAAGTATGTTTGAGATTTGAGCCTAAACCAATGATTTTGTGATAAACTCTTTGGAACAATGACATTACAAGTACTTTAATCATTAGCCCTTTCACAATTAGGTACCTAAAGTTTTCTCGTTCAATCAATTATCTCAATTTTTCATGAGGGTCAATGTGAGGCCTTCGTTAATGTTCCAAACGAAAAATGTTGACATGATGCCAACACCGTTAAACAGTTGTTAAATGTCCATATAAGTTTCTAATATGGTATCTTGAGATTTGCCACGTCAATAAAGACATTAGATGCTAAGATTATCTAAGCCAATACAAACTCTCACCACATCACCCAATTCACAGGGTAAACGAATTGTGTCAATAAAATCATTACGATGTGGCAATTTTTTAACAAATGCCTCGAATTGAGACAAATTTGGAAAAAGAAAAAAACAACAGAGATTAATCCAAACATAATGCATGGAAGTTCTACTAGTGATGGAAAAAGAGACGTTCTCATGGGGATTCATGAGGAGGGATGTGAGAAGCGAAGCAACAAACTTCAATTTGTGTCCTGCAAAAGTTGTGGTCTTCTTGGAATTTATTGGAGTTTCTTTGCCATTACCTCTTTTTGTCTTTTGCTTCACTTTCGAGACAAAAAAATTTGGAGAAATTCTTTGAATATTACCAAACAAGCACCAGTGGACAAACAGTATTTTTTTTTTTTTAAAATTCCGCTAACCACTAATGTGCATGTGAAAAGCACCCAAAATTAAATGGATGACAGAGTGCCATACCCTTGTCCCAAGAAAGCATCATTACGACTTCAATATTTTGCCAAATGTATATGACTTTACAAAATATTGTCCAAAAAATCCATAAATTTATTATATGACGATCAATTGAATTCTAAACTTTGATATGTTGTCACATCAACTAAGATATATGAGATGCTAATATTGTCTAACTCAACACACTTTCTCTCTACTCATCACTTAATTTGTAAGATAAGGAGCCAGTTAGTTATTATGTTTAACTTTTGCTGGGTAAGTGAGTCACATTAGCAAACTGAACCAGAGCTTAGGTACTTATGACGTCATTATTCTTAACTCTTAAAACGCTCTAGGAATAATATCTCAGGGAAATGTTGTCTATGAAGGTGACATTAAGCAGCGCTGCTGATGGAACGGCTTGGCAGTGGCTGAGGGACGGTGGTGCGCTCTTTTTGCCCTTTCTTCTCTTTTTTTTTTTTTTTTGGGTAAAGTTTCTTCTTTTTCATTTTATCTTTTCTTTTTTTAATTATTTTATTGAACCTAAATTTCAAAAAGAACCATGGAAAGCTAGAAATAATTCTAATAGACAAGTACAAGAGAAATTACTGAATGAAAAATCACAGTAAGATTAAGCATGAAAAGAGTTGGACGAAAATTTTGGTGGGTCGATTTTTAAGCATGGCATGTAAGTGGGGAAATTGTACTGGTAATGGAAAAACAAAGGCTTTCACATGGGGATGAAGGAGGAGGGATGCGAGAGGTGAACCAACAAAGCCAATTTGCGTCCTGTCCTGCAAAGCCTCTGTCCTTTTCATTTGCTCTCTTTTGCTTCTGCTTCACTTTCTAAAAAAAAAGTACCTGATATCCAGTAAAGTCTTGGTCTTCCCACGTGTATGGTTTATCAACATGAACAAAGCACTTGTAGACAGAAAGCATCTTAAAAGTCTTGGTCTTTATTTACACCCTTTGGTAGGTGAAAATCTTGGTCTTCCGGGACTTTGAAGTTGTCTCTCTCCATTAGCTCATTGTCACTTTGCTTCAACATAACCCTTGATTGACTGTACACTGACTGATTCACCTATGACCATTGAAAGATCTTTTTGGGTTACTTCTTAGCTTCCTTCTTATACTAATTTATAGTATTTTTAACTTTAAACAAGACATGTAACGTGTGAAAAGTCTACTCGAAATGGAAAAAGAGACATTGACCTAAGGAGGAAGATGAGGGATGCAAAAAGTGAAGCAATGAAGCCAATTTGCGCCTGGAAAGTCTTGATCTTCCTGGGATTGATTAAAGTTTCTTCTCCATTAGCTCTTTTTCACTTTTGCTTCACTTTCCAGACCGAAAAAAAAAAAAAAGAGTACATGATATATATTAAAGTCCTGGCCTTCTCAATGAAAAGTACTTTATGAGTATACCACCACGGCAAACAATTTGAGTTTAGATTGAAGAGACCATGTTTTGATGCATGTTGTGTCCTTGAGTTAGATAAATTAACTCTTCTCCTTTTTTTCCAAATCAAGACTTTTGGTTGTCATCTGAAAGAGAGGGCCTTTTCTTGTGGCCATCCAAAACAGAGGATGAGAGGTGATATTTCTTCACATGACCAACTTAGAAGGCACGCATATCTTCATAAAAAATTCATAACTTACGAATGTTCTGTTGGTTTTTTTTTTTTTTTTTTAAAAGTATAGGCTCTTATGTGGCAGCTATAGTGCTAAAAATTTGCAACAAAATGAGCAGTAATGATCTACTAAAGGGTGTTGAAGTAGTTGTTGATGACCGTGAATCGTTTAATAGGAGAATTGTGGTCCTTTAAATTGAAAAAGCTAGCCCAAAAGCAATTTGCTTGATGGATTAGTTGGTGATTTCTGAATTGTTTACTATTTCTAGAGTAAAATTAAGCAACTTGTTTCATGGATTTGTTGGTGTACCTGACTCTTCCCAAAGCACGTGCTTTTTCCCCTTATCGAACGGTCAAAGTTAGTTGTCTTTAATGACTTGCAAATGTATAATAGAAAGTAAGATGCCAATGTTAGGTGGATTGTCAACATTTATTTCAGTCGGTGCAAGTTGCACAAAGATATTTATTTGTCAGTCGTATTAATTGTGGTTAGCTTCATTTAGCACTAGGCAAGAAAAAGGGTCAGACATCACTAGCTAACAATGTACAGTGTACTAGATATACTCTAGGCATCACACTTATGAACAAGAAAATCATGCAAATGACCACGATTCTCCTATCAAGCGGTTCTTGATCATCAACTACAATGTCAACACCCTTCAGTAGATCATCGTTGCCCGTCTTGCTGCGAATCTTTAGCACTATGAGTGCCACGTAAAAGCCTGCATTGATTGCATATTCACCAATAACACATCAAACGAAGACATTGAAATTATAAGGTTGCAGAGAATGTATGGATTAAGAAAAAAAATGCCTTGATCTTAGTCTTTGTTTAGCATAGACATATTGGATGCTAAGATAATTTAAATCAACACACACACACCCACTATCTCTTCGTCACCCAATCCGCAGGTTAAACGAGCATGTTAATTGTTATGCTTAATTTTTGTTGTGCGAGCAAGTCATGTCAATAAAATCACATAACATGATAATTTATTTAACGGATGCCTTAAATTGAGCCAAAATTGAAATATTGTGGTGCTTCATTGAAAAAAAAAGTTTAGAATATAAATAGAAGTTTTGGGGACTAGCAAGTCCTTAAAAGAGAGCAAGGGCATGCCTTATAAGTCTCTTCGTTGATGGCCCAACGTTAAATAAGGAATTTGATCGTGGAGCCTGCCCTTGTTGGAGGGGCAGGCCGCAGTAAAACCTAGACCGGGACTAGGTTTCCCTGAGCTGATGGAGGCCAACAACGGTACTAACCTAGCCAATGAAATAGTGTAGGTATTTACGGTACTACGCCCTAACTTCTAAACTACTTTAAGAAAGACATCTCAAGACAAATATTGTCTACGAAGGTGACTATAAGGTGGCAACGTTGGAAATGTCACCCTAGCGGTTCTTCTTACGGCAACAGCACGGCAAAGGCTGTGGGACGGTGGTCCTCCCTCCTGCCCTGTCCCTCATTTTTTTCTTCTTTTTTAGTTTTTTGCTTCTTTTTTTCATTTTAGTTTTTCTCTTTGCTTTTTTTCTTTCATTTAAATTAAATTTGAAAAGATAACGAAAGTCTAGACATAATTCTAGATGAATGAATGAAAAATCACAATATGAATGAACTGGAAAAGCGTTGGATGAAAATTATTGATTCTTCAATTTTAAGCAAGGCATGTAAAGCAAGGAATTTCTACTAGTAAAGATGAAAGAAATATTTACATTGGGATAGAAGATGGGGGATGTGAAAAGTGAAACAACACAGCCAATTTACATCTTGCAAAGTCTTGGTTTTCTTGGAATCTATTAAAATGTCTTTCCCATCAACTCTTTTTCGCTTTTGCTTCACTCTCTAGACAAAGAAGGCACATGATATCCAGTAAAATTACGAGACAATGATTTGCCGACAAAAAACATTTCACTTTGATTTCTCTAACCTTTGATGTGAATCTTTGAAAGCATTGGTCTTCTTGGATTTCATAGTTCTCTCTCCATTAGCTCACTATCACTTTGCTTCCCCATAACCCTTGTTGTTCTCTACATACTACAGCGATTGATTCACCATGGCCATTGGAGAGATTTTTTTGGGTTCCTTCTTTCAGGTCCTGCTTGACAAGTTGGCTTCTATGGGATTGGACTATGCGCAACGGGAACATATCAATGCCACCCTGATCAACGAGTGTAAAGGGATGCTAGAAACAATCAATGTAGTGTTAGATGATGCAGAGGACAAGCAACTCAATGGTGACCGTCTAGTGAAGCAGTGGCTAGATGATGTTAGGGACCTCGCCTATGACATGGAAGACTTGCTCGATGAGTTCGAGATCGAAGCTGCTCAAGCCAAGTTGGAGGCAGAATCTAGCACAATCAGAGGTCAGGTGAAAAGGAAGCTCTCTTTCTTTAGGCGACCATGCTCGCTTGTGTCTGAAATGAGGCTACAAAAGATCAAAGGCAGGATTGAAGATATTGTCAAGAGGAAGGCTCTCTTAAGCTTAAGAGAGAATGTTGTGGCCAGATCCCACTACACCAACAAAAGGCTCTCCAGCACTTCTTTGCCGGAGCCTCAGTTTTTCGGCAGGGACAAGGAAAAAGCGGAGATACTTGCAATATTGACTGGTGAAGCCAAAAATGCCGATTGCGCGTTGAGCATAGTCTCCATAGTTGGGATGGGCGGTGTTGGAAAGACAGCCTTGGCTCAACAGTTGTATAATGATGCCAAAGCAAGTAGCTATTTCGAGAGGACATCATGGGTATGTGTTTCAGATGTTTTTGATGTTCTCAACATAACAAAGACTATTTTGCAGTCGATCACCGGAGAGCCCTGCATGGACAAAGATCTTAACGAGCTTCAAGTAAAGTTGAAGGACAATCTATCTGGAAAGAAGCTTCTTGTGGTTTTAGATGATTTATGGAATGAGAAGTATCTCGAATGGACTGTCCTCTTAAAGCCATTTGAAGCGGTGGCTAAGGGAAGCAAGATCATTGTCACGACTCGCAACCATACTGTTGCTTCCATAATAGGAGCTTTGTCATATCCTTTGAAGGAGTTGTCCACTGATAACTTTACTAGCTTATTAGCCTATCATGCTCTAGGAACAAGATATATTGAGAGGCACTCAGATCTTGAAACAATAGGCAAGAAAATAGCTGAAAAATGTAGAGGCTTACCTTTGGCAGCTACGGTATTGGGTGGTCTCCTACGTAATGAAGTGAATCCCAAAAAATGGGAAGCTATCTTAAATAACAGGACATGGGATATAGCGACAACAAAAAATGATGAGGTTCTTCCGGCTTTGAAATTGAGCTATTTGCATCTTCCTTCTTATTTGAAGAGATGTTTTGCGTATTGCGCTGTATTTCCAAAGGACTACGAATTTGAGAGGGACGAGCTGGCACTCTTATGGATAGCAGAGGGCTTTTTAGATGATCAAAAAGAAAAGGAGAGTATCTTGAGATTGGGACGCAATTACTTCGATGGGTTAGTATCTAGATCCTTTTTTCAGCAATCCAGTGTTAACAAATCAAAGTTTTCGATGCACGATCTTTTAAATGACCTAGCAAAGTCAATTATGGGTTTGACGTGCTTCACCTCTGGGGAGTCTCGGGTAGTGAGTAATGAAGATGATGCCTCTTTTAAAAAGAAAGCTCGTTATGCATCATTTGTCTCTAAGTTTGTTACATCAAAAAGCTTGGAAGCATATGCTGGAATGAAGGTACTAAGAAGTTTCACGCTGCTGATTGTTCAATTTAATCATTACAAAAGCAAAATTTGTATTTCTAAAAAGGTGCTACATGACTTGCTAACGAACTTGAAGTACATGCGGGTGTTATCATTATGCCATTGTGACATCATAGAGGTACCGAATTGTGTTGGTAATTTAAAACATCTCCGATATCTCAATATCTCATGCACCAATATCGAAAGGCTACCTGAGTCAATTGGCGCCTTGTGCAAATTACAAGCTTTGATCTTAAGAGGTTGTTGGCGCCTCTCTGTGTTGCCTCCAAATATAACAAATCTGGTCAACTTACAGTTTCTTGACATTAGAGATACAAGGAGTCTAGAAGAGATGCCACTGGGTATTGGTAACTTGAAGAATCTTATTATCTTGTCCAAGTTTGTGGTAGGACCAGAGAAAGGGTCACAGTTAAAGGAGTTCAAGAACTTGCCACATCTTCAAGGAGAGTTACTCTTATCAAAATTGCAAAAGGTGGAAGAATTTAGAGATGCAATTGGTGCAATTAGAAAGCAGAGCCTTAGCAACTTAATCTTGCTTTGGGATAAAGATTTTGGAAATCATCGGAACTATGAGCGCGAAGCACAAGTGCTTCACTCTCTACAACCTCACACTGATCTTGAAAATCTCACTATCTCGTACTATTGTGGTGGAATATTCCCATCATGGTTAGGTGATCCATCCTACTCTAACATAGTGTCTTTGTGCTTGCATGGTTGTCCTAAAGTTACATCGTTGCCATCACTTGGACAGCTCCCTTCACTAAGAGAATTATCTCTTGAAGGTCTAAGTGCAGTAAGCACAATAGGCTTTGAATTTTACGGAACTAGAAGGCCTTTTCCATCCTTAACAACTTTGAAGTTTGAAGAGATGTCAGCATGGGAAAATTGGTCTCTTTATGTAGGTGGCCAAGAAGAAGTACCATTCTCCTGTCTTCAGCATCTTGTTGTTCGAAGATGTCCAGAGTTGACGAGGACATTGCCTTGTCGATTAGGTCATCTCATAAAATTAGAAATTCATTCATGCTTGCATTTGACTAACTCAACTAGTGTGGTTCGTCTTCCATCTCTCTTTGAGTTACACATTAGGGATTGTAACAAGGAGATCTTAAAGTGGTTGAATGACCTAACTTCTTTAACCATTCTCAAAATTGAGCATCTTGCAGAGCTTGTTTGCTTTGATGATGGATTTATGAGCTACTTGGTCAAGCTAAAGGAGCTTCATATAACAAGTTGTGACAAGCTAACATACCTATGGCCAGATGGAGAGATTGAGCTGCCGTGCAACCTTGAAAGGATGGAATTGAATTGTTGCTGGAATTTAGAAAGGCTTCCGAGGAAGATGCATGCACTTAGACATTTGAGCATTCATTATTGTCCAAAAATCATGGGGCTAATCATTCCTCCAGATGACTCCACCAGCAATAACATGTTGTCACCACTTGAATATATGCATATTAGGTGTTGTGATTCTTGGATATTCTCTCCATTTGCCAAGGATGGACTTGCTATTCTGAAGAAACTTATTATTTCGAATTGTAAAGGAGTGGAGTCGCTAGAAGGGATCAGCGTAGCAAAAATGCTAGAATCTTTGACTATTATTCATTGTAACAATCTGGGAAGCCTATCACAGGACCTTCACACACTTACCCATCTCACTCGTTTGAGTATAAGTGATTGTTGGGCACTGGAGATAGAGGACTTCCCTCCTCTTCCCCCCACTTTGTCGAGTCTCTCACTTAGTAAGTGTTCAAAGATAAAGTCTATTGCTAACTGTAATATTGCCAATTGTAACAATCTCACTTCTTTGGAAATAGAAGAATTAGGGATAGAGGAATTCCCTCCCCTTCCCATCACCCTAATGGATCTTGAACTTCGTCGCTGTCCAAAGGTGAAGTCTCTACCAAATGAGTGGCATCATCTTACGTCCCTCCAGTTCCTGCTCATAGAGAGTTGTGCAAATATCAAATGCTTCCCCAAAGGAGGTTTGCCTCCCAATCTGCGGTCGTTTTATATTCGGAGGTGCCATAAGATGGAGCAGCCAGTGAGAGAATGGGGCTTACCCTTGCTCACATCCCTCGAGAGACTGACAATCACCGGAAGCAGCATGGGAGGGGAGGGAGACAAGGAGTTGTTTCCTTCGGTGGAGGACGAGGAGGCAAATGCCTGGAGTCTTCTCTTTCCTTCCTCTCTAACCCATCTTTACATTTACGATATGAGGAATGTGGAAAGACTATCAAACGGTCTTCGCCATCATCTCTCCTCTCTTCAAGAGTTGTGGATTCGCGAATGTTGGATGTTGAGGGACTTACCGGAGGATGGCTTCCCTCCCTCCCTCCATGAATTGCATATAAGTGGATCCAGTGTTCTGAAAGATCGATGCACAAAACTCACGGGCGACTATTGGCCCCTCATCCAAGAGATCCCTTTCACCGTCACTAATAGCTATGTGATCCGGTGAATTGATTCGTCCATGTACAGTGAATTTTCTAGGTTTCAGGCAAGTTTTTGCCATTTAAGGCATCGGTTTCCATTATGCTTCCTCAACTCGATGCTTGATACAAATTGATACTTTCCCGTGGAGAAGCTCCGCATGAATTTCCAGAAATCCAAGAAGTCCCTGACATCCGCATTGATTGGGTTCTCATATCCGATGAAGTGAAACCGATCCACTTTCGCTTTCATTTGCTGATTGCCGCGATTCAATCCCTTCCATCTAAAGTCCGATTCCTGGGGTTCGGGTAAGTTCTTTCGTCATGAATGCATTGATTCCATGTTTTCGTTACTTCAGTTCGATGCTTAATACAAAGAAATTCTTCCAATGCGCGCAGACGTTTGCTTTTCGTGAAGTACGACTGAAATTCATAGCTGAAAAATTGATAATTAGCTGCTTGAATATCTAGCAAGAGATTCCTTTGGTCTCCAATTGCACTGGCTTGCGAAAGTTGATGATGATGATGATATTCTTGTATGCCACAGCTGAAACCATCTCCACTACTGCCTTGGGCTGGCTTTTCTCTTTAGCCACCGCAATGCTCTTTCGAATGGCAAGTAATTCAGCCTCCTCTGTTTCAGTTTTGGCCTCAATCCCAACAAATTTCTGTTCGTATATGGATGCGAAGTTGGGGTACTTGCCAGAGGATGGCCCTCTCTCTCTCCCTTCAAGAGATCCCTTTCATCAGCATTGATAGCATTCGGATCCAATGAAGTAAAATCGATCATACCCGAGCTATGATGATAGATTTGTCTTCACTGACTTCTTTTTGTTCCTCAGGTAATTCTTCCAACTTCTTTCATAGTTCACTTTCATTTGTTAACTTCCAGGATTCATTCTTTCATGTAATGTAAGTTTTCTTGGGTTCGGGTAAGATTTTTGGTTTTCAAGGCATCAATTTTGATTATGCTCCCTCAATTCAATGCGTAATACAGACTGATATTGGAACTCGAGTCTCTAGCTCATTTTGAAAGCCAGAAAATGAAATTTATTGGATTGTTAATTGACGGGGATTGCGCTGCTGTCTTCTCTTCTCGATTAGCTTATCCCACATCGAGATTTGACATGTCTTACCCTCTGTGGCAGATTGTTTGCCATTGTCAATGATATCTCCTGCTTGTTCCAAGGACACATAGAGAATGTAGCTCTTCGTAAGCAGCAATATGGATGGAACAAAACCGCTAATGAGGTCATCATCGTCATAGAAGCTTATAGAACTCTAAGGGATTGGAGGCCTTACCCTGCTGATCAAGTTGTCAGAGATATCAACAGGAAGTTTGGTTTTGTGCTCTTCGACAGCTCTTCTAAAACCGCTTTTCTAGCCTCTGTCAGTAATGATAATGTTCATTGGTTTCATTCTGTGATATCACTCTCAATCTCTCCCTCCACCTGCGATCTATATCTAATCCTTTCTGTTCTCTGAATCATGCAGGATGTTGATGGAAGTGTTGCTTTCTTCTAGGGAAGTGATTCTGGAGGCAGTCTTGTTCTCTTGGGTGATGCAGAAGTTGTGAAGATGGGCTTTGGGAAATGTTTCGCACCATTCCCTAAAGGTAATTATTTTTTCAATTTGTTGATGCGGCTCCACTGGAGTTCGGTCCATGCATTGCAATGTGAAAAGTAATGTTCTGTTGATATTAAGCAGAGTTCAAAGGAGAATGTTATGTTGTTGGTTAGCATCATATTGGAAAAATTGGTTCCGAACCTAAATTTATAATTTATGGTTAAAATGGTGCTCTTTACTTGTATGCATGTTTTGTTTTGTGCATTTTCATCTAAAATGTTGCTCTTCCAATGGTTTTCGAACACCAAATCGTTCAAATTTTACCATTGCCTTCTTTTCCAACTCAGGATGCTGCTTCACCAGCTTTGGAGGTTTGAGGAGTTAGGAGCACCCACCAAATGAGGTGAAGCCGGTTCCTCAATTCGATGCTTGATACTAACTGATTTTCCTCGTTCAGATTTTTCACATAAATTTTCGAAAACCAGCCGCTGAAGGTGAAAGATTGGCATATGTAGAACGAAATGTTCACAAAGCTGCTTCTTGCTATAATGATGACATATCTTGAACTCTTCTTGATGCCCAAAAACTGTGCTTATTTTTGCATTTGAGTGACCCACCAAACAAATTGTGAATCAAAATGCACTATACTTTGCATGAGAATCACCAAGAATCATAGCGTTCTATAATCATATTCCTCTGCATTTTCAACGTTTGTTGTATGTTCTCTTCTCAATATCTTTTTTCTTGTGCCCTTAAGCTCATTCACTGTGGTTGTTTTGCAAATACCACTGTGATCTGTAATGGCAAAATGTCTTGGAAAGATCACTTGTGAATGCTGTTGAGGTGGGGCTAATGCTGTCAACGTTAAGTGTCACTGTTTTTTTTTTTTTTTGGTAAAAGTAAGTAATATAAAGGGGAAAGCCAAACTGTACAAACACAGCGGCTTTAAAAACTTGCACTCATGAAGAACCAGCTCAACATGAGTGGAAGGAAGCCGCGAGAAAAGCCAACAGGCTACAACACGATAAACAAAGACAATACCCCAGGTGGCCGATCAACCACCAAGCCAAGGCAACCAAAAACTAGCCAGTAGCTTAGACCGAAGACAGGAAATCACTAAGTGTGACTCCTAGACGAGAAAATAATAGGGTCAATATCCCAAGAGCGCTGCAACCTTCTATTTCTGATGGAGTCCTCCACATTCCTGAAGGTGACAGCCTTGTCTTTAACGACTTGAGGGAGATGCTTCTTCATGGCTGGAACGGAAAGTGGCTCCCCCATGAAGAGCATATTGTTCCTATTCTTCCAAATGATATGGCAAAGCGCACCAAGAGAAAAACAAGCAATACACTTATAAAACTCCTTAGCCCGAGAGCAAGGTAATGGCCCAACAAAGATTTTCCTGGCAAGACCTATTCCGCCAAGGAAGATTACACCTGGCTGCCCAAAAGAAAGCAACACTTGTCGTAATGCGACACCCAAAAAAGAGATTATCTATAGAGTCAGGCATCTCATTGCAAAAGGGGCAGGAAGCAGCATCAATCCTACCATAAGACATTAGGAGAGATTGGGTAGGAAACCTACACTTGGTGATGAGCCAAAGGTGAAATTGGTATCGAGGCAAGATGACATTGTTCCAAATGAAAGAATGCCAATTGGCTCAAGCCTTCTTCTGCCTTAAAGCCTCCCAAGCCGAGCCGACCGAAAACACACCCAACAAGTTCTCCCTCCAACAAAAACAATCATGGTCCCCCGACAAGAAGGGTAAAGGTGAACCCCAAGACTCCAACACCGACTTGATAGCCTATCCATCATCTAAGAAGAGGTCAGCCATCGAGGCCTGTCTGGAGAGACCGGAACTGTAAATGAGCAAATATGAGAAATATAAATTCAAAGGGCCTCTAGGGTGCCAATTGTCAAACCAGAGTGACATTGATAGGCCATCTCCTATCCTCCAAAAGAAACTAACTCGTAATTCTATCTTGAGTTGAAGAATCTTCTTCCAAGCCCAAGAACAGTAAGTCAGCTTCTTTACGACCCGGAAATTATTTCTCTTTAAGAAGGTCGAGTGGATCCACTTTCACCATAAGGACTCTTTATCTGAAAATAGATTCTAGATATGTTTGAGCATGGTTGCCTTGTTGCACTCACATAGTCTCCGGATACCCAGACCGCCCTTCGCTTTAAGAAGGCACACATCATCCCAGGAGACCTTGGCACCCCCCTGCCCAACTCGGGGTCTCTTCAAAGGAATTGTCTAAAGATATGCTCAATTTGGTCCAGCACTGCCACATGGAGAATAAAGACACTAGCCCAATAGGCCTGAATGGCATGGAGGACTGACCTGATCAGTTGAAGACAACCGGCAAAAGACAGAAACCTATGAGTCCAGGACTACACCCTCAAGGTGATGCGCCTAACCAAAGTAGCACAATCTATCTTCCCCAGCCTAGAGGTAATAAATGGAACTCTGAGGTACCAAACTAGTAAGCTCCCTTCAAGGAATCCAAGGTCCTACAAGATTTGATTCCTTAAGGACAGCGAGCCACCTGAAAGGAACACCTCACTCTTCCTCGGATTTGGTAATAGGCCACTCCACGAAGAAAACTTTTGAAGTCCTTCCTTGAGGAGCGTCATCGACGGCAAGTGTTCTTCATAGAAGAGGAAAACATCATCTGCAAAGAACAAGTGTGAGAGAGAAGTGAACTTGCATCTCCAAAAGAATTTGAAATCGGGTTGCAGGAAACATCTCCTGAGAATCCCCGAGAGAACCTCCATGACCAAAGTGAATAGATAGGGAGATATGGGATCACCCTAGCGCAGGCCCCGCCCACTTGGAAAGAAACCATGAAGCTCCCCATTCAACACAATGGAAAACCGAGGGGTCCACACATAAGTCATGATGAGCTGTACTAGACGATCAGGAAATCGAAAAGCAAGGAGAACCCTCTCAAGAAACCGCCAATCCACGGTATCATAGGCCTTCCTAAAGTCCACTTTAACCGCACACTTAGGAGAGTAAGGTTCCAAGTGGAAGCTAGAAAAGAGTTCCTGAGTCAAGAGGATATTATCCCTAATCCGACACCCCTTAACGAAAGCACTTTGATATGGGCTCACTATATCCTTCAGCATTGCAGCAACCCTATTCACCAACAACTTTGTAATTAGCTTGTAGATAGTATTGCAGCAAGCAATAAGCTTAAAGTCGTTGACGGAAGTCGCATTCGGAACCTTTGGCACCAACATCGAAACGGTGTTGTTGATTTCCTTAAGAAGTCTCCTCGAAATGAAGAAATCCATAACAACTGCCGTGACAAGCTAACCAACCGTCCCCCAGTTCTCTTTGAAGAACTCGACCGTGAAGCCATCTGGACCCGGGGCCTTACCCTAAGGCTAGAGAAAAGAGAGTGTCCCGAATCTCCAACTCGGAGATAGGCCGAGCAAGAGAGGTGACCTGGTCATCATTAAGCTAAGAGTGGATGACCTGCCGAATCTCCGACACCTAAGGAGTATCTTGCTCTACCCAAGGCATAAGGAGGTCTTGGAAGTACTCCACAAAATACTACTGAACTAGCCACGGTTCACTGATTTGGTTGCCAAGGGAGTCCACCACAGAGAGAATTATGTTCCTTAATTGTCTCTTGTTGACATATTGATGGAAGAACTTCATATTTCGGTCTCCCTCCTTGAGCCATCTGATTCTAGCTTTTTGTCTAAAAAAAGACTCTTCCTGAGAGCGAAGTTCCAAGACGGCTCGGCGTTGAATCTTCTCCAAGTCTGCGAGCCAGTCACTAGACAAACCTTGAAGGAGACCAAGCTGAGTCTGATTTAAAGCCTCCCTCGCATCTGCAGTCCTAGAGGAGATACTGAAAAATGAATCTCTATTTAGCTGTTTGAGCTGACCCTTTAGGGCCTTCAACTTGCAAAGAAGCCTAAACATAAGAACCCCTCTTCACGGCAACTTCCAAACTTGCTTGACAATTGCCTCAAAGTCCGGGTGCTTCATCCAAAAATCAAATAATTTGAAAGGCCTCCTTCGAAACACGCCTCCTTCGAAACACCGGGTTCTCTATCATGACCACCATAGGAGAGTGGTTAGAAATCCCAGGAGCAAGGAAAGAAGCCTCCGAGAAGGAAAACACTTGACTCCAACAGGGGTTCACCAGGACCCTATCAATTTTTCTAGCCTTGCGAGAAGGACCCGAAGAAGTAGACCAAGTGCACCAAAACCCCACATACCTGAGGTCCTCTAGTTCCGCTTGATCTAGACACCGCCTAAACTCATCAAAGCACGGCAACCATAAGTCCGAACCTCCAAGCCTATCCAAGGGATCCTTAATAGCATTA
This sequence comes from Eucalyptus pauciflora, assembly GCA_007663325.1. NCBI lineage: Eukaryota > Viridiplantae > Streptophyta > Magnoliopsida > Myrtales > Myrtaceae > Eucalyptus > Eucalyptus pauciflora. The sequence goes on from VMYD01000275.1 coordinate 662,064, forward strand.
AAGTCTCCCATAACAAGCCAAGGTATATCCTGAAGAGTAGAACTCTTAGACACCATGTCCTCCCAAAGAGGTCGCCGCGAGGTAAAGGAGTGCTCAGCATAAATGATAGAACCATAGTAGACCGTTCCGAAGTCTAAAGACCTAAGATTCCCATGAATCGCCTGATCCAAAACGGAAAAAGCTTCAAAAGAAACCGTAGTAGGATCCCAACCAACCTAGATCCTACCCCGATGGGAGTACTCCAAATTAGCCCCTAGCACCACTTCGACATCAAATTCCCCGAAATGGCATGAAACAGATTGTGGGGAACTTTTGTCTCAACCAACCCGACCAAAGCCAACTGGTTTGCCAAGACAAAATTCCTAATGTCCGCTTGTCTGAGAGGGGCAACAAGCCCCCTGATATTCCAGCAACCTATATACATACATACAAAAGAACAAGAGAAAATGATTACCTCCTTTTGGAGGAGCTTCGCCAAGTGGAAGGCGGAACAGGCCGAGCCGTCAAAGGGGGAGGATCCAGAACCAAAGCGAGTAGCTTGTCCTGAATGGACACCATCCTCCTATCCGCAATGGCTGACTTCGGAGAGGGGCACGGGGAAAACAGGTCATCATCCGAAGAGGAGATCATCTTGTTTGAGTCCCTTGCCCCCTCCTCTAGGCCAGGCAACATAGGATCCACGGCTTTTGAAGGGTTGGCTATCTCATCTGTGGACGTTGGAGCAGCTACAACCTGCTCTAAAATAATTAAGGGGCCCCTAGAAGCCTTGCGGGAAAACGTAACAGGCAGCCTCTTCTCCACTGCCACGGTCTTCAGCTACTAAGACCTCCCTTCTTCGCTCGAGTTGAGAAGGATGGTCAAGCTAACATCCACCAAGGGAGAAGGCTTCTTCTTTTTGCCCTTCACTTGCTTCCAAGCTTGTTCCGGAGCTGTGGGATCAACAGAAACAGGGATGGAGGCTAGAGCAGGGGCCGGAGAAGCAGGGGTAGCCTGAGTCTGCACTAGGGACGCCGACGACCAAGAGGGGGGGCCGACGTCACATTTATGGCTAAAGACACCACACTTGATGCACTCGACAAGCCTCCATTCAAATTCAATGGCAAGGAATCTCGAGACTCCATCCACATTCACATCAACCGCCGAGACTCTAGGCTGATTTGCTTGGATCTCAACGGACACTCTGGCGAACGAAATCATCTTCATGGCCTCAGTGTGTTAGTCCACATAAAGGGGTTTGCCAACGGAGCTAGCTATTACACTAATCGCTGGTGCGGACCAAAGGTCAAGGGGGGAGGTTCTTGAGTCTTATCCAAACCGGAACGGAAGATTGCTTGTCCTTCTTCAATTCCATTAGAGGTTTCCATTGTTGCAAAATGAGGGGGACCCTAGCAATGGTGAGAGGTCCCTCCTCTAAAATCTTCTTGTGGAACATCGAATCCAGAACTTGAAAAAAGAACCCTTGGTCGTCGGCCAGCACATCGACTAGCTTAGGGCCCCAAGTATTCTTCAATGCTTGCTCGGTGAGCTGAAATAGAAGCCTTTTCCCCACAAAGTATCCAACCAAGTACTCATTCCACTTGGGATCCACAGCGTGCAACACCTCCCCAGTTAAATTAACAACCGGTCTATCCTCCACAAAAGAAGGAGGAACATAAGACAGCTTGTAACCCCTAGCTGCCAACTTCGCCACATTGGCCCAAGACCAGGCTTGGGGAGGCCTGGACGAGCTACCTGGCTTGCTCGAGGCCCTCTTATTGGGAGCACGTGCATGGCTACGGCCCCTGGATTGTCTTTCCCGAGGAGGTCTAGAACTCAGACCAAGCTTGGAACCATCCCTGGTCGAAGGATGCCCCCTATAGAACGAGGGGGCTGAACCGGCTTACCAGCATGCCGGTCTACAACAAAGCGAGGAGGAGGGCTCGGCCCCAAACCACTATTATCGCCTAGATGGGTCTCAGTCGAAGAAGAAGCCATCGGAACCAGCAAATCCCTCAAACAACCCAACTAAACCCTCTACAGTATAGCCGAGGGAAGGGAATCCATACCAGGGCCATGCTACAAGGAGGAGGGAAGCTAAGGTACCACCACACCCACCTCGAAGCCCAAAACGCTACCCTCGGACCGGCCCGAGCGGAACCCGCGAACTAGAAGGCCAATGACAAATTGTGCAAACCAGGGAACGAGTAGGGCAGCACCAATCTCCGAACGGGGGCCAATACGAGACAAACCATTCGGTGAGAAGATAGAGGGTAGCAAGAAGAAGATAACCTCCAAAAATTAGAGCAAATGGTCGGCTGAATCGGCCAGGTCGAGCGAAGAACTAGGCGGAGTGAACAGGGAAAAATCGCCCCTTTGAGAGAGAAAATGAATAGTCAGCTTGTGACATCCTGATTTTCAGTTCTAATTTCGATTGGATAAGCTGGGCCTTTCATCAACGTGACTATAGTGTTTTTCTCTAAGATGGCCACTCATGAGATAACTAACCTATCTGGTGAAGCCATTAAAGGATTTTACGTGCAATAGACTTGAGAATTCAACCAGAAATCGACTACTCGACCGTATTAATCTACAAGGGTCATTACAACACAATTAAAAATCAATTAGAGATTAGAGATAGGTTGAATCGACTGAGATGGTGATCAAAGTGTGGGTGATTCCATCTGATTGCAAAATTCTCGTCGATCGATACTAAACCGATTTTCTTTCGTTTTGGGGTACCCTGTGTCCGTATTTGAAACATTGGGATTTTCACGACCACCGAGAGTCGCCAATATGTCGAAGAGGTACGTGTGGTTCGAAGAAAATCGACCACGGGTCATCTGCACCAAAAATTCCTAAAAACTACCTGGTAGGCAAGGTCACACTAAAAGTGCGTTTGATTCAAAATAACCATGAATTTGAATTCGATTTTGAAAATTGAAAGTCCTGTCGTGTCACGAGTCATTCTAGGAACGTCGACTCACCTTTTGAGGAATTTCCGGCGAGTTCGAGATCTTTACGGAAAACCGAATCGGACGATTCGAAAAACGAACGGAAATTCAAATTGGCTAATTTGAAGGGATTTTTGGCATCTGTGTGAATGAATTTATGAATGGAAGTTGTTTGGGCTTTTTTTGCATTCAAATTGGATCTCAACCGGATTTGTTTGTTCAGAAAATCGAATTCCGAGAAAAATGAAAGAGAATTCAAAATTGAAGGAAATTCGTGAGATGAAAGAACTGACTCATTTCGGTCGCCTTTGAGACTTCAAATTGCGCGATTGGTGAAGAAATTGGCCCTAGGATGACCAATTGGCAAAGTGTTAAAGTTGGGCAAGATTATAAATTGGTTTTTTATTTTATTTTCTCTCTCTTATTCTTGGTCCCACACCTTATACACACGCCCACTTCCCTCTTCAGCCGACATTCTTTCAAATTCACGCACGTTTCCTCTTTTAGTTCTTTGGCTGAATTTTCCTCTTCCTTCTTATCCGTATGTGTGCATCTCTCTCTCTTCTTTTATTAGTTTTGCTTGTTTGCTTGTCTTTAGTCGACAACCTTTATCCTTCCTCCCCATTCACTCATGTGGACAACTACCCCACGTTTCCCATTAATCTTCAATCGTTCATTTTCATTTCTCCTTGGCTGAGATTCACCGTTCGCCTTCCTCTCTCTCCGCCTACTTCATGCACGCCCGCAACGCCCCACAGAAGCCGCGAACGTCCCCATCTCTCTCTCGTGCCTTCTGCGCCGTTGCCATGAAGAAGCTTGCTTCCTGGCATGTTTCATCCCCCAGCGTCCCAACTTTTGCTTAGTCGTTGCCACATATTCGAAATTCCTCTTCATGGTCAACTCCAGATGGATTTTTGATCGTAAACCAGCTCTGCCCTGCCATGTTTCCTCTCCATCTTGCGCCCTCAAGAGCACGTGTATTCACACCCTCAAGGCCATCAACTCAACCGAGCAGCATTTCTAGTGAAGTCTTCATCCAATTGCGCCCTTCTGCCGGTTGTTGACCAGCAACACCACTGCTCCCATCTTCTCTCCTTCGTTCGAGCACCCAATAGCGGTGACTGAAGCAGCTCAACATCTTCGGCCCATCCCTAGCAGCTCCTTTCATCCGTGCTCGACCATTTCGCGGACTCAGCCCACGTGATCCACCGAAACAGCAGCTCAGCCCAGCAATTTTTTTTGTTGCTCGGCCTAGCAATTGGGCCATTTGAAGCCCACAAAAAATTGCAACAGTCCAGCCCGCAGTCCACTAAAGCACGCCACTTAAGGCCCAGCTCGGATCCAGCCCATTCAAGGCCTATTTAGACCACTTGAAGTCCAGCCCAAATCTAGAACACATCTTAGTTTGGGCTGAGATTTGTTGGGTTAATTATAGGTCTGGTCCAAGCCCGTTTGTGTCGTTGCGAGCCTAAGTTCAGCCGTCGTCGCGCCGCCGTCGCGGTGTTCCGGTCTTCGCTTTACACAAGTGAGTTTAACTTACTAAACTCTGCTTAGTTTTCTAATTATGCTTAGGGGTTGATTAATGTTAATTAAGCATGATTAGGAGGTTAGATTAGTTTAGATTAATTAGATTAGTGACTTAACAATGCATGTTAGGTGGTTAGACATAGTCATTAGCAAGTAGACACGCTATATTAATTATTGAACGGGTCTTGAGATTTTTCCCGGTCCGTCTCGGCTTCCAATTAGGCAATACGGGCCTAAATTGGATTTATTAGTATTTAATAATTAATTTTCGAATTTAATTCATTAATTATTTATTTTCTGGAAATTCAACCGGGATGGCCGGTGATCGGAATTTTATGCTGATTGTCGTGGTGCAGTCCGTTTATTTAATTGAGCTTTGATTTGTGTTAAATCGATTAAATGGTGAATTTTTAGGATATATTCCTATTGAGTTGATTTTGATTATTTGATTGAGGAGTAATCGGATATTGATTGTCAGTATCGAAAGTAGACTGGTGATTAAGTATGGCATCTAAAAATGGCACGTGGGCTCAGTGATCTAATGCGTCATTTTGGCGAACTAGTGCATAAGAGAATGCACGTGGGCCCAATGTTTCAGTATGGCATCGTAAAAAGGACATGTGGGCTCGGTGGTCTAATGCATCACTTTGGCGAACTAGTGCCTAAGAGAATTCACGTGGGTCCAGTGTTGAGTACATCATCGTAAAAGGGGCACATGGGCTCGGTGATTTGATGCATCATCTTGGCGAACTAGTGCCTTAGAGAATACACGTGAGCTATGTCATCTTGGCGAAGAGGTCGCCTTAGAGAAAGCACGTGGGCTTGGAGACTTGGTAAGTCATCTTGGAGAATGCACGTGGGCTCGGTGACTAGATATTCCACCTTGGAAAATGTACTCGGGTTCAATGAGTAGGTACGTTGTCTTAGAGAAAGCACGTGGGCTCGGAGACTTGGTATGTCATCCTGGAGAATGCACATGGGCTCGACGACTAGATATTTCATCATGGGGAATGGTCTGAATGACATGTAATCGACTAGGTCGATTGATCGATAGTTCGATCTGTGTTGATTGATTGGGTGCCTGTTTAAACTATGCTAATATGCAGGTGGAATTTGAGGTTAAGGTAAGTCTTATGATCGGTGTGTGCTTAGGCAACCCATAGTGTATTGGTTTAGTAATCGGGTCTTAGTGGGATAGAACTTGTTGAGATGTAGTCTCATCCCAGTTGTGGGACAACATTTCAGGACCCTGATGAGGAACTAAAGGAGAAAGAACCCGAAGAGGAGTACCTAGAGGAGAACCCCAAAGATGATCCAAAGTAGGATCCTGATGAGGATTGAGACTCCACTCCTGTCTGACGACTTTTGCTGTGGAACCTGTTTGAGTAGAAACCAACCTTTTAGTATGGCTTGTATATGTATATATATGACTAAATTGTTATATATGTACATAAGGGTGTTGGTTTTCAGGTTCAAGTTTTTAGTCCTACTTGTCTATCCCATTGCTTTATTGTCTAGGGATTCTTATTATATGCTTCCACATATATAATAAAAACGAAAGGGTCGGCAATGCATCCTGGGATGTCGCTATTAAATCGACCAATGTGAGGGATAGGTGTGTGTCCGAGGATCAGGGCGTGACACAGCTTTTCCCCTAGATGCTCCTAAGTGTCACTTTTTGCAATTTAATAAAAGAAAAAAGAAGCGTTTGATTTTATTTGGTGCAATGAGATGTTCTAAATTTTCTTCTTGTGAATATGATCTAAATAAGAATAATCTTTTTTAAAATCTAAAAACTGTGATTAGTTATGTGGATGCCGTGATTAGGGGTGAGCGCGGTTCTCGGGTAGAACCGGGAACCGGAGGTTCCGGTTCGGTTCTCGATTCTTAAAGGACCGATTCCGGTTCCCGATTTCATTTTTCCGGGAACCAGAACCAGAATCGGTCACGGAACCGGAACCGGAACCGATCATGGAACCGGTTTCGGAATCGGTTAGGGTTCCAAAAGGAACCCCCCCTCCCCCGCTCGACGCTCCTAAGTCCTAAGTCTCGATCCTTTCACTTTAAGTTGTCACAGTTTCACTTTCAGCCAAACGCCACTTTGAGTCTCGCCACCGAACGCCGCTTGCCCTCAAGGCCACCGCCACCGGACGTCGCTGGACGCCAGTCGCCGACATCGCTCGACACCCACATTCGCGACACCTAACGCCGTTGCCCCGAAGACCAGCGACCGACGTCCCTGCTCACTACTCAGCACCTGCCACCGCTGCCGAATGGCGCTTGACGCCCGTCGCTGCCGTGCTTTGCCTTTGCCCGTCGCTGCCATGCTCTACCTCGACGCCCGTCGCCGACTACCCAACGCAAGCAGATCTGAGCCGAGCTCGTCTCCGCTCACGACCCACGCCGCTCACGCTAGAAGCCTTGACGCCCGTGCTACTGGGTCCTCCTCTGCTCCACCGCTGCTTTAACCAGACGCTAGAAGCCACTGTTCCGGCCGTGATTCCGTCCTCAAGCCGTCTGATCGTAGTTGCTAGTCATTAGGTCTCCGATTCTAATCCACGACGCCGTTGCTACTGTCTCTGCCTCTACTCCGACGACCCCACGCCAGCAATCGCGACGCTCGTTTCAGAGCGACGGAAAACCACTCGCCAAAGCTCACCGTGGATTTTCAAAGCTCCAGTCGAAGGCTACTCTGCAAGTTGTTCTTCACAGATTCAGTGTCGAAGATTAGACGAATACTGAGATTTGTTCTGCAAGCGAAGGAAAAGCTCTAACCAGATGCTCTTCATCGTCATCAATTGAGACCTCGATCCACCAAACAAACCAGGTGCAAAATCTCGCTCCAAACGCTCTACTCTGTCTCTGTTCGATGGTTTGAATTGTATGATGTCTGGTGAGAAAACGGTTTGCCAGATATGTGATAGAAATTAATTTATCTCATAGCTATGGACGAAAACTGAAATAACGCTATAATAATTCATCTGTTTGAAATTGATTTGCCAGATATGTGATAGAAATTAATTCATCTGTTTGACCTGACTTACAAGAAGTTTAGTGGAAGCGAAATCTAATGTGCTCTTAAAGTCTTTTTTGTGTAAAAGGTTCACTCTTTCAGTTGTTGTCCTATCTTTGACTGATGCATATATAAACTACTGTTGTGTTTGTTTCGACTACAGTTTTTCTCCTAGCCTTTTTCTTTATCCATTGGAATAGTCTTTCTTACTACTTTGGCTTTTGCAACGTCGATGCTTTCTTCCATCACTGATAAGATGCCCCCCACAATAGTGCCTCCACTATTCCTATCAATTCTAGATATCCCTACTTCTATTGTGTTGACCTCAAAATCCGATTATATTTTCCTCCTGAAGGAGATGATTGATTTTAGGACAATTTTAGCCTTTTCACATATCCCTCTCTATGCATTATGGATATGTATCTAAGAAACTTAAGAAGTATTTATGCCATCTGTCGCGACCAATTTTTTCGGTGTACCACCTAGGGTTTGGCTAATGGATTGTTAAGCCTAAACTTAACTCGGGCTCTCCCAAGCCCATACCAATTCGCGACTTAGGTTTTAGTTTTTTAACATGCAAATGATTTTCAATTAGGAGTCGCCACTAATCTATTTTTGGTGGGTCGATTAGAAACCCAAGTAAAGCAACGGGAGGTTTACTTTACTCCTACGAACCAGAGACTATGGGTACGGGGACTTGATTACACTAGATTTCTCTAATGCCCTTTCGGTACCATTCTTTATTTAAAAAATGTTTGGCATGCGCCTTGGATTGATTTTGAATTTATTTCCCTAACATGTGAGGCGATCATGCGGGTGCGCAAACCACCAATTAAACACCAAGATAAACAATAAATAAATTACAAAGAAAACTTACCTCAAAGCAACGAAAGCATCTGCAATGTTAAATTAAAATCCACATCAACAACCCTAAATATGGTTTCTAATTAACACGCAATTTTTTTTTTCACTTTATTTAATGGGAACTTAATCTATATGCAATGCATGCTAGTAATCTAATATGGCATGGCAACATGACCTAAATTACATGACATATCAATATGATCTAAATTATATGACATGAATAGAGTAAATCCTAAAGAAATGCAATAATTATATGCAATCTAAATGACCTAATTTTATTGACAGGCAATCTCTAATTAAATGGGCCTAAAAAAAAAAAACAACTAAATGTCGTGCATTTCAATTAATCTAACCCTAAATGACATGTTCATGACATTTTTTATTTCCTAAAAAAAATGCAATTTACCCTAAAAAAAAGGAAATAATTTATCCTAAGACATCTTTTGGATTTTTTATGAAATTCGAAATTATAAAAAATGTGAGAATTATTTAGCTAGGTTAAGATTCTATTAAATTTATATTAGGAATTAGGTTAAACTGAATCCTAATTTAAACTAAAATCTTATCTTAACCCAAATAATCCTAGAATGCAATCTATAAAAAAAAATCTATCTAAACTTAAAATTAACTAGGAAGTAAAATTTAACATGCAATCTTACCCTAATATGCAATGACGTGCAAAATATGCCTCTTATGACATATGCATAATGATTTTTTTATTTTTTTTTATTAATTTCGAAATTAAAATTTAACATGCAAATTAAATAATAAAAAGACTAACATTCTAAATGAATATGTTTTCTTTTTCATGATAAGATTTGCTATCCTAAACATGCAAAATAAGACAAAGCAAACCTAACGCTAATTTTCCTTTTCTTTTTTTTTTTTAAATTTTCGGAATTAACAATTGCCTAATAATTAAACATGCAATAAAAAAAATAACAACCTAAGTCAATTGATTTTTTTATTTTTTTATTTAAAATAAAACTTCAATTCTAAACATGCAAACCCTAATTCTAACCTACATCTTTTTTGATTGACTTTTTTTAAAAGAAAATTAATTCAAATAACACCACAGCAAATCAAGCAACAATGATACCCAAATTGACGAACCATATCTCACGCATGAGATCGGGTTGACCAATTTCACAAAAATCACGAATCGGATCTCGGGCAGGAGATTGGATTGGCAATTTTTTTAAGTAATTGTGAGTCGGATTTCGGGCGCGAAAATCGGACTATCAATGCTACTCAAATTGTGAATATCAGTTGGGGATTTCAATTATGCATCAAGATATATCAAATAAGGAAATGGATTTTTCAGAAATGAAAAAAAATAAAATTTTTACCTTTTCCGAATAATGGATTCCAAATTTGGACTTTGAACAGCTACTCGCGACGCGATATAGTGATGTTCAGTGAGGCTCGGGTCTTTGCAACTCACGAACGAACGGGATGGTTTGGCATTGGTGCTTCGTTGGAAAACTACGCCAAGGGACTTCTTCTTTGGTCTTCAAGTTAAACCATACAATTGAGTCTCTTCCTTCTTTCTTTTTCTTTTTTTAATATTCATCTTCTTTAATTGTGAATCCCTTCATTCTAGGCTGATGGGTTCCTCCGCGACAAAATTGTGATCAACGCTGAAACTACCGGTTGTTAGCCCGGAGGTTAACCTCGACGCTTCGCTGGTGCGGCTGGGTGGCAATTAGAAAGGACGCGACTTGGCAAAGGGGCAACAGGCGCCGGGTTTCGCGAACCACGTCTCACGGTCGGACGTTAGCTTAGTATGGTGCTCGCAGTGTTTGATGATGCTCACAATGCGGCCATCGAGAGCTTTAAATATCCTGCGAAACAAACAAAAATTCTCCAAGTTGCGAGAGGCGACCAGCACGGGGCGATCACCAACGAACCAGACCAATAGAAAGCTTCAAGGGTGCGCTCGTGGAATGTCGAGAACCTGCAGGAAACAGAGACCGGCACGGCGATCCCTGCAACGCGAAGTTGGACTAGCGAACAGCAAAGCGGCAACACCTACAAGTCTTCAGACGTCGTGGATAGCGGGCAGGTCTCGGTGGAATCTTTCTTTTCTCTCTGGATGTCTCCCTTCTTTTGTCTCTTTCAGCTTGGACCACTCAAGGCAAAAACCACCGCCTCAAAGTCTCCTCCTTTCTCTGTGTTTGCGGGTTAGGGAAGGGGGCAAAGCAACACTTACGGCTCCTCTCCCTCTATGGCCGTGTGTTACAATTATGTGGCCCCTTGACGTGGCCGTGTGTCAATTGTCTCTTTTATACACCAAAAAATGTATCTTTGGGGTATATTTCATTGCCAATTTTGCTCGTGTAAAATTCCATTGAATATATCGTTTCACCCTGCGCAATATTTTTTGCATATTTGATAAAAAAAAAATTCCCTTTTGCACAAAAATGCATCTCTCAATGTATATTACCTAAATATGTGTGCAATCAGAAATAAAATTTTCCTAAACTACATGCCACGTGACTTTTTTTATTTTTATTTTTTTATTTAGCAAAAATCAAATCTCAAAATTTTAGGTGTCAACAGCTGCCCCTCTTTGAAAGTGAGCTCGCAGAGGTTGCCTTTAAAGACGAATTGAGACCTAAATTTTGGTCATGATCATGCAATGAATTATTTTTGTTGGAACATGAATTCCATTTTTAATGCAATTTATATGATGCATGGAAATACTAATGCAAATGATAGATGAACCTACCTGGAATAACTTACCTTCGAGGAGGATAGAGTAATTCAAGGTAGTGGGTGTTACCTGTCCAGGACCTGTACCATTCTACGGTCGCCTAGAATAGTAACACGACTTTGTGACGATGCTGCTTTCCCAGGACTCGTACCATTCTACGGTCGCCCAGTATGGCAAAAAGGAGCTGCTTTCTCAGGACCCGTACCATTCTACGGTCGCCCAATACGGCAGAAAGGTTTTGTAAGGAACTGCTTTCCCAGGACCCGTAGCATTCTACGGTCGCCTAGTACGGCAGAAAGGTTTTGTCTAGGACCCGTACTATTCTACGGTCGCCTAAACGGGGACTCATTTTCCAGGAACCGTACCATTCTACGGTCGCCTGAATAAGGAATAGGTGTTGTCGATGACCCGTACCATTCTTCGGTCGCCTTGACGGAAAATTGATTTTTCAAGACCCGTACCATTCTACAGTCGCCTGAATGGGGAAATTGCTTTTCCAGGACCCGTACCATTCTACGGTCGCCTGTTAGAGCAATAAATGTTGTTTAGGACCCGTACCATTCTACGGTCGCCTAAACGGAGATTTTGCTTGGCTAGGACCCGAACCATTCTTCGGTCGCCCAGCGTTGCAACCTGGAGAAAAATCTTTGGGGACAACTCAATCGAGTGTCAGTGTATTCGAAAAGGGAATACCTGTGCAATGACAAGTATTTAAGGTATGAATAGAGATATACTTACCTGGTGACATCTCTGTTCATTGGGGATAAGTCTCCTATAAAGATGGGCCCTGGGCTACGAAAGCACGCTAGGATAATATAAAAGGACTCTGGGCTACGAAAGCACGCCAGGTCAATATAAAGGACACCGGGCTACAGAAGCACGCCGGTTCGATAATAGAGACTCTGGGCTACAAAAGCACGCCATGTCAATATAAAGGGACTCTGGGCTACGGAAGCACGCCAGGTCAATATAAGGACACCGGGCTATGGAAGCACGCCGGGTCTATTAAAAGGGACATCGGGCTACGAAAGCACGCCGAGTTGATGAAAATGACTATGGGCTACGAAAGCACGCCAGGTCAATATAACTGGACAGCTTGACCAAGTCAAGTGTCGATGCACTTGAGAGAGAATACCTGCACAATGACAAGTATTCATAGTATGGGTAGAGATATACTTACCTGGTGATATCTCTGATTCTTGGGGATATGTCTTATGGAATTTAGATATCCCGTGGAGGTCTTTCACCTCATGGTAGAGGTTTTTCATCTCCTAATATCAAAGACATTCTGAAAGGAACTTGAATTACCTGACAGATATGATTTAGAGCAAAAACTAATATACATTTATCAAAGAGATAGACAATCTGAGCTACTCTATAATGCACATTTCAAATTTCAGTGGGGCTTCCATCCATTCAATATTTGCATCACCCAAATTTCCACAGGAGATAATTGTCGTTCAAGACAATGACATGGATTTCTTAAGAATGCTAAATGAGAGACTTTCAGTTAGAAAAGACTTTCACTCACTCTCATTCAGAAGTGTTATTTTAGGAGAACCACTCAATCTCACCATCATCATATCGACAAGGGTCCGAGTATTCTCGCAAGCAGTACGACATTACCATTATGAGAGGTCTTCAATAGGCACCGTAATGTGGGCTCGGTCAATGGCTTAACAATTGGACTCTTTGAGTCAAGGCTATTGAAAGAACAGCTTTGCAATCATCTCTGGGTTTACAAGTCAAGAACCCTGCAAAATGAGAAAGAAATAGTCTTGCTCGCACTTCTTCGAGCGATGCTTATGACATGTGAATCCATACGCTAATTCAAGTGCCATAATCTAAAGAGACTTTATAAGGGACGTAACGTAGGCTGGGTTCATGGGTTGAGAAATGAAAGGATTATTAGACTCAAAATGTGTGTAAAAGGTGTGAGTTGATGATCATCTTGGCATTGCCACCAGTTTTCTTTTTCATCACCGGGGATTGTCTTCATGAAATGCCCCATTGATTGTAAAAACTCAACTTTTGAGTTCTTTGAATATTGCTCCATCGGGATTCAATTCTTGCAATTGACAATCACCTTATATTGATTTTTTTTTATTTATGGGTATTGGCCTTGCTTTTACCAGGCACACTGCTTTTTCATACCCTCAATTCTCATGCCCTTTTTTTTTTTTTACTTCTTTTCATGGGCATTGGCCTTTGCTTTTACCAGGCACACTGCTTTTTCATGCCCCTTAGTTCTATTTTGAATTCAATTCTTGCGCACAATGCATGTGTCAAGCAACTACACTTTGAATGACACTCGGACTTTTCAAGAGTCTTTATCTACCTTTTGCCTTGCCCCAGTGCGGGGGATGATCATCAACTGGGTTTAAAGAAATGAAATTGCAGGCTCAAGTGGGCTAAGCAATGGATATAAGTATGTAGGATAGAGAAAGAAATGCTCTTCGTCATCTTAGGGCACTTAAATTACCACCTGAATTCAATGTAATAACACGACTAGAAGATTGATGCAAGTGAAAGCAAGAAAATTTCTTTTCATTTTCTTCACCTCATGATGTTGTCTTACCCTCCAATTTGCCCCGATGTGGGGTGATTCTTGACAGGGGTAATTTGAAAGAATTTCCACAAGTGTATGTGGCTCAAAAGGGTTAAGCAATGGATCACCTATAGTGTTTGGGATAGAGAAATAAGCTACCCCTCATCATTTCAGTCATCGTACCTTTTGCGAGAAAACTCTTCACCTTGCGGATATGGAACTTTCCTACACTCATCTCACAAGTGTATAAGTAAGGGACTGTGTATAGGATAGGGCTTGCCTTTCATCATCCTGACACGTCTCATTTCGCATGCTTAAGCATTGATGTCGCTTTATTGAATTATCTATCTTGACAAATCTCCACACGAAATTGGTGAGCTAAATCAATATGAAAATTTCTCCTTTCAAAAGAGTCCAGTAACTTTAAGCATGAAAAGCGTTTGTGACTTCAAAACAAACAATTTATCGCACTCAAAACAAAATATGATTTTAAGCATTCATTCACGGGATTGCTCCACAAAGGGATTGTCTCAGCAATGGGTATCATTGAATTGCCCCTATCGAAAGGGAACAAACACTCAAATTAATCAATTGAGGCTGAACATTTAATCTTTGATTTGATGAATTCTTGCTTTTGCCCTTGCACAAAACAACGTACATGAGTAGGATACTATGCAACATCAAAGTAAATTCAAATTGTACAACCATTCTGGCTTGGATCGAGATTTTGTCTTAGTCGGGTCACTACCAAAGTCTGCCATGCCCCCAATCTGTCATCTGATGCGCCATTTTCAGATTAAGACAAGAAAGTAATACTCTGAAACATAAAGTAAATGAGTTAGAAAATTAAACAAGGCTAACTTAATGCATGCTTTTGGAAATGGCTTGAAAAATTATTTTTTTTTAGGAATATTTTGGATGAGGAAGCATGAAGAAGCCCGGTCCTCGGAATTTCTCCATGGATAATATTTTTTATTGTTGGATATCGTCACCAGGCTGGTTTGGTGTACCCCATCATGTCCTCAAAATTTGGAAATAAAATTGTAATTTCATTGAATAGAATCAAATGAATTACATTATTGGAATGGAAATTGTGATTCCTACCCCCTGAAAAGAGAAAAAATCGAAAACAATTCCTAGAAAGCGAAAACAATTCCTAAAAAGCGATAAAAAATTCTCATATAGGAGAATGTGCTAGGTCACTCTTCATGGTCCATTTCTTCCAGAGGTTCTTCATCAATGTCTCCTATGACGAGATCGTCGAATAGGCTTGTGATTCCTCCTAGGGCGTCATCAGAGTTCTCTGTCTTTGGAGGCGTCAGATCGTCCATGTCATCCCATCCACTTGGAACTATGTTGCGGGGGTCAAAGTAAAAGCTGGGAGGAACCGAATATTTCACCAAATAATTGAATTTGCCACTTGGCTGTCCTAGAGTGTCCATCATCTCCACTTCATCTTGCCTCATCTTAGGGACATTGTCAGGCTTATTTTTTTCGGCAGTGACCAACAGTGGGTCATCTTCCAGGTCAGGCATGTCGCCATTGCTCATTTGGGTCTTGCCTGTCTGCTTCGGGACTACTGTCTCGGGGAGAGCAAGTGCAGGAGTCAAATCCACTCGGAGGGATTGGATTTGAGCTATCATGAATTGCATAGAGGTTAGCAACTGTTGGAGTTGGTCTTCCATGGCGAACATACGATCACACATTTCAGCTTGATCAGCCATTCTAGCTCTTAATCGCGTGATGATGGGAGAGCGTGGAGGATCCGTTATCACCTAAATTGAAGAAATGAACAAAAATAAATATCTCATATGAAATACGCCGGCCCATGGCAACAATCTAGAACCTTTATTCATCAATGGAGCTTTCGACCAGCCTATCAAAATAGAAACTTGAAATGTCCTAAACAAATGAACTAGGAAAGTAAATGACTCAACTTCCTAAATATTAATCTAAACATGAAAACAGCAATATTGATTCAAGCATTTCATCTGGCTTAATCAATATACACACGGGACACCATTCGGCGCAATTGTTTATTCTCCTCTTGACCTTTTTCAGCAACTCTTTTGAGGCGTTTATTCTCAGCACGGTTGGTGATCTTCAATGACGCCTCCGGTATCTTCGGAAGCAGCTCCTCAGGAATTTTGTGTTGTCGGATGTACTTAGTCGAGGCATAGTATTTTCTTTCTTTGCCCTCCAACTCTTCTTCGGGTCATTTGAGTTTTCGTGGATGGCACATATCCCACATCGATTTGATGGTGAGAAAAGAATCTTCATGGCCTTGGCTTCCATCAATGAAGCTAACTTGGAGCGGATCCGCTTGTAATGCTGGGGGAAGCTCTTGCACGACTTGATACTGACGAGTCACTCTAGTTGGATAGTACTCCAATGCTCCAGTGAATCCCAGTAGAGGGATTGGGCCAACACCTCCACATGTAAGTCTCGCCACATGAACTTGGAACCATTTAGCATGCCATAGGAAACCCTTGGAAGTTGGTTTTTTCATGAAAGCTAGCCACCTAGAATAATGGTAATCCGGTGCGTGTTTTTGGTTGTTCTCAAATTTTATAATAGGGTGGTTAGAATCACTAATATCATGTATAGTCATTAAACCACCAAATCCCCTTATATGAGAAAGAAACCAAATTTGCAAAAGTTCGGGAGAGGAACAGAATGTCTTATCACCGCCTCCTTTGAATCGGGTGAGAGAAAGAAAAGTTTCAGTCAGGACAGTGTTTACAAAATTTTTTCTTTCCAACACTTGTTTAACTAATTGAGCAATCAAAGGGTTAATAGCATTCTTGCAGTAAGGAAATACTATAAACCCGAAGAAAGCTAAAAGGAAAACCCTATGCATTTGAAATGGGGTGCCTTTTTCAAAATATTATTTCAGAAAAGATAAAGGACATGCATTGCGGTGAGCCTTTAAAACCTTTCTTATGTCGTCTTCCTTAATTCTCAGAAAATCAGATAAAGCCATAACATGATCTATTCCGATAGGCGGACTAATCAATTCAGCTTTCAAGGATTTCCCTATGGCAATGCTATATTCTTCCAAGGTGGGAGTGAGCTCATGCTTACCGCCAAAGATAAAGGTAGAGGTCTTGGGGCACCAACAATGTGCAAGTGCTTGGATGAGGCCGCCATGAATGTTGATGTGCAGCAGTGGAAGTAGGCGACCAACATGCGACTCTATGAATTGATGGCCATCTTGATCTAACTTGTCCCACCAAGTGCTAAGCTCTTCCTTCGGAGGGAGAATGATTCGAATGTCCAAAGTCCCCATTGTATATTGATCAAGACTCGCGACAACCCTAATGCCATGGACCGACAAAAATAATGCGATAAAGTAAGTAAATTGCAAAAGCAAAAATTTAGAGAACTTACTTTACCAATGGTGAGCAATCACATAGACATGCGCATGGTAAGTGGCTCGATTTCTAATCTATAAGGCTTATCAAAGGGGAGCCACAAGGATGATCGGACTAGCCACGGGTTTGTGGACTATGTCGGGTCCTCATGACTCCGGCTTGGTCAAGCAACACTTCAAATGTGCAAGTAAACCATTCATTCCTACACCCTCCTACAAAACAAGGGTTAGCAAACATTCCCCTTATACCTCCCAATCTGCAAAAACATTTAACACCTTAAATGTTAGGGACGTACCTGGAATCCTTGCTGCCAAACAAAAACATTTTTTCAAAAAGAAAATTGGCCTAAGTCCACTAAGAGTTTCAACTCAAGTCCCCAGTGGAGTCGCCAAGCTGTCGCGACCAATTTTTTCGGTGTACCACCTAGGGTTTGGCTAATGGATTGTTAAGCCTAAACTTAACTCGGGCTCTCCCAAGCCCATACCAATTCGCGACTTAGGTTTTAGTTTTTTAACATGCAAATGATTTTCAATTAGGAGTCGCCACTAATCTATTTTTGGTGGGTCGATTAGAAACCCAAGTAAAGCAACGGGAGGTTTACTTTACTCCTACGAACCAGAGACTATGGGTACGGGGACTTGATTACACTAGATTTCTCTAATGCCCTTTCGGTACCATTCTTTATTTAAAAAATGTTTGGCATGCGCCTTGGATTGATTTTGAATTTATTTCCCTAACATGTGAGGCGATCATGCGGGTGCGCAAACCACCAATTAAACACCCAGATAAACAATAAATAAATTGCAAAGAAAACTTACCTCAAAGCAACGAAAGCATCTGCAATGTTAAATTAAAATCCACATCAACAACCCTAGATATGGTTTCTAATTAACACGCAATTTCTTTTTTTCACTTTATTTAATGGGAACTTAATATATATGCAATGCATGCTAGTAATCTAATATGGCATGGCAACATGACCTAAATTACATGACATAGCAATATGATCTAAATTATATGACATGAATAGAGTAAATCCTAAAGAAATGCAAAAATTATATGCAATCTAAATGACCTAATTTTATTGACAGGCAATCTCTAATTAAATGGGCCTAAAAAAAAAAACAACTAAATGTCGTGCATTTCAATTAATCTAACCCTAAATGACATGTTCATGACATATTTTATTTCCTAAAAAAAATGCAATTTACCCTAAAAAAAGGAAATAATTTATCCTAAGACATCTTTTGGAATTTTTATGAAATTCGAAATTATAAAAAATGTGAGAATTATTTAGCTAGGTTAAGATTCTATTAAATTTATATTAGGAATTAGGTTAAACCGAATCCTAATTTAAACTAAAATCTTATCTTAACCCAAATAATCCTAGAATACAATCTATAAAAAAAAAAAATCTATCTATACTTAAAATTAACTAGGAAGTAAAATTTAACATGCAATCTTACCCTAATATGCAATGACGTGCAAAATATGCCTCCTATGACATATGCATAATGATTTTTTTTGTTTTTTTTATTAATTTCGAAATTAAAATTTAACGTGCAAATTAAATAATAAAAAGACTAACATTCTAGATGAATATGTTTTCTTTTTCATGATAAGATTTGCTATCCTAAACATGCAAAATAAGACAAAGCAAACCTAACCCTAATTTTCATTTTCTTTTCTTTTTTATTTTCGGAATTAACAATTGCCTAATAATTAAACATGCAATAAAAAATAACAACCTAAGTCAATTGATTTTTTTATTTTTTTATTTAAGATAAAACTTCAATTCTAAACATGCAAACCCTAATTCTAACCTACATCTTTTTTGATTGACTTTTTTTAAAGAAAATTAATTCAAATAACACCACAGCAAATCAAGCAACAATGATACCCAAATTGGCGAACCATATCTCGCGCATGAGATCGGGTTGACCAATTTCACAAAAATCACGAACCGGATCTTGGGCGGGAGATTGGTTTGGCATTTTTTTAAGTAATTGTGAGTCGGATTTCGGGCGCGAAAATCGGACTATCAATGCTACTCAAATTGTGAATATCAGTTGGGGATTTCAATTATGCATCAAGATATATCAAATAAGGAAATGGATTTTTCAGAAATGAAATAAAATAAAATTTTTACCTTTTCCGAATATTGGATTCCAAATTTGGACTTCGAACGGCTACTCACGACACGATATAGTGATGTTCAGTGAGGCTCGGGTCTTTGCAACTCACGAACGGACGGGATGGTTTGGCATTGGTGCTTCGTTGGAAAACTACGCCGAGGGACTTCTTCTTTGGTCTTCAAGTTAAACCATACAATTGAGTCTCTTCCTTCTTTCTTTTTCTTTTTTTAATATTCATCTTCTTTAATTGTGAATCCCTTCCTTCTAGGCTACTGGGTTCCTCCGCGACAAAATTGTGATCAACGCTGAAACTACCGATTGTTAGCCTGGAGGTTAACCTCGACGCTTCGCTGGTGCGGCTGGGTGGCAATTAGAAAGGACGCAACTTGGCAAAGGGGCAACAGGCGCCGGGTTTCGCGAACCACGTCTCACGGTCAGACGGTAGCTCAGTATGGTGCTCGCATTGTTTGATGATGCTCACAATGCGGCCATCGAGAGCTTTAAATATCCTGCGAAACAAACAAAAATTCTCCAAGTTGCGAGAGGCGACCAGCACGGGGCGATCACCAACGAACCAGACCAATAGAAAGCTTCAAGGGTGCGCTCGTGGAATGTCGAGAACGCTGCAGGAAACAGAGACCGGCACGGCGATCCCTGCAACGCGAAGTTGGACTAGCGAACAGCAAAGCGGCAACACCTACAAGTCTTCAGACATCGTGGATAGCAGGCAGGTCTCGGTGGAATCTTTCTTTTCTCTCTGGATGTCTCCCTTCTTTTGTCTCTTTCAGCTTGGACCACTCAAGGCAAAAACCACCGCCTCAAAGTCTCCTCCTTTCTTTGTGTTTGCGCGTTGAGGATGGGGGCAAAGCAACACTTACGGCTCC
Source organism: Eucalyptus pauciflora (assembly GCA_007663325.1). NCBI lineage: Eukaryota > Viridiplantae > Streptophyta > Magnoliopsida > Myrtales > Myrtaceae > Eucalyptus > Eucalyptus pauciflora. The sequence goes on from VMYD01000275.1 coordinate 682,055, forward strand.
TCTCCCTCTATGGCCGTGTGTTACAATTATGTGGCCCCTTGACGTGGCCGTGTGTCAATTGTCTCTTTTATACACCAAAAAATGTATCTTTGGGGTATATTTCATTGCCAATTTTGCTCGCGTAAAATTCCATTGAATATATCGTTTCACCCCGCGCAATATTTTTTGCATATTTGATAATAAAAAATTCCCTTTTGCACAAAAATGCATCTCTCAATGTATATTACCTAAATATGTGTGCAATCAGAAATAAAATTTTCCTAAACTACATGCCACGTGACTTTTTTTATTTTTATTTTTTTATTTAGCAAAAATCAAATCTCAAAATTTTAGGTGTCAACACCATCTCTGGACCAAGTATAAGATAGATGTGGGATGCAGCTCCATTGGTAACGGTTTCAAGCTTATTTCCCTTTCCAAAGCTGTTCAATTTCTATCATTTAGTGCAGCTGCAACAGCTGTTGATGAGAAAACTTTTAGGAGCTTTGCTGTGGGCTTACAGGATAAGGAGAATCTCCATAATTCCATGCATCATGTCTAACAAGTCCCTCGGCCGGTAGTTAGTTTGCGTATATAAGCAAAAAATTAAAAAAAAATTTAAAAAAGCTGCAGATTGTACATTCATCTGTTTGTTCATTAGATTGTTCATTAGATTGTACATAGGGTATTCATCTGTTTGACCTGACTTATAAAAAACGAACAAGAAGGTGGATCACCTCTTGCTAGTAATGGGTTTGGGAAAAGTGCCAAAAAAGTATAAATCTTTTGCATTTGTGTTGATATAGTCCTAAAGTTGTGTATTGATTTGGTTTTTAGCAACTGCCAGCACATTCTATAACTCAATTCACATTCTGTTTTGAAATTTCTAATTATATTCTATTATTGTTGTGTAGTGCGAAGTTAATGTATCAAGATAACACGTCAATGGAGGTGGAGGGACGTGAGGAGATGACTCCGATTACGGAATTGGAGTTTTCTGGCAATGAAATTGAAGAAGAGGCACCCCCTACCTTGAGTGCCACAAATAAGGTATTCGATTCTCATCTTTCTCATGATAAGAAATATACATCCGAATGCTAGAATCATTATTCGAAAATCAGTGATAAGGATGGAAAAATATATCAAGTGAAGTGCATTCATTATGGGTCCATGCTTAAGTACCGTGTTGCTAACGGTACTTCTGCAATGAGGAAGCACTTGACCACATGCAAGAGGTTTCCCCGTAATCTATATAAGAGGTAGAAATTCTTTGCACCACATAATGTCAACATGGCTGGCAAGGCAAGAGGAGATTCTAGTACTGGTAGCGTCTTATCGACATGGTTATTTAATCAAGAACGTTGTAGGCACATGCTTGCTCGGTTTATCCATAATGAGCAACCTTTTTCATTGGTTGAGCGTGTTGGATTTCGTGAATATGTTACTGAGTTACAACCTCTCTTCAAACATGTATCACGTTTCACAATGGCAAAAGATTGCATGAAGTTGTTTTTATGTGAAAGAATTTCTTTGAAGAATTATTTTGGAAAGATTAATTCTAGGATCGCACTCACGATTGATACATGGAGTTCCAATCAAAATCTGAATTATTTGTGTCTCACTGCACATTTTATTGATAAAAATTGGAAGTTGCATAAAAGAATCATCAACTTTGTGGTGATGCATAGTCACAAGGGTAGGGAGATTGGGAAAATGGTGGAGACATCCATTGAGGAGTGGGGAATAGAAAAAAAATGTGTTCACAATTACCGTGGATAATGCTAACTCGAATGATGTTGCAATTGGCTATTTGAGGGATAAACTTTCCAAACAAAGGTCATTGATATTAGATGGTAGTGTTTTGCACATGAGGTGTACAGCTCATATATTAAATTTGATTGTGAGAGATGGCTAGACTACGGTATGTGACTCCATTGCACGTATCCAAAATGTGGTTAGGTATGTAAGGAGTTCTCCCACAAGAGCCCAAGGATTTCAATCTTGCATTGAGAGAGAAAATATCACTTATAAGGGTTCAGTAGTTCTTGACGTCGCCACTAGATGGAACTCCATTTACCTCATGTTAGACACCGCCATAAAGTTCAGAAAAGCTTTTGAAAGGATGGAATATCACGATCCATCTTTTGTAAGTGAGCTAGATCATGAAACTCCTAGGGATGATGATTGGGAAAATGCTATTATTCTTTCAAATTTTCTAAAAGTATTCTATGATGCCACCAAGAAGATGTCTGGGACTTCATATGTTACTTCAAATGATTATTTTGAAGGAATAGCTCTTTTGTTTAGATATTTGAAAGATGCAGTCAATGCTTCGGATCCTAAGCTTCAAGCTATGGGTGTGAAAATGAAAGAAAAATTTGACAAATATTATGGAAGCTTGGATAAAGTGAATATGATGGTGTTGACTGCGGTTGTGTTAGATCCTAGAGCCAAGTTAAATTATGTGAGTTTCTTGTATGGACAAATTTATGATGATGAATCGAAAATTGAAGAGATGCATTGCAAGGTTAAGGATACATTGGAGCATTTGTATGAATTTTATGAGCAATCTTCTCTTATTTCAAGTGATCAAAATTTTGGTGGCCATAATTTGGGTGCAAGTAGTAGTAGTTCCAATTCCCAACCTGATATGGGTGGTAGTGAAGAACTAAAGATGTATGACGCCCAAGATTGGAAGAAAATGTTTTTATACTCGAATGAACAAGGGCGCGATGACAACAAGTCCGAGCTTGATGAGTATCTTCAAGAAAAAAATGAAAAGGATCTTGGTCTTGACATTTTGATTTGGTGGAAGACTAATGGCTCAAAATATAAGATCCTTTCTTTGATGGCTCGAGATATTTTGTCCATTCCTGTAACTACTATTGCTTCAGAATCAACTTTTAGTACATCAGGTCGTGTGCTTGATGGCTTTCGAAGTTCTTTAACTCCAAAAGTAGTGGAAGCTTTGATTTGCACTCAAGATTGGTTCAGAGCTGTTCGTGTACCACTTGATGTTGAAGAGTGCATTAAGAACGCAGAACAATTTGAGTTAGGTAAGTAATGTTTATATCTTTATATATTGTAATTCTGTTTGTATATCTGATAAGTGAATATTTTATTTAATCTCTTCTTCTTTTTTTCAGATATGGTTGGTCTTAATGCAGAGATTATCGTCGATAAATAAAGTTGGTGGTGTTGTATTTGTAATGGGTCCAGAGTTGAGAAGTCAAGCAAGGTTTTTTGTTGGCATGCTTCATGGAGTATTATTGATATTGATTTTTTTTTCGGTGTCTTTACTTAAGATTTTGACTGATTTTCATCCATGTCTTTGCAAGGTTTTGCTATGCCAAAGGAATCACATGGAAAGGTTGCAGAGTTCACACTATGGAGTAGATGAATATTTGAGATCTTGTTGGCACTTATGGTTTTTCATCTCCTTAGTGTATTTTGCTTTATCATTTTCATTTGACTCAGCTGATAAGGCATATGGCATATGGCAAATGTGACAATTTAAGCTTTAGTGTGTTAGGGAAATCCCTTATGATGTTTTGAAGATGACAAAATAAATCAAAGGCTACTAACATGTTTGATGGTTGAGTAATAGACTGTGCAAATGATTGAACATGTAAAGGATATTGTCAAAGTCTGAAGACGGCCAGAAGACTGAACGGAACACATGTCCAAAGTATATTCTGAAGATTTCCAGATTTCTGTGTCAAAGTCTGAAGACTGCTAGACTTTAGTGTCAAAGTCTGTTCTACATCAGAAGACAGACTCTATGTTGAAACTGAACCAGAAGACAGACTCTATGCTGAAGCAGAACATAACAGATTGTGTTCAGACCTTAAAGCTAAATCTGTTCAGACCCAGATTGCAAAGTCTATCGCAGTCAGACTCAGATTGTAAAGTCTATTGCTCTCAGACTTTACATCCAGATTCGACATAACGTAACACAAGCCCAATCATATAATGGCTAGTGATCTGGTTTGGATTCTACATCAAGATTGATTTGATTGACTCAATCTAATTGATTGACAATTAGATCTTGAAGACAAGAACTTTCTATATGAAGAAGCTTTACTTATGGAAACCAAGATTTCGTTTGTATGGGCGATCGGAATCAATTTGGGATTCTACCTTTGTCACTCAATGGCTACCAAATCTTCTTGATACAAAGCTGTCCAATGGGTATATTGGAAGACGATCCTCAAGATACTGTCCAACGGTTAGTTTGGAAGTGGAGGAGTATTTAAGGAGATGAAGGACTGATGAGCAAGTAGAGATAGAGTGTAGAATTTATAATTCCAAAGTCTGAGCGATCTTCTATCATACACTTGTCTCTCGTGAGCTTAAACGTTTGTGATCTTGAGAGAAATACCAAAAGAGTGACTTAGTGAGATAGTGTGATCTACTACTAAGTGTTTGCACTCAAAGTTGTAATCTCTTGTTGATTGCATAGTGGAATCCAGCCAAGAAGGCTGTTAGCGTGGGAGAGTGGACGTAGGCTTGGTCTAAGCCGAACCACTATAAATCTTATGTTCTTATTCTCTTCCCTCAACTCATTTATTTTATTCATTATATGTTTGCCAAGGTTTTGTTTAAACACTTATTCACCCCCCTCTAGGTGTTGTTACTAGTCCTCTCAATTGGTATCAGAGCCAAGTGCTCGGTTTATAAAAGTGTTTTACTTTTGAGCTAAAGATCTTTTATGGCTAGTATGTTGGCACCAGGACTTATGGAGGGACAAAGCAACACAAGGCCATCGTATTTTGATGGAAAGGAATACAACATGTGGAAGAACAAAATGAAAGCATTCCTAAGATCCAAAGATCCCTTGCAATGGGATGTTGTGGAAAAAGGAATCAATCCCACTGCTGCATCTACATCAAATAAGAATGGCAAAGACAAAGAAAGCAAACCCCCCGCTCCTATGTCTCGGACGGAGATGTCCAAAAGAGAAGCTCTTGATGCAAAAGCTATTTATTCTTTATATTGCGCATTGTCTCCTGCTGAATATAATAGAATCTCTTCATGTGAAACAACAAAAAAAGTTTGGGATAGACTTCATGTTACATATGAAGGGACTAATCGTGTAAAAGAGACAAAAGTAAACTTCCTGCTCGGCAAATATGAATCATTCGAGATGAAGCAAGGAGAGTCGATTGGAGATATGTTCAGCCGTTTTACAGAAATTGTAAATGGTTTAGCATATCAAGGTCAGCCAATTTCTTCCCCAATGAAGGTCAACAAACTCTTGCGAGGTCTCTCAAAAGATTGGAACCATATCAAGACCTTAATCCGGGAAACTCAAAGGATTATGCCACTCTCCATTGATGAATTGATTGGCACTCTTCAATCCTATGAAGTGGAACAAATCAATGATGAAGATCCCGAAGGTAAGAAGTCCATCGTTTTAATATCTAACGCTGATTCTGATGATACAGATTCACAAAATGATATGGACGACGAAGAACTTGCTTTTATGATCAAGAGATTCAAAAAGCAAAGTAGAAAAGGAAGGAAATTCAGTGAAAGAAAACAATACAAGCAAAATGGGCAGAAAAGAACCATGAAAGAAGATGACGAGCAAGGATATATATGCTTGATGGCACATTCAGAATCAGAGTCTGACTCAGACACAGACTCATAATCGGATGAGGAAATCAAGGTAAGCAATTCAAAAATTCCTATCAAAGTTTCAAAATATATAAATGAGCTTTGCTTAAATCTCAAATCTTATCTTAAAAGGATCTCCGAACTTAAAAAGGAGAATTCTCGGCTTAGGCAACAGGATCTTTCTCAAAAAGAAAAGTTTGAAATTTTGCAAAAAGATTTTCTACAAACAAAAGAAAGTCGAGATTTACTTGTCAAGGAAAATGATTCTTTAAAGAAAGAACTTTCAAATATTTCGACAAAATTTTCAAATGGTTCAAAAACTTTAGAGCATATTCTTTCCATACAAGTTCCTTACTATAATAAGTCGGGACTTGGTTTCAATAAGGAAAGTGATTCTCTAATTGATTTTCCTAAAGTCAAGGAGAGACTTAGACAAAGACCTTTAAAGGTATTTTATAAAAATCATTTTCAAAAAGTGTTTGTAAAACCTGTTGGTGGAAATGCCCTCAAGTGTTCAAATTGTGGAGATTTGAAACACTTTGAGAAAGAATGTCCTAAAGTCTGGAGACCTATTAAGAGAGATTGGGTAAATACAGCATACTCTACTAACTCTCATGGACCCAAGAAAAAATGGGTACCAAAGAAAAGATGAGTTATTTTTGCAGGATATAAAGGAAGAGAAGAAGGAGAGTTTGGTAAGGAATGTGTATTTTTTATTCTCAATTTGGTTTGAGTATACAATTTAAAAAATTTCTCATTATGCTTGATATTCGATATATCCTTGGTTGATTCAAATTTTATAATGATCATATTCTTTGATTTGTTTTATTGAAGAAAGAATTGTGTGATTTATTTTTGTGCTTCATGCGTTGAGATTTCATTTAATACATGTGATCATCTTTGCTTAAGAGACAAATGAATTTATTTGGTTTGATTTTATACTCTCAGATTTTATCATATTTTTCCAAATGAAAATCTATTTTACGTGATGATGCAAGATATGCTTAGATATTCAAGAATTTTATTCTCTCTGTTTTTATGGTACTATGACTAAGTGAGAATTTATCTTTCAAAATATCATTGTGCATACTATTCTTTCTTTGAATACTTTGTTATGATGAATTAAGAAAGAATATTTGTTTATCTATGGAGATTTCATATTTTGCTCTAACGGAATGGAAGGATCCAAATTGATGGATACCAAAAAGGATATGAGTTGATTGCAGGAAATTCAATAAGGCAAGAATGATTGCAAATCTACGCAGATTTTGGTGCAATCAGATAAGTATCTCCTATGAAGATTGGTAATGATCTTTTTTAATCAATGGTATATTTTGAACATATATCTTGGGTAAGAGATTTTTTTTATCATTCCACCATACAAATTTCTACGTGTATTTATCCTGATTTTGGACGATTGCTTATCATTTATATTGCAAATATTTCTTCTCATAAATATAAGGCATTGCAATATTTTTTACTTGATTTGGCACGTGAGAGCAATATCATCTTTATTTTTGTGAAATGCATTTATAATATATTTTTGAGATTTATGCTTAAGAAAATCCATTTGATCTCGAAATATATTATTGCATATTCATGGATATACTTGTTATATTCTTAGAAGATATCTTATATCTAGCAAGTTTTGATCCGCAAATCGGAGGAAGGTATTACATGATATTTTTGCAAGGATTGTTATCCATTATACAAGATTTTGCAGGTGACAATAGAATCTTCCATATGGAATTTGGAAAGCTTGATCAGAAAATTATGAAGATTCTATACTATCTCCTGGAGGCTAAAAAATTCTATTCCTTGTGCAAAACTCTTGCTTATTGAGGAAATCCCTTATGTGTCATATGAAAGTTTATTTGTGCAAAAAGTTCGTTAAGTTGATGCAGGTTGAATTCAGGAAGAGCTTGATTGAAGAAAATAAATTTTTGGCTCGAATTTCAAAATGCAAGTGATCATTGCAAATGTTGTTGCTACAAAGGGAATAATGGAAAAATATTTTGTTAAACGTGCACAAGCAATAGCTATTTGTATTCGCAAATATTGTCATGATGACAGGGGGAGAAAGCGAATCCAAGAGAAAGGAAAGAATCGCGATCATCTCAAAAAGGCAACAAATTGAGGGGGAGCTTTGATCAATTATGGAAAAATCTTTTTGAATTGATCGTGATCTTGTTTATTATGGAATGAAGGAAAAGGTAAATGTGTTGGAACTTATCAAGTTCTACAAAATCCGGTTAGTGCATTTTTTTTTACCTTTTGTCATAACAAATATTTTATTGGTATTATCTTTTTATTATGACAAAAAGGATAAGTGAATTTTATAATGCATCCGTGATTTTTATTTGCCGATATATAGAATATGAATATGCATACGTGTTGATTCGTTAATATTATTCATTGCATAATATTGAGCTGCGATTATTTTTCTATATATTGTTATGCTCAATCTATTTGTTATATTTTGATATCCTTTGATTTAAATTAATATTTTTAAAAGCGTGTTTACAAATCTGCATATTCAGAGATTGTTTTGTCATCATCAAAAAGGGGGAGATTGTTAGGGAAATCCCTTATGATGTTTTGAAGATGACAAAATAAATCAAAGGCTACTAACATGTTTGATGGTTGAGTAATAGACTATGCAAATGATTGAACATGTAAAGGATATTGTCAAAGTCTGAAGACGGCCAGAAGACTGAACGGAACACATGTCCAAAGTATATTATGAAGATTTCCAGATTTCTGTGTCAAAGTCTGAAGACTGCTAGACTTTAGTGTCAAAGTCTGTGCTACATCAGAAGTCTGTCAACTCTGACAAATTCCAGACTGAACGTGAATGAAGAACCAGAAGACAGACTCTATGCTGAAGCTGAACCAGAAGACAGACTCTATGCTGAAGCAGAACATAACAGATTGTGTTCAGACCTTAAAGCTAAATCTGTTCAGACCCAGATTGCAAAGTCTATCGCAGTCAGACTCAGATTGTAAAGTCTATTGCTCTCAGACTTTACATCCAGATTCGACAGAACGTAACACAAGCCCAATCATATAATGGCTAGTGATCTGGTTTGGATTCTACATCAAGATTGATTTGATTGACTCAATCTAATTGATTGACAATTAGATCTTGAAGACAAGAACTTTCTATACGAAGAAGCTTTACTTATGGAAACCAAGATTTCGTTTGTATGGGCGATCGGAATCAATTTGGGATTCTACCTTTGTCACTCAACGGCTACCAAATCTTCTTGATACAAAGCTGTCCAATGGGTATATTGGAAGACGATCCTCAAGATACTGTCCAACGGTTAGTTTGGAAGTGGAGGAGTATTTAAGGAGATGAAGGACCGATGAGCAAGTAGAGATAGAGTGTAGAATTCATAATTCCAAAGTCTGAGCGATCTTCTATCATACACTTGTCTCTCGTGAGCTTAAACGTTTGTGATCTTGAGAGAAATACCAAAAGAGTGACTTAGTGAGATAGTGTGATCTACTACTAAGTGTTTGCACTCAAAGTTGTAATCTCTTGTTGATTGCATAGTGGAATCCAGCCAAGAAGGCTGTTAGCGTGGGAGAGTGGACGTAGGCTTGGTTTAAGCCGAACCACTATAAATCTTGTGTTCTTATTCTCTTCCCTCAACTCATTTATTTTATTCATTATATGTTTGCCAAGGTTTTGTTTAAACACCTATTCACCCCCCTCTAGATGTTGTTACTAGTCCTCTCATAGTGCACATATATTGACATATGTGGGCACAATAATTATAATTAATCAAGCATCTCCTTTCATCCTTGGAAAATTCTTATTGGTTTTGATTATGTATGTCTAAATTCTTGGCAGTTGGCATTGGTATATTTGTTAAGATGTGGGAAGTTACCGTAGAATATGCGCGTACATTGTAGTTCAAATCTAAAAATGACAAAAAAAAAAAAAGGAACATGTTGGAACTTGGAACCGACCTTGGAACCTGTGACAGGGTAGGTTCCAGGTTCTCGGTTCTAATGGGTAGGTTCCAGATTCCAAAAATGAGGAACCTGTACCCAAGGGTAGGTTCCAGGTTCCAGACGGAACCGAACCGGAACCTGGAACCGCTCACCCCTAGCCGTGATATGATCGCGAAGAAAAGGGATGCACTTCCTTTTTTTCAATGGTTTCCTTTATCATTGAGAACTTTCTTTTTGTTGATGATGATCGTTCGTAGTATTAACCAATCAATCTGGGATAAAATTCTGGGGCACCTGATGGCTTTGACCTTTCAATGCCACACCAATTCATGACAGCATTGATATTCCATTAATCACCTTCTGCTTGGGTCTTGATCTCTGGAGCGTTAGGAACTATTACTAAAAGCTTGCAAGAAATTTTTAGCCGATTTGCTTATGCTTGTTTGGTTTTGATTGAAATGATATGCTACCTGGTTCTGTGATTGTATTGTCAGCAGTGACCTCTAGGGAAAATCTATTCAGTTCTTTAAAGTATCAGTTGTGTGCGTTTACTTCTACTGTGGAATATTATTTTATCTTATATTATGTTATTTTATCTGAAAATACCTTCTTATGTGTCATTCTTCTTGCAAGGAGTTCCGGAACAAAAGTTTCGAGCTCACTCGTGTTTGTTTGGTGTGACTGGAAAGCTTGCACTTCAATGAATACAAACGTTGTCCGATACATCTCCTCCCTCTCTGCTACTGTTGCATATGTAAATTTTTGGTTGAAGCAATTTTCGTGTGAGATTGTGAAGCTCTATTAGAGGTTAGTTCATGTATAATCTAAATTGCGGTTCACTGGGTACTCCTTCTGAGGCTTTTTGGATGTTATTGCACATATAACATGGTGCTCTGCCCATGTAAATAGGTGGTCAGAAAAGTAGTGTTGCATTTGCCAAGATAACTTTCGAGAAACCTCACATAGTTTTGCTTGGAAACCATCCAATCATCTGGTAAGTTTTATCATCTTTCCTCATTTTGTGGCTTTGATTATTTTTTTAGTTAGCTTGTTATATTGTTCTTGCACTAATTGAACTTATAGGAATCTGGTCTTTACATTGAAAATACAATGAACCAATTAGTGATCACAACAGGGAGCCTCTGCCATCTTACACCTAACTTATAATGGAACAGAACCAATCTAATTGTTCCAACTGGCAAAATATTAGGAATCAAACATTTATGCTATATGATCAGTATCTTTGCATTGCAGTAATCTATAATACGTAGTTCCAACATCCTATAGGCAGCATTGGGTTTTGCACGTAATTAATGTGGAAATTTCTTTGTTTATAAATGTCGACTTTTAAGTTCTACTTTAATGACCTATGAATATTGAAGTGTTATCTTTGTGAATTGCTAGTTTCTTGTCTAAGGATTGATGAGTATGATTCTGCATTTTTTACTATCCCAAACTGCAGGATTTGGATGCAGTTAGGCGCTCATTCAAGGTCTGGTCTTGTTCCAAGGAAGATGTCTGATGGTGAGATTGATTTTTTTTGTAAAAATACTTCAATTTGACCAATGAGGGATCGTCTTTACAGCTAATAGCCATCTTTTCACTTTGATTTGCAGGTTAGTCACGATTAGCATCCTATATCTGGAAGTGTGGACGAGCTCTAGATGGTTTCTCAAGGCAAGTTGGCACCTTTCCATGGGGATTTCTAGGATCATAAGAAGATAATTCAGTCCTCATTGAATCAGGTAAGTTTAGTTCTTGTCATTAGCCAAGAGTGGTTCGATGGGATCACATCACATTACCTTACTAATCATAAAATGAGGCTTTGTTACAGAGAGAAAGCAAAAAAGGATGAAGAGAGGATTGCTGCTGATATGTAGGATGTACTCTCAGTAACAGAGGCCCTCGTCTGTCATTTTGATTAGGGCTCATGGAAGGATGAGTCTTAACTTTCTAACATTGAATATGCAGTATCATTTGCCAATAACTTAAAAAGTTTGTGCTTTTGGCTCTAAGTACATAATTGCTTTTAGTAATTATATTGTAGGCCATGCCTAGCCAAAAAAGACACTATGAAATTCTGTATGACAATTGGTTAGATAATATCCTTTTAACATGTTCAGGTCGATATTCAAAATAAGAAGCTTTCTATCTTGCCATAACAGTTATTGTATAGATGGAAGGATAAATTGAAAACAGAGGTTTGAATATGCAAATGAAACAGCTAAATTTTGAATGAACCATGCAGGCCGAAACCCATTTAAAAACTGATTACCTGGTCAAAGAATAAAGTTTATCTTTCTTCTATTCAAATACCCACTCCATCTCTTGATAATGGTAGCTTTAAACACCCCCCCTCCCAAAAAAAAAAATCGTGATTTCATTGTTTGTAGAGGCAACGGTTAGATCAATGATTTTGTTTGGACTTTATTGTGATATCTTGAAAGGTTCCACATATCAACCCAAAGGAGATAGTGGAACTCGAGTCTCTAGTTCATTTCAAAAGCCAAAAAATGAAATTTATCGGATTGTTAATTGACGGAAATTGCGGTACTGTCTTCTCAATCGGCTCATCCCACATCGAGATTTGACATGCCTTACCCTCTGTGGCAGATTGTTTGTGGTTGTCGGTGATATCTCCTGCTTGTTCCAAGGACACATAGAAAATGTTGATGGAATAAAACCGCTAATGAGGACATTATCGTCATAGAAGCTTATTGAACTCTGAGGATTTGAGGCCTTACCGTGCTGATCAAGTTGTGTGAGACATTTGTTGGAGAAAACTTCCTTATGTTTTGAAGTTGACAAAACATTTCTATCAGTTTAGTCTGAAGACTTGTAGACTCTATCATCAAAGTCTGAAGACCTCCAGACTCAAGATTTAAAGTCTACCCTCACTAATAGTTTCTAGACCAACAAAGAGAAGACTTATCCAGATGCGAGTATATCTTTAAGGATTTGGTTTGTACGGTTAAAGAAGATCTCACGGCTAGCGAAGTATACTTGGAAGGTTCTACTTATGAAAACCTAGATTCTGATTGTATAGGCGAGCATGATTGGTAGGCTATCATCACATTCCTTAAATAACTCGAGATCTCCCTAATTGATTCTGTCCAACGGGTAGATTGGAAGAACTCCTTTAGAAGGTGCCAACGGTTATGAAGGCATGGATGAGTGTATAAGGAAGACGCTCAAGTTATTCGAGTGTGTGCGTAAAAGAAAAATTCCAAAATCTGAAGCTCCTAGTTCTTTGCTATTTCAATCGCTGAGCTTAAATTGTATTCGAAAGAGAGATAAAATACTTGTGAGACTTGAGGAAGTGTAGTAGAGTTTCTACACTATGGAATTAAGGACGTGAGACTGTAAAATCTGTTTTGGTTCTTAGTAAAATCCAGCTAGTGGGCTATCAGTGCAGGAGAGTGGACATAGGCTTGGTCTAAGCCGAACCACTATAAACCTTGTGTTTCAATTCTCTTTCCTTAAACTCTTTACTTTAATTTGTAGCTTTATATAACTACTTATAGTCTTTTACATTTTCAGTCTATTATCCTCAAAAGACGAATTAATTAGTTAAGTCTAGTAAAACTTATTTGAACACCTATTCACCCCCCTTTAGGTGCTCTTACTAGCCCTATCAACATCAACAGGAAGTTTGGTTTTGTGGTCTTCGACAACTCTTCTAAAACCGCTTCTCTGGCCTCTGTGGGTAACAATAATGTTCATTGGTTTCGTTCTGGGATATTGCTCTCAATCTCTCCCTCCACCTGCGATCTATATCTAATCCTTTCTGTTCTCTGAATCATGCAGGATGTTGATGGAAGTGTCCCTTTCTTCTGGGGAATTGATTCTAGAGGCAGTCTTGTTCTCTCGGATGATGCAGAAGTCGTGAAGATGGGCTTTGGGAAATGTTTCGCACCATTCCCTAAAGGTAATTATTTTTTCGGTTTGTTCATGCGGCTCCACTGGAGTTCGGTCCATGCATTGCAATGTGAAAAGTAAGGATGAATGAGCTCTGCTGATATTAAGCAGAGTTAAGAGGAGAATGTTATGTTGTTGGGTAACATCATCTTGGAAAAATTGGTTCCGAACCTAAATTTATAATTTATGGTTAAAATGGTGCTCTTTATCTGTATGCATGTTTTGATTTGTGCATTTTCACCTAAAATGTTGCTGTTCCAATGGTTTTCAAGCGCCAAATCGTTCACCTTTTAACGTTGCCTTCTTTGCCAACTCAGGATGCTACTTCACCTGCTCTGGAGATTTGAGGAGTTAAGAGCACCCATCGAATGAGGTGAAGCCGGTTCCTTGGGTGGACAGCTCTGGCCATGTGTCCGGCACCACATTCAAAGTGGATGCGGAGACTAAGGACTCCAGCATGCCTGGAATCGGGAGTGCTGCGAACCAGTCCTCGTTGTACTGAGTCGTATGGTTTGTGGCCCTTTCTGGACAGACCATTAGCTATTGAGTGGCCTTCTGTTGCGTTTAACCCAGTCACGCTTTCTCATACATTGACAATTTTTCAGCTCTAATGGTTGGTTACTCTATGTTGAGAGTTTGGGATGACACCGAGCCTTTACAGAACCTGATCATGCTTTGTGCAGTAATATCTTTCTGGCATTTCATTTAGCCATCACGCAGAGTCCATTCACTGTCGTGTTTTTTTTTTTTTTTTTCTTACTTAGATATCTATTGTGAAATTGTTCTCTCTATTTGTAAATTAGGCCGGGACGACATTGTTATGTGAGGACAAATGTGAACTATGATAAATTGGAGCATGCTGATCCTTATATGGAAATCGAGTTTACATGATACCATGAGGCATGTTAGATATTAAAGGCTAAAGCAGTAACCTCTCGTGCAATTTTAAAGCAGTCAAAAGGACCTTGACGCATGTCGATACAAACTTAACATGAAGGAAGATAGAGATAGCTATCAATACGATGACTAACATCAAACTGTAAAGTAAAAAAAAAAAGAGCTTCGCCTGGCCATCTTGGTAGGAGAGTCCTCTTTAGTCCTTCTTATCTAAAAAACATGCGTTTGTTCTTAGTTTCATCCTATTGACATACGAGCTCTCGCAAAAATTTCTTACATAAGTGATGGTTTTGCTAGATGTGCCGTGTCCATAGCACAGGTTGCACAACTAACCTATTAGTCCTGCTCAAAAAAAATTCTCGATGTCCAATTTATTATTATTTTTTTTTTTGTTTAATTGCTCTGCACAAAATTCGTATTCAACGTGTTCATGGATCTCCGTACAACATCAAGTATAATGTGAGCACCATGGTTTAAATCAGGTCTCCACCTATCCATATGTGGACTTAGTATCGACTTAGCTTCAGCTTCGGGTTGGTTTGGGGCCTTAAACACCTTGTAGACGTGCTGCTCACCTTTGCCTCACCTAAACATCAATTTAATTGTGGCTAAATGAGCCAGAATATCCCCACCTGCAGGTTTCTTTGGATCTGATATGAACACATAACCGCCTGGATCATCCACGACTGAAACAGATAAATCAAAGACAGACATCAAAAATCATCTTTTTCCTTAACTCATGGACTGCAGCTACTGCAATGGTGCGATTTGAATGTCCGGTGACATGAACAGAAGCCGAATTGCTCGTGTAAGAAAGTTCAAGAAAGTTCTTTTACTTATCAAAAGAAAATTATAGCGAACTCAGTGGAGATGATGTGGGGTAATTAGCTTTCAAATATTGTGACTAGATTTCTTCTCCGGCTCATAAAAAACCACGATATCCACAAACTGTTAGCCTTAAACCAAACTCCTATTATCTATAGCGAAAAACATATTGCACCGGATAATTTTATGTTTTTTTCTCTATGACGAAATACTGTGGTTGATAAATTTCATTTCATTTCAAGTTATTCAAAATGACACTGAATTATTTTCTTTTGGTTACTTCTCTTCTCAAGCCCGATGTAGTCCTTTGACCTTTCCATAGCATGCCATGCTTGATTAATTTCTTTAGAACATATAAGGCTGTATTATTTGCATTCAATTGGCTAAACATAAATAGAAGCAGCAGAAAGGATACTTTGGCCTTACCCTAACGATATATTTTGCATTTGATACACAAAATTGACAATGTAGTTGACAAACCTTCTGGGTCACCATCACGGTTAGAGAAAGTATTTCATGTCATTCGTGAATGGTTCGTTGTCGAGCACATGAAGCTTAAGGACAAGCTATGACAAGGGTGACAGAGTCCATTGCAGAGAAAGGAAATGAACAAGTGCTTGGGAGCTCATTATATGCCTCTAGCTATCAATACGATGACTAACATCAAATTGCAGATTAACAGGGAATAAAAAAAGGCATTTCGCCTGACTTCCTGGTTGCAGAGAGGTGTTATCTGAAAAACGTGAGTTTGTCAAGTTCAACATAGATGAAATAAATCTCAGTCTCATCTTATTGACTTATGAACTCTTGCTAAATTTTCTGACAAAATCGAGTCATGGTCTGGATCGATGTGCATTGTCTACATACCAGCAAAGCTAATAATAATATACCAGTCCTGCTGAGGAAAATTCCTGATATCCACTTTTTTTTGTTTAATTCCTCCGCACAAAATTCGTATTCAACATGATCATGGATCTTTAAGCAACATCAAGTGTACTGTTAGTATCATGCTTAAATCAGGTCTCCACCTATCCCTGTGTCGACAAAGTATAGACTTTCTCACAGATTCTGATATGGACTTCTCAATGTTTTACTTGGTCTCTGCAATAGTGTCTGATAAATTTCAACGAAGTATAAAACTAGAGGAAGATCTGCAGTATGGCATCACCAATGGTTGGGCATTTTGTTTTGTTTCCACAGCAAAGGCTGTGCATGTAAGTATACTACAAGCATACTGCTCAAATTCTGGTCTCCACCTATCCATATATAGACTTAATATCAACTTTCTCTCCGATTGATAAAGATCTCTAGATATTTCGTTTGGTCTATGCCGTATGATCTGGTACATTTCAATAAAGTGTATGGCTAGACAAAGATCCAGCACAAAATGGATATAACTTCAGCTTTAGGTAGGTTTGGGGCTTTGAACACCTTGCAAACCCGCTGCTCACCTTTGCCTTTCCTAAACATCAACGTAAAGGAAGAAGTTCAGGGAAGGAAAATGAGAACAACTGACCATCGTGTCAAACTCTTCTGGTGATTGTAGGATGTCAGGACAAAAGCATTTCCTAGATCATCACTGACAATCTAGCTTTTCCAACAGTGATTATTGATGAATTTATTAATCCAGCTATGTCGCCAATACACAGAAAATAAGACATCCAATGGTGCAATTCCAAGGTCACGTAACATAACGAAGTCTGGAATTGCCCTTGCATGATGAGAAGACAAAAACTAAAATCTAAAAACTATTGCACGCGCAGGAAATCACGGCAAGTTCGAGAGAAAGGTCGAGATGTAAATCACGATAATCACAGCCATAGCTTCATCGTACCATTTGCATCTTAATTTTAACTTCCAGAACACGGATCAGAAAATCACGATAATCATCTCAGAATCAAATGACGCACCGAAACTCGTTACGAAAGCGATGACATGAACAGAGAGCATTGCCTACACTCTCGTTTTGCCGTAACTTACGTTTGTTTGTCGCTCGTTTCGAGCAGGTCTTCTGCTTCGTCGTCGGCGTCCTCTCTTTCCACGATCTTCTGCTCTTCGGCTCCGAACATCAACGAGTGAACACGAGACGAAACTCAGAATCATCGTCGCCGGGATCGCGCTGCGGAAAAGGACATGAACCGAAATCAAGCGGAGATCGTGAAACTCAGTTGAGAGACGAAAGCATCTTCGACGACGATGGAGTTGCAGGAGAAGAGACTTTCGAATTTTTCTTTTGCGGATTTTGGAAACGATCGGAAATTGGAGGGAATCTTATTATATATATATATGGAGAGAGGCGGGAAGCGGGGAAGGATGGCTCTCGGCTTATTTTTATTTTTATTTTTTAAGAAAAAGAGGTTTGACTGAGTTTCGTTATTCTGAGATAGATCCTCATAAATTGAGGTTTAATGGATCTGTTTTAAGAATTTATCAAATACACTCCTAAAGAGGGAGAGGAAAATATTGGTTTAATTTTTTTTTCTTTTTATTTTGCATTAAATAACTCAGTTTTTATTTATTTATCTCGGTTTTATATTCATCTTAATCCTGTCCGGATTATAATTTTCTTAAATTGGACCAAATTAAGTTCTTCTTAAAAAAGGAAAAGAATTGATCTATATTGTGATCGATACTCGGTTTAATTGCATTATGTTCAATCTCCATGCTTTTTGCTCGTAGAATTGTGAACTTATCAACGAACAATGAATTATTCGGAATGGCTTGCTAAGAACTTGCTCATGACCGATTTGATTGGTCAACACACATTCTAAAATTTGTAACTTGGTGATTAAAATAAAGGTGATGAACATGGAGCATGTGTTTTCTTTTGTCGAGCACGGAGTAAATTTAATGCCTAAAATTTGATTTTTACTTAATATTAAACCCTTTCGACTCCAATTTGCAAAATAGGTAAATTAGACTTAAAATATAGAACCATTAGTAATCTCCAACATATTTTTCCTCATTTTTTTTCTAAAAAATTTGTTCTTTTACGTAAGTTTTTGATCATGTGTATAACGAGAGAAGACATTTGTCTACGAATTACGAAATCCAATATTTGATTTCGATATGGTTTGATTTTTTTTTTTTACTAAACTTTATTATGATTTTAAATCGGATTTTTGATGTAATCTCAAGCGCCTCAATTTTATAATTAAAAATAAAAAACACAAGAATATCGCCTTTTTATAAGACCCTCAAGCTCTTTTAATTATTTAAATCAAAGTGTCATCTCCTTCACGACGAGAAACACAAAAACCAAAACGACAATCCGTTCCGTCTCTACCGTCCGTTCCCTCTTCTTCGCGCCTCGCTTCTTCTTCTTCTTCTTCGTTCTCCGCACAAGTCCCGCCTGAAATCCCAACTAGCTTCCGTCGAAGTCGAGACTGCTGCTCATCGAGTAATCCGAGAGAGATGGTATGCGCATCTACGGCGATCTTCTCGAATATTTTTTTGTCTTGGGCTCTTGTTGTTCCTCGTTCCATTGCACGTAAGCGGTTTGATGTTTGTCCTGAGCGAGAGGCATTTGCTTTTCTTGGGCTTGTTTCTTGAATTTGGAGCGAGGCATTACCATCTTGACATGACCCGTCTTCAAATCATTGGTTAAACCGCAGCTTCCTCGAATGAATGGAGCGCAGCAAGCGAGTTTGCTTGCTTTGTCACCTCGCTATTGCGTTTGCCTACCCTGAGAAGAAACTGGAGTCTTGGCGAGTTTTTACTTAACTGGTGGCAGCGTAGACTCATGACCACCAGCAAGAGAGTGCAAGATAGGAGCAAGGACAAGAGGGTCCATTATCTCAAAATTGCCACTGAGAAGCATAAAGTGGTGTCAAAGGTGTTGGTTTAGTGTGTTCTTGAAAGTAGCTTATGAAGGTGCGGAGCTGATTCAGAAATGTCCGCTGGTTATTTGGAAGGAAAAGCTCCTAAGCCTTGTTGGTTGTACGGGGAGGAAGAATAAGATAGAAACTTTTATGGACTTATCAGATATGGAAGATAATGATTTTCTAGAGGGTAGTTCTGAGGATGGAGGCATTGCTATGCAGCCTAACCAAATAGAAGCCATAAGTGAATTGGAGGGTATTGCAGTTGGAGGCAGCTCCTTCATGGAAATACATGAAATTGACAATAAATACAAGCCTCGTGATTCATTTTAAGGTCGTACGTTCTTATTCGAGTTGTCAAGATAACTTGCTTTCCAGCCTTCTTCACAAGTTCAAAGTTTCGAGTTTTTGTACAGATTTAATTAGACAAACTCTGCTTACATCTATAAACCAAGTCAATTAATAGTAGACTGATCCATCTCATTCCTTGTTAGTCCTAAACATTGCCACCGGAACTCCTGAAATCAATGATTCAGAAAAAATGTGCGGTTAATGCTTTTAGCAACTCTCAGCTCGCCTCGGTGCCTGCAAGGACATCAGAAGCAGTCTATTTACAGTGACTGGTTCATTCTCAGTTATTGGTCTAACTTATTTGAGTGCTGCCATACTAATCTGCTATTCTGAAGATGAACTTGCCACCCTGCAATTTAATCTCAATTGTTGGTTCAAAGAGATGATTGGGTAGTAGCTATCATGGAGAACATAACCTCGGCTGCTATGATGATCGACATTCTCTCTCTTGTTGTTACAAATTAGATGCCGAGCTCACCCTGCAGTAATGCCCTGTTCATCACTGTGCATGGATATTATGGTCCACAATATCCAAGACTGCCTCTTGCAACATACATTCATTTGCTTTCTATCCGATGTTCCATAGGTCTTGTAACTTCTGTTCAAAATCTCCATGAAACCATGGCAAACTCCTGTTTTTAGGTTCTGCTGGAGAACTTCCTCTTGTTGGATTTTAGAACCCAACATCAAACAGTAAGTAGTTTTTATTACTGCTTTTTATGTTGGGCTGTGTTTATGGTTGATTCATTCCATTAGCTTACTGTTCTGTTTTGAAGAAAGAAATAGGAGAACCTTTGAAATTAGCAAGACTGGTTTTTTTATTTGAATGATAGATGGCTTTCCACAGCTTTTGGTTGTGTGAAAATGACATTACTAATATGCATTATTTCTTATACCTCATAGCATGAATTGCGTTTATGATTTGTTACATGGGCTAGCATCTACCTAATGCCATTGTGCAATAAATTTCTTTCGCTTATCAAAAGAAAATTCTTAGCAAACTCACTGGGGATGATGTTGAGTAATTTGCTTCCAAATGTTGCGGCTAGATTTCTTCTCGTGCTCATAAAAACCATGATATCCAAAACTATATGTGACAAATCAAACTGCTACTGTGAAGCTAAATATGTTGCACTACATCATTTTCTGGTTTTTGCAGTATAAAAACGACAGGAGTAATGTACCATGGAGGTTGAGCATCAACCTCATTTGGAGCAGTACAAAGAATTTCCAGATCTCATATGATCAAGGAAAAAGAGAGGAGCATCGATATTTATTAATTATAATCACTTAGCTATCATCTTTTGTTACATGGCAAAAGTATTGTGTCCATTACGACTCAATTCATATCAGATGGTCATATCTACTTATTTTAAGAAAGGATAGGAACTTCGCACCAATGTTTTCAAACTTGGGCCAGTCAGGAACCAGTTAGGTTGCCTATTTGCGGGCCAAGCGGTTGGACAAGGGCAATTGGTGATTGTGTCTTGAGCAAATGATTATCGATATGTAATGTTGTCAAATCCCCATGAGCACATGAATCTTTTAGCCTTGGCAATAAAGTGAAATGCCGGTGATCCGTAGAATTGAGTGCTCACGTCCCTCCATGTGCAACAGTAGCCAAAAGCCCAGTTCTATACCCGTGGAACTCTAAAACTAAGTGGATCCAATTTTGAAAATCAGTATATTTTCAAACTGGTTCAAATTAATTTAGGCCAAACTACTTGCACGTAATTTTTAAGATTTGGGTGAATAGATCAAAGGGAAAGCAATGGAATTGGCCAAGAAAAAGGGGCAAGAGCAATGCTTTATGGTCAAATGATTGCAGAAAATCTAAAGAAAATCAATGTTGAGAACTTTATAGTCTTTGAATGGGCTTGATATATAGCTACCGCAATCTTTTTGAAATATAGCGTCTAATATATCTAAGTTGAGATACTTTATAGTCTATGAATGGGCTTGATATATAGCCACCGCAATCTTTCTAAAAGATAGCATCTAATATATCTCAACCAAATATATCTCGGCCGACATATATTAAACACTATGATCATTTAAGTCCTGGGCAGTGCCTAGCCTTACTCCTACATTATCTCCAATGGTGAGCAAATCATATTAGCAAAATCATATGACATGATAATTTATTTAACGAATGCCTTAAATTGAGTCAAATTTGAAAAAATGAGGTACTTGATTTCAAAAGAAAAGTTTAGGTAGTTGATCATAAACTAAGCAAAAGTTTTGATAATTTTGATGTCGTTATCCTCAACTTCTGAATCGTGCTAAGAAAAAAAATCTCAAGAAAAATGTTATCTACGAAGGTCATTGTAAGGTGACGAAGTTGGAAATAGTCATTGTAGTGGCCGTACTAACGGCAACAACACGGCCGTGGCCGTTCTTTGATGGTGCTCTATCTTGCCCCTTTCCTTCTTTATTTTATTTTTTTATTTTTTGTTGTTTCTTCTTTTTAGGCTTTCTCTTTGCTTTTTTCTTTTCTTTTGTTGAACTTGAATTTGAAAAGATACAATAGAGATTAATGAATGAAAAAAAAAATCCCAAAATGAGTTGAAGGAAAATTATGGTAATGTTAATTTTAAGCAAAACTTGTAATGCCTGGAAATTCTATTAGTAATGGTAAGAAAGACATACAAAGTCTTGGTCTTTTTGGCATCAATTGAAATTTCTTTCCCACCACCAAAAGATGTGCACCATCAAAAGATAAAAGATGTGCAAAAGTGAATCTATTAAAGTTTCTTTCCTATCATCAAAATACGTGCACTATCAAAAGACAAACAAAAGTCTTGATGTTCTTGGAATTTATTAGTTTTTTACCTACCATGTAAAGACATGACGTGCAAAGTCTTTGTCTTTTTGGATTCTATTAGTTTATTTTCGGATAAAGTACATCTTAAGTGTCAAAATTTGGCACGGATAGACACTTAAGTGCCAAAAATTAAGAAAGTGACACTTAAGTGCCAAAATCAGAGCAAAATAGATCACTTTAAGTGCCACTCCGGCCAAAATCCCGTAAAAATACCGACATAACAATTTTCCGGCGAAGGAAATGCAAAATGACGCCGTTTTACACGCTGATGTGGCTAGACAATACAAAAACGACGTTGTTTTTGTATTGACGTGATAAAAAAATTAATATAAAATTAATTAAATTAAATTTAAAACTAAATTTATTTAAAACATTTAAAAATTAAATAAAAATATTAAAAAACTAAAAAAAATTTTAAAAGAGGGGGGGCGGTTGAGGGCTAAGGGGTCGGCGACCCCGGCCAATTGGCAGCAACGAGGGCTCAGCCCTTAGCCTCCCCCCCCCCCTCTTAAAAAAATTAATTTTTTAGTTTTTTAGTTTTTTAATATTTTTATTTTTATTTTTAAATGTTTTAAATAAATTTAGTTTTAAATTTAACTTAATGAATTTTTGTATTAATTTTTTTACCACGTCAGCACCAAAACGACATCATTTTTGTATTGTCTAGCCACGTCAGCGTGCAAAACGATGTCGTTTTGCACCTCCTTCGCCGAAAAATCGTCACATCAGCATTTTGTCCGGATTGGCACTTAAGTGATCTATTTTGCTCCGATTTTGATACTTAAATATCACTTTCCTAACTTTTGGCACTTAAGTGTCCCTCCGTACCAAGTTTTGACACTTGGAGTGTACTTTCTCCGTTTTTTTTCCACCATTAAAAGACGTGCAAAAGTCTTGGTCTTCCTAAAATCTATGAAAGTTTCTTTCCCATCATGGCTTTTTCACTTTTGCTTCACTTTCTGGACCAAAAAGAAAATGATATATTTAGCAAGTGAAAGTCTTTGGTCCTCTCTCTCCATTAGCTCCTCATCACTTTGCTTCACCATAACTTTTACAATGGACTGATTCGCTCATGACCATTGGAGAGACCTTTCTCGATTCCTTCTTTAGGGTTCTGTTCAACAAAGTTAAGTTCTCTGGCATTGGACCATGCGTAAAGTGATGGAATCAGCATCACCTTGTTCAATATGTACATCAATAATTTTGTTATATTCTCTCATGTAGTTCAATCTTCAATATTTGAATTTTTTTGTCTTATAAAAATTTTTACCAAAAAATTCAAATCTTGATATGTTTCTCTCTTTCCATGTAAATGTCCATGGATACAATTTCCTCATATTGTGTAAATAACTTTTTATGAATTAATACTTTGAATTTTGCAAAATCTTTTAGATGTTAATCTTTACAGCGACTAGTATGCACTTCTGCTAGTTCTTCTCATATATTTATATGAAAATGGTCAATGTCGTTTTTCCATTAATTCAAGTTTAGGGACAATCCAAGGACTAAATTAAACATGTGTAAAAAGTTTATGGACTAAATTAAACAAATTAAAAGTTTAAGGATAACATGTACGTCATGCTAAAGTTCAAGAACTACATTGCACATTGGACTAAACTTTATGGACCATTTGCATAATTTTCTCAAGAAAATATAGCTAACATGTTTGCTAATGTGACATTCAATTTTGCTATGACATGTTCTAGCCTCTTAAGAGAGCACTCCAAGAAAGTGGTAATGACTTGGATTTGGCCATCAGTAATTGTTTCTATGGTCAGCTTTATTCATTACTAGACAAGAAAAAGGGTCAGGCATTTCCAACTAACAATGTGCAATGTACTAGATATAATCTAGCCATCACACTTATGAACAAGAAAATCGTGCAAAGGACCACAATTCTTCTATCAAGTGGTTCTTGATCATCAACTACTACCTCAACACCCTTTAGTAGATCATTGCTACCCATCTTGCTGCAAATCTTTAGTACTGTATTAGGGTTAAGCGATTTCGGGTTCCAGGTTCATCATTTTTTAGAACCTAGAACTTACCCTGCATACCCTAGAACTCGGACTCTACCTTATCACAGGTTCCAAGATCGGTTCCAAGGTCTATCCAAATTTCACATATATTATTATTTGAATTATTACAATTTACTAACCATAACTTATATGTAGACATACGAAAAATATAAACATTAATAAAGTAAAAATCTTAGTCATAAAATGAAAACTTAGACTAATACTTCCATATTATACATTGGCATTAAATATCGGAGGATCGCACAAAAACATGGACCAAGAAAAATATTAAAACTTATTCTAGGTTCCAAGTTCGTAATTTTGGATTCCAAGTTCCAGGTTTCTCCAACTAAAAACTTAGAACCTACCCGTCGAAATAGGTTCTTCATTTTTTGGAACCTAGAACTTATACGGCAGACCTTGGAACCTGGAATCTACAAGTTTCCATCGGTCCGGTTCTTAGATTCCAAGTTCTACCTTGGAACTATACCTTGGAACTATGCTCACCCCTAACTACCACGTAAAAGCCTATATTGATTGCATATTCACCAGTAACGCATTAAATGAAGACACTGGAATTATAAGCTTATTGAGATTGTACGGATGCAAAAAAAAAAAAAAAGGCTTGGTCTTGGTCTTTGTTTAATGTTTTTGGTGGGTGAATGTCTTGGTCTTCATGTCTCGCTTCTGCTTTAAATATGATAGAACTAAGCAAAAAGGCAAAAAAAATTCAATAAGTTGTGGACAATTTCAACCGTTGCTCATGAGATCCTAAATTGAAAGATTCAATTTAAAAAATACGTAGACACTGATTATAAGCCGATGCGTAGCATGAGTACTCTACGAAAGTGTCTGTGTGTATGTGTCATCAATTTAAAAAACTCATGATTTAATCTAAAATCTATTTAGATATGAACCCACTTAATGAGGTCAATTAGTTATGAAATATGAAATTATATTAGATTATGGATGTTCATACACGTGCTACACCCAGATGAGGACATTGCACACATATTTTCAGATTACATGTAATTAAAAATTAGGAATTAGAATAAGATGAACCGTTTCAGTGGTTGATTGTTTCCAAATATTACTCAAACCTTAGAACTTGGCATACTTGGACCAAATATAATTAGCCACAACAAAATAAATTATCAAATGCACTAATCTAATTTGGTCCCGAGAAGGCATCATGTTAAAGTTCAGGGATTACATTGCAAATTGGACTAAACTTTATGGACCATTTGCATAATTTTCTCAAGAAAATATACCTATCGTGTTTGCTAATGTGACATTCAATTTTGCTATGACATGTTCCAGCCTCTTAAGAGAGCACTCCAAGAAAGTGTTAATGACTTCGATTCGGCCATCGGTAGGGATCTGTTGATCATTGTTTCTATGGTCAGCTTTATTCATTGCTAGACAAGAAAAAGGGTCAGGCATCACCAACTAACAGTGTGCAATGTACTAGATATACTCTAGGCATCACTTATGAACAAGAAAATCATGCAAAGGACCACAATTCTCCTATCAAGCGGTTCTTGATCATCAACTACTACCTCAACACCCTTTAGTAGATCATTGCTACCCATCTTGCTGCAAATCTTTAGTATTGTATTAGGGTTGAGCGGTTCCAGGTTCTAGGTTCATCAATTTTTAGAACTTGAAACTTACCCTGCATACCCTAGAACTTGAACTCTACCCCGTCATAGGTTCCAAGATCAGTTCCAAGATCTATCTAGGTTTCACATATATTATTATTTGAACGATTACAATTTACTAACCATAACTTATATCTAGACATACAAAAAATATGAACATTAATAAAGTAAAAATCTTAGTCATAAAATGAAAACTCAGACTAATGCTTCCAGATTATACACTAGTATGAAATATCGGAGGATCGCACGGAAACATGGACCAAGAAAAATATTAAAACTTGTTCCAGGTTCAAAGTTCCTAATCTGTATTCCAGGTTCCAGGTTCCTCCAATTAAGAACTTGGAACCTACCCGTCGAAATAGGTTCTTTATTTTTTAGAACCTGGAACTTACCCGGCATACCTTGGAACCTAGAATCTACAGGTTTCCATTAGTTCGGTTCTTAGATTCCAAGTTCTACCTTGGAATCATGCTCACTCCTAACTGCTACGTAAAAGCCTATATTGACCGCATATTCACTAGTAACGCATTAAATGAAGACACTAGAATTATAAGGTTAATGAGATTGTACGGATGCCAAAAGAAAAAGGCTTGGTCTTGGTCTTTGTTTAATACTTTTGGTGGGTGAATGTCTTGGTCTTCCTGTCTCGCTTCTGCTTTAAATAAGGTAGAACTAAGCAAAAAGACAAAAAAATTCAATAAGTTGTGGACAATTTCAACTGTTGCTCATGAGATCCTAAATTGAAAGATTCAATTTAAAAAATATGTACACACTGATTATAAGCCAATGCGTAGCATGGGTACTCTACGAAAGTGTCTGTGTGTATGTGTCATCAATTTAAAAAACTCATGATTTAATCTAAAATCTATTTAGATATGAACCCACTTAATGAGGTCAATTAGTTATGAAATATGAAATTATATTAGATTACGGATGTTCATACACGTGCTACGCCCAGATGAGGACATTGCACGCATATTTTCAAATTACATGTAATTAAAAATTAGGAATTAGAATAAGATGAACCGTTTCAGTGGTTGGTTGTTTCCAAATATTACTCAAACCTTAGAACTTGGCATACTTGAACCAAATATAATTACCCACAACAAAATGATTCGTCAAATGCACTAATCTATTTTCCATGTGGGTCGACGTGAGGCCTTCGTTAATTTTGTGGACGGAAATTGTTGACACAACGTTAACGTCGTTAAATAGTTGTTAAATGTCCATACTAGTGTCCAATACAGCATCTTGAGAAGTTGCTACGTCGGTGATGGTTTTAATTATATGGGCTTAAGTTGGCCCGCCCACGATAGGCCTACAAGCCCGGCCCACAGGAATAAGGCCCGTGGATGGAGGGACATATAAAAGGGATGAGAGAGAGGGAGAACACACCTGTTGGAATTACAAGTACGTTAATTCTCTCCCTCTCCTCTCAAGAAGAAGAACAAAGGCAAAAAGGCGACTTCTTCTTACCTTCACGGCGAATTGTCGTCATCGGATCGAACAAGGCTAAATTCTCTTCCTCTTTACGGCATCGGTGTCTAATCTGTGGCTAACAAGGTACGCTCGAATCCGTGGTGTGCTTTACGATCGGTGATACGTGACTTTTTCCCGGGCTTGTCTTCCACGTTCGATTTAGGGGTTCGGTTTAAGTGTCGAATCCGTTTTCGGGGATCCGGTAATCCCAACATTGGTATCAGAGCCTTAGTTCACGTTTTTCCCGACATGTTTGATGTTTTTGATTGATTTTTCGCAAAAGCAATTCGGCCGTACGGATCGGGGCGAGAAATCCCGACACCCGAGCGTTGTTCGCCCATTTTTTCGAGTTTTCGTAAGTCGAAATCAAATTCTGATGGCATAGGGAGGAAGGGGACGTCGAGACGAGTCCGGCGACATGTCGCACGCCGCCGGGAGACGCCGCACGCGCCCACACGCGCGGCCAGAAGCCATTGCTCGTGGGCGCGATGCGCCCAGACGTGCGGGTTCGTCCAGCACGTGCGGCACACGCGCCGGTCGGCGAACCGGCACGCGCTGATCCACGGACTGACGCGTGCTGACGTCAGCATGACGTCACCCAACGGTCGATAATCGCTAGGGTGACGTCATCGCTGACGTCAGCACCGACGTCGGTTGGCCGGGCGGTCACCGGCCGACGACCCGACCCGATCCAACCCGCGTCAGCCCACGCACGCGCGCGGCACGTGCGGTCGGTCCGTCCGACCGGCACGACCGGTCCGACCGGTCCGACGACCTAACCGTTGACCGTTGACTTCCGTTGACCGACCGTTGACCGTTGACCAAAAAAAAAAGAAAAAGAATGTGTTTCTTTTTCAATTATGTCTATGTGGATTATATGTAATCTATTTTTGTTCTGCATTTGTTGCAGGAACAATGCCTCCCCGTAAGCCGCGCGCATCTGTGCATACAATGTCAAATGAACAAAAGGAAAGGCTTTCAAGGTTGATAGCCGATTTGAATGGTTATCGATGGGAGAGTGACGACATAATTGATCATGTCATAGAGGTCAACAACAAAATTCAAGAAGTCATTTGGAACGGTTATCCCATGCCAGATATTCAGATGGTGCGGTTCTTTATGAACACTCTTTCACCAGAATGGCAAGGAGTGTTGAATCGCCTATGAGAAGTCAAAGGATTTACTAGATATAAGGAGCTAGTAATGGAATTTGTGGATGAATATCATCGGGTTGGAGCCACAAAGACTGCGACCCAATGAATGACTTCGATTAGGCTAGGAATGAATGTGCGTAGGAGAAATCCTAAGGGATATCCATCTGTTTTTCCGTGGCTATCAAGAATGCCTGAAAATTTTACAGAGAAAAAGCAAAAGAAATTGAACCATGTAGCTGCTTTCCCTATTAGTTGTATGATGCCTTGTTTTTAGATGTTATGGTTGGTCTTTATTTAGTGTTCTTGGTGGACATCTTATGTAAAGTTAACTACCTGATTGTTGTTGTTGGAGCAACAAATATGTTAGCCATATTATGTGAAAGCATTATTATTATATTGTATGTCAATTATCTGTTGCTTTCTGTGATTGCTGGTTGCTGTGGGTAGTTAGCTGTGGGTAGTTATAGAAGTTTTTGTAACTTCATAAAATTGATTTCGCATATGATAATCATATTAATGATAGTTTTTAAGTTAGGATTTTTGGAGGATGATTGGAAACATAGTGACATTTTGATTCTGAAACCTTACTTAAAATTATTAATTAATATGATGAGTTTGTGCAAAATAGATGCATAAGTGATAGGCATTAATATTTCGTGCATATGTGTCTGATATGTTCAGATCGATGGATTCAGCAAATAAGAACATCATTGCTGATTTGAATAAAGAGGACAAATTGAACGGCGAGAATTGTGAAATATTGAATATGAGAATTCAATATGTGCTGGAAAAGCAAGAAGCACTAAAAGCTCTTGACCATGTTATGGAAGATCTAGAGAATGTTGTGCGCCACCTTGAGCTAGCTGATCTACGCCTCAAGGCATTTGAGCAGGATACAGATATTTGCTGTGTTGCTTTAAGCCCAGAACGGGTTTCAAGCTCTAAGCGCAAGCGTGTTGATTCGTTCAATATGTGGGAAAGCAAGGGATCAAGTCCTTCTTGCAAGAAACCAAGAATTAACCAACAAAAGAGAGGAAAACGTCCTCATGTGAAGAATATCTCAAGGGTGAAGTGTTACAATTGTGACCAGAAGGGTCACTATGCCCGCGATTGTCGCGAGCCAAAGAAGGTACATACTCTTGGTACAATTGGGAACTTTGCATATGTGTCAAGTTCTGTATTCTTGACTGAATCTAATCCTCTGTGGACTGTGGATTCAGGAGCGACAGACCATGTAGCAAAGGATAGAGGATCCTTCGTGGAATTCCGACGAGTACCAACTGGAACTAAGTGGATCTATGTAGGAAACAACTCCAGAGTTGAAGTGAAAGGAATTGGCACATGCCAACTGAATATGCGTGGTGGACGCACTTTATTCCTACATGATATGTTGTATGCTCCGGAGATTCGTCGGAATTTAGTGTCTATTTTAGTGTTGGTTAAATTAGGTTTTAATGTGAACTTCCATAATAAAGGTGTAGATTTGTATTTGGATACAAACTACTATGGTCGTGGTTATTTTCTGAATGGTTTCATTGTATTAGATATTGACTATGTTAATGCAAATGTTTGTTATTCCCTTCTCACATCTCCTAATTCATATGATAATGATGTGAATGTGTATGTGAATGTGTGGCATGCTAGACTTGGTCATATTGGCCAACAGCGTATGAATAGACTAGCCAAAGAGGGCTTGTTAGGCAACATTGAAAAAGTCGATTTGTCCATCTGTAAGCATTGCCTAGAAGGGAAAACGACAAGGAAACCATTTGGAAAAGGTAAAAGAGCTGAATTTCCTCTGCATTTAATCCATTCTGATGTTTGTGGTCCAATGAATGTGAGAGGAAGGCATGTGGCTGTTTATTTCATCACTTTTATAAATGATTATACTCGATTCGGATATGTCTATTTGATTTCTCACAAATCTGAAGCAATAAGTTGTTTCAAAAGGTTTATGAACCTGGTAGAGAATCAATTAGACAAGAAAATAAAAGCATTGAGATTCGATCGAGGTCGAGAATATTTATCTGATGAGTTCAGAAAATTATGTGATGAAAAAGGAATAGAAAGGCAATTGTCTATTCCATATACTCCTCAACAAAATGGTGTTGCGGAGAGAAGAAACAGAACCCTACTGGAAATGGTTAGGTCCATGATGGCACATGCTAACTTACCTATCACTTTTTGGAGTGATGCGTTGTTAACTGCTGCCTATATACTTAACCGAATGCCTTCCAAATCAGTTACTTCCACTCCATATGAGTTATGGACAGGTAGAAAACCGGACTTAAGTTATCTTAAGCCATGGGGTTGTACTGCCTATACACATGAGTCCTCTCACAAGTTTTGGAAATTGGGTCCCAGAGGAAAGAAGAGTATTTTCATAAAATACTCGGAACACTCAAAAGGGTATGTGTTCATAGGTGAGCAGGAAAGTGGGAGTATAACTGAATTTGAATCACGGGATATCACATTCTTAGAGGATGAATTTCCTAAGAAGGGCGAAATAGGGAAAGATAACTCCCTATTTGAAACCTTGGATCAAGATAATGATCTTGGTGGAGTTCCTCCAAGTGGGAGTAATATGAGAAGTGATGAATTGAATTCAACTCATTCTCAATTGCAACCACATAATGAGACGACATCATCATTATCTAATCCAAGTGGGAGCATAATGGGGAATGATGTGCAAAGTGTACAAACTCCCATACGGCGAACAAGTCGCCAAAGTATTTCCCGTCGACGTTTTGACATTGAAGGGGAAATTTTTATGGTTGCTCCACAAGATGAGGATGAGCCAAGAAATATTAATGAAGCTCTGAATTGCCCTAGTAAGGAAAAATGGATTCATGCAATGGAAGAGGAAATGTAGTCAATGAAATCAAACCAAGTCTGGGAACTTGTTGATCTTCCAAAAGGACGCAGAGCTATTGGGAACAAGTGGGTTCTCAAAATAAAGAGAAAGGCTGATGGCTGATAGAAAGGCATAAGGCTCGCCTTGTGGCGAAAGGGTATAATCAACATGAAGGAATTGATTATGAAGATACGTTTTCTCCTGTAGTGAGATTTACCTCGATTCGCATTATTCTGGCAATAGTAGCTTGTATGGATTTAGAGTTACATCAGATGGATGTAAAGACTGCTTTCCTCAATGGAGAATTAGAGGAAGAAATATACATGGAACAACCTGCTGGTTTCATAGTGAAAGGCCAAGAAGAAAATGTATGTCGACTTTTGAGATCGATATACGGCCTTAAGCAGTCATTGAGACAATGGTATATACATTTTCATAATGCCATAATGGCATATGATTTTACAATGATTGATGAGGATCATTGCGTATATATCAAAAGATCCAATGATCAATTTGTGATCATATCATTATATGTTGATGATATACTGATTGCCGGAAGCAATATGGAGTTTGTTCATACTGTCAAGAGTTGGTTGACTTCCAACTTTGAGATGAAGGATATGGGTGAGGCTGCATACATTCTTGGAGTTAAGATTTTAAGAGATCATTTGAAGAGATCGTTGTCTCTTTCGCAAGAAACATATATAAATAAAGTTCTTGAACGATTTCGTATGCAAGATTGTAAACCCATAGACACTCCTATTGCAAAAGGTGAAGGATTGAGCCATAGACTGTGTCCGAGGACTCCACAAGAGAAGGAACAAATGAAACATGTTCCTTATGCTAGTGCAGTTGGGAGTTTGATGTACGCTGTGATGTGTACAAGACCCGACATATGTTTTGCAGTTGGAATGGTGAGTAGATACCAATCCAATCCAGGTCCAGCACATTGGAAAGCCGTTAAGAGAATACTGAGGTATCTGAAGGGAACTGCTGATTTCAAGTTGAATTACCAAGGAAAGGATCTGCGACTTGAAGGCTATTCAGATGCTGATTGGGGAGGAGATTTAGATGAAAGGAAATCTACCTCTGGATTTGCTTTCTTACTGAACAATGGCGCCATATCGTGGAGCAATAAGAAGCAAACATGTATAGCCTTGTCCACGATGGAAGCTGAGTTCGTGGCATTATCAGCAGCGGTACAAGAATGAGTTTGGCTTAAGAGATTTTTGGATCATTTAAGTGTTATTGAGAAAGCTGCACATCCATTATTGGTTAACTGTGATAGCCAAGCAGCTATAGCATACACTAAAGATCCAAAATATCATGGCAAGACCAAACATATAGATACCAAGTATAACTTTGTCAAAGATATGGTTGCACGAAAGGATGTGAACTTACAGTACATATCTACACATAGAATGGTAGCAGATCCTATGACAAAGCCAATACCTAGAGATGTGTTTTGTGGTCATGTAAAATCTCTAGGATTGCGTAGAGTCTGATGTACTGAATATTATAATTTCCCTGAGTTGTTCACATTTAAATGAATTTGTGTTTTTTATCATTAATGCCTATGAATATTTGTTTGATCTTTATGCATCTTGATGCTCAGTGCATTACTTTATGTTGAGAAAGTATGTCGGACAGATAAGAGATTAGCGCACTCACACGGGTAATCCCCTCTATTTACTATGTGATAAATAGAGATGAGATGGTTTTTAAGCTTATTATCTAGGTGATAATCGAGAGCTCAAGCTTAAAATACGTATGTCGCATTAACTGAGTGTTAAGATGAGGACATAGTACTTACGATGTCCGAAAGTAAAATAACCCACACATTTTACTTTATCTGTCTAAGATGCCAGATGTGAGTTCTGATGAATTTTGTGAATGAGTAAATACGTGAACTCAAGTTAGACACTGGCTATGTCTGAACTATCATCTGTACGGTATTGATGGTGTAGACATACGCTCCATGGGAAAGGAGTTAATACCGTAATACGTATTTCATACTACGTATGCATGAGACGACCTATAAGAGTGGCAAAAGTTTGATCTCAACTTTTATGACGTGTGAGACTCTTGAGGAATAGAGTTCCTCAATTTTAGTGTCCTCATGACTCTTACTTATTCTCAAGATTTCTATTTAGTGTTTGCTATCTTAGAATGTTACCAATGGTCATGGGTTGATTCGATCTAATGGGACATTTCTAGAAAAGCAAGTTGAACTGAAATTGAGAGTTTGAAGGAAATGGGAAGATCCGATATGGAGAATCACATTGTGGTTTTGTATTCACTGGTCGACCAATTATGACTGTCTAAATTGTGAATACAATATATGGGATAATCATAATTGTGAATACAATATATATATATATATATATATATATATATATATATATATATATATATATATATATATATATATCATTGTTTAAATGAGATTAAGAGAGATATAAATGTGATCGATCGATCTAGGGTATTGCATACTAAATTTACTCGGAAAGTGATGCCCATTATGAGCTGCTATATATTCCTAACAGATATATAGCAACGAGCTCTCAAAGTATGCTGGTCGCACGGATTATTCCCCGGTATGAATGTTGAAAGAGGAAAAGAGGATTCTGTTCGGCCCACCATGCAAGTGGGAGTTGATGGATTTTCAATTGATGGGCCTAAGTTGGGCCTATCCGCCCATGTTGGTTTTGGCCCACCATGTGCGAGTGGGAGATGATGGTTTTAAATATATGGGCTTAAGTTGGCCCGCCCACGATGGGCCTAAAAGCCCGGCCCACAGGAATAAGGCCCGTGGATGGAGGGACATATAAAAGGGATGAGAGAGAGGGAGAACACACCTGTTGGAATTACAAGTACGTTAATTCTCTCCTTCTCCTCTCAAGAAGAAGAACAAAGGCAAAAAGGCGACTTCTTCTTCCCTTCACGGCGAATTGTCGTCATCGGATCGAACATGGCTGAATTCTCTTCCTCTTTACGGCATCGGTGTCTAATCTGTGGCTAACAAGGTACGCTCGAATCCATGGTGTGCTTTACGATCGGTGATACGTGACTTTTTCCCGGGCTTGTCTTCCGCGTTCGATTTAGGGGTTCGGTTTAAGTGTCGAATCCGTTTTCAGGGATCCGGTAATCCCAACAGTCGGCAAAGACATTGGATGCTAAGATTGTCTAAGTCAACACAAACTCTTTCTCCACATCACCCAATCAGCAAGGTAATCAAATCGTGTAAATAAAATCATTACAACATAGCAATTTTTTAACAGACGTCTCAAATTGAGACAGATTTGAAAAAAGAAAAAGTAAAAGAGATTAATCCAGACATAAAGCATGGAATTTCTACTAGTAATGGAAAAATGAGACGGTCTCATGGGGATGCAAGAGGAGGGACGTGAAAAGCGAAGCAACAAATTTCAATTTGTGTCCAGTAAAGTCATGATCTTCCCGAAATTTATTGAAGT
Source organism: Eucalyptus pauciflora (assembly GCA_007663325.1). Lineage (NCBI taxonomy): Eukaryota > Viridiplantae > Streptophyta > Magnoliopsida > Myrtales > Myrtaceae > Eucalyptus > Eucalyptus pauciflora. The sequence continues at coordinate 716,894 of VMYD01000275.1, forward strand.
TGCTTTCCCATGACCTCTTTTTCTCTTTTGCTTCATTTTCCAGACAAAAAGGCATGTGGTAATATGGTATCCATGAAGCCTTTGGAGAAATTCTGCTGAGTATTACCAAACAAACACTTGTGGATGAAGAGTATCTTATTTTGATTCCCCTGACCACTGACGTACGCGTGAAAAGCACCCAAAATTAAATTAATGACAGGGTGCTATAGCCTTATCCCGAGAAAGCATCATTACTACTTGAATACTTTTGAGGTATGTGTATGACTTTACGAAAAATTATCCAAAAATCCAAAAATCTATTAGATAACGAATAATTCAATTTTAAACTTTGATATAATATCATGTCAATCGAGATATATTGAATGCTAATATCATCTAAGTTGGTGCACTTTCTCGCTACTCATCACTCAATCTGTAGGGTAAGAAGCCATGTCAACTATTATGTTTAACTTTTCTTGATTGAGTGAGCCATGTAAGAAAAATTACATAACATGACAAGTTATTTAACCGAGCCAAATTTGAAAATTTGAGGTTCTTGATTATATATATATTCATGTACTCGATTGTAAACTAAACAAGAGCTCAAGTACTTACGATATCATTATTCTTAACTCTTAAATCGCTTTAAGAGTAAACATCATTCTTGCTTAGTACTAGTCAATTTTAAGCATGGCATGTAACGCATGGTGAAATTCTACTAGTAGTGGAAAAATAAAGGCATTCACATAGGGATGGAAGAGGAGGGACGTGAAAAGTGAAGCAATAAAGCCAATTTGCATCCTGCAAAGTCTATCTGTTTTCGATTGCTCTCTGCTTCTGCTTCACTTTCTAGACAAAAATTACATTATGTCCATTAAAGTCTTGGTCTTCCCGATGAAAGCCCTTTATGAGTGTACTATCACGACAAGCAATATGAGTTAGCCTGAAGAGGCCACCTTTTGAAGCACATTGTGTCCTTGAGTTAGACAAATAAATTGTTCTCATTTTTCTCCATAGCAAGACTTTTGGTCGTCGTCTAAAGAGAGGACCTTTTCTTGTGGCCATCCAAAACATAGAATAGGAGGTGATCACATGACCAACTTAGAGGGTATACACATCTTCATAAAAAAATTATAATTTACAAATGTTTTGTTGGTTTTTTTTTCCTTTAGTATGGGCTTTCATGTGACAGTTATAGTGTTAAAAATTTATAGCAAAATGGGTGAGGATGATCTGCTGAAGGGTACTGAAGTAGTTGGTGATGATCATGAATCACTTGATAGGAGAATTATGGTCCTTTGAACTGAAAAAGTTAGCCCAAAGCAAGTTGATTTTAATTGACTATTAAAAGTTTAAAAAAAAAAACCATACAAGACTCACCACAGAGCCAGTGAAAAGCACCAAAATTAAATGAATGACAGAGTGCTATAGCCTCGTCCCATCTTCAATGCTTTTGACATGTGAATATAACTATCATTTAAAATCCCCTAGTAGTAATACATGACAAAGAAAATCAGAGAATATTTTTTGGCTTATAAAAAAAAACATACAATTTGATTGCGCCTTATCTCAAGCATTTGGGATCTGCCTAAATAAGGAAAAGAAAAAGACATTCAAGAGGAGGCGCTTATTCGATTTCGCATGTGAGTGGTTGAAGCAAAAACTCTATAAAAGAGCCCCGCCAATTTCATTCTATATCTTTCGGCCAAAAAAAAAAAGACTTTCTATATGTGTGGCTTCCTAAAGAAAATCAAATTGACTTGAATAAAACCAGATAATGAGGTGCATGAAAATTCTTACCAATATGCTAGCAATTAAGTATCTTAAGGTTTTTTTTTTTTTTTTTCGTTCAATCAATTACCTCGACATTTCAAATGTTTCACAACATGATGCACAGTCCCTGGGAATAAAATGTTAACAAACTACACCGATGTGGAGGAACTAAATCTCAATTAAATCATGGACGTTGTGCAACAGGTCACAGGTGTCACGTATGTGAATATTGGACAACTCGCACATGATCTATGGAAGTGTGTGTAATATGTTCCCACTGATTAATGTCTAAATGCAATTATTTTCTTGTGCATTTGATCTATGCAATCCACCTTAACTGATCTTCCCCGACACACATTCGTGGGGTTTGCTGCTCAATATATCTTATGTACATACTCTGTCAAGAAAAACACTTTCCATAAAAGATAACCATAAGAAATTGCTTTGCATTTTATGTCCAAATATGTTTTTTCTTGCTTATGTCCAAATATGTTTTTTCTTGCTTACTATACCACAGGGTGCAAATTTCATTTTGAATGAAGAAATCAGAAAGAAAGAGAAAACGAAGTAAAATATCCCCATTAACAATCATTGGCGGAGCAACAGTAATTACCCTTAGCTAGCAGCGCCGAACCACATCTGAGAGGATGATGGGTAAATAGTAAACCATGAGAAGTGACGTTCTCATGGATGCATGAGAAGGGATGTGAAAAGCGAAGCAACAAACTTCAATTTGTGTCCTGCTAAGTCTTGGTCTTTCTTGAATTTATTGAAGTTTCTTTCCCATTACCTCTTTTTTCTCTTTAGCTTCACTTTCTAGACAAAAAAGCACATCGTATCCATGAAGTCTTTGGAGAAATTCTCTTAATACTACCAAACAAGCACTTGTGGGTAAACAGTATTTTATTTTGATTCCTCTGATTGACGTGCGCGTGAAAAGCACCCAAAATTAAATGGATGACAAAGTGCTATAGCCTTGTCCCAAGAAAGCATCATTACTACTATATGAATATGACTTTACGAAAGATTATCTAAAAAATTCATAAATTTATTGTATGACTGCTAATTCAAACCTAAACTTTGATATGCTGCCATGTCAATCAAGATATATTAGATGCTAATATCATCTAAGTCAACACACTTTCTCTCTCCTCATCAAAGGGTAAGTAGCCACGTCAATTATTATTTTTAACTTTTGCTGAGTAAACGAGTCATGTCAGCAAAATTACATAACATGTCAATTTATTTAATTGTTACCTCAAATTGAGCCAAATTCGAAAAATTGAGGTTCTTGATTGAAAAAAAAAAAAAAAAGAGTTCAGGTACTCGATCGTAAACTAAAAAAGAGGTTAGGCACTTTCGATATCATTATTCTTAGCTCTTAAATCGCTTCAAGAATAACATCATTCTTGCTTTTTTTCCCCTTTCTTAAGTTCTAGTTGTTTTTTCTATATATTTTTTCTTTGATTTTTTTCTTTTTTTATTGAACATAAATTTGAAAAGATACATGAAAATGTAGACATAATTCTAATAGAGAAGTACAAAAGATATTATTGAACGAAAAATCACAGTACAATTAAGCACGAAAAAAGAGTTGGATGAAAATTACAGTAACGGTCAATTTTAAGCATGGCCTAAAACGTGTGGGAAAATTCTCCTAGTACTGGAAAAACAAAGGCATTCTCGTAGGGATGGAAGGACAGGGATGTGAAAAGTGGAGCAACAATGCCAATTTGCATTGTGCAAAGTCTGTCTTTTTTCAATTGCTCTCTTTCGCTTTTGCTTCACTTTCTAGACAAAAAGTACATGCTGTCCAATAAAGTCTTTGTCTTGCTGAATTTGTGGTTTATCTACATAAACAGAGCACTTGTGGATAGAAAGCGTCCTTGAAAGTCTTGGTTTATCACTTTGCTTCGCCATAACTCTTGGTTGTTCTCTATGATTGACCCATGGCCTTTGGAGAGATCTTTTGGGTTCCTACTTAGCTTCCTTCTTATACTAATTTATGGTATGGTTAATTTTAAGCAAGACATGTAGTGCATGCAAATTTTACAAGTAATGGAAATAGAGATATTCACATAGGGATGGAAGAAGAGGGATGTGAAAAGTGAAGCAATGAAGCCAATTTGCATCTTCAGTAAAGTCTTGGTCTTCCCTGTGAAAAGTACTTTATGAATGTACTATGACGACCATCAATTTGAGTTAGATCGAAGAGACCATGTTTTGATGCACATTGGGTCCTTGAGTTAGATAAATCAACCGTTCTCCTTTTTCTCTAGATCAAGATTTTTGGTTGTCGTTTAAAAGAAAGAACCTTTTCTTGTGGCCATCCAAAACGGAGGATAAGTGATGATATTTCTTCACATGATCAACTTCGAGGGCATGCATATCTTCATAAAAAATTTATAACTTACAAATATACTGTTGTTGTTGTTGTTTTTTTTTTTTTTTAGTATAGGTTTTTACATGGCAGCTATAGTGCTAAAAATTCGCAGCAAAATGGGCGGCAAAGACCTATTAAAGGGTGCTGAAGTAGTTGTGACGATCGTGACTCACTTGATAGGAGAACCGTGGTCCTTTGAATAGAAAGAGTTCGCCCAAAGCAACTTACTTGATGGATTAGTTGGTGATTTGCCAATCGTTTACTATTTCTAGAGTTAAGTTAGAAAACTTGCTTCATGGATTCGTTGGTGTACCTGACTCTTTTTTCTGTTTAGCCCAAGGCACGTGTTTCTACTCTCCTTATCAAACAATCAAAACAAGTTGTCTTTGATGACTTGCAGATGTATAATAGAAAGTAAGATGCAATTGTTAGGTGAATCATCAACGTTTATTTCAGTCCGTGCAAGTTGTACAGAGATGCTTATTTGTCAGTCGTATTAATTATGGTTAGCTTTATTCATTGTTAGACAAGAAAAAGGGTCAGGCTTCACCAACTAACAATACAATCTACTAGATATATTGTAGGCATCACACTTATGAATAGGAAAATCGTGCAAAGGACCACAATCCTCCTATCAAGTGGTTCTTGATCATCAACTACTACCTCAACACCCTTTAGAAGATCATTACTGCCCGTTCTTGCTACAAATCTTTAGCATCGTAATTGCCATGTAAAAGCTTATATTGATTGCATATTCACCAATAACACATTAAACGAAGATATTGGAATTATAATGTTACTGAGAATGTACAGATGCATTAAAAAAAAAAGGCTTGGGCTTGATCTTTGTTTAATGTTTTTGGTAGGTAAATGTCTTGGTCTTCCTGGACTAAATAATATCTTCTCTCCATTAGCTCACTTCTGCTTCAAAAAAGATAGAACTAAGAAAAAAGATAGAAAAAATTCAATAAGTTGTGGACAATTTCAACCGTTGCTCATGAGTTCCTGAATTGGAAGATATAATTTAAAAAATACGTACGCATATATATATATATATATATATATATATATATATATATATATATATATGTAATTCAATAAGTTGGTAAGTCCTCCATGATCAGCCCTATCAATAATTATCTTTCCCTTTCCTAAAAGTTATTAATTTAAAAAACAGATGATATAATCCAAAAATCTATTTAGATATGAACCCAATTAGTGAGGTCAATTGATTATGAAATATGAAATTAAATTAGATTATTAATGTTCATACACATGCTACGCACAGACGAAGACATTGGGCGCATTTATTCAAATTACATGTAATTAAAAATTAGGAATTATAATAAAATGAACTGTTTCTGAAGTGAGTGTTTCCAAATATTACTCAAACCTTAGAACTTGGCATACTTGAACCAAATATAACTACCCATAACAAAATAAATCGTCAAATGCACTAATCTAATTTTGTGCCAAGGTATCATTAGTACTTAGTAGTCTAAATGAAAGGAAATTTAACAGAAATGGACATTGACAAACTTCGTAGTCTTTCAATGTGCTTGACAATTAGCCCCTGAAATCTTTTGGCGTGTGAAATTAACAAAAATATCTCCTATTGTCTTTCACATGAGAGAATGAATAATCTTACAAAAGAAAATTATTAGAGGGAGACCAAGCAATGAATTGAGAGGATAAAATTGTAGAAAATATATCGCATAAACAAAAGTTCATGTGAGATTTAACCTAGACCAATGATTGTATGATAAACTTTTTGGGACAATGAAATCGTGAGTTTCTGAATTGTTATCCCTTTCGCAATAAAGTACATGAACTTTTTATGGTTTAATCAATTACCTCAATTTTTCAAATGTGGATTAAAGTGAGGTCTTTGTTATAATTTCGGGTGTAAAAGGTTGACATGGTGACTAGCGCTGTTAAATAGCTGTTAAATGTCCATATTGGTGTCGATATGGTACCTTGAGATGTTGTCACGTTAGCAAAAACAATCTATGCCAAGATTGTCTAAGCCAGCGTACACTCTCTCCTCATCGTCAAACTTGTAGGGTAATCAAACAATGTCAAGACATGGCAATCAAATTGAGCAAAATTTGAAAAAAGAAAAAAAATAATAGATTAATGTTAATATAACTCGTGGAAGTGGCACTTGTAATGATGACCAAGACATTTACATAGCCAAAGTCTTGGTCTTCCTGGAAACTTAAATGTTTCTTTCCTGTTAGGTCTTTCACTTTTGCTTCACTTTCCAGACAAAAAACACGTGATATGCAATAAAGTCTCTGTAGATGTTCTCTGCATACTACGAAAGAAGCACTTGTGGACAAAAAGTACATCATTTTGATTCTTCTAACCACTAGCGTTCATGTGAAAATTACCCAAAATTCAATGGATGTCAGAGTGCTCTAGCCTAGTCCTAGGAAAAATCATTACTGCTTCAATACTTTTGATATATGTACGTGACTTGCCGACAAAATTGTCTAAAAAAGTCCTAAAGATATTATATGATAGCAAATTAAATTCCAAACTTTTTAATTTTAGTAAATTAATACTAAGTTTTTTTACGATTTATTAATATAATCATTTTTTGTCTGAAGCGCTGAATTGATGATCATGCTACATAGGATGGTTAGCATTTATATCAACGATTTTTTAGTAAAAATTGGCTCGAAGAACTACATTAGCACATCTTTAACAAATTTAGAACTAAATTGATCAATTTAAAAAGTTTAGGGTTAAATTGGTGGTCGTCCAATAAGTTTATGATATTTAGGATAATTATCCCCTGAATTGCCTAGAAATAATACATGACGAAGAAAATGAGGGAATATTTATTGGCTTACAGAAAAATATACAAATTGCTATCTACGAAAAAGACTATCATGCAAATTAGTTGTAATTGGTAGACCAGATAGATAAACCAAGAACATATAAATGTGCCAACGTCTTCAAATGAATAAAAGAAATCATAGTAAAGTTTTAAATTATGTGTGCATGAACGGTACATGTAATAGTATTTTTTATTAACATAATGTCCAACCGACAAAAAATCAAGTACGTAGAAAAAGTCTGTCTTCAATCAAATGTTTGATAAGCCACTAAAATATTTCGAGTGGAAGAAAAGAAGTGCTTTAGACTTAGAAATATATTTTAAATCTCCAATTACATTCAAGTGTGCACCAAACTATCTGAGCATATACTTTTGTTGATTTGGGCGAGGAGATGAAAGGGAAAGCAATGGAATTGGCCAAAAAAGTGGACAAGAATAATACGTTATTTTTCAAATTTTATGATTGAAATTATTCGAGAAGATAATCTAAAGAAATTAACATTGAGAATTTTATAGTCTCCAAGTGTGCTTGACATTTAGCCGCTAAAATCTTTTTGCAATGGCGTGAAATTATCGAAAGTATTTCCTATTCTCTTTCACATGAAAGAATGAAAAATATAAAAAAAAAAAAAAACAAAAACAATTTAAGTGAAACCAAGCAATGAATCCAAAGGATGAGTTTGAAGAACAAATATCGCCTAAAAGAAGTGTAGGTATTCAATTGTAAGCTGAACAAAAGCTTAGCTTACTATGTCATTATCCCTAACTCCTAAACCGCTCTAAGAAAAGCATTTGACGAAAAATATTGTCTACAAATGTGACTATAAAATGGTACTTGGAAGTGGACGGCCCAACGGCGGGGCAATGACCGTGAGACTGGTAGTGCTCTCTCTCTCTCTCCCCATTCCGGCATTTTTTATTTTTATTTTGGTTTCTTGCTGTATTTTTCTTTTTGTTTTTCTCTTTGCTTTTTTTTTTCTTTTATTGAACTTAAATTTGAAAAGATATTTGAAAATTTAGACATAATTCTAATAGACAGGTACAATAGAGATTAATGATGAAATATCACAAAATAAATGAACATGAAAAGGGTTGGATGAAAATTATAGTATTGTAAATTTTAACGGTAATGCATGGAAATTCTACTAGTAATGGAAAACAAGATATTCGCATAAAATGGAAGACGAGGGACGTGAAAAGTGAAGCAACAATGGCATTTGTGTCCTGCAAAGTCTTAGTGTTGCTGGATTTTATTGCCTTTCGGTTTGACATTTGCTTCACTTTCTAGACAAAAAAAACCTACATGATGTCCACAAAACCTTGGTCTTCCTGAGTTTATGCTTAAATTACAAAAATAAATAAATGATAGTGGAAAGTACGAATATATGGGCCTGACTTAAAAAAGAAAAAATGCAAAGGGGAGGTGAAACAAGCACTTGTGGACAGAAATCGTCCTTAAAAGTCTTCATCTTCGTTCGGTCCTTTTGGGCAGGAAAAAGCCTTGGTCTTCCTGAGCTTCATAGTTTTCTCTCTCCATTAGCTCACTGTCATTTTGCTTCGCCATTGCCCTTGTTGTTCTCTGCAGTGACTGATTCACCCATGGCCATTGGAGAGATCTTTTTGGGTTCCTTCTTTCAGGTCCTCTTCGACAAGTTGACTTCTCTGGGATTGGAATATGCACAACCCGAAGGAATCAACACTGCTTTACTCAACGAGTGGAAGGGGACGCTGGAAACAATCAACGTGGTGTTGGATGATGCAGAGGACAAGCAGTTGGGCGGTAACCGTCTAGTGAAGCTGTGGCTGGATGATGTTAGGGACTTGGCCTATGACATGGAAGACTTGCTCGATGAGTTCGCGATTGAAGCCACTCAAGTTAAGTCTAGGGCAGAATTCAACGCAAGCAGAGGTCAGAAGAAAAGGAAATTCTTTTCTTGGGGCCAAGATGGATCATCCGGATCGAATCTGAACTTGTGCTTGTTTGAAACTAAGGTACAAGAGATCAGTGGCAGGTTGGAAAATATTGTCACTAGGAAGGCTCGTCTGACCTTGAGAGAGAATGCCGCAGACATATCCAACTACACCAACAAAAGGCTCCCTAGCACTTCTTTGCCGGAGACTCGGTTTTTCGGCAGGGAGAAGGAAGAAGCGGAGTTACTGGAACTATTGATAGGTGAGGTTGGAAATTCCGATGCCGGGCTGAGCATAGTCCCCATAGTTGGGATGGGCGGTGTTGGAAAGACAGCTATGGCTCAACGGTTGTACAATGATCCCAAAATGAATAGCTATTTCGAGAGGAAAGCATGGGTTTGTGTTTCAGATGTTTTTGATGTTCTCGACATAACAAAGACTATTTTACAATCGATTGCTGGGTTGTCTTGCGAGGGCAAAGATCTTAACTGGTTGCAAGTTAAGTTGAAAGATGATCTATCCAGAAAGAAGTTCCTTGTGGTCTTAGATGATGTCTGGAATGAGAAGTATGGAGAATGGACTTCCCTCTTAAAGCCATTTGAAGCGGGGGCTAATGGAAGCAAGATCATCATCACGACGCGCAACCATCCTGTGGTTTCCATAACAGGAGCTTCACCATATCCTTTGAAGGAGTTGTCTGTTGATAATTGTACCTGCTTATTAGCCTATCACGCTTTGGAAGCAAGAAATTTCGAGAGGCACCCGCATCTGGAAATAGTAGGCAAGAAAATAGCTGAAAAATGTAGAGGTTTACCTTTGGCAGCAAAGATATTGGGTGGTCTCCTACGTAATAAAGAGAATCCAGATGAATGGGAAGCTATCTTAAATAATAGAATATGGGATGTAGCATCGGCAAAAAACGATGAGGTTCTTCCAGCTTTGAAATTGAGTTATGTCTATCTCCCTTCTTATTTGAAAAGATGTTTTACTTATTGCGCAGTATTTCCAAAGGACTATGAATTTGAGAGGGACGAGCTGGTGCTCTTATGGATAGCAGTGGGCTTTTTAGATGGACGAAAAGCGAAAGAGAATATCTTGAGATCAGGACGGAAATACTTCGATGAGTTAGTATCTAGATCCTTTCTTCAACAATCCAGTGTTGACACATTGAAGTTTGTGATGCACGATCTTTTGAATGATCTAGCAAAGTCAATTGCGGGTGTGACATGCTTTACCTTTGGGGAGTCTCAGGTAGTGAGTGATGAAGATGATGCCTCTTTTGAAGAGAAAGCTCGTTATGCATCATGTGTCTCGCAATATGTTACATCAGAAAGCTCGAGAGCATATGCTGCAATGAAGGTACTAAGAAGTTTAATGCTATTGACTATTCAATCTGTTCATTATGGAAGTTTTTTTTTTATTTCTGGAAAGGTGCTGCACGACTGGCTAATAAACTTGAAGTACTTGCGGGTGTTATCATTATCCTATTGTGACATCATAGAGGTACCGAATTGTGTCTGTGATTTAAAACATCTCCGATATCTCAATCTCTCATACACCAATATCGAAAGGCTACCCGATTCAATTGGTGCCTTGTGCAAATTACAAGCTTTGATCTTAAGAGGTTGTCAAATGCTTTCTATGTTGCCTCTAGGCATCACAAAATTGATTAGGTTACAATTTCTTGACATTAGAGATACAGGGAGTCTCGAAAAGATACCATTGGGTATTAGTAAGTTGAGGAATCTTATTATCTTGTCCAAGTTTGTGGTAGGACCAGAGAGAGGGTCACAATTAAATGAGTTAAAGAACTTGCCACATCTTCAAGGAGATTTACTCATATCTGAATTGCAGGAGGTGGAAAATGTTAGAGATGCAATTGATGCTAATTTGTTTGGAAAGCAAGACCTTAGCAACTTATTCTTGCATTGGAATGAAGGTTTTGGAGATTCCCGAAATACAGAGCGTGAAGCACGGGTTCTTCACTCTCTGCGACCTCACACTAATATTAAAAATCTCACTATCTCATACTATGGTGGTGAATCACTCCCGTCATGGTTAGGTGATCCATCCTATTCTAAGATAGTGTATTTGTGCTTGCTTGGCTGTCCTCATGTTAGTTCGCTACCATCACTTGGACAGCTCCCTTCACTCAAAGAATTATCTCTTGAAGGTCTAAGTGCAGTGTGCATGATAGGCTCTGAATTTTACGGAACTAAAAGCCCTTTTCCATCCTTAACAATTTTGAAGTTTGAAGGGATGTCGGCATGGAAAGATTGGTCTTATTATGCTGGAGGTCGAGAAGAAAAAGTACCATTCCCCTGTCTTCAGCATCTTGTTGTCCAAAGATGTCCAAAGTTGACGGGGACATTGCCTCATCGATTAGATCATCTCATAAAGCTAGAAATTTGTTCATGCTCCCATTTGAATGACTCAACCAATAAGGTTCATCTTCCATCTCTTTGTGAGTTATACATTAATGATTGTAACAAGGAGATCTTAAAGTGGTTGGACAACCTAACTTCTTTAACCATTCTCAAAATTGAGAATCTTGCGGAGTTTGTTTACTTTGATAATGGATTTATGAGCTACTTGGTCAAGCTAAAGGAGCTTCATATAAGTAGATGTGACAAGCCAACATACCTATGGCAAAGTGGAATTGAAATGCAAAATCTTTCTTGCCTCCAAGAATTAGTCATCAAATCATGTCCTCGATTGACATCTTTTATGGAGGGAGAAGGAGAGATTGAGCTACTGCGTGACCTTGAAAGGATGGAATTAGAGGGTTGCACGAGCTTAGAAAGGCTTCCGAGCAAGCTGCACACACTTAGAAGTTTGATTATTCGGAATTGTCCAAAAATCATGGGACTAACCATTCCTCCAAATGACCCCAGCAATAAGAACACGATGTCGCAGCTTGAATCTCTCTTGATTTACGGTTGTGATTCTTGGATAACTTTTCTGTTTGCTAAGAATAGACTTATTTCTCTAAAGAGTCTTACTATTGATAATTGCAAGGAAGTAGAGTTGCTAGCAGAGATCACCGCAGTAGAATCGCTAGAATATCTAGATATTTGCAATTGTATGAATCTGGGAAGCCTACCACAGTGCCTTCGCGCGCTCGTCCATCTTACTTGTTTGGAAATAAGTGGTTGTCCAGCACTAGAGGACCTCCCTCCCCTTCCCCTCATCTTGTCGAGTCTTTCACTTTCTAGTTGTCCGAAAATGAAGTCTATTGCCAGCTGTAACATTGATGGTTGTAACAATCTCACTTCTTTGGAAATAATGAAGTGTCCAGCATTGGAGATGGAGAACTTCCCTCCCCTTCCAATCACCCTATTGCGTCTTACACTTTATAAATGTCCGAAGATAAAGTCATTGGAGTGCCATCGTCTTATGTCCCTTCAGGAGCTACAAATTTGGCATTGTGAAAATATCGAATGCTTCCCCGAAGGAGGCTTGCCTCCAAATTTGCAGTGGTTTTCTATTCGGGGGTGCAAGAATATGAAGCAGCCAGTGAGAGAATGGGGTTTGCCCATGCTCACTTCCCTCGAGAGAGTGGGAATGGACGGAAGCAGCATGGGAGGGGAGGGAGACGAGGAGTGCTTTCCTTCGGACGAAGACAACGGGGATTCCTGGAGTCTTCTCTTTCCTTCCTCTCTTAAGTTTGTTTCGATTTACGGTATGAAGAACATGGAAAGACTATCAAATGGCCTTCGCAACCATCTCTCCTCTCTCCAAGTTTTATCGATTAGAGATTGCCCGAAGTTGAGGGACTTGCCAGAGGATGGCCTCCCTCCCTCCCTCCAAGAATTGTGGATATGTGAATGCGAGAATCTGAAAGATCGATGCTCAAAACACACCGGCGACTATTGGCCCCTCATCCAAGAGATCCCTCGCATCGAGATTGATGACGTTCGGATCCAATAAATCGAAGGCATCGATTTCGCATTCTGCTCTCTCAGCTCGATGCTCGATACAAATCGATACTTTCCCATGAAGAAGCTCCGAATGAATTTCCGGAAATCCAAGAAATCCTCAACATCCGCATCGATTGGGTTCTCAGATCCGATGAAGTGAAATCGATCCACTTTCGTCGTCCTTTGCTAACTGCCGCGATTCAATCCCTTCCATCTACGGTCAGATTTCTACAGGTTCAGGTGAGTCCTTTCGTCTCGAATGCATCGATTTCGTTTCTCTGTTCTTCCGTTCGACGCTTAATACGAAGTAATTTCTTCCAATGCGCGCAGGCGTTTGCTTTTCGTGGAGTACGACTGAAATACAGAGCTGAAAATTGATAATTAGCTGCTTGAATATCCAGTAAGAGCTTCGTTTAGTCTCCAAGTGCACTGGCTTGCGAAAGTTGATGATGATGATGATATTCTTGTATGCCACAGCTGCATCCATGTCCACTACTTCCTTGGGCTGGCTTTTCTCTTTAGCCACTGCAATGCTCTTTCGAACAACAATTAATTCAGCCTCCTCTGTTTCTGTTTTGGCCTCAATCCCTACAATGGATGCGAAGTTGGGGTACTTGCCAAAGGATGGCCCTCTCTCTCTCTCCCTTCAAGAGATCCCTTTCATCAGCATTGATAGCATTCGGATCCAATGAAGTAAAATCGATCATGCCCGAGCCATGATGATAGATTTGTCTTCGTTGACTTCGGATTGTCGATGCAGCGCCACTGGAGTTCGGTAGATGCATTGCAGTGTGAAAAGTAAGGATGGATGATCTCTGCTGATATTAAGCAGAGTTCAGAGGAGAATGTTATGTTGTTGGGTGACATCATATTAGAAAAATTGGTTCCGAACCTAAATTTATAATTTATGGTTAAAATGGTGGTCTTTACCTATATGCATGTTTTGATTTGTGCATTTTCACCTACAACGTTGCTCTTCCAATGGTTTTCGAGTGCTAAATCGTTCACCTTAAAACATTGCCTTCTTTTCCAACTCAGGATGCTGCTTCACCCGCTCTGGAGGTCTAAGGAGTTATGAGCACCCACCGAATGAGGTGAAGCCAGTTCCTCAATCGATGCTTGATACAAACTGATTTTCCTTGTTTAGATTTTTCACATAAATTTTCGAAAACCAGCAGCTGAAGGTGAAAGATTGACATATGCAGAATGAAATGTTCACAAAGCTGCATCTTGCTATATTGATGACATATCTTGAACTCTTCTTCATGCCCAAAAACTGTGCTTATTTTTGCACTTGAGTGACCCACCAAACAAATTGTGAATCAAAATGCACTATGCCTTGCTTGAGAATCATCAAGAATCGTAGCATTCGACAATCATATTCATCTGCATTTTCAGCATTTGTTGTATGTTCTCTTCCCAACATCTTTTTTCTTGTGCCCTTAAGCTCATTCATTGTGGTTGTTTTGTGGATACCACTGTGATCTGTATTGGCAAAATCTCTTGGAAGGATCTCTTGAGAATGCTGTTAAGGTGGGGCTAATGCTGTTGATGTTAAGTGTTACTTTTTTGCAATTTAATAAAAGAAAAAAGAAGCGTTAAGGTGGGGCTAAATAAGAATAATCTTTTCTAAAATGTAAAAACAACGATTAGTTATGTGGATGCTGCGATATGATTGCGAACCAAAGGGATGCACTTCCTTTTTTTTCCAGTGGTTTCCTTTATCATTGAGAACCTTCTTTTTCTGGATGATGATCCTTTGTATTATTAACCAGTCAACCTGGGATAAAATTTCGGGGCACCTCATGGCTCCAACATTTCAATGCCACACCAATTCATGACAGCATTGATATTACATAAATCACGTTCTGCTTGGATCTTGATCACTGGTGGGTTAGGAACTATTACTAAAAGCTTGCTAGAAATTTTTAGCCAATTTACTTATGCTTGATTGGTTGAGATTGAAATGATATGCTACCTGCTTCTGTGATTGTGTTGTCAACAATGACCTCTAGGGCAAATCTATTCAGTTCTTTAAAGTATTAGTCTTGTGCGTTTACTCTACCATGGAATATTATTTTGTCTTACGTTATGTTATTTTATCTGAAAATACCTTCTTATGTGGCATTCTGCAGGGAGCTCCGGAACAAAATTTTTCGAGCTCACTTGCGTTTGTTTGGTGTAACTGGAAATCTTGCACTTCAACGAATGCAAACCTTGTCTGGTACATCTCCTCCCTCTCTGCTACTGTTGCATATGTAAATTTTTGGTTGAAGCATTTTTCATGTGAGATTGTGAAGCTCTATTAGAGGTTAGTTAATTTGTAATCTAAATTGCAGTTCACTGTGTACTTTCTCTTAGGCTTTTTGGATTTTATTGCACATATAACATGGTGCTTTGCCCATATAAATAGGTGGTTAGAAAAGCAGCATTGCATTTGCCAAGATAACTTTCAAGAAACCTCACATACTTTTGCCTGCGAGCCATCCGATCATCTGGTGAGTTTTACTCATTTTTCTCCATTTTGTGACTTTGATTACTTTTTCAGTTAGCTTGTTATATTGCTCTTGCACTAATTGAACTTATAGGAATATGATCTTTACATTGAAGATACAATGGAACCAATTAGTGATCACAACAGGGACCCTCTGCCATCTTACATCTAACTTATAATAGAACAGAAACCAATCTAGTTGTCCAACTGGCAAATTATTGGGAATCAAACATGTTTGCTAGCATGATCAGTGTTTTTGTATTACAGTAATCTAAAATACCAAGTAGTTCCAATATCCTATAGGCAGCATCGGGTTTTGCACATAATTAATGTGGAAATTTCTTTGTTTAAAAATGTGGACTTTAAGTTCTAGGATTTGCAGTCATTGTGGAAATTCCATTTTCCCTAAGATTAGTATCTTCCTTAATGGCCTATGACTACTGATGTGTTATCTTTGTAAATTCCTAGGTTCTTGTCTAAGGATTGATGAGTATGATTCTACGTTTTTTTTTACTATCCCAAACTGCAGGATTTGGATGCCGTTGAGGCGCTCATTCAAGGTCTGGTCTTGTTCCAAGGAAGATGTTCGACAGTGAGATTGATTTTTTTGCCAAAGTTCTTCAATTTGACCAATGACGGATCGTCTTTACAACTAATAGCCATCTTTTCACCTTGATTTGCAGGTTAGTGACAATGAGCATCCAATATCTGCAAGCATGGACAAGCTCTGGATTGTTGTTTCAAGGCAAGGTGGCGCCTTTCCGTGGGAATTTCCAGGATCATAAGAAGATATTTCAGTCCTCGTTGAATCAGGTGAGTTTCTTTCTTTTCATCAGCCAAGAGTGGTTCAATGGGATCACATCACATTACCTTACAAAACATAAAATGAGGCTTTGTTACCGAGAGAAAGCAAAATAAGGATGAAGAGAGGATTGCTGCTGATATACAGGATGTACTCACAGTAACAGCGACCCTCGTTTGTCATTTTGATTAGGGGCTCATGGAAGGACGAGTCTTAAGTTTTTAACATCGAATATGCAATATCATTTGCCAGTAGCTTTAAAAGTTTGTACTTTTGACTCTAAGTACAGACTTGCTTTTAGTAACTATGTTGTAGGCCATGCCTAGCCAAAAAATACTATATGAAATTCTGTATGTGAATTGGTTAGATAATATCCTTTTAACATGTTCAGGTTGATATTCAAAATAAGAACCTCTCTTTCTTCCCATAACGGTTATTGTATAGATGGAAGGATAAATTGAAAACAGAGGTTTGAATATGCGAATGAAACAACTAAATTTTGGATTAACCATGCAGGCCGAAACCCATTTAAAAACTGATTACCTGGTCAAAGAATAAAGTTTATCTTTCTTCTATTCAAATACCCACTCCATCTCTTGATAATGGTAGCTTTAGCCACACCAAAAAAAATAAAAAAAATCGTGATTTCATTGTTTAGAGAGGCAACGGTTAGATCAAACTGATTTTTGTTGGACTTTATTGTGATATCATGAAAGGTTCCATATATCAGCCTGCATAAGACTGTGGAACTTGAGTCTCTAGTTCATTTTGAAAGCCAGAAAATGAAATTTATTGGATTGTTAAGTGACAGAAATTGCAGTACTGTCTTCTCTTCTCAATCAGCTCATCCCACATCGAGATCTGACATGCCTTACCCTCTGTGGCAGATTGCTTGCAGTCGTCGATGATATCTCCTGCTTGTTCCAAGGACACATAGACAATGTTGCTCTTCTTAAGCAGCAATATGGATGGAATAAAACTGCTAATGAGGTCATTATCGTCGTAGAAGCTCATTGAACTCTGAGGGATGGGAGGCCTTACCCTGCTGATCAAGTTGTGAGAGACATCAGCAGGAAGTTTGGTTTTGTGCTCTTCAACAGCTCTTCTAAAACTGCTTTTTAGGCCTTTGAGTAATAATAATGTTTCATTGATTTTGTTCTGGATATCGCTCTCAATTTCTCCCTCCACCTGCAATCTAGATCTAATCCTTTCTGTTCTCTAAATCATGCAGGATGTTGATGGAAGTGTTGCTTTCTTCTGGGGAATTGATTCTGGAGGCAATATTGTTCTCTCAGATGATGCAGAAGTCGTGAAGATTGGCTTTGGGAAATCTTTCACACCATTTCCTAAAGGTAATTACTTTTTCGGTTTGTTGATGCGGCTCCACTGGAGTGCAGTCCATGCATTGCAATGTGAAAAGTAAGGATGGATGAACTCTGCTGATATTAAGCAGAGTTCAGGGGAGAATGTTATGTTGTTGGGTAACATCATATTGAAAAATTGGTTCTGAACCTAAATTTATAATCTAAGGTTAAAGTGATGTTCTTTTACTGGTATGCATGTTTTGAAATGTGCATTTTAACCTACGACGTTGCTCTTCCAATGGTTTTCGAGCGCTAAATCGTTCACCTTTTGACATTGCCTTCTTTTTAGAACTCAGGATGCTTCTTCACCAGCTCTGGAGGTTTGCAGAGTTATGAGCTCCCACCGAATGAGGTGAAGCCAGTTCCTAGGGTAGATAACTAGGGCCAAATGCACGGCGCCACATTCAAAGTGGTGCAGAGACTAAGGAGTCCAACATGCCTAGAGTTGGGAGTGCTGCGAACTGGTCCTTTGCACTGCCTAGTTATATGGTTTGTGGCCCTTTTTTGGCCAGGCCATTAGCTATTGAATGGCCTTCTGTTGCTTATAACCCAGTCACCCTTTCTCATACATTGACAATTTTCCAGCTCTAATGGTTGGTTACTCTGTGTTGAGAGTCTGAGTTGACATTGTTTTATGGAGCTGTATATGTTGCTTATAAAACTAAGCCTTTACAGAACCTGATCATGCTTTGTGCAGTAATATCTTTCTGGCATTTCATCTAAGCCATCATGCAGAGTTTATTCAACTTAATGTTTTTTCGCATAGAATCTCTACTGGTAAATCAGACCGGGGATGATATTGTTATATGAGAACAAATGTGAACCAAGATAACTTGGAGCATGCTGGTTTTCATAGGGAAATCAAGTTTACACAACGCCTTGGGAAGGGTCATGTGAACTTTAATAACAGAATGATAGCGTCTTAGATATTAAGGCCAAAGCGGCAAACTCTCTTGCAATTTCAAGGCAGTCACAAGGAACTTGATGCATGCCAATACAAACTCAACATGAAGGAAGATAGAATAGCTCTCGATATGATGACTAACGTCAAATTGCTGATTAACAATCAAAAAAAAAGAAAAACAAACAAACAAATAAACAAACACTTTGCCTGACCATTCTGGTTGGAGAGACCTCTTTAGACCTTCGCATGGCCTATGCCCCTGTTGTTTTTTTAGAAACCTGTGTAGATGAAATAAATTTTAGTCTCGTCTTATTGACATATGAGCTCTCACTAAAATTTTTGACATAAGTAATGGTTTTGATAGATACACCATCTACATAGCACAGGCTGCACAGCTAACCTAGCAGTCCTGCTTAGAAAAATTCTTGATGTCCACTTCTTTTTGTTTAATTCTTCTGCACAAAATTCGTATTCAACTTGTTCAGGGATCTCCATACAACATCGAGTATACTGTGAGCACCATCCATCACTTCAATCAGGTCTCCACCTATCTATATGTAGACTCGCTATCCACTTTCTCCCAGATTTTGATATAGATTTAAAGATATTTTACTCAAGTCTCTGCAGTATGATCTCTTAAATTTCAATGAAGTACAAAACTAGAGGAAGATTTGGCACAAAAAGGAAATAGCTTCAGCTTCCGGTAGGTTGGGGGCCTTAACGTATAGATTGATTGAGTAAAAGGTGATGGACATGGACCACATTTAATGTATGAAATTTGACTAATACCAAACTCTTTCGACTTCAATTTACAAAATAAGCAAATCAGACCTAAAAATATTGGTAATCCAACATATTTTTTCTAAAAAATTTATCCATTATGTAAGTTTTTGAACACATATAATGACAAGAGATTTAGCTGTTTACAAAGTATAAGATGCAATGCTTTGTTTCGATATGATTCAATTTATTTCTTTTACTGCACTTTATTATGATTTTAAATTGGATTCATGTATTTTTAAACACCTGGATTTTTATAAAAACACAAGAATATCACCATTTATAGCACATTAAATTTAGTGACATATGATGAAATTGAAACGATGCAGATGTAAGACATTCCTGCGTAGAAGTCTCCCGAGCATCTGATGAAAATTGAAACGATGCAGAACATACAATATCTTCATCAAGAAGGATTACTAGACTAGCACCTTCCCAGGACCACTGTCTACTGAATCTGCATTTCACCTGTACCACATGACTTAACCAGGAAAGACAATTTTCATCTTCGAGCACAATTCAAAACCCAGGCGTTGCAACCCCCATCCCAAATGCCACGCCGCGGCACCAACTCGGTCAATGTAGAGTTAGCGCCGCACAAAAGGGACTGCTTTCACGGGAATTTGAACTTGCTTATCCATATGGAAAGAATGGAACTTGTTGATAATTAACGACTCAGCCAGAAAATCACCAAGAGGACATACCTAAAACTGCATTTACATATAAATGCAGTGTCACCTTATCAATAGAATGATCCATCATATGAGCAAGTAAATGACTTATCAATCTAAGAGTCCCTGATCCTATCCATTCATGTCTCATACCGTCAATGCTACAAACTCCATACCCATGTGCCAGAACAAAAACGCGGGAGTTAAAATTAGCGGATTGCCCAAGAACAGAAGAAAGGAAACAAATTTCTCATTTTTCATAACATAAATAGACGAAGTTCCAGGATTCCGGCAATAGTCAAACCAGATAGAACAGCTTATACACAAGAAACGACCAGTTTTGTAGCAGTCCTGAAAATTCGTGTATATAAAACACCTCCTTTCCTTCGTATTTGTTGGATGTTTATTACAAAGTGAAACAATGATGAAAGAATCCCAAAAATTTTGGTAAGACATATATTACCACCAAATGTCATAAATCTTGGAGGAGAAAAAAATCGAGAATGATATGGACTCGTCTTTTTCTACAGGTGGCTATACTTGGATACAGAACCAATTAGCGAGCATCAGTTTGAAAAGCAGAAAGCATGCTCCTGAATTTAACAGGATTTCAGTTCAAGCCTTTATCCTTGAGGACTCTCCCACAGCACTCTCCATTCTCGAGTACCATTCCCCAATACGAGTGTGCTCCACCATATCTTTACCAGACCTCAAATATCGGATCGGTCTTAAAACACCAAAGACAGCAAGATCGGCCAAATTAGGCTTTGAGCCCCCTGAAACAGCAGATATTATGATGAGTAAACATCTTCACCACAAAGGTGCAGACATTATTATGAACAAGGTGCATATGATCACAGACAACCTTTTGCGCAAATGAACCTTTTCTCCAGCTGTCAACCAACAGCTATATCAATAAAAGCTTTATATGAGTCGCACAAAAGGTTTTTACCTCAAACATTATCATAATGTCCTTAAAAAGGTCGGCAACACAAAGCATCATGCCGTAAGTTCACACTTCAAGAATCGTTAAATAATGAACATTTCCTAGATCTTGTGAAGGATGAATTTCCCACAACTTTCAAGAATAAGAGAGCATATCTTTTATTGCCTACATGCCATCCCAACTTTTTAATGTAGGTTGGAGACATCATCTATACACCAAATTGTCTAATATCCTGATAGCTCACAGTGGAGATGCTTTAATTAGTATTTTCTCAGAAGGTAGAACCTTTGTCCATCATCTCTACAGGCCCAAGGCTAATAAACATAATAAAAATCTTCTCAAAAGAAATTGATCTATTAACATCTCTAGCTTAACAAATATATAATTTTGAACCTTATCATACTCATTTCTTTGAAGCCATCCCGGCTTAAAGAATAACTAGTTTGTATGCATGCACTATGCTCGTGTACGATAATTTCATTACGCACATCGTTGTAAGGAATCAATAATAAAGTCAATAACTGTCACTGGGTGGACAGATAAATACTTGACATTGTTTTCTTTTTTTACCACTCTATGAATTATTCTAGAAAGCAAACACTAAATGAACATTTTACTACTCTTTCAATAACTTATCAGAGTATTTATTCAAAAATTTAGAAAAAAAAAAAAGATATGGAAGAAGATGGAATTGATTGTTGCCTTGTAGGAACAATTACAGAATTTCACCAAGTGCAATTTTTAGTATAAAGCAGGAATCCATTAGAGTTGGATAGCTATGTGAGGTGCAGAACAAATAAAACCAGTAATGCAAGTAAAGCAACCAATGCAAACGCCAGTGGCTCTTCCAAGGTGAAGTGTGACAAAGATGATCCAGAAATGTAGAATCACAGAATCTTCCTGCTTTCACAAAAAATCCCCTTTTATTGGGAGGGGTAGTTACCTCACAGCAGTCTTGCAGAATGCAAGATGACTACACTACATGCGCTGAAAATATTAAATACACAATCTATCAACAGAGGTCAGTAGATGAGTAAAAGACTGATAATTATCAAAAGAAGCATGTTTCAAGCAACTATTCCATGTCTAGAGTGCATACCCAAGAACTCCCTGCCATTTAAGGCATCAACCCATGTCTCCACAGCATCATAGAGGGCAGCACGTTCATCAGTAATATTGTACTTCTTCTTCAGGTTCTTGGATACAAAGTACATTGCAGCAGCTCTGGCATATTTTACTGTAATTTTCTCGGTGAAGCTGAAATTACCTGGAATCCCAGAACATTTAAATCTAGACGCCAATACAGCCATTTCTACAGTAAGATTCTTACAACAAAATGAAAAATATTATCGACCATATTATTGCAAATGGATAGATGACACTAAACACCCACCTTGTACATGTTTCAAAAGCAATACCAATATAATGAACTTTAAGCATTCGACATTACAAACACCAAAACAACCAAATTGGATTTGAAAGATTGCAGATCACCTAATCAGCAAATCAACAAAACCAAGTCCTTTTTCCCTCACACTCCCTCAAAAAAAATAATAATATATATATATATATATATATATATATATATATATGCAGCATGATCATGTGTAACAAAACTAAACACATTTAACAACTCAAATGGTGACATCACCTCAGCAGGCCAGAGCACATAAAACATATCACACCATTACAATGTGTCCGTACATCACGTTTCAGCTTTCTAAGGCATAATAAATCAACAATTTAAGCCAATCCAAGCTCATGACTTCATTTTATGTATTTATGATCACATTATGATGATTATTAACATTATGATGATTATTACATAAACATATCTACCTTTTATATGTATTTGAGCCAATTACCATATGGCCATATTTGAGCAAAACAACCCCATGAAACTGATCCAAAAGGCAGGTACCATTGCATTAGTTTTGCAATCATGCAATGACGCTTACACCTCATTTCCAAATTATGTGTATTCCACCTATCTACATCATTTGGAGTTAATTCCACCAGAACAATATTAATCATAGACAAGAATCCTAGATGGAATTCCTTCAATAAAACAAACTGAGAGGAGATATATTATCAGAGAGCCAAGCTATATAATGCACTAGTACAGCAAAACAAATGGCAGATTTTGACAGCGACTGAATTGGCATGGCTTTTACTCCATGGAATCAATTTCAAATGCATCCATAATAACACCAATAAAAAATACCAATGAGAAATCACAAGCCAAAGAAAAATCATGCGATTGGCTCCGTCATTCATCTCCACGTATAAACTACAACCTCTTCGGCATTGATCATGTAGAAACTTGCATAAAACAGTTTGATGACTCGCTCTAGTTATCCAGCAATTACTGTTATATGTAGTCTTGCCTGCTAAACACTCTCCTGTTTTATATACATGAGCTGTTGTGGAGATGAGATGAAGAAGCATTTGTTGCCCTCCTAGTGAAAGCAATAAAAAATATATCCACCTATTCTACCAGATGAGCAAAGCATAAGACTTATCAATCATCTTCTTTTGCTCCCAAACTTATTAATCATCTCGGTGAGGGAAGTAAATCGAAATATCAGTCATGACTTCACATCAAATCATAAGCATGTCTTACCATTGCTTGTGATATAATCAAATGACTCAAGAGCCTTGGAGGTATTCCTGTAGATGTTTGGTGATAAGACATGCACCAAGTGATTGTCAACCCATCTGTAGTTAGAACAAAATGAGCACAATCATTAACTCTTGGCATAATATCGGAAGTTTTTAGACTCATACTGCAGCTTAAAGCACAAAGATGAAGCCCCATTTGATCTGGCTGGTATTAAGCAAATAACCAATGCACACGATTTGGATGGCATGCAAAAGATGTGCAATTTCCCACATCTGAATTAACAAGTCAATATTTCTTTACAGTCTACAATTGACATGGCAGACTTTATGAGTGTAGGTGTATCATCGACAATAACACATTATGTCATAATATAGAAAAAGGAGACTACCTCCGCCACTTTCTCTCTTCATCATCAGCATCTTATGTGGCTGGTTTGGCTGACCTTTTGGGAAGAATTTTTCGACCCAGCTTGTCAATGATATCTGCATGATTCAAATTTTTCACATAAATTACGATTATAATGGCACTCAAATGTAACAAGGGGCTCTTGGGCTGAATAACATTGAAAAATATCCTCAATGAACATAGTTTTCTAGAGTTTTCTCACTGAGCATTTAAAGGTAGACAAATTCAGGAATTTAGGTTGTGGCAACAAAAGGAGAGCACAGAACCTGATGAGTCGACTAGCTGCTCGCCATCCCCCATGAGTATAGGAACCTTCTTGTAATCGGACCATTTTATCTCTTTCTTACTAATTGGATTGACTTCAACAACTTTGTAGGGGATGTCATAATAGTCCAAAAAAGCTGAGATTGACAGAAAACTTGAACTCAGTATGAAATGAAAAAGAACAGAAAAATTGAACAGAAAACTTGAACCCAGGCCATGATAATAGATTTGTCTCCATTGACTTCATTTTGTTCCTCAGGTAATGCTTCGAACTTCTTCATTCTTTCCGCTTTCATTTGTTAACTGCCGGGATTCATTCTTCAATGTAAAGTAAGTTTTCTTGGGTTCGGGTAAGTTTTTGGTTTTCAAGGCATCAATTTTGATTCTGCTCCCTCAATTCGATGCGTAATACAAACTGATCTTGGAACTCGAGTCTCTAGCTCATTTTGAAAGCCAGAAGATGAAATTTATTGGATTGTTAATTGACGGGAATTGCGCTGCTGTCTTCTCTTCTCAATCGGCTCATCCCACATTGAGATTTGACATGTCTTACCCTCTGTGGCAGATTGTTTGCAGTTGCCGATGATATCTCCTGCTTCTTCCAAGGACACATAGAGAATGTAGCTCTTCTTAGGCAGCAATACGGATGGAACAAAACCGCTAATGAGGTCATCATTGTCATAGACGCTTATAGAACTCTGAGGGATTGGAGGCCTTACCCTGCTGATCAAGTTGTGAGAGACATCAGCAGGAAGTTTGGTTTTGTGCTCTTTGACAGCTCTTCTAAAACCGCTTTTCAGGCCTCTGTGAGAAATAATAATGTTCACTGGTTTTGTTCTGGGATATCGCTCTCAATCTCTCCCTCCACCTGCGATCTATATCTAATCCTTTCTGTTCTCTGAATCATGCAGGATGTTGATGGAAGTGTTGCTTTCTGCTGGGGAAGTGATTCTGGAGGCAATCTTGTTCTCTCGGATGATGCAGAAGTCGTGAATATGGCAAAAATGGTGTTCTTTACCTGTATGCATGTTTTGATTTGTGCATTTTCACCTCAAATGTTGCTCTTCCAACGGTTTTCGAGCGCCAAATCATTCACCTTTTAACGTTGCCTTATTTTCTAACTCAGGATGCTGCTTCACCAGCTCTGGAGATTTGAGGAGTTAAGAGCACCCACTGAATGAGGTGAAGCCGGTTCCTGGGGTGGACACCTCTGGCCATGTGTGTGGCACCACATTCAAAGTGGATGCGGAGACTAAGGACTCCAGCATGCCTAGAGTTGGGAATGCTGCGAACCAGTCCTCATTCTACTGAGTCGTGTGGTTTATGGCCCTTTTTTGGACAGGCCTTTAGCTGTTGAAGGGCCTTCTGTTGCCAATAACCCAGTCATGCTTTCTCATACATTGAAATTTTTCAGCTCTAATGGCTGGTTACTCTATGTTTAGAGTTTGAGATGACATTGTATTATGCAGCTGTATATGTTGCTTATAAAACCAAGCCTTTACAGAACCTGATCATGCTTTGTGCAGTAATATCTTTCTGGCATTTTATTTGGCCATCATGCAGAGTCTATTCACTGTCATGTTTTTTTTTCTTTTTTTTTTAACTTAGATGTCTATTGCGAAATTGTTCTCTCCATTTGTAAATTAGGCTGGGACGACATTGTTATATGAGGACAAATGTGAACTGTTAAAACTTGGAGCATGGTGGTCCTCATATAGAAATCGAGTTTACACGATATCTTGTGGCATGTTAGTTATTAAAGGCTAAAGTAGTAAACTCTCGTGCAATTTTAAAAGCAGTCAAAAGGACCTTGACGCATGTCGATACAAACTTAACATGAAGGAAGATAGAGATAGCTATCCATACTGCAGATTAACCAAAAAAAAAACACTTCACCTAGCCATCTCGGTAGGAGAGACCTCTTTAGTCCTTCGCATCTGTTGAATTATCCGATTCTTAGGAGCTGATTATTAGGAATATTCAATCCTGATTTTCTGGATTCTAATTATTAGGAAATAGCTGTGAATAATTAGTTAGGATATGATTTATTAGTATCCCTTGATTTGTGGGATTATAGCTATATTATTCAGATCTGTTTTTTCCTAGTTAGTACTTGTAGAAGTCCTATAAAGAGCTTTGTAATCCTGGTATATTTTATTAGAGAATTATCACAATTCTTTTCTCTAAATTCTTCATGGTATCAGAGCTGAAGGCTCATTCTTCTGGGATAGTGCTGCAGTGCATCCTTCATTGATGCAATAATCTTCTAATCACAGCCTTCATTGCTGGGTTTGTCTTTGTCCCTAACAATCTGGTCGCAACTCTCATTATTGTGATCCCTTTAGCCATATTTTTCTCTCTTCACTTCTAAACTTGTCCCAATTTTTGCCCTAAAACCTCATTCACTTGCAACCTCTACTACATCTGTTTTTTGCTCTTCCTTTCCAAGTACTTTCTTTGTGCTTGGAATTATCCATGTCTGAGACAAAACTGATTGGAAATTCTTCGGGTCAAAATGAGGAGGCCAACACCAACCATATGACCGGAGATCTACAAAATGTGAGAGCAACTTATAGGCTAAATGAGAAGAATTATCTCAAATGGTCACAATTCGTCAAGACCTATTTGAAGGGTAAAGGAAGACTCAGCCATCTTCTCGGAAAAGGTCCAACACCAGAAGATCCCACGTTCAACGCATGGGATGAGGAAGATTCAATGATCATGTCATGGCTTTGGGATTCAATGAATCCAGCCATAAGTGATACATGTATGTTTCTCAAAACTGCAAAGGAGATTTGGGATTCTATTCGCAGGACTTATTCAAAGGCTCGAGATGCAGCACAAGTATATGAAATCAAGGTAAAGACAAGTGCAACAAAACAAGGGAGCAAAACGGTGACGGAATATGCAAATTCCCTTCAAAATCTATGGCAAGAACTCGATCATTATCGAGTATTTGAGATGAAGTGTGCAGATGATGCTGCAACTCTAAAAACCTTCATTGAAAAGGATCGAGTGTATGATTTCCTGGCAGGTCTTAATTCTGAATTTGACCAAGTCAGAATTCAAATACTTGGAAAGGAAGAAATTCCTTCTTTGGAAGAGACGATCTCTCTAATCCGGGCAGAAGAAAGTCGAAGAGGAATAATGCTAGAGTCTCAAGCTGTGGAAGGCTCAGCATTAGTAACTCGCAATGCGTCAACACAAGAAAGAGGAAAATTGGATGCTTTGAGGCCTACATGGAGGGATAATCGAGACAGTTTATGGTGTACCTACTGTAAGAAGCCAAGACATACAAAGGAACGATGCTGGAAGCTGAATGGCAAACCAGCAACCTCAAGCCGAGAGTGGGGAAACAAAGGAGGACAGCCAAGGCCTCAAGCTCATCTAATTGAACAGACCAGCCAGCAAATCAGTGAAGGACAGGTGAAAGAATCCTTCAGCAGTGAGGAAATAGAAAGAATTAAAGGGCTTCTAGGGTCTCTTGATAAACCCTCTGGTACATGTTCCTTAGCACTCTCAGGTAAGTCTCCATTCTTCTGTCTAAATGCCTCAGAAAAAATTTCAAGTGAAGCTTGGATAATAGACTCAGGTGCCACTGATCACATGACTCGCACTTCACATTTTTTTAGTACCTACACCCCATGTCCAAGCAATAGGAAAATAGTGGTGGCAGATGGTTCTTTGGCCACTGTTGCAGGAGTTGGTGACATCTATATTACAGCTGTTCTCACTCTAAAAGATGTCCTCCATGTGCCAAAACTATCAGCCAACCTAGTCTCCATACAAAGGCTCACCAATGACCTCAAATGCTATGCAATTTTTTACCCTACCTACTGTGTTTTTCAGGAACAGGATTCGGAGAGGAAGATTGGACTTGCTAAGGAAAAGAATGGGTTGTACTATCTTGAGACGCCGAGGATTTCGAAGAAAGTCATAAACAATTCTCCCTTGTCATTTCTTAGTGCTTCAAATAAGGATGTCATTTGGCTTTACCATTTTCGTTTTGGTCATCCATCTTTTCGTGTCTTAAATATCATGTTTCCTTCTTTGTTTAAAGGACTAGATATGAGTCAATTCCAATGTGATACTTGTGAATTTGCTAAGCACACCCGTGTATCTTTTCCTATAAACAATAAAAGAAGTTCTCATCCTTTTGATTTGATTCACAGTGACATTTGGGGACCTTCCACAATTCCAAATATCTCAGGGGCTCGATGGTTTGTTTCTCTAATCGATGATTGCACTAGGGTCACATGGATATTCTTACTCAAACACAAATCTGATGTAAGTAGTATTGTTCCTAATTTTAATTCTATGGTTCAAAATCAATTTGGAGTTAAAATTAAGAGCTTTAGATAAGATAATGCTAGAGACTACTTTAATCAGATTTTGTCAAATTATTTCCAAAAGGAAGGGATCATCCATGAGTCATCTTGTGTAAACACACCACAACAAAATGGGGTGGCTGAAAGAAAAAATGGTCATTTGCTCAACACTACTCGAGCATTGTTGTTTCATGGAAATGTCCCTAAGTCTTATTGGGGGGAAGCTGTCCTTACATCTACATACATGATTAATAGATTGCCATCAAAAGTATTAGATTTCAAAACTCCTATGGCAATTCTTTCTAGCTTTTATCCCCATTTTAGGACAACAAATAATCTCACACCTAGAGTCTTCGGTTGCACCTCATTCGTACATGTTCATAATCATCAAAGGGGAAAACTAGATCCTAGAGCAATCAAGTGTGTCTTTCTTGGTTACTCCTCTACACAAAAGGGGTATAAATGTTATCATCCTCCTTCTCGAAGAACTTATATATCAATCGATGTTACATTTGTAGAAAACAAATCTTATTTTTCACAGTCTTATCTTCAGGGGGAGAAGTCATTAGTTGAAGATAAAGACTTTGACGATCTTAATCTTGACTTATCTCCTAATAATCTTCCAATCCAAGCTCCTACTTCTGATCAACTAATCATTGATCAATCAACTCTTGACCAATCAGCATCCAATTCTGATCAACAGGCTCCTCACAAATCAGTTTCTGATGAATCAGTTCGTGCTACTTCAATTCCAGACTCACTCTCTACGATTGAACCTATTCCGGAACAAGAGTCCACTCCCGTATCTCCCCATATTTATGACTCTATGAGATTTCCTCAGGTATACTCAAGAAAGACAGCTGTTCCAGACCAAACACAAGTTCAAGATTCCCATCCGAGTTTTGCAAATGAATTTCCGGTAAGTTCCGATTCTCCTTTGCATTCACTTGATATGCCAGAAAATGACTCGGATCTTCCCATTGCTGTTAGAAAAGGTACTAGGGAGTGCACAAAGCGACCCTTATATCCACTATCTCATTATGTGTCACTTGACCGCCTATCACCATCTCATAAAAATTTCATTGTGAATCTGAACACCATTTCTATTCCAAATACTTTATCTGAGGCATTGTCTAAAGAAGAATGGAGGAGTGCAATGAGAGAAGAAATGGATGCACTAGAAAAAAACCAGACTTGGGAGATTGTTGAAAAACCTAAGGGAAAGAATCTTGTGGGCTGCAAATGGGTTTTTACCTTGAAATACAAAGCTGATGGTTCTCTTGAGAGATATAAAGCACGATTGGTGGCAAAGGGTTATACTCAAACCTATGGAGTAGATTATCAGGAGACATTCGCTCCGGTGGCAAAAATGAACACCGTGAGAATTCTACTCTCTTTGGCGGCTCACTTTAATTGGCAACTTCAGCAGTATGATGTGAAGAATGCATTCTTACATGGAGACCTAGAAGAGGAGATCTACATGAGTATTCCACCGGGATTTGAAGGAGAAAAGACAGCAAACAAAGCATGTAGATTACGGAAAGCACTATATGGGCTCAAGCAATCACCTAGAGCCTGGTTTGGGAGATTTTCCAGAGTTATGAAAGCTTCAGGCTACAAACAAAGCCAAGGTGATCATACTCTCTTCATTAAGCATTCGGCAAGAGGGAGAGTGACGGCACTTCTAGTGTACGTCGATGATATTATTGTCACAGGTGACGATGATGAGGAGAAACAGCAGCTGAAGCGGTGTTTGATTAAAGAGTTTGAAATAAAAGAGCTAGGAAGGCTCAAATACTTTCTTGGTATTGAAGTTTCTTACTCTAGACAAGGAATTTTTGTCTCACAACAGAAGTATGTGACTGATCTCTTGAAGGAAACTGGAAAACTTGGTTGTAAACCAGTAGCTACACCTATTGAGCCTAATAAAAAGCTTGGGGATGCAAAGGAAGAACCTGCTGTAGACCGAGAAATGTATCAAAAATTGGTCGGGAAACTCATCTATTTGGCTCATACTAGACCTGATATTGCCTATTCAGTAAGTGTGATTAGTCAATTTATGCATGACCCAAGAGAATCACACTTACAAGCCGTCCATCGAGTGCTACATTATTTAAAAGGAAGTCCCGGAAAAGGAGTCCTATTCAGGAGAAATCAAAAAATGGTGTTGGAAGCTTATACCGATGCTGACTATGCGGGATCTATGGTGGATAGAAGGTCTACATCTGGTTATTGCACATTTCTTGGCGGAAATTTAGTGACTTGGCGAAGTAAAAAACAGAATGTAGTTGCAAGATCAAGTGCTGAATCAGAATTTCGAGCAATGGCCCAAGGAATATGTGAGCTATTATGGCTTAAAATCATCCTAGAAGACTTGAAAATCAAGTGGGAGGGTCCTATGAAGCTGTATTGTGACAATAAATCAGCAATTAATATTGCTCATAATCCCGTACAGCATGATAGGACGAAGCATATTGAAATTGACAGGCATTTCATCAAAGAAAAGATAGAAGAGGGGTTGATCTGCATGTCCTACATACCTTCCGGAGATCAACTAGCTGATGTGCTAACCAAAGGACTTAATGGTGGGATCTTTCATGATATTATCTCCAAGCTGGGAATGGAAGACATCTATTCCTCAGCTTGAGGGGGAGTGTTGAATTATCCGATTCTTAGGAGCTGATTATTAGGAATATTCAATCCTGATTTTCTGGATTCTAATTATTAGGAAATAGCTGTGAATAATTAGTTAGGATATGATTTATTAGTATCCCTTGATTTGTGGGATTATAGCTATATTATTCAGATCTGTTTTTTCCTAGTTAGTACTTGTAGAAGTCCTATAAAGAGCTTTGTAATCCTGGTATATTTTATTAGAGAATTATCACAATTCTTTTCTCTAAATTCTTCAGCATCGGTTATGCCCCCTGTTGTTATCTGAAAAACGTGTGTTTGTCAAGTTCAACACCAATAAAATAAATCTCAGTCTCATCCTATTGACATATGAGCTCACACTGAAATTTCTTACATAAGTAAAGTGATGGTTTTGATAGATGTGCCGTCTACATAGCGCAGGCTGCACAACTAACCTACTAGTCCTGCTTAAAAAAATTCTCCATATCCACTTCTTTTTGTTTAATAACTCTGCACAAAATCGTATTCAACGTGTTCATGGATCTCCATACAACATCAAGTATACTGCAAGCACCATGCTTAAATCAGGTCTCCGCCTATCTATATGTAGCCTCAGTATCGACTTAACTTCAGCTTCAGGTAGGTTTGGGGCATCCATCACCTTGCAGACACGCTGATTCCCTCTGACTTTCCCAAACATTAACCTAGTTGTGGCTGCATGAGCCAGAACATGCCCGCCTGCAGGTTTCATTGGGTCTGATAACACACCTCCGCCTGGATCAGCTACGACTGAAACAAATAAATCAAAGACAGAGTCTTAAAAATAATAAAATCCTTTTCCTATGTCATGGACTGAAGCTACTGCATGCATCACCAGTTTACACCAAATAGCTGGTTCTTGAGATTTACAAGAATCAGTATGAGCTTAGTGCAGTCCCCAAAATGCTATTTGTCAGTGTACAACCATCAAAGGGCTAAATTGAATAACAACTTTGAATGGATGCAGGACTACGTGGGAGAAATGAGATGTGATGCAGTACCTTGATTGGTCATGTACACTGCCACGTACACTGCCACGTTAGATTCCTCAGTTATCTTAATTAAATGCGAGACATCTGTGCCAATTTTTGCTGCAATTCAGAATTCATTAGTGTCAAACCAGATAAGCTGCAGAATAACAACTTGCATGATTTGATGGTTTCAGGATCAACCTGGGGCTCTGCAAGTTCTCTTGCAGTAAAATCCACTCAGAAGAGAGCAATCACCAATCCACAATCTGAAAAAGGCACTCACCATAGGTCAACCATCCACACCTCAGAAAATCAGTAGGGTTTGATTCTCGAGCAGTGTCTTACCAGTAATTTGAATGGTTCTTCAGACATTTTGGCAGCCAAACCAAGAAGCAAGTTGTACTGATGCTCAGAGGTAGAGGCATGGGCATAAATGATCTTCAAATTCATGGAAAGACTAGATCACAGCAAGTACACTAGCCAGAAAAGTAAAGAGTTGCCACCAGTATAGAAAGCATTGCTTACAATATCTAAGACTGCAGGTGTAATGAGTTAAGAAAGTGCACATGCACTTACATGGACAGACGACGATTACAAAACACAAGCAGCTTTGCCGAGGTCAAGAAAAATACAGACATATTATAATAGGATACAAAATTCCTACTGCGTTGATATAAGCTACCTTGCCATTTCCTCCTCTCATGTGAGTTGGCAGCTGAAAATATTTTACGAACATGGAATCCACAAACCATTAATAAAGAATGATTATAAACAGGGGCAAATACTGTTGTAGGATTTGCAAATAAAGTAGAGTATCTTCAAGCATCACATTCGACTAATGATCAACCCTAGTCCAAGTCCGACTATGATTAAGGCTTTTACTCGGTTATGACACAGTACAAACTCTTCTGGCCTTTTTCCTGCTTGGTTTGAGCCACTGTATATGCGTTCAAGTATACTGACTGCAGATTATAGAAAATGAGAGTGCCATACTTCCAGAATCACCTAATACACACGTTCTGATGCCAAGATCACCCACATCTTTATTCTTCATAGGAATTCAATCATCATGTTACTATTTAGCATTGTTCATCTGAACAAAAATGCAACAGAATTTCAAGACAGAAACCTAATATCCAATTCAGACCAACCTGAGAAGTAACACATAGGGTATATGCAAGCTGTATTTTCCCAGACCTGAAGTGACGTCAGCAGCATTTTCTGAGAAAGCTAATTAACAAAAGCAACTAAAAGTTCATCAAAGGTAACGATGTTGGACTGTAATTTTCACCCAGATTCGCCAAATGCTTTCATAATTGCTAGAGTTTCAATACCACCTGTTAACATTGCCAACCCGGTGAAATTTGTTTTTGTTGAAATGCATGAAGTATAAGAAGCGCAGTCTGCAAAAGAAAGTCTCTTACCGCCTAAAAGCTCATCGAGGGCTTGGCTTCTGGTTATGATGCAAACAACCGACGACTCTCTCTGGAAAAAACAAAGACATTGAAAGTACTTTGAGCAACAGATATGCTAATTTGCAGGCTTCATTTCAAGGGTATTCCAAACCATTTTAGCTCGAAGTTTGCAGAATTAAGAACTTACACTGAGCAGAGCATCACTTCCAGTAATATAGCCAAAATTCTGAGAAAACGAAGGGAAGTCAATGCGAGATGCTTATAGAAGTTCAAATTGATTGGAGCCACCATCTCAGGTCAAGAAGAATTTAAGCTCTAACCACTATTTTTTCAGCCACATTGCATATTTTGTCAACTTTTGCCTCAGATAATCCTTTTATTCCGGTTAAGTGCTACCCAAAAATAAACAAAGAAAAAGCAAATCACTTGGCCAAATAAGAATACGCTCCTCAACTTAATTCTCAGGACTAAAGATCAGATATACCTTCTGTGTGTGCATCATCAAGCCATTGCAAGTGTAGATTCCTGCATCCTGGAGCTTTTTCATATCTCCAGAATTTATTCCTTGAGAAATAACTGCAAACAAAATAAAGGAAGAAGTTCAGGGAAGGAAAATGAGAACAACTCACCATCCTGTCAAACTCTTCTGGTGATTGTAGGATGCCAGGACAAAAGCATTTCCTAGATCATCACTGACAATCTAACTTTCCAACAGTGATTATTGATGAATTTAGCTTAGGATATTCCTTACTGATCTAGTTATGTCACCAATGCATGGAAAATAAGACATCCAATGGTGCAATTCCAAGGTTACGTAACATAAGTAAGGCTGGAATTGCTCTTGTATGATCAGAAGACAAAAAACTAAAAACTATTGCACGCGCAGGAAATCACGGCAAGTTCGAGAGAAAGGTCGAGATGTAAATCACAATAATCACAGCCATAGCTTCATCGTACCATTTGCATCTTAATTTTAACTTTCGGAACACGGAATCAGAAAATCACGATAATCATCTCAGAATCAAATGACGCACCGAAACTCATTACGAAAGCGATCAGATGAACAGAGAGCTGTTGCCTACACTCTGTTTTGCCGTAACTTACGTTTGTTTGTCGATCGTTTCGAGCAGGTCTTCTGCTTCGTCGTCGACGTCCTCTCTTTCCACGATCTTCTGCTCTTCGGCTCCGAACATCAACGAGCGAACACGAGACGACACTCAGAATCATCGTCATCGGCAATGGCACCGCGGAAAAGGACATGAACTGAAATCAAGCGGAGATCGCGAAACACAGTTACACAGTTGAGAGACGAAAGCATCTTCGACGACGATGGAGAAGAGACTTTCGAATTTTTTTTTTTGCGGATTTTGGAAACGATCGGAAATTGGAGGGAATCTTATTATATATATATATGGAGAGAGGCGGGAAGCGGGCAAGGATGGCTCTCGGCTTATTTTTCTTTTTCTCGTTTTTTTTTTTCTTTTTTAAGAAAAAGAGGTTTGGCCGAGTTTCGTTATTCTGAGATAGATCCTCATGAATTGAGGTTGAATGGATCTGTTTTAAGAATTTATCAAATACACTCCTAAAGAGGGAGAGGAAAATATTGGTTTGATTTTTTTTCTTTTTATTTTGCATTAAATGACTCAGTTTTTATTTATTTATCTCGGTTTTATATTCATTTTAATCATGTCTGGCTTATAATTTTCTTAAATTGGACCTAATTAAGTTCTTCTTAAAAAAGGAAAAGAATCAATCTATATTGTGGTCGATACTTGGTTTAATTGCATTATGTTCAAACTCCATGCTTATTGCTTGCAAAATCATGAAAATATCATTGAACAATTGATTTATTCGGAATGGCTTGCTAAGAACTTGCTCGTGACCGGTTTGATTAGTGAACACACATCCTAAAATTTGTAACTTGGTGATTCAAGAAAAGGTGACGAACATGGAGCATGTATTTTCTTTTGTCGAACACGGAGCACATTTAGTACCTAAAATTTGATTTTTATTTAATATCGAACCCTTTCGACTCCAATTTACAAAATAGGCAAATCAAACTTAAAATATAGAACCATTAGTAATCTCCCACATATTTTTCCTCATTCTTTTCTAAAAATTTGTTCTTTTACGTAAGTTTTTGAACATGTGTATAATGAGCTACGAATTATGAAATCCAATATTTGATTTCGATATGGTTTGAATTTTTTTTACTAAACTTTATTATGATTTTAAGTCGGATTTTTGATGTAATCTCAAACGCCTCAATTTTATAATTAAAAAGAGAAAACACAAGAATATCGCCATTTATAAGAACCTCAAGCTCTTTTAATTATTTAAATCAAAATATCATCTCCTTCACGACGAGAAACGTAAAAACCAAAACGACAATCCGTCCCGTCTCTACCGCCCGTTCCCTCTTCTTCGCGCCTTGTTTCTTCTTCTTCTTCTTCGTTCTCCGTACAAGCCCCGCCTGAAATCCCATCTTCCGTCGAAGTCGAGACTGATGCTCATCGAGTGATTCAAGAGAGATGGTACGCGCATTTACGGCGATCTTGTCGAATATTTTTTGTCTTGGGCTCTTGTTGTTCCTCGTTCCATTGCACGTAAGCGGTTTGATGTTTGTCCTGAGCGAGAGGCATTTGCTTTTCTTGGGCTTGTTTCTTGAATTTGGAGCGAGGCATTACCATCTTGACATGACCCGTCTTCAAATCATTGGTAAAACCGCAGCTTCCTCGAATGAATGGAGCGCGGCAAGCGAGTTTGGTTGCTTTGTCACCTCGCTATTGCGTTTGCCTACCCTGACAAGAAACTGGAGTCTTGGCGAGTTTTTACTTAACCGGTCGCAGCGTAGATTCATGACCACCAGCAAGAGAGTGCAAGATAGGAGCAAGGACAAGAGGGTCCATGATCTCAAAATTGCCACCGAGAAGCATAAAATGGTGTCAAAGGTGTTGGTTTAGTGTGTTCTTGACAGGAGCTTATGAAGGTGCGGAGCTGATTCAGAAATGTCCGCTGGTTATTTGGAAGGAAAAGGTCCTAAGCCTTGTTGGTTGTACGGGGAGGAAGAATAAGATAGAAACTTTTATGAACTTATCAGATATGGAAGATAATGATTTTCTAGAGGGTAGTTC
The DNA here is from genome assembly GCA_007663325.1 of Eucalyptus pauciflora. Taxonomy (NCBI): domain Eukaryota; kingdom Viridiplantae; phylum Streptophyta; class Magnoliopsida; order Myrtales; family Myrtaceae; genus Eucalyptus; species Eucalyptus pauciflora. The sequence goes on from VMYD01000275.1 coordinate 753,479, forward strand.
TGAGGATGGAGGCATTGCTATGCAGCCTAACCAAATAGAAGCCATAAGTGAATTGGAGGGTATTGCAGTTGGAGGCAGCTCCTTCATGGAAATACATGAAATTGACAATAAATACAAGCCTCGTGATTCATTTTAAGGTTGTACGTTCTTATTCGAGTTGTCAAGATAACTTGCTTTCCAGCCTTCTTCACAAGTTCAAAGTTTCGAGTTTTTGTACAGATTTAATTAGACAAATTCTGCTTACATCTATAAACCAAGTCAATTAATAGCGGACTGATTCATCTCATTCCTTGTTAGTCCTAAACATTGCCATCGAAACTCTTAAAATCAATGATTCAGAAAAAATGTGTGGTTAATGCTTTTGGCAATTCTCAGCTCGCCTCGGTGCCAGTAAGGACATCAGAAGCAGTCTATTTACAGTAACTGGTTCATTCTCAGTTATTGGTCCGACATACTTGAGTGCTGCCATACTAATATGCTATTCTGAAGATGAACTTGCCACCCTGCATTTTAATCTCAATTGTTGGTTCAAAGAGATGATTGGGTAGTAGCTATCATGGAGAACATAGCCTCTGCTGCTATGACGATCAACATTCTCTCTCTTGTTATTACAAATTAGATGCCGAGCTCACCCTGCAGTAATGCCTTGTTCATCACTGTGCATGGATATTATGGTCCACAATATCCAAGACTGCCTCTTGCAACATGCATTCATTTGCTTTCTATATGATGTTCCATAGGTCTTGTAACTTCTGTTCAAACTCTCCATGAAACTATGGCAAACTCCTGTTTTTAGGTTCTACTGGAGAACTTCCTTTTGCTGGATTTTAGAACCCAACATCAAACAGTAAGTAGTTTTTATTACTGCTTGTTTATGTTGGGCTGTGTTTATGGTTGATTCATTTCATTAGCTTACTGTTTTGTTTTGAAGAAAGAAATAGGAGAGCCTTTGAAATTAGCAAGACTGGTTTTTTTATTTGAATGATAGATGGCTTTCCACAGCTTTTGGTTGTGTGAAAATGACATTACTAATATGCATTCTTTCTTATACCTCATAGCATGAATTGCGTTTATGATTTGTTACATGGATTAGCATCTGCCTAATGCCATCGTGCAATAAATTTCTTCTGCTTATCAAAAGAAAATTCTTAGCAAACTCACTGGGGATGATGTTGAGTAATTTGCTTCCAAATGTTGCGGCTAGATTTCTTCTCGTGCACATAAAAACCTTGATATCCAAAACTGTATGTGACAAACCAAACTGCTACTGTGAAGCTGAATATGTTGTTGCACTGCATCATTTTTTGGTTTTTGCATTATAAAAACGACAGAAGTAATGTACCATGGGGGTTGAGAATCAACCTCATTTGGAGTTGTACGAAGAATTTCCAGATCTCATATGATCAAGGAGAAAGAGAGGAGCATTGATGTTTATTAGTTATAATCACTTAGCTATCATCTTTTGTTACATGGCAAAAGTATTGTGTGCATTACGACTCAATTCATATCAGATGGTCATATCTACTTATTTTGAGAAGGGATAGGAACTTCGCACCAATATTTTCAAACTCGGGCCAGTCAAGGAACCAGTTAGGTTGCCTATTTGCAGGCCAAGCAGTTGGACTAGGGGAATCGGCGATTGTGTCTTGAGCAAACGATTATAGATATGTAATGCTGTCAATTCCCCATGAACACATGAATCGTTCAGCCTTGGTTAGTGAAATGCCGGTGATCCGTGGAGTTGAGTGCTCGAGTCCCTCCATGTGCAACAGTAGCCAAAAGCCCAATTCTATACCCGTGGGACTCTAAAACTAAGTGGATCCAATGTTGAAAATCAGTATATTTTCAAACTGGTTCCAACTGATTTAGGCCAAACTAGCTACACAGAATTTTTAAGTTTTGGGTGAATGGATCAAAGGGAAAGCAATGGAATTGGCCAAGAAAAAGGGACAAGAGCAATGCTTTATGGTCAAATGATTGCAAAAAATCTAAAGAAAATCAACATTAAGAACTTTACGGTCTTTGAATGGGCTTGACATATAGCCACCGCAATCTTTTTAACATATAACGTCTAATATATCTCAGCTGAGATACTTTATAGTCTCTGAATGGACTTGGCATATAGCCACCACAATCTTACTAACATATAGCGTCTAAGACATCTCAACCAAATATATCTCGGCTGAGATATATTTGACACTATGATAATCTAAGTCCTACGCAGTGCCTAACCTTACTCTTACATTATCTCCAGTGGTGAGCAAACCATACTAGCAAAATCATATGACATGATAATTTATTTAACGAATGCCTTAAATTGAGTCCAATTTGAAAAATGAGGTACTTGATTAAAAAATAAAAGTTAAGGTAGTTGATCGTAAACTAAGCAAAAGTTTTGATAATTTCGATGTCATTATCCTTAACTTCTGAATCGCGCTAAGAAAAACATCTCAAGAAAAATGTTATTTACGAAGGTCACCGTAGTAGCGGCACTAACGGCAACAACACGGCCGTGGCCATGCTTTGATAATGCTCTATCTTGCCCCATTTTCTTCTTTATTTTCTTTTTTAACTTTTTGTTGTTTCTTCTTTTTAGGCTTTCTCTTTGCTTTCTTCTTTTCATTTGTTGAACTCGAATTTGAAAGGATACGATAGAGATTAATGAATGAAAAAATCCCAAAATGATTAGACCCAAAAAGAAATGGAGGAAAATTATGGTATTGTTAATTTTAAGCCAGACTTGTAATGCCTGGAAATTCTATTGGTAACGGCAAAAAAGACACAAAGCCTTGGTCTTCTTGGCATTGAAGTTTCTTTCCCACCAACAAAAGACAAAAGACGTGCAAACGCTTTACTTTATGTGGAATCTATTAAAGCTTCTTTCCTATCATAAAAAGATGTGCACTATCAAAAGACGTGCAAAAGTCTTAGTCTTCTTGAAATTTATTAATTTTTTTCTTGCCATGAAAAGACGTGACGTGCAAAGTCTTGATCTTCTTGGATTCTATTAATTTCTTTTCCATCATTAAAAGGCGTGCAAAAGTCTTGGTCTAAAGTTTCTTTCTTATCATCTCTTTTTCACTTTTGCTTCACTTTCTGAACAAAAAAAGAAAATGATATTTTTAGCAAGTGAAAGCCCTTCTCAAAATGATATCTTAGTAGGTGAAAGTCCTTATCTTCTTGGACTTTCATGATCCTCTCTCTCCATTAGCTCCTCAACACTTTGCTTTGTCATAACTTTTACAATGGACTGATTCGCTCATGGCCATTGGAGAGACCTTTCTTGATTCCTTCTTTTGGGTTTCGTTCAACAAAGTTGAGTTTTCTGGCATTGGACTATGCGTAAAGTGATGGAATTAGCATCACCTTGTTCAATATATACATTAATAATTTTATTATATTCTCTCATGTAATTCGATCTTCAATATTTGAATTTTTTGTTTTATAAAAATTTTTACCAAAAAATTCAAATCTTGATATGTTTCTCTCTTTCCACATAAACATCCATGGATAAAATTTCCTCAAATTGTGTAAATAACTTTTTATGAATTAATAATTTGAATTTTGCAAAATCTTTTAGATGTTAATCTTCACACTCGACTAGTATGCACTTCTACTAGTTCTTCTAATTCATTTATATGAAAATGGTCAATATCGTTTTTCCATTAATTCAAGTTTAGGAACAATCCAAGGACTAAATTAAATACGTATAAAAATTTTAGGGACTAAATTAAACAAATTAAAAATTTAAAGACGACATTACACATTATGCTAACGTTCAAGGATTACATTGCACATTGAACTAAACTTTATGGACCATTTGCATAATTTTCTCAAGAAAATATAGCTAACATATTTGCTAATGTGACATTCAACTTTGCTATGACATGTTCCAGCCTCTTAAGAGACCACTCCAAGAAAGTGGTAATGACTTGGATTCAGCCATCGGTAGGGATTTGTTGATCATTGTTTTTATGGTCAGCTTTATTCATCGCTAGACAAGAAAAAGGGTCGGGCATCACCAACTAATAGTGTGCAATATACTAGATATACTCTAGGCATCACACTTATGAATAGGAAAATCATGCAAAGGACCACAATTCTCCTATCAAGCGGTTCTTGATCATCAACTACTACCTCAACACCCTTCAGTAGATCATTGCTACCTGTCTTGCTGCAAATCTTTAGTACTATAATTAGGGGTGAGCAATTACAGGTTTATCATTTTTTGGAGCCTAGAACCTGCCCTACATACCCTAGAACTTGGATCATTTCCTATTACAGGTTCCAAGGTCGATTCCAGGGTCTATCTAGGTTTCACCTATATTATTATTTGAATAATTACAATTTACTAATCATAGCTTATATCTAGACATACGAAAAATATGAACATTAATAAAGTAAAAATCTTAGTCATAAAACATAAACTCATACTAATACTTCCAGATTATACACTGGCATGAAATATCGGAAGATCGCACACAAATATGAACCAAGAAAAATATTAAAACTTACTACAGGTTCCAAGTTTTAGGTTCCGAAAATTAAGAATTTGGAACTTCCCCATTGAAATAAGTTCTTCATTTTTTGGAACTTGGAATTTACCCGGCATATCTTGGAACCCGGAACCTACAGGGTTCCATCGGTCCGATTATTAGATTCCAAGTTCTACTCTGGACCATGCTTACCCCTAACTATAATTGCCACGTAAAAGCCCATATTGATCGCATATTCACCAATAACGCATTAAATGAAGACACTAAAATTATAAGGTTATTGAGATTGTACGGATGCCCCCCCCCCCCTCCCAAAAAAAAAAGGCTTGTTCTTGGTCTTTGTTTAATGTTTTTGGTGGGTAAATGTCTTGGTCTTCCTGTCTCGCTTCTGCTTTAAATAAGATAGAACTAAGCAAAAAGACAGAAGAAAAATCAATAAGTCGTGGACAATTTCAACTGTTGCTCATGAGTTTCTAAATTGAAAGATTCAATTTAAAAAATACGTACACACTGATTATAAGTCGATGCGTAGCATGGATACTCTACGAAAGTGTCTGTGTGTATGTGTCATCAATTTAAAAAAACTCATGATTTAATCTAAAATCTATTTAGATATGAACCCACTTAATGAGGTCAATTAGTTATGAAATGTGAAATAATATTAGATTACGATGTTCATACACGTGCTACGCCCAGACGAGGACATTGCACACATATTTTTAGATTACATGTTTAAAATTTAGGAATTAGAATAAAATGAACTGTTTTGGTGGTTGATTGTTTCCAAATATTACTCAAACCTTAGAACTTGGCATACTTGAACCAAATATAATTACCCACAACAAAATAAATCGTCAAATGCACTAATCTAATTTGGTCCCGAGAAGGTATCATTAGTACTTCGATACTTTTGACATGTGTACATAACTTTACAACTATCATTTATAATTGCCAGTAGTAATACATGACAAAGAAAATCAGAGAATATTTTTTGGCTTATAACAAAAAAAAAAAAAATACAATTTGATTGTGCCTTATCTCAAGCATCTGGGATTTGGCTGAATAAGGAAAAGAAAAAGACATTCAAGAGGAGGCGCTTATTCGATTTTACATGCAAGGGGTTGAAGCAAAAACTACATAGAAGGAGACCCATCAATTTCATTCTATATCCATGGCTTCCAAAAATATTCAAATTGACCGAAATAAGACTAGATAATGAGGTCCATGAAATTTCTTACCTATGTGCTAGCAATCAACTATCTAAAGTTTTTTTTTCTCCATTCAACCAATTACTTCGTCATTTATTAATGTAAATCAATGTGAGACCTCCGTTGAGATAGTAAATGAAAAACTATCTATATGACACCAACAAACTGTTTACATTGGCCTCAAATATGATCCTCGTGGTATCAATTTTGTCTCTTGCGGGTCACACCGTTCCAGATGATATCAATTGGTCTCTTGAAGAATTGGAACAAATTATTTACAAAAAATATTGTTTAGGCAAATTAATTGTGATTGGTAAAGAAATCATAGTAAGGTTTTAAATTACATGTGCCTGTACAGTTACATATAATGATAATATTATCAATATGATGTCCAACTGAACGAAAATCAAGTGCTACGAAAAAGTTTATTTCCAATCAAAAGTTTGATAATTCACTAAAAAGTTTTGAGTGTAAAGCTTGAATTTTTATGATCGAATGACTAGAGGAAAATCTGAGGGAAATCAACATTGGGAAATTTTGTAGTCTTCCAATGTGCTTGACATTTAGCCACTGAAATTATTTGGCGTGTGAAATTAACAAAACTATCTCCTATTCTCTTTCATACGAATGAATCAATAATCTTACGAAACAAAATTATTAAATGGAGACCAAGCAATGAACAAAGATGATGAGTTTGCAGAACAAATATCGTGTAAACAAAAGTATGTTTGAGATTTGAGTCTAGACCAATGATTGTATAAAAAACTCTTTGGGACAATGACATCGCAAGTACTTGAATTATTACCCCTTCTGCAATCAGGTACCTAAAGTTTTTTCATTCAATCAATCATCTTAATTTTCCATGTGGGTCAACATGAGGCCTTCGTTAATTTTGTGGATGTAAAATGTTGACACGACGTTAATGCCGTTGAATAGTTGTTAAATGTCCATACTAGTGTCTAGTACAGCATCTTGAGATGTTGCTACATTGGCAGAGGCATTGGATGCTAGGATTGTCTAAGTCAACACGAACTCTCTCTCCACATCACCCAATCAGTAGGGTAAGCAAATCGTGTAAATAAAATCATTACAACGTAGCAATTTTTTCACGGACGCCTCAAATTGAGACAAATTTGAAAAAAGAAAAAGTAAAAGAGATTAATCTAGACATAAAGCATAGAATTTCTACTAGTAATGGAAAAAGAGATTAATCTAGTGTTGTTTAGTGTTGTTCTTCTTTCTTTCTTGTTGCCTAGCACCCTTTCACTCGGTTAGACGTGTTGTCTTTTCTTAGTGCAAGTTGGTGCCGGGCCTTTCTCCTTCTGTTTGTCCAGCTTTGTGCTGCGTCTTTGCAAAAGTCTATATATATACTAACCCTTACCAAAAAAAAAAAAAATTAAAAAGATACATGAAAATTTAGACACAATTCTAATAGACAAGTACAAAATATATTACTGAATGAAAAATCACAGTACGATTAAGCATGAGAAAAAGAATTGGACGAAAATTATAGTAGCAGTCAATTTTGAGCATGGCATGTAATGCGTGGGGAAATTCTACTAGTAATGGAAAAATGAAGGCATTCACATAGGGATGGAAGAGGAGGGACGTGAAAAGGGAAGCAATAAAGCCAATTTGCATCCTGCAAAGTCTATCTATTTTCAATTGCTCTCTGCTTCTGCTTCACTTTCTAGACAAAAAGTACATTATGTCCATTAAAGTCTTGGTCTTCCCGATGAAAGTCCTTTATGAGCGTACTATCACGACAAGCAATATGAGTTAGCCTGAAGAGGCCACCTTTTGAAGCACATTGTGTCCTTGAGTTAGACAAATAAATTGTTCTCATTTTTCTCCATGGCAAGACTTCTGGTCGTCGTCTGAAAGAGAGGACCTTTTCTTGTGGCCATCCAAAACATAGAATAGGAGGGGATCACATGACCAACTTAGAGGGCATGCACATCTTCATAAAAAAATTATAATTTAGAAATGTTTTGTTGGTTTTTTTTTTCGTTAGTATGGGCTTTCATGTGGCAGTTATAGTGTTAAAAATTTATAGCAAAATGGGTGAGGATGATCTGCTGAAGGGTACTAAAGTAGTTGATGATGATCATGAATCACTTGATAGGAGAATTAAGGTCCTTTGAACTGAAAAAGTTAGCCCAAAGCAACTTGATTTTAATTGACTATTAAAAGTAAAAAAAAAAAAAAAACTATACAAGACTCACCACAGAGCCAGTGAAAAGCACCAAAATTAAATGAATGATAGAGTGCTATAGCCTCGTCCCATCTTCAATGCTTTTGACATGTGAATATAATTTTACAACTATCATTTATAATCCCCTAGTAGTAATACATGACAAAGAAAATGAGAGAATATTTTTTGGCTTATAAAAAAAAAAAAAAAAACATACAATTTGATTGCGCCTTATCTCAAGCATTTGGGATCTGCCTAAATAAGGAAAAGAAAAAGACATTCAAGAGGAGGCGCTTATTCGATTTCGCATGTGAGTGGTTGAAGCAAAAACTCTATAAAAGGAGCCCCACCAATTTCATTCTATATCTTTCGACCAAAAAAAAAGACTTTCTATATGTGTGGCTTCCTAAAGAAAATCAAATTGACTTGAATAAAACCAGATAATGAGGTGCATGAAAATTCTTACCAATATGCTGGCAATTAAGTATCTTAAGTTTCTTTTTTTTTTTTTCCGTTCAATCAATTACCTCGACATTTCAAATGTTTCACAACATGATGCATAGTCCCTGGGAATAAAATGTTAACAAACTGCACCGATGTGGAGGAACTAAATCTCAATTAAATCATGGACGTTGTGCAACAGGTCGCAGGTGTCACGTATGTGAATATTGGACAACTCGCACATGATGTATGGAAGTGTGTGTAATATGTTCACACTGATTAGATGTCTAAATGCAATTATTTTCTTGTGCATTTGATCTATGCAATCCACCTTAACTGATCTTCCCCGACACACATTCGTGGGGTTTGTTGCTCAATATATCTTATGTACATATTTTGTCAAGAAAAACACTTTCCATATAAGATAACCATAAGAAATTGCTTTGCATTTTATGTCCAAATATGTTTTTTCTTGCTTACTATACCACAGGGTGCAAATTTCATTTTGAATGAAGAAATCAGAAAGAAAGAGAAAACGAAGTAAAATATCCCCATTAACAATCATTGGCGGAGCAACAGTAATTACCCTTAGCTAGCAGCGCCGAACCACATCTGAGAGGATGATGGGTAAATAGTAAACCATGAGAAGTGACGTTCTCATGGATGCATGAGAAGGGATGTGAAAAGCGAAGCAACAAACTTCAATTTGTGTCCTGTTAAGTCTTGGTCTTTCTGGAATTTATTGAAGTTTCTTTCCCATTACCTCTTTTTTCTCTTTTTTTTTTTTTGGTAAGGACCTCTTTTTCCTCTTTAGCTTCACTTTCTAGAAAAAAAAAAAGCACATGGTATCCATGAAGTCTTTGGAGAAATTCTCTTAATACTACCAAACAAGCACTTGTAGTTGTAGGTAAACAGTATTTTATTTTGATTCCTCTGATTGACGTGCGCGTGAAAAGCACCCAAAATTAAATGGATGACAAAGTGCTATAGCCTTGTCCCAAGAAAGCATCATTACTACTATATGAATATGACTTTACGAAAGATTATCTAAAAAATTCATAAATTTATTGTATGACCGTTAATTCAAACCTAAACTTTGATATGCTGCCATGTCAATCGAGATATATTAGATGCTAATATCATCTAAGTCAACACACTTTCTCTCTCCTCATCAAAGGGTAAGTAGCCACGTCAATTATTATTTTTAACTTTTGCTGAGTAAACGAGTCATGTTAGCAATATTACATAACATGGCAATTTATTTAACCAATACCTCAAATAGAGCCAAATTGAAAAGTTGAGGTTCTTGATTGAAAAAAGAAAAGAGTTCAGGTACTCGATCGTAAACTAAAAAAGAGGTTAGGCACTTTGGATATCATTTTTCTTAACTCTTAAATCGCTTTAAGAATAACATCATTCTTGCTTTTTTCCCCCTTTCTTAAGTTCTAGTTGTTTTTTCTATATATTTTTTCTTTGATTTTTTTTCTTGTTTTATTGAACATAAATTTGAAAAGATACATGAAAATGTAGACATAATTCTAATAGAGAAGTACAAAAGAGATTATTGAGCGAAAAATCACAGTACAATTTAGCACGAAAAAAAGTTGGATGAAAATTATAGTAACGGTCAATTATAAGCATGGCCTAAAACGCGTGGGGAAATTCTCCTAGTAATGGAAAAACAAAGGCATTCTCGTAGGGATGGAAGAGGAGGGATGTGAAAAGTGGAGCAACAATGCCCAATTGCATTGTGCAAAGTCTGTCTTTTTTCAATGGCTCTCTTTCGCTTTTGCTTCACTTTCTAGACAAAAAAGTACATGCTGTCCAATAAAGTCTTTGTCTTGCTGAGTTTGTGGTTTATCTACATGAACAGAGCACTCGTGGATAGAAAGCGTCCTTGAAAGTCTTGGTTGATCACTTTGCTTCGCCATAACTCTTGGTTGTTCTCTATGATTGACCCATGGTCTTTGGAGAGATCTTTTTGGGTTCCTTCTTAGCTTCCTTCTTATATTATACTAATTTATAGTATGGTTAATTTTAAGCAAGACATGTAGTGCATGGAAATTTTACAAGTAATGGAAATAGAGATATTCACATAGGGATAGAAGAAGAGGGATGTGAAAAGTGAAGCAATGAAGCCAATTTGCATCTTCAGTAAAGTCTTGGTCTTCCCTGTGAAAAGTACTTTATGAGTGTACTGTGACGACCATCAATTTGAGTTAGATCGAAGAAGCCATGTTTTGATGCACATTGGGTCCTTGAGTTAGATAAATCAACCGTTCTCCTTTTTCTCTAGATCAAGATTTTTGGTTGTCGTTTAAAAGAAGGGAGAAGTGCCAAAAAAGTCCTAAACCTTTTGCCTTTGTGCCGATTTAGTCCTAAATCTTTTTTTGGTGCCGATTCAGTCCTAAACCTTTTTTATGTTGTGCCAATTCAGTCCTTTCTGGCCAATTTTGGCCGGATTTTGCTGACTGGACGCCGGCCGGCTGACGTGACATGATCAGTGCTGACGTGGATAACTTTTAATAATATTTTAATATTTTTGAATTTTTTTTTGAATTTTTTATTTTATTTTATTTTATTTTATTTTTTTGTCTTCTTCTTCCGGCCGGTCACCGAGGTCCGGCGACCGGCCAGAGCCAGAGGCCGACGAGGGTGAGGCCGACCTCGCTGGGCACCTCGCGGGCAAGGGTCGAGCCTCGCCCATGGCCGGCGAGGCTCGACCTCGCCCATGGCCGGCGAGGCTCGACCTCGCCCATGGCCGGATCTGGCGCGATAAAGCGGCGCAGGCTCCCTCCCCGCGAGGTGAGCCCGTGAGGTCGGCGAACACCGCGATCGTACCTAGGCGTCGAGGCGAAGGGGCGCCCATCGGTCGGCGGGGCACGACCCTCTGCGAGGTGGCCGGCGAGGGCCATGGGCGAGGCTTGACCCTCGCCTGCGAGGTGGCCGGCGAGGTCGCCCTCGCCGGCCTGCGGCTCTGGCCGGTCGCCGGACCTCGGTGACCGGCCGGAGGAAGAAGACAAAAAAACAAAAAAAAATAAAATTAAAAATATTTAAAATATTTAAAATATTTAAAATATTTAAAATATTTAAAAATATTTAAAAATTATTAAAATATTATTAAAACTTGTCCACGTCAGCGCCGATCATGTCACGTCAGCCGGCCGGTGTCCAGTCAGCAAAATCCAGCCAAAATTGGCCGGAAATGACTGAATTGGCACAACGTAAAAAGGTTTAGGACTGAATCGGCACCAAAAAAAGGTTTAGGACTAAATCGGCACAAAGGCAAAAGGTTGAGGACTTTTTTGGCACTTCTCCCTTTAAAAGAAAGAACCTTTTCTTGTGGCCATCCAAAACGGAGGATAAGTGATGATATTTCTTCACATGATCAACTTCGAGGGCATGCATATCTTCATAAAAAATTTATAACTTACAAATATACAGTTGTTTTTTTTTTTTTAGTATAGGCTTTTACATGGCAGCTATAGTGCTAAAAAATCGCAGCAATGACCTATTAATGGATTGCTGAAGTAGCTGTGATGATTGTGACTCACTTGATAGGAGAATTGTGGTCCTTTGAATAGAAAGAGTTAGCCCAAAGCAACTTGCTTGATGGATTAGTTGGTGATTTGCCAATCATTTACTATTTCTAGAGTTAAATTAGAAAACTTGCTTCATGGATTCGTTGGTGTACCCGACTCTTTTTTCTGTTTAGCCCAAGGCACGTGTTTCTACTCTCCTTGTCAAACAATCAAAATAAGTTGTCTTTGATGACTTGCAGATGTATAACAAAAAGTAAGATGCAATTGTTAGGTGAATCGTCAATGTTTATTTCAGTCCGTGCAAGTTGTACATAGATGCTTATTTGTTAGTCGTATTAATTATGGTCAACTTTATTCATTGCTAGACAAGAAAAAGGGTCAGTCATCACCAACTAACAATACAATGTACTAGATATACTGCAGGCATCACACTTATGAATAGGAAAATCATGCAAAGGACCACAATCCTCCTATCAAATGGTTCTTGATCATCAACTACTTCCTCAACACCCTTCAGTAGATCATTACTGCCCGTTCTTGCTACAAATCTTTAGCATCGTAATTGCCATGTAAAAGCTTATATTGATTGCATATTCACCAATAACGCATTAAATGAAGACATTGAAATTATAAGGTTACTAATAATGTACGGATGCATAAAAAAAAAAAAAAAGGCCTTGGGCTTGATCTTTGTTTAATGTTTTTGGTAGGTAAATGTCTCGGTCTCCCTAGATTAAATAATTTCTTCTCTCCATAAGCTCACTTCTGCTTCAAATAAAATAGAACTAAGAAAAAACATAGAAAAAATTCAATAAGTTGTGGACAATTTCAACTGTTGCTCATGAGTTCCTAAATTGAAAGATATAATTTAAAAAATACGTATGCATATATATATATATAATTCAATAAGTTGGTCAGTCCTCCTTGATCAGCCCTATCAATTATTTACTTTCCCTTTCCTAAAAGTTATTAATTTAAAAAACAGATGATATAATCCAAAAATCTATTTAGATATGAACCCAATTAGTGAGGTCAATTAATTATGAAATATGAAATTAAATTAGATTATTAATGTTCACACACGTTCTATGCACAGACGAAGACATTGGGCCCATTTATTCAGATTACATGTAATTAAAAATTAGGAATTAGAATAAAATGAACTGTTTCTGCGGTGATTATTTGCAAATATTACTCATACCTTAGAACTTGGCATACTTGAACCAAATATAACTACCCATAACAAAATAATTCGTCAAATGCACTAATCTAATTTTGTGCCAAGGTATCATTAGTACTTCGATACTTTTGACATGTGCATATAACTTTGCAACTATCATTTATAATCGCCTAGTAGTAATACATGACAAAGAAAATCAGAGAATATTTTCTGGCTTATAAAAGAAAACATACAAATTGATTTTGCCTCATCTCTAGCATTTGGGATCTGGCTGAAAAAGGAAAAGAAAAAGACACTCACGAGGAGGCGCCAATTGAATTTTACATGCGAGGGGTCGAAGCAAAAACCCCATAAAAGGAACCCCTCAATTTCATTCTATATCCATGGCTTCCAAAAATATTCAAATTGACTGAAATAAGACCAGATAACGAGGTCCATGAAGTTTCTTACCTATGTACTGGCAATAAAGTATCTAAAGTTTTTTTTTTTTTCCATTGAACCAATTACCTCATCATTTATTAATGTGGGTCAATGTGAGACCTCCGATGAAATCGCAGACCAAAATCATATTGGTATCCGATATGTTTCTTGTGCTATCAATTTTGTCTCTTGTGAGTCAAAAGTGACCTGGAAATCAACCCGTCTTCAAAGAGTTGAAACAAATTATCCACAAAAAATGTTAATTAGGCGATCTCATTGTAATTGGTTAAGAAATCCTAGTAAAGTTTTATATAATGTGTGCCCATACGGTTAAATCTGATGAATATATTATTAATATAATTTCCAACAGAAATAAAATCAAGGACAAAATAAACAGTCTATCTTCAATAAAATGTTTGATAACTCTCTAAAATATTTCGAGGGTAAAGCTTGAATTTTTATGATCGAATGATTCCAAGAAAGGAAATCTAAATGAAGTGAACATTGACAAACTTAGTAGTCTTTCAATGTGCTTGACAATTAGCCCCTGAAATCTTTTGGCGCGTGAAATTAACAAAAATATCTCCCATTGTCCTTCACATGAGAGAATGAATAATTTTACAAAAGAAAATTATTAAAGGGAGACCAAGCAATGAATTGAGAGGATAAAATTGTAGAAAAGATATCGCATAAACAAAAGTACATGCGAGATTTAACCTAGACTAATGATTGTATGATAAACTTTTTGGGACAATGATATCGTGAATTTCTAAATTGTTATCCCTTTCACAATAACGTACATGAACTTTTTATGGTTTAATCAATTACCTCAATCTTTCAAATGTGGATTAAAGTGAGGTCTTTGTTATAATTTTGGATGTAAAAGGTTGACATGATGACTAGCGCTGTTAAATAGCTGTTAAATGTCCATATTGGTGTCGATACAGTACCTTGAGATGTTGTCACGTTAGCAAAAACAATCTATGCCAAGATTGTTTAAGCCAGCGTACACTCTCCTCATCGTCGAACTTGTAGGGTAATCAAACAATGTCAAGACATGGCAATCAAATTGAGCAAAATTTGAAAAAAGAAAAAATAATAGATTAATGTTAATATAACTCGTGGAAGTGGCACTTGTAATGATGACCAAGACATTTACATAGCCAAAGTCTTGGTCTTCCTGGAAACTTAAAAGTTTCTTTCCTGTTAGGTCTTTCACTTTTGCTTCGCTTCCGGACAAAAAAGCACGTGATATGCAATAAAGTCTCTGTAGATGTTCTCTGCATACTACGAAAGAAGCACTTGTGGACAAAAAGTACATCATTTTGATTCTTCTAACCACTAGCGTTCATGTGAAAAGCACCCAAAATTCAATGGATGACGGAGTGCTTGTAGCCTAGTCCCAGGAAAACACCATTACTGCTTCAATACTTTTGACATATGTACCTAACTTGCCGACAAAATTGTCCAAAAAAGTCATAAAGATATTATACGATAGCAAATTAAATTCTAAACTTTTCAATTTTAGTAATTTAATCATAAGTTTTTTTACGATTTATCAATATAATCATTTTTGGTCTGAAGCGCTGAATTGATGATCATACTACTACATAGGATGGTTAGCATCTACATCAATGATTTTTAAGTCAAAATTGGCTCGAAGAACTACATTAGCAAATCATTAACAAGTTTAGAACTAAATTGATTAAATTGAAAAGTTTAGGATTGAATTGGTGGTCGTCCAATGGATTTACGATATTTAGGATAATTATCCCTTGAGTTGCCTAGAAATAATAGATGACGAAGAAAATGAGGGAATATTTATTGGCTTACAAAAAAATATACAAACTGCTATCTACGAAAAAGACTATCATGCAAATTAGTTGTAATTGGTAGACCAGTAATAAACCAAGAACATATAAATGTGCCAACGTCTTCAAATGAATAAAAGAAATCATAGTAAAGTTTTAAATTATGTGTGCGTGAACGGTACATGTAATACTATTTTTTATTAACATAATGTCCAACCGACAAAAAATCAAGTACGTAGAAAAAGTCTGTCTTCAATCAAATGTTTGATAAGCCACTAAAATATTTCGAGTGGAAGAAAAGAAGTGCTTTAGACTTAGAAATATATTTTAAATCTCCAATTACATTCAAGTGTGCACCAAACTATCTGAGCATATACTTTTGTTGATTTGGGCGAGGAGATGAAAGGGAAAGCAATGGAATTGGCCAAAAAAGTGGACAAGAATAATACGTTATTTTTCAAATTTTATAATTGAAATTATTCGAGAAGATAATCTAAAGAAATTAACATTGAGAATTTTATAGTCTCCAAGTGTGATTGACATTTAGCTGCTAAAATCTTTTTGCAAAGGCGTGAAATCATCCAAAGTATTTCCTATTCTCTTTCACATGAAAGAATGAAAAATATTAAAAAACAAAAAAAAATTAAGTGAAACCGAGCAATGAATCCAAAGGATGAGTTTGTAGAACAAATATCGCCTAAAAAGAAGTGAACGTATTCGATTGTAAGCTGAACAAAAGCTTAGCTTACTATGTCATTATCCCTAACTCCTAAACCGCTCTAAGAAAAGCATTTTTTTTTTCTTGCTGTATTTTTCTTTTTGTTTTTCTCTTTGCTTTTTTTTTTTTCTTTTATTGAACTTAAATCTGAAAAGATATATGAAAATGTCGACATAATCCTAATAGACAGGTACAATAGAGATTAATGATGAAATATCACAAAATAAATGAACATGAAAAGGGTTGGATGAAAATTATAGTATTGTAAATTTTAACTGTAATGCATGGAAATTCTACTAGTAATGGAAAACAAGATATTCGCATAGGGATGGAAGACGAGGGACGTGAAAAGTGAAGCAACAAAGGCATTTGTGTCCTGCAAAGTCTTAGGGTTGCTGGATTTTATTGCCTTTCGGTTTGACATTTGCTTCACTTTCTAGACAAAAAAAAAAAAAAAAAATACATGATGTCCACAAAAGCCTTGCTCTTCCTGAGTTTATGCTTAAATTACAAAAACAAATAAATGATAGTGGAAAGGTCGAATATATAGGCCTGACTTAAAAAAGAAAAAATGCAAATGGGAGGTGAAACAAGCACTGGTGGACAGAAATCGTCCTTAAAAGTCTTCATCTTCGTTCGGTCCTTTTAGGCAGGAAAAAACCCTTGGTCTTCCTGAACTTCATAGTTTTCTCTCTCCATTAGCTCACTGTCATTTTGCTTCGCCATTGCCCTTGTTGTTCTTTGCAGTGACTGATTCACCCATGGTCATTGGAGAGATCTTTTTGGGTTCCTTCTTTCAGGTCCTCTTCGACAAGTTGACTTCTCTAGGATTGGAATATGCACAACGCGAAGGAATCAACACTGCTTTACTCAACGAGTGGAAGGGGACGTTGGAAACAATCAACGTGGTGCTGGATGATGCAGAGGACAAGCAGTTGGGCGGTAACCGTCTAGTGAAGCCGTGGCTGGATGATGTTAGGGACTTGGCCTATGACATGGAAGACTTGCTCGATGAGTTCGCGATTGAAGCCACTCAAGTTAAGTCTGGGGCAGAATCCAGCGCAAGCAGAGATCAAAAGAAAAGGAAATTCTTTTCCTGGGGCCAAGATGGATCATCCGGATCGAATCTAAACTCGTCGTTTGAAACCAAGGTACAAGAGATCAATGGCAGGTTGGAAAATATTGTCACTAGGAAGGCTCATCTGTCCTTGAGAGAGAATGCTGCGGACATATCCAACCACACCAACAAAAGGCTCCCTAGCACTTCTTTGCCGGAGACTCGGTTTTTTGGCAGGGAGAAGGAAGAAACGGAGTTATTGGAACTATTGATCGGTGAGGTTGGAAATTCCAATGCCGGGCTGAGCATAGTCCCCATAGTTGGGATGGGCGGTGTTGGAAAGACAGCTATGGCTCAACGGTTGTACAATGATCCCAAGATGAATAGCTATTTTGAGAGGAAAGCATGGGTTTGTGTTTCAGATATTTTTGATGTTCTCGACATAACAAAGACTATTTTACAATCGATCGCTGGGTTGTCTTGCGAGGGCAAAGATCTTAACTGGTTGCAAGTTAAGTTGAAAGATGATCTATCCGGAAAGAAGTTCCTTGTGGTCTTAGATGATGTCTGGAATGAGAAGTATGGAGAATGGACTTCCCTCTTAAAGCCATTTGAAGCGGGGGCTAATGGAAGCAAGATCATCATCACGACGCGCAACCATCCTGTGGTTTCCATAACAGGAGCTTCGCCATATCCTTTGAAGGAGTTGTCTGTTGATAATTGTACCAGCTTATTAGCCTATCACGCTTTGGAAGCAAGAAATTTCGAGAGGCACCCGTATCTGGAAATAGTAGGCAAGAAAATAGCTGAAAAATGTAGAGGTTTACCTTTGGCAGCGAAGATATTGGGCGGTCTCCTACGTAATAAAGAGAATCCAGACGAATGGGAAGCTATCTTAAATAATAGAATATGGGATGTAGCATCGGCAAAAAACGATGAGGTTCTTCCAGCTTTGAAATTGAGTTATGTCCATCTCCCTTCTTATTTGAAGAGATGTTTCGCGTATTGCGCTGTATTTCCAAAGGACTACGAATTTGAGAGGGACGAGTTGGCACTCTTATGGATAGCAGAGAGCTTTTTAGGTGAAGAAAAAGAAAAAGAAAAAGGGGGTATCTTGAGATTGGGACGTGATTGCTTTGATGAGTTAGTATCTAGATCCTTTTTTCAGCAATCCAGTGTTAACGCATCGAAGTTTTTGATGCATGATCTTTTGAATGATCTGGCAAAGTCAATTGCGAATACGACATGCTTTACCTTTGGGGACTCAAAAGTAGTGAGTACTGAAGAGAAAGCTCGTTATGCATCATTTGTCTCACGGATGGTTACAACAGAAAGCTCGAGAGCATATGCTCGAATGAAGGTACTAAGAAGTTTAATGCTGTTGAATGTTCAATCTACTCAAAATAGAGAAGGAATTTTTATTTCCGGAAAGGTGCTACACGACTTGCTAACAAACTTGAAGTACTTGCGGGTGTTATCATTATGCTATTGTGACATCATAGAGGTACCGAATTGTGTCTGTGATTTAAAACATCTCCGATATCTCAATCTCTCATACACCAATATCCAAACGCTACCCGAGTCAATTGGTGCCTTGTGCAAATTACAAGCTTTGATCTTAAGAGGTTGTCAAATGCTTTCTATGTTGCCTCCAGGCATCACAAAATTGGTCAGGTTACAATTTCTTGACATTAGAGATACATGGAGTCTCAAAAAGATGCCATTGGGTATTAGTAATTTGAGGAATCTTATTATCTTGCCCAAGTTTGTGGTAGGACCAGAGAGAGGGTCACGATTAAATGAGTTAAAGAACTTGCCACATCTTCAAGGAGAGTTACTCATATCTGAATTGCAGGAGGTGGAAGAAGTCAGAGATGCAATTGATGCTAATTTGTTTGGAAAGCAAGACCTTAGCGACTTATTCTTGCATTGGAATGAAGATTCTGGAGATTCTCGGAATACAGAGTGCGAAGCACAAGTTCTTCACTCCCTGCGACCTCACACTAATATTAAAAATCTCACTATCTCGTACTATGGTGGTGGAATATTCCCATCATGGTTAAATGGTCCATCCTATTCTAAGATGGTGTCTCTATGCTTGCTTGGCTGTCCTAATGTTAGATTGCTACCGTCCCTTGGACAGCTCCCTTCACTCAAAGAATTATCTCTTGAAGGTTTAAATGCAGTACGCATGATAGGCTCTGAATTTTACGGAACTAAAAGCCCTTTTCCATCCTTAACAATTTTGAAGTTTGAAGGGATGTCGGCATGGAAAGATTGGTCTTGTTATGCTGAAGGTCAAGAAGAAAAAGAATCATTCTCCTGTCTTCAGCATCTTGTTGTCCGAAGATGTCCAGAGTTGATGGGGACATTGCCTCGTCAATTAGATCATCTCATTAAGCTAGAAATTCATTCATGCTTGCATTTGAATGACTCAACCAATGAGGTTCATCTTCCCTCTCTCCATGAGTTACACATAAGGGATTGTAACAAGGAGATCTTAAAGAAGTTGGAAGACCTAACTTCTTTAACCATTCTCAAAATTGAGAATTTGGCGGAGCTTGTTTGCTTTGATAATGGATTTATGAGCTACTTGGTCAAGCTAAAGGAGCTTCATATAATTAGATGTGACAAGCTAACATACCTATGGCAAAGTGGAATTGAAATGCAAAATCTTTCTTGCCTCCAGAGTGTAGTCATTGGATGGTGTCCTCGATTCACATCTTTTATGGAGGGAGAAGGAGAGATTGAGCTGCCGTGCGACCTTGAAAGGATGGACTTGAGGGGTTGCATGAGCTTAGAAAGGCTTCCAAGCAAGCTGCACACACTTAGAAGTTTGATTATTCAGAATTGTCCAAAAATCATGGGACTAACCATTCCTCCAAATGACCCCAGCAACAAGAACACGATGTTGCACCTTGAATATCTGCAGATTGACGGTTGTGATTCTTGGATATGTTTTCGATTTGCTAAGGATAGACTTGCTACTCTTAAGACACTTCGTATTATGAATTGTAAGGGAGTAGAGTCG
Organism: Eucalyptus pauciflora; assembly: GCA_007663325.1. Lineage (NCBI taxonomy): Eukaryota > Viridiplantae > Streptophyta > Magnoliopsida > Myrtales > Myrtaceae > Eucalyptus > Eucalyptus pauciflora. The sequence continues at coordinate 773,577 of VMYD01000275.1, forward strand.
CTAGCAGAGATCACCGTAGTAGAATCGCTAGAATCTCTAGCTATTTACAATTGTATGAATTTGGGAAGCCTACCACAGTGCCTTCACACGCTCATCCATCTTACTCGTTTGGAAATAAGTGGTTGTCCAGCACTGGAGGACCTCCCTCCCCTTCCCCTCACCTTGTCGAGTCTTTCACTTTCTAGTTGTCCGAAGATGAAGTCTATTGCCAATTGTAACATTGACAGTTGCAACAATCTCACTTTTTTGGAAATAAGTCACTGTCGAGCATTGGAGATGGAGGACTCCCCTCCCCTTCCAATCTCCCTATTGCACATTCAACTTTACTTTTGTCCGAAGATAAAGTCATTGGAGTGGCACCGTCTTACGTCCCTTGAGGAGCTACAAATTAGGAATTGTGAAAATATTGAATGCTTCCCCGAAGGAGGCTTGCCTCCAAATTTGCGGTTGTTTGAGATTCGGGGGTGCAACAATATGAAGCAGCCAAAGTCATTGGAGTGGCATCGTCTTACATCCCTTCGGGAGCTACATATTAGCTATTGTGAAAATATCGAATGCTTCCCCGAAGGAGGCTTGCCTCCAAATTTGCGGTTGTTTGAGATTTGGGGGTGCAACAATATGAAGCAGCCAGTGAGAGAATGGGGCTTGCCCATGCTCACTTCCCTCGAGAGACTGGTAATGGACGGAAGCAGCATGGGAGAAGAGGGAGACAAGGAGTGCTTTCCTTCGGACGAAGACAACGGGGATTCCTGGAGTCTTCTCTTTCCTTCCTCTCTACTCTTTCTTACGTTGAAAGATATGAGGAAGGTGGAAAGACTATCAAATGGCCTTCGCAACCATCTCTCCTCTCTCCAAGATTTATGGATTGGAAATTGCCCAAAGTTGAGGGACTTGCCAGAGGATGGCCTCCCTCCCTCCCTCCTATCATTGTGGATATTTGGATGTGAAAATCTGAGAGATCGATGCTCAAAACACACCGGCGACTATTGGCCCCTCGTCCAAGAGATCCCGGACATCAACATTGATAACTGACCGATCTGGTGAATTGATTCGTCCATGTACGGTTAGGCTTTCTAGGGTTCAGCAAGATAATTGGCTGCTTGAATATCCAGCAAGAGCTTCCTTTAGTCTCCAATTGCACTGGGTTGCGAAAGTTGATGATGATGATGATGATGATGATGATATTCTTGTATTACACAGCTGAAACCATCTCCACTAGTGCCTTAGGCCAGCTTTTCTCTTTAGCCACTGCAATGCTCTTTCGAGCAACAATTAATTCAGCCTCCTCTGTTTCTGTTTTGGCCTCACTCCTAATAATTTTTGTTCATATATGGATGCGAAGTTGGGGTTTTTGTCAGAGGATAGCCCTCTTTCTCTCCCTTCAAGAGATCCCTTTCATCAGCATTGATAGCATTCGGATCCAATGAAGTAAAATCGATCATGCCCGAGCTATGATGATAGATTTGTCTTCGTTGACTTCTTTTTGTTCCTCAGGTAATGCTTCCAACTTGTTTCATATTTCACTTTCATTTTTAACTGCCGGGATTCATTCTTTGGATTCATTCTTTGATGTGATGTAAGTTTTCTTGGGTTTGGGTAAGTTTTTGGTTTTGAAGGCATCAATTTTGATTCTTCTCCCTCAATTCGATGCATAATAGAGGCTGATATCGGAACTCAAGTCTCTAGCTCATTTTGAAAGCCAGAAAATGAAATTTATTGGATTGTTAATTGACGGGGATTGCGCTACTGTCTTTTCTTCTCGATCAGCTCATCCCACATCAAGATGTGACATGTCTTACCCTCTGTGGCAGATTGATTGCCGTTGTCAATGATATCTCCTGCTTGTTCCACGGACACAGAGAGAATGTAGCTCTTCGTGAGCAGCAATATGGATGGAACAAAACTGCTAATGAGGTCATCATCGTCATAGAAGCTCGTAGAACTCTTGAGGGATCGGAGGCCTTACCCCACTGATCAAGTTGTGAGAGATATCAGCAGGAAGTTTGGTTTTGTGCTCTTCAACAGCTCTTCTAAAACCCGCTTTTCGGGCGTCTGTGAGTAACAATAATGTTCGCTAGTTTCGTTCCGGGATATCACTCTCAATCGTTCCCTCCACCTGCGACCTATATCTAATCCTTTCTGTTCTCTGAATCATGCAGGATCTTGATGGAAGTGTCCCTTTCTTCTGGGGAATTGATTTTGGAGGCAGTCTTGTTCTCTTGGATGATGCAGAAGTTGTGAAGATGGGCTTTGGGAAATGTTTCGCACCATTCCCTAAAGGTAATTATTTTTGCGGTTTGTTGATGCAGCTCCACTAGAGTTCGGTCTATGCATTGCAATGTGAAAAGTAAGGATGAATGAGCTCTGCTGATATTAAGTAGAGTTAAGAGGAGAACGTTATGTTGTTGGGTAACATCATATTGGAAAAATTGGTTCCGAACCTAAATTTATAATTTATGGTTAAAATGGTGCTCTTTATCTGTATGCATGTTTTGATTTGTGCATTTTCACCTAAAATGTTGCTGCTCCAATGGTTTTCGAGCGCCAGATCGTTCACCTTTTAACGTTGCGTTCTTTTCCAACTCAGGATGCTGCTTCACCAGCTCTGGAGATTTGAGGAGTAAAGAGCACCGACCGAATGAGGTGAAGCCGGTTCCTTGGGTGGACAGCTCTGGCCATGTGTCCGGCACCACATTCAAAGTGGATGCGGAGACTAAGGACTCCAGCATGCCTGGAATCGGGAGTGCTGCGAACCAGTCCTCGTTGTACTGAGTCGTATGGTTTGTGGCCCTTTCTGGACAGGCCATTAGCTATTGAGTGGCTTTCTGTTGCGTTTAACCCAGTCACGCTTTCTCATACATTGACAATTTTTCAGCTCTAATGGTTGGTTACTCTATGTTGAGAGTTTGGGATGACACCAAGCCTTTGCAGAACCTGATCATGCTTTGTGCAGTAATATCTTTCTGGCATTTCATTTAGCCATCACGCAGAGTTCATTTACTGTCGTGTTTTTTCTTTTCTTTTCTTACTTAGATATCTATTGTGAAATAGTTCTTACTTAGGACAAATGTGAACTATGATAAATTGGAGCATGCTGATCCTTATATGGAAATCGAGTTTACACGATACCATGAGGCATGGTAGATATTAAAGGCTAAAGCAGTAATCTCTAGTGCAATTTTAAAGCAGTCAAAAGGACCTTGACGCATGTCGATACAAACTTAACATGAAGGAAGATAGAGATAGCTATCAATACGATGACTGACATCAAACTGTGAATTAAAAAAAAAAAAAAAAGCTTCGCCTGGCCATCTTGGTAGGAGAGTCCTCTTTAGTCCTTCACATCGCCTATGCCCCCTGTTGTTATCTAAAAAACATGTGTTTGTCAAGTGTGACATAGATGAAATAAATCTTAGTTTCATCCTATTGACATACGAGCTCTCGCTAAAATTTCTTACATAAGTGATGGTTTTGCTAGATGTGCTGTGTACATAGCACAGGTTGCACAACTAACCTATTAGTCCTGCTAAAAAAAATTCTCGATGTCCACTTTTTTTTTTAGTTTAATTGCTCTGCACAAAATTCGTATTCAACGTGTTCATGGATCTCCATACAACATCAAGTATAATGTGAGCACCATGGTTTAAAATCAGGTCTCCACCTATCCATATGTGGACATAGTATCGACTTAGCTTGTAGACGTTGGTTTGGGGCCTTAAACACCTTGTAGACGTGCTGCTCACCTTTGCCTCACCTAAACATCAATTTAATTGTGGCTAAATGAGCCAGAATATCCCCACCTGCAGGTTTCCCATGCCCACCTGCAGGTTTCTTTGGGTCTGATATGAACACATCACCGCCTGGATCATCCATGACTGAAACAGATAAATCAAAGACAGGCATAAAAAATAATCTTTTTCCTTAACTCATGGACTGCAGCCAGTGCAAAGGTGCGATTTGAATGTCCAGTAACATGAACAGAAGCCGAATTGCTCGTGTAAGAAAGTTCAAGAAAGTTCTTTTACTTATCAAAAGAAAATTATTGCGAACTCAGTGGACATGATGTGGGGTAATTAGCTTTCAAATATTGTGATTAGATTTCTTCTCCGGCTCATAAAAACCACGATATCCACAAACTGCTAGCCTTAAACCAAACTCCTATTATCTATAGTTAAAAACATATTGCACTGGATAATTTTATGTTTTTTTCTTTATGACAAAATACTGTGGTTGATAAGGGTCCGTTCGTTTTGCGGAAAATATCACATTTCCGAAAAATATTTTCCTGGAAGTCATTTTCCAGGAAAATGACTCTATTTTCCAGGAAAATGACTCTATTTTCCGGTGTTCGGCTAAAACCTAAAATTTGAGTGGAAAATATTTTTCATCGTTCGTTAGCTCATTTAATTGTTTGAGAAAAATTATCAAAATTTGAATTTTAATATTTTTAATTGACCAATATTTTTTCAAAAAATGAATTTTTAATTATTTATATTTTTATAAAATCAAATTTTTTTTATTTTTTAAAATTTTCTTTCTTTTTCTTTTATTTATTTTATTTTTCTTTCTTTTTTTTCTTTTTATTTTTTTTCTTCTCCTTCCTCCTTCCTCCTCCTTCTCCTTCCTCTACCGCCGCCTCCTTCCTCCTCCTTCCGCCGCCGCTGTCTCCTTCCTGCCTGACGATGGCCAGCACCTGGTGGCCAGATCCGGCGAGCTCGAGGCTCGGCCGATCTCGCCCGAGCTCGCCGCGAGCTTCGCCGGGCTCTGGCGAGCCGCGAGCTCGCTGGATCTGGCGGCAGAGCTCGGGCTCGCCTGGGAAAGTCTTTGACTCGGTAGCGGTAAAGCCCTCTTGCCCGGACGCCGGCCGGTCGGGCCGAAGAAGAAGATGAATAGGAAAGAAAAGAAAAAATGAAAAGAAAAGAAATTAAAAATTCGATTTAAAAAAAAAAAAGAGAAAAAAAGAAAGCATAAAAGTAAAATGAAAATGTATTAATAAAAAGAAGTAAGAGGGAAGAAGTCATGGAAAACGTTTTCCACTTTTCAAAAATGGAAAACGTTTTCCTCACTTTAAAGGTTATTTTTTCTAATGATGGAAAACATTTTCCTTGACTAGTTCATTTTCCGTGAAACGAACACCGGAAAATCCGGAAAACATTTTCCCGGAAGTCATTTTCCGCGAAACGAACGGACCCTAAATTTCATTTCATTTCAAGTTATTCGAAATGACACTGGATTATTCTCTTTTGGTTACATCTCTTCTCAAGCCTGATATAGTCCTTTGACCTTTCCATAGCATGCCATGCTTGATTAATTTCTTTAGAACATATAAGGTTGTATTATTTGCATTCAATTGGCTAAACATAAATAGAAGCAGCAGAAAGGATACTTTGGCCTTACCCTTACGATATATTTTGCATTTGATACACAAAATTGACAATGTAGTTGACAAACCTTTTGGGTCACCATCACGATTAGAGAAAGTATTTCATGTCATTCATGAATAGTTCGTTCTCGAGCACATGAAGCTTAATGAACAAGTGCTTGGGAGCTCATTATATGCCTCTAGCTATCAATATGATGACTAACATCAAATTGCAGATTAACAGGGGAAAAAAAAAGGCATTTCGCCTGACTTCCTGGTTGAAGAGAGGTGTTATCTGAAAAACATGAGTTTGTCAAGTTCAACATAGATGAAATAAATCTCAGTCTCATCTTATTGACTTATGAGCTCTTGCTAAATTTTCTGACAAAATCGAGTGATGGTCTGGATAGATGTGCATCGTCTATGTACCAGCAAAGCTAATAATAATATACCAGTCCTACTGAGGAAAATTCCCGATATCCACTTCTTTTTGTTTAATTCCTCCGCACAAAATTCGTATTCAACGTGATCATGGATCTCCAAGCAACATCAAGTGCACTGTGGTATCATGCTTAAATCAGGTCTCCACCTATCCCTGTGTCAACAAAGTATAGACTTTCTCACAGATTCTGATATGGACTTCTCAATGTTTTACTTGGTCTCTGCAATATGGTCTGATGAATTTCAACGAAGTATTAAACTAGAGGAAGATCTGCAGTATGGCATCACCAATGGTTGCGCATTTTGTTTTGTTTCCACAGCAAAGGCTGTGCATGTAAGTATACTGCAAGCATACTGCTCAAATTCTGGTCTCCACCTATCCATATATAGACTTAATATCAACTTTCTCTCCGATTGATAAAGATCTCTAGATATTTCGTTTGGTCTATGCAGTATAATCTGGTAAATTTCAATAAAGTGTATGGCTAGACGAAGATCCAGCACAAAATGGATATAACTTCAGCTTTAGGTAGGTTTGGGGCTTTGAACACCTTGCAAACCCGCTGCTCACCTTTGCCTTTCCTAAACATCAACGTAATTGTGGCTGCATGAGCCAGAACATGCCCAACTGCAGGTTTCTTTGATGCTGAAACAAATAAATCAAAATCGTCAAAAAATTATCTTTTTTCCTTAAATAATGGACTGCAGCTACTGTATGCATCACTAGTTTACACCAAACAGCTGGTTCTTAAGATTTACAAGAACTAGCATGAGCTTAGTGGTATCCCCAAATTGCAATTTTTCAGCGTGCGACCATCAAAGGGCTAAATGGAAAAGTATCAATGGATGCATGACTGTGGGAGAAATGAGATGTGATGCGGTACCTTGATTGGTTATGTACACTGCCACATTAAATTCCTCAGCTATCTTAAGTAAGCCTGAGAGCACCTGAGCAAATTTTTGCTGCAATTCAGAATCTATTAGTGTCGAACAAGGTGAGCTCAAAAATCACAACTCGCATGATTTGACAGTTTCAATGGACCTGGCTCTTTGCAACTTTTTCCCTTCCAATAATAACCATTTGAAAGAGAGGGATCACCGAATCCATAATCTGTAAGATATTACTCACCTAAGGTCAACCATCCACACCTCACAAAATGAGTGCAGTTTCATTCTTGAGCACTGCCTTACCAGTAATCTAAATGGTTCTTCACCCATTTTGGCAGCCAAATCAAGAAGCAAATCGTACTGATCCTCATAAGTATAGACACGGGCAAAAATGATCTACAAATTCATGGAAAGACTAGATTACAGCAAGTACACTAGCCAGAAAAGAAGGAAGAGTTGCCACCAATATAGAAAGCTTCGCTTACATTATCTAGGACTGCACCAGGATCCATGCCAAATCTCTTGGCAATTGGTACGATTCGATCACCACGACTGCAGGTGTACCAAGTTAAGAAAGTGCACATGTGCTTACATCGACAGATGATGTTTATGAAACATGAGCAGCTTTATCAAGGTCAAGAAAAATACAGACAGATTATAATAGGATACAAAGTTCCTTTTGCTTCCTTTTGTGTCGATATAAGCTACCTTGCCATTTCCTCCTCTCATGTGAGTTGGCAGCTGAAAATATTTTACGGCCATGGAATCCACAAACCATTAATAAAGAATGATTGAAAACAGGGGTAAATACTGTTGTAGGATTTGCAAATAAAGTAGAGTATCTTCAAGCATCACATTCGACTAATGATCAACCCAAGTCTGAGTCCGACTATGATTAAGGCTTTTACTCGGTTGTGACATAGTACAAACTCTTCTGGCCTTTTTCCTGCTTGGTTTGAGCCACTGTATATGCGTTCCAGTATATTGACTGCAGATTACAGAAAATGAGTGCCATACTTCCAGAATCACCTAACACACACATTACGATGCCAAGATCACTCATATCTTTATACTTCATAGCAATTCAATCATTATGTTACTATTTGGCATTGTTCATCTGAGAAAAAAAATGCAGCAGAAGTTCAAGACAGAAACCTAATATCCAATTCAGACCAACCTGAGAAGTAACACATAGGGTATATGCCAGCTGTGTTTTCCCAGACCTGAAGTGACGTCAGCAGCATTTCCTGAGAAAGCTAATTAACAAAAGCAACTAAAAGTTCATCAAAGGTAACGATGTTGGACTGTGATTTTCACCCAGATTCGCCAAATGCTTCTGTAATTGCCGGAGTTTCAATACCACCTGTTAACATTGCCAAACGGATGAAATTTGTATTTGTTGAAATGCATGAAGAATAAGACACAGAATCTACAAAAGAAAGTCTTTTACCGCCTATAAGCTCATCGAGGGGGCTTCCAGTTGTGATGCAAACAACCGACGACTCTCTCTAGAAAAAACGAAGACATTGAAAGTACTTTGAGCAACAGATTTGCTAATTTGCAGGCTTTATTTCAAGGGTATTCTGAACCATTTTAGCTTGAAGTTTGCAGAATTAGGAACATACTCTGAGCAGAGCATCACTTCCAATAATATAGCCAAAATTCTGATAAAACAAAGGGAAGTCAATGCGAGATGCTTATAGAAGTTCAAATTGATTGGAGCCACCATCTCATATCTTTTCAACTTTTGCCTCAGATAATCCTTTTATTCCAGTTAAGTGCTACAAAAAATAAACAAAGAAAAAGCAATTCACTTGGCCAAATAAGAATACGTTCCTCAACTCAGCATCGCGTTAAACTCTTATGTTTCCTGGTGAATGTAGAACGTCAGGACAAAAGCATTTCCTAGATGATCAATGACAATCTAGCTTTCCAACAGTGATTATTGATGAATTTAGCTGAGGATATTCCTTATTAATCCAGCTATGTCACCAATACAATGGCGCAATTCCAATGTCACGTAACATTGCTCTTGTATGATGAGAAGACAAAAACCAAAAAACTATTGCACGCGCAGGAAATCACGGCTAGTTCGAGAGAAAGGTCGAGACGTAAATCACGATAATCACAGCCATAGCTTCATCGTACCATTTGCATCTTAAAATCACACGGATCACAAAATCACGACAATCATCTCAGGACCAAAAGACGCACCGGAACTCATTACGAAAGCGATCAGATGAACAGAGAGGAGTTGCCTACACTCTGTTTTGCCGTAACTCACGTTTGTTTGTCGATCGTTTTGAGCAGGTCCTTCTGCTTCGTCGTCGACGTCCTCTCTTTCCACGATCTTCTGCTCTTCGGCTCCGAACATCAACGAGCGAACACGAGACGAAACTCAGAATCAAGCGGAAAAGGACTGAAATCAAGCGGAGATCGGGAAACTCAGTTGAGAGAGAGACGAAAGCATCTTCGACGACGATGGAGTTCGACGATCGGCGATGAAGTTCGCTGCGTCTGCGCAGGAGAAGAGACTTTTGAATTTTTCTGCGGATATTGGAAACGATCGGAAATTGGAGGGAATCTTACATATAGAGAGAGAGAGAGAGAGAGAGAGAGAGAGGCGGGAAGCAGGGAAGAATGGCTCTTGGCTTATTTTAATATCGACCCCTTTTTGACTCAAATTTATAAAATTGGCAAATCAGACTTAAAATATAGAACCATTGATAATCTTTGACATATTTTTCCTCATATTTTTCTTAAACAAATTTGTTCTTTTAAGTAAGTTTTTAAACGTATGTATAATGAGAGGAGACGTTCAGCTGCTTACGAATTACGAAATGCATATTTGGTTTCGATATGGTTCGATTTTTTTTTACTAAACTTTATTATGATTTTAAATCAGATTTTTGATGTAATGTCAAACGCCTAAATTTTATTATAAAAAAAAAAACAAAAGAATATCGCCATTTATAAGACCCTCAAGCTCTTTTAATTATTTAAATCAAAATATCGTCTCTCTCACGACGAGAAACGCAAAACCCAGAACGACAATCTGTCGAAGTCGAGACTGATGCTGATCGAGTGATCCGAGAGAGGTGGTAATCGCGCATTTACGGCGATCTTCTCGAATATTTTTGTCTTGGGATTTCGCTGTTCCTTGTTCCATTGCGCGTAAGCCGTTTGATGTTTGTCCTGAGTGAGAGGCATTTGCTTTTCTTGGGCTTGTTTCTTGAATTTGGAGCGACGCATTAACATCTTGACATGACCCGTCTTCAAATCATTGGTAAAGCCGTAGCTTCCTCGAATGAATGGAGCGCGGCAAGAGAGTTTGGTTGCTTTGTCACCTACCTAGTGTGTTCGCCTACCCTGAGAAGAAACTGGAGTTTTGGTGAGATTTTACTTAACCGGTCGCAGCGTAGATTCATGACCACCAGCAAGAAAGTGCAAGATAGGAGCAAGGACAATAGGGTCCATGATCTCGAAATTGCCACTGAGAAGCATATAGTGGTGTCGAAGGTGTTGGTTTTGATGGAAATGTTGAAGAAGGAACCCGAGATAATAATCCCTGTGAGGTCGCTGGATCTATAATCAAGCCAAACGGTATAGTGGATTTTATTCAGAAGTCGCCAAAACTGTTTGAGTTGTATAAGGATCAAAAGGGGGTATTGTGGTTTTGAATTGACTAAAGAAGCTGAAGACTAGCTAGAGGAAGAGGATAGATTGGTTAGGGGACACTCTGGCATGACTGTTGAATACATGACTAGGATGTTGATGATGTCGGTCGATAAATGGCTTCATGTGGATAAAATTGCTCATTTCACGAGAGAGTTTGGTTTGCCAGCTGATTTCAGGAGCAAGTGGCTACACGAGTATCCGCAGCACTTCAAAGTGGTTAAATCTCCAGATGCAGTTGACTATCTCGAGCTCGTAGAGTGATCACAGAGTTGGAGAAACCCATATTGGGGGTATCGGAATTTGCCTTTCATACTCCAGGGTTGCTTTCCCTATCTTTCCCCTTGAAGTTTCCCACCAGTTACAAGAAGGTGTATAGATATGGAGGCAAGATTGAACACTTATAGAAAAGGTTATACTTATCTCCTTATGCCGATGCATGTGGCCTTCAAGCTGGATTGAAAGAATTCAATAAGAGAGCCATTGCAGCAATGCATGAGTTACTTGGCTTCACAATGGAAAAGAGGTCGGCAACTGATCACATAGGGCACTTTCAACAAGAATTTGTGATGCCTCAGAAGCTGATGAGACTCATGTTGAAGCATTATTGCGTTTTCTATGTCTCTGAGAGGGGGAAGAGGTTTAGTGTGTTCTTGACAGAAGCTTATGAAGGTGTGGAGCTAATTCAGAAATGTCTGCTGGTTATTTGGAAGGAAAAGGTCCTAAGCCCTATTGGTTATACAGGGAGGAAGAAAATAATATAAACTTTTATGGACTTATCAGATATGGAAGATAATGATTTTCTAGAGTAGCTCTGAGGATGGAGGCGTTGCTATGCAGCTTAGTCAAATAGAAGCCATCGGTGAATTGGAGGATATTGCAGTTGGAGACAGCTCCTTCATGGATATACATGAAATTGATAATAAATGCAAGCCTCATGATTCATTTTAAGGTCATATGTTCTTATTCAAGTTGTCAAGATAACTTGCTTTCCAGTCTTCTTCACAAGTTCAAAGTTTTGAGTCTTTGTACAGATTTAATTAGACAAACTCTGCTTACATCTATAAACCAAGTTAATTAATAGCGGACTGATCCATCTCATTCCTTGTTAGTCCTAAATATTGCCATCGGAACTCATGAAATCAATGATTCAGAAAGAATGTGCGGATAATGCTTTTGGCAACTCTCAGCTCTCCTTGGTGCCAGCAAGGACATCAGAAGCAGTCTATTTACGGTGATTGGTTCATTCTTGGTTATTGGTCTGACTTAATGAGTGTGGCTGTACTAACCTGCTATTCTGAAGATGAACTTGCCAACCTGCATTTGAATCTCAATGTTGGGTCAAAGAGATGACTGCGTAGTGGCTATCGTGGAGAACATAGCCTCTGTTGCTATGACGATCAACATTCTCTCTCTTGTTGTTACAAATTCAATGCCGAGCTCACCCTGCAGTAATGCCTTGTTCATCACTGTGCATGGATATTCAGGTCCATAATATCTAAGACTGCCTTCTGCAGCATACTTTCATTTGCTTTCTATCCGATTGCCTGTCCTATAGGCCTTGTAATTTCTGTTCAAATTCTCTATGAATCTATGGCACACTCCTGTTTTTGGGTTCTACTAGAGAACTTCCTTTTGTTGGATTTTGGAACCCAACATCAAACAGTAAGTAGTTTTTATTTCTCCTTGTTTATGTTGTGCTATGTTCATGGTTGATTCACTTCATTAGCTTACTGTTTCGTTTTGAAGAAAGAAATAGGAGAGCCTTTGAAAATAGCAGGATTGGTTTTTTAATTTGAATGATAGATGACTTTCCACAGCTTTTGGTTGTGTGAAAATGACATTACTAAGTGCATTCTTTCTTATACCTTATAGCATGAATTGCGTTTATGATTTGTCACATGGGCTAGCATCTGCTTGATGCCATTGTACAATAAATTTCTTTAGCTTGTCGAGAGAAAATTCTTAACAAACTCACTGGAGATGATGTTGAGTAATTTGCTACCAAATGTTGCGATTAGATTTCTTCTTGTGCTCATGAAAACCATGATATCCAAAACTGTATGTGACAAATCAAAATGCCACTCTGTAGCTAAATGTATTGCACTGCATCATTTTCTTGTTTTTGCTTTATAACAAAATCCGATGGTTGATAGATTTCATTTCTTTTGTTTGCAGCAATTAGATCTCTTCTCAAGCCTAACAAAGTCCTCCAACCCCTCAATAGCATGCCATGCTCGACTAAGTTTCTAAAAGCATATAAGGTTCCTAAGAGTGGTAGATGTTAATTTTTTTCCCTTTTGACTTAGATTTATGGGCATCTAAAATTGAAGTATGTGCGATGCCAATGCAAAGACTTACCGTTGAAAACAAAATTTTTTTAAAGGAAAGGTCAAGCATCAGTCATAGCTCCAACTGGAGAAATGACAGGAGTAATGTGCCATGGAGATTGAGCATCAACCTCATTTGGAGCCTATGAAGGTTTCCAGATCTCATACGATCAAGGAGAAAGAGGAGCATCAATGTTTATCAGTTATAATCACTTAGTTATCACCTTCCGTTACATGGAAAAAGCATCGCATGCATTATGGCCCAATTCATATTAGATAGCCAAATCTACTTGTTTTAAGAAGGGATTGGAGTTTTGCGCCAATGTTTTCAAACTTGGGCTAGTCAGAGAACAAGTTAGGTTACTAGTTTGCGGTCCAAGCGGTTGCACTACGGGCAAACCAGTGATGATGTCATGAGCAAGCGATTATAGATTTTTAATGTTGTTGATTGCCCATGGACATATGAATCGTTGGGCCTTGGTGGTAAAGTGAGGTGCCGGTGATCCAAGGAGTTGAGTGCTCGAGTCTCTCCACGTGCAACTGTAGCCAAAAGCCCAGTTGTGTACCCATGGGACTCTAAAACTAGGTGGATCCAATTTTGGAATACGGTATGTTTCGTTGGTTTAGCGAGTGAACTGGTATTCAGACTGGTTCGATCTGATTTTGGCCAAACTACTTGCACATACTTGATTAGTTTTGTATGAATAGAACAAAGGGAAAGCAATGGAATTGGCCAAGAAAAAGGGGCAAGAGCAATACTTTATGTTTGAATGATACCAGAAGATCTTAAGGAAATCAACATTGAGAACTTTATAGTCTTCGAATGGGCTTGACATATAGCCACTGCAATCTTTTTGCAACAGCTTGAAATTAACAAAACTATTTAATATGCTTTCACATGAAAGAAAGAAAAATCTTTAAAAAGAGATCATTAAAGTGAGGCCAAGCAATGAATCGAGAGGATGATTTTGTAGAATAAGTTTCATGTAAACAAAAGTGCATTTGAGATTTGAAATTAGACCAATCATTGCACGATAAATTCTTGGACAATGCCGGACAAGTATCTGACTTATCCGGATTGTAATCAAGCCCTTAAATTATGTTTTTGATTTAGTCAAGTACCACAATTTTTTGATACGTTAAGGCCTCTAGTAAAATTGCGACGAAAAATGTTGATATGATACTAAGACCATTAAATAATCATTAACTGTCATATTGACATCTGATATGGTACCTTGAGATATTGTCACATCAACACACTTTTTTCTCTCCTCATCACTCAATCTATAGGGTAAGTAGCCATGTCAGTTATTATGTTTAACTTTTGTTGAGTAACGAGTCATATAAGCAAAATCATATAGCATGGCAAGTTATTTAACCAATGCCTCTCAAATTGAGCCAATTTTGCAAAATTGAGCTTCTTGATTGAAAAAAAAAAGGTTCAGGTTTTAAACTGAACAAGAGCTTAGACTACTTACTCATTATTCTTTTAACTCCTTAAACACTCTAAGAATAGCATCTCAAGGAAATGTTGTCTATGAAGGTGACTATAAGAAGCGATGCTGATGGCAACGGCACGGCAGTGGCAGTGGGACGGTGATGTGCTCTCTTGCCCCACTCTTGCTTTTATTTTATTTTTCTCTTTTATTAAATTTGAATTTGAAAAGATACATTAAATCTAGAAATAATTCTAATAGACAAGTACAAGAGAGATTACTGAATGAAAAGACACAGTAAGATTAAGCATGAAAAGAGTTAGACGAAAAATATAGTAATAGTCAATTTTAAGCATGACTCTTAACACCTGGGGAAATTCTACTAATAATGGAAAAACAAAGGCATTCATGTAGGGATGGAAGAGGAGGGATGTGAAAGGTGAAGGAACAATGCCAATTTGCGTCCTGCAAAGTCCAAGGCAAAAGTTTGAAAGTGAATTGAGAATTAGAGTAGAAAAAAAAGAAATAAGTCTATCTTTTTCATTTACTCTCTTTAGCTTCTGCTTCACTATCTAGAAGAAAAGGTACACGATATCTAGTAAAGTCTTAGTATTTTTGAGTTTATGGTTTTTTCACATGAGCAGAGCACTTTTGGACATGAAGCATCCTTGAAAGTCTTGGTCCTTGTTTAAACTTTTTGGTAGGTGAACATGAAGCATCCTTGAAAGTCTTGGTCCTTGTTTAAACTTTTTGGTAGGTGAAAGTCTTGATCTTCCAGGACTTTAAAGTTGTCTCTCTCCATTACCTCATTATCACTTTGCTTCAATAATACGGTGATTGATTCACCCACGGCCACTGGAAGTTCTTGGTTCCTTCTCAGCTTCCTTCTCATACTAATTTATAGTATTGTTAATTTTAAGCAAGCCATATAACGTGTGGAAAGTCTCCTTGAAATGGAAAAAGAGACATGGACATTGGGACGTGACAAAAGGGATGTAAAAAGTGAAGCAATGAAACCAATTTGCACCTTGGAAAGTCTAGGTCTTTCCAGAATTGATTAAAGTTTCTTCCCCATTAGCTCTTTTTCATTGTTGCTTCACTTTCTAGACAAAAAAAAGTACATGATATCCGGTAAAGTCTTAGTCTTCCTAATGAAAAGTCCTTATCAACTGTCACGACAAGCACGACAAGCAATTTGAGTTAGACCAAAGAAACTATGTTTTTTGTGACATCCTGAAATTCAACCCCGTCCCGATTTTATGAAATGGGCATTTCATCGATGCGCCGATAGTTGTTTTACTCTGAGTTAGCCACTCACGAGTAACTAATCTATCAGGTGAGACTGTTAAGGAATATAAACACAGCAGACTTGAGAATTCGATCAGAAATCGACTACTCGATCGTAATAATTGGTAAGGGTCAATACGGCACCATTATAATCAATTAGTGATCGGATATAGGTCGATTCGATGGAATGGCATAATTAAATTGTGGGTGATTCCACACGATTCCAAAATTCGTGTCGAACTGCACTAAACCGATTTTCTGTCAGTTCTGTAATCGATACCCGTAATTGAAACCTTGCGATTTTTACGACAATTGAGAGTCGCCGACGAGTCAAAGATGCACAAACGTGGATCAGAAATTATTGACCGTGAGTCAAACATGATAAAATCCCTAAAAGCTACCTAGTAGGTTAGGTTGTACTAAAATCGCGTTCGGTCGATTTTAACCACGAAATTGAATTCGGTTTCGATAATCAGACATTCGAATGTGTCATGATTTTTTTTTATGATGTCGTCTCGTCTTTCGGAGAAATTCCGTTGAGTCCGGAATTTTACGGAAAAATCGATTTGGACAAATTGGAAAATAAAAGTGGAAATTCGGATGGGAGAAGGAGGAGCTATGTTGGCTGCCCATATTGGCTTATTTGGGGGTGAAAATTGAAGCTAAATGGTGATTGGAGGACCAATTAACTTAAGGGGATGAAGACTTTGGGATAAATGTGATGATGGGTTTGATATTTTGAGCAAGACTTCCTTTGGTTGGGTTGTGCATTGGACTTTCTTCACCCCCCCGGTTCTCTTTCTCTCACGCACGCTTTCTCCCCCTGCTCAGCCAACCAAACAGCCCACTTCCCCTTCTTCTTCTCCATTTCCCTCCTTTCCTCACGTTTTCCCTTTCCCCTGAATTTTGGTCCTGTTCTCTGCAATTTTCTTTGCTACCGTTACCCCTCCCCACCATCGTATCACCCCCACGCCTTACCCACCCACCATCCAGCACCCCGTCTTCTCCACTCACGCTGCTGCACCCTCACCTCACGTCTTCATCATCAAATCACCACAGCCAAGCTCACGCCCAGCCAGCAGCTCCTCCACCGCTGCAGCTCTAGTGGCAACCTCAGCCTAGCTCACCCCGAGCCCAACAACTCTAGTCGAACAGCTGCCCGTTCCAGCTTAGTCCAGCGGCCACACACCAGCCCCCACGACCAACCCAAGCCCTTCACCGACCAACCCACAGCAAGCGCTGACCCGCCTTGGCTGAGTGCTTGTAGGGCCTATTCAGCCGCCGCCGGATCTCCGTTGGAGTCACCGTAGTCTCGAGTCTTGGTCGCCTTCGCGCCGCCGTCACTGTGGACCCGTCGAGTCGCTAATCCGGTGAGTTAACTCTCTAATCCTTGATTAGATTGTTAATTACACTTAATGGGTTAGATTAGTATTAATTAGCATGGTTAGATTAGTGCTAAGAAGGATTAGTGTTAAGCAAGTTGAATTAGTGAAATTTGAATCGGGTTTACTGGACCCTCGCCATTTACCATTTTTGTGGATTGAAATGTGTTGAGATTTTGAGGTTAATTCCTTCTTAAGAAATGTTTTAGACATCCTCAGCTATAACATATATTTTTCCCAAGATTTTATGGATTCAAAAGTATATGGTTTCAACTTCGTTAAAAACAAAACAGAACCTCTGTTTTTGCTGGAATTAGTGACCTTTTGGGATTCAAGGGATTTTTATCAACTCTTATGGTTCAAATGTTGAAATGGTTTCTTCATGAAAGTTGTTTTTCATATCTTCTAGTTTAACATAGTCAAATTTCAGATCAAACGGACAAGTTTTGGATCTCAAACCAAACTGGTTTTTGAAAACGTAATTTCTGGAAACGGACACAGTTTTTGTAACGGTTTGGACGATTTACTGCTTTTAATCCAGAAATATCTGGGCTAAGGTGTCTTCACGAAAATTTTTCGTTTAAGTGTCATTTATAACATATTAAAATGTGATAATGTTCTGAACTCTTTTGATTAGGTTTCTGAATTTAAACTTGGAGACACGCGAGTGGACTGGTTTCTGCCAGTTAGGGCCGGTAGTGGTCTTGTGATTATTCTTGGTGTCGTGTTTGCTGGCTAAGGTGTATTTAGTGATTCAGCTGACTTTTGGCATGCTGAGAACTTAGGTATGAGGTGATGAGATGGATTACTTTATGTTGGTTATTTAGTATTATTATAAAAGGTAACCTCTTGGACTATTAAATAGAAAATACATGAGGTGTCGGGTCCAGACACCAAAACTTATTTTTCCAATAAAAAAAAGGTTTTAAACTAGGTGCGTGCAAAGTTTGACGGTTTAATTTTAAGTACGTGAGCACTTATGAATTTATTTCTAAACATTTGAACAAAAAAAAAAAAAAAAGGGGTTGCTAAGGTTTGTTTTCAAAAGAGGGGGTTGGAAAAGAAATTAGAAAAGAAATATGGTGTCGGGTTTGGACGCTAAGTTTTATTTGCTCAATAAAACGAGGAGGTTTTATATGAGATGCGTGCAAAGTTTGGTGGGTTAATTTCAAATACGGGACCCCGTACGAATTTATTTCGGAAGGTTTGAACAAAAGAAAAAGGGTTACTAAATTTATTTTTAAAAGGAGATTTTGATGTTTTAGCTATATGATGGAAGCTAAGAGTTGATTTGGTCGATGATGTGCCTGCATGGTCAGGTTAATTAAGTGGTTCAGTTTAATTAACCGCAATTTATTTATTTAATTAAATACAATTTATTTAATTATTTATTAATTAGTGTAAATTATATCGGGATAGCCAGTTGTTAGAATTTTGTGCTGATTGTCGTGGTGCAATTAGTTTGTGCAATTGATTGTTAATTTGTGCAATTTGATGCTGGGTTTTGATTCTTGAATTATTATTTCACAAATGTGAAATTTTGGTGTTTAATTAGAAAATACCAGGTGCCAGGTTTTGACACCGAAAATGTTTTTAGATACTATATTAACTAGTGGGATTTTAAAAGGGAGGATATCAATTTTTCTAGTTCAATCTGACCGTGTACCCACACACAATTATTTTCACTGGTTGTTTTTATTACAAAGAAAATAGGCCAAGTACATAATTTTAATTGAGGCATTTGAGTGCAATACATGATGTCCTTGGCCGGGATTGGATGGTTGTGTGCTAGTTATGAAAACCTGTCACCTGATGTGCGTCAGGTGGACGATGCTCCTACATGGAATGCCCCTGACAACGGATGCCGGTCGCAGTAGAGGCTAGGCCAATGTTCCTATGTGGAATGTCGTCTTGAGGTAGACATTGCCATGCTCGATGGTGGGAGACGATGCCCGGTTACACCGGAAGACCGCTGTGTGTCGGGTAGATCATGCCTGTGTGGGCAGTAATCAATTGGAACGCGTGACTGATTGAGATAAGTGCGTCTGATTATAGGACAAAATTGTGTGACACGGAATGGGACGTGTCATAACGATTTGGCCTTATAATTGGGACCTCTGTGATTGATTGAGCTGTGTGAGACGTTCCAATTGATGTGTGCATTTATTATATGCATCTGTGAAGGAACTGAGGCAAGATAAGTCCTATGTGATGTGTGCTTAGGCCGCCTCTGAGTGAATTTGTGCCCTAGTTGGGGCTTAAGGTTTAACTCGCTAAGATTTATTCTCACCCCGTCGTGGGCTAACCTTTTTCAAGGCCGTGGCGTGGAGATCGGCTAAGTGCGGATTTGATGGGCGTGAGATGCAACATCTCATGGCGGGCCCTATTGCTAGTGGAGTTAGGTTGCCTAGGGGTTTCTTTTGAGACTGACTTATGTTTATAAACCTGTAGGTTTAACCAGGTATGTATATAAAGTGTGTTTTGGGAAAATTGGTTGCATGTCTTTCTACTATCCCTGTATTTGATGGTTGTCCGGGGTTTATATAATTTGCTTCCACATGTGCATAAAATGAAAAGGATCGGCGACGCGTCCTAGAACGTCGCAAAATTTTTAAGTCGACTGCCGAGGGATGTGCGCACGCTTGGGGTTCGGGACATGACAGTTTTAATGTTCATTGTTTCCTTGAGTTAGATAAATCAATTGTTCTCCTTTTTGTCCAGGTCAA
This sequence comes from Eucalyptus pauciflora, assembly GCA_007663325.1. Taxonomy (NCBI): domain Eukaryota; kingdom Viridiplantae; phylum Streptophyta; class Magnoliopsida; order Myrtales; family Myrtaceae; genus Eucalyptus; species Eucalyptus pauciflora. The sequence continues at coordinate 793,104 of VMYD01000275.1, forward strand.
GACTTTTGGCTGTCATTGACAAGAGAGGACCTTTTTCTTGTGGCCATCCAAAACAGTGGATAGGAGGTGATATTTCTTCACATGAGCAACTTAGAGGGAATGCATATCTTCATAAAAAATTTATAACTTACAAATGTTTTGTTGGTTTTTCTTTTAGTATAGGCTTTTATGTGGCAACTTGTAGCAAGATGGGTGGCAATGATATGCTAAAGGGTGTTGAAGTAGTTGTTGATGATCGTGAATCACTTGAGGGGAGAATCGTGCTCCTTTGAACATAAAAAGTTAGCCCAAACCAACTTGCTTGATGGATTAGTTGGTGATCTGTAAGTCGTTTACTATTTCCATAGTAAAATTAAGCAACTTGCTTCAATTGGTCTACCTAACTCTTTTTCTTGTTGTCCCAAAGGACATGTTTCTGTTCTCTTATTGAACAATCAAAGTTAGCTATCTTTGATGACTTGTTAATGTAGAATAGAAAGAAAGATGCCATTTTTAGTTGGATCTTCAATGTTTATTTCAGTCGGTGCGAGTTCACAAGGATTCTTATTCATCGCTAAACAAGAAAAATGGTCAAGCATCACCATCTAACAATGTACAATCTAATAGAAGTTATACTCTAGGCATCACACTTATGAACAAGAAAATCGTACAAAGGACCACGATTCTCCTATCAAATGATTTGTGATCATCACCTATTACTTCAATACCTTCAACAAATCATTGTTGTGCATGTTGCTACGAATTTTCACCACATAACTACCACATGAAATCCTACATTGATTTCATATTCACCAATAATGCGTAAAACAAAGATATTGAAATCATAAGGTTACTGAGAATGTACGGATGTAAAAAATGCTGATAAAACACTAGTAAGTAATAGATTATTTAACGATAATATGCGTGCACTCTAAGTTGGTCATGCAAGAGAGGACCTTTTCTTATGGCCATCCAAAACAGAGGTCAAGAGGTGATTTTTCTTCAATGATCAACTTTGAGTGCATGCATATTTTCTCCATATATTCTGAATACCCTAGTGATTTCAATGTCTTTGTTTTCTGCTTTATTGGTGAATATGTGATCAATATAGGCTTTCACTTGGCAATTATAGGAGTAAAGATTCACATATGTTTAAGAAAATTATTAACCAAAATAATTTGACTATATTATGGAAATATAAGAAGTCCCTCAATTCCTCCTTCAATGTGGACGAACGGACAAAGTTAGCTTTTTTCTTATTGAACAAATTAAATAGGAATAAGTGCACTAGAAGTCCTAAAACTTACAAAAAGTGCAATCAAATCTGAAAACTCGTCAAATTGGTGCAATCGAGCTCTTCCATTAACTCCATCCAACTTGGCTAACGGAAAATGCTTTTGTTAGTCAAATTGAATGAAGTTAATGGAAGAGCTTGATTGAATCAATTTGACAAATTTTAGAACTTGATTGCAATTTTTGCAAGTTTTAGAAGTTATTTGCACTTTGGTGACAAGTTTTCGGATTTCTAGTGCACTTATCCTGAGAAAGTAAGCCGTCATTGATGACTTGTAGTTGTATAACGAAAAGTCTTGGTCTTCATGAGTTTATGGTTTATATACATGAACAAATATATGATTGTGGAAACTACAAATATCTGAGGTAAATCTTTAAATATTACAAGACGATGGTGCTCTCTCTTGCCCCCATCTTTGCATTTTTTTTTCTTTTTTAGGTTTTTGCTTTATTTTCTTTTTAGTTTTTCTCTTTGCTTTTTTTTTTTCCTTTTATAGAACTTAGTTTTGAAAAGATACATGAAAATCTCTAACATAATTCTAGATTAATGAATGAAAAATCACAATATAAATGAACTAGAAAAGAGTTGGATGAAAATTATAGTATTGTCAATTTCAATCAAGACATGTAATGCGTGGAAATTCTACTAGTAGAGAAACAAGAGGCATTCACATTGTGAAAGAAGACGAGGGATGTGAAAAGTGAATCAACAAACTCCAATTTGTGTCCAGCAAAGTCTTGGTCTTCCTAGATTTTGTTGAAGTTTCTTTCCCATTAGCTCTTTCACTTTTGCTTCACTCTCCAAACAAAGAAGGTACACGATATCTAGTAAGGTCTCTGAATATTCTCTAAATAACACAGAACACAGCACTTGTGGACAAAAAGTATTTTACTTTGATTTGCCTAATCTTTGATGCATATCCTTGAAAGTCTTGGTCTTTGTTGCATATTTTTGTTAGGTGAAAGTCTTGATTTCCTAGACTTTATAGTTTTATCTCTTGATTAACTCACTATCACTTTGCTTCTCCATAACCCTTGTTCTCTGCAGACTATAGTGACTGATTCACCCATGGCCATTGGAGAAATTTTTTTGGGTTCCTTCTGTCAAGTCCTACTCGACAAGTTGACTTCTTTAGGATTGGACTATGTGCTACAAGAAAGAATCAACACCACCTCATTCCATATGTTGAAGGGGATGCTAGAAACAATCAATGCAATGCTAGATGATGCAGAGGACAAGCAACTAAGTGATGACCGTCTAGCGAAGCTATGGTTCGATGATGTTAGGGACTTGGCCTATGACATAGAAGACTTGCTTCATGAGTTCGAGATTGAGGTTGGTCAAGCCAAGCCAAAGGTAGAATCCAGCACAAGTGGAGGTCAGTTGAAAAGGAAGTTCTCTTTGTTTAGCCGATCGTGCTCGCTCATGTCTGAAACTAAGTCACAAGAGATGAAGGGTAGGTTTGAAGAGATTATTACCAGGAAGGCTCTCCTAAGCTTGAGAGAGAATGTTGTGCACAGATCCCACTACATCAACAAAAGGCTCCCCAGCACTTCTCTACCAGAACTTCAATTTTTTGGCAGGGAGGAGGAAGAAGCACAAGTACTTGAACTATTGATTGGTGACGTCCAAAATTCCGATGCCACTTTGAGCATAGTCCCCATAGTTGGGATGGGTGGTGTTGGAAAGACAGCCTTGGTTCAACAACTATATAATCATGTCAGGGTGAAAAGCTATTTCGAGAGGAGAGTATGGGTTTGTGTTTCGGATTTTTTTGATGTCCTCAACATAACAAAAACTATTTTGCGGTCAATCACCGGGTTACCTTGTGAGGGTGAAGATCTTAATGGGCTTCAAGTTAAGTTGAAGGACAGTTTATCTGAAAAGAAGTTTCTCGTGATTTTAGACGATGTCTGGAATGAGAAGTATGGAGAATGGACTACCCTCCTAAAGCCATTTGAAGCGGGGGCTAAGGGAAGCAAGATCATTGTCACAACACGCAACCATTCTGTTGTTTCCATAACAGGTGCTTCACCGTATCCTTTGAAGGAGTTGTCCCTTGATAATTGTACAAGTTTATTAGCCCATCATGCTCTAGGAGAAAGAAATTTTGGGAGGCATGCATATCTTGAAGCAACAGGTAAGAAATTAGCTGAAAAATGTAAAGGTTTACCTTTAGCAGCAAAAATATTGGGCGGTCTCCTACGTAACAAAGAAAATCTTGATGAATGGGAAGCTATCTTAAATAATAGAATATGGGATGCCATGATGGAAAAAAATGATGAGGTTCTCCTAGCTTTAAAATTGAGCTATGTCCATCTTCCTTCTTATTTGAAGCGATGTTTTGCTTATTGCGCAATATTTCCAAAGGACTATGAAATTGAGAGGCATGAACTAGTACTCTTATGGATAACAGAGGGCTTTTTAGATGGACGAAAAGCGAAGGAGAATATCTTGAGCTTAGGATGGAATTACTTCGATGAGTTAGTATCCAGATCCTTTTTGCAACAATCCAATGTTAACACATTGAAGTTTTTGATGCACGATCTTTTGAATGACCTAGCAAAGTCGATTGCGGGTGGAATATGCTTTACTTCTAGAGAGTCTCAACTGGTGGATGAGGAAGATGACGCCTCTCTTGATAAGAAAGCTCTTTATGCATCATTCATCTCATCATGGTATGTTACATCAAGATGCTTGAGAGCATATGATGGAATGAAGGTACTAAGAAGTTTACTAATATTGCGTGATGGGATTGGTGGGGGCTCAAGAAAATTCTCTATCTCCAACAAGGTGCTGTATGACTTGCTAACAAAATTGAAGTACTTGAAGGTGTTCTCATTATGCTATTGTTCCATCATAGAGGTACCGGAATGTGTTAGTGATTTAAAGCATCTTCGATATCTCAATTTCTCTTATACTGATATTGAAAGGCTACCTGAGTCAATTGATGCCTTGTGCAAATTACAAGCTTTGATCTTAAGAGGTTGTCAAAAGCTTTCAATGTTGCCTCTAGGTATCACAAAATTGGTCAGTTTGCAATTTCTTGACCTTAGAGATACATCAAGTCTAAAAAAGATGCCATTGGGTATTGGTAATTTGAAGAATATAATTATCTTGTCCAAGTTTGTGGTAGAACCAGAGAAAGGGGCAAAGTTAAAGGAGTTAAAGAACTTGCAACATCTTCAAGGAGAATTCTTCATATCTGAATTGCATAAGGTGGAAGAAGTTAGAGATGCAATTGATGCTAATTTGTTTAGAAAGCAAGGCCTTAGCAACTTATTCTTGTCTTGGAATAAAAATTTTGGAAATTTCCGGAATATAGAGCACGAAGCACGGGTTCTTCACTCCCTGCGACCTCATTCTAATCTTGAAAGTCTCACTATCTCATATTCTGGTGGTGGAATATTTCCGTCATGGTTAGATGGTCCATCCTATTCTAAGATAGTGTCTTTGTGCTTGCGTGGTTGTCCTAATGTTAGATCACTGCCATCACTTGGACAGTTCCCTTCACTCAGAGAACTATCTATTGAAGGTCTGCATGCAGTAAGCATGATAGGCTCAGAATTTTGCGGGACTAAAAGGCCTTTCCCATCCTTAACAACTTTGAAGTTTGAAGAGATGTCAGCATGGAAAGATTGGTCTCTTTACATTGGTGGCCAAGAAGAAGAAGTACCATTCTCCTGTCTTCAGCATCTTGTTGTTCGAAGATGTACAAAGTTGATGGGGACATTGCCTTGTCAACTTGATCATCTCATAAAGTTGGAAATCCATTCATGCTCGCATTTGAATAACTCAACTAGTGTCGTTCATCTTCCATCTCTCTGTGATTTACACCTTAGGGAGTGTAACAAGGAGATTTTAAAGAGCTTGGTCAACCTAAATTCCTTAACCATTCTCAAAATTGAGAATCTTGCGGAGCTCATATGCTTTGATAAGGGCTTTATGAGCCATTTGGTCAAGCTAAAGGAGCTTCATATACGAAGCTGTGACAAGCTAACATACTTGTGGCAAGATGGAGATGCAACGCGAAATCTTATTTGCCTCCAGGAATTAGCCATCAAAAGTTGTCCTCAATTCACATCTTTTGTGGTAGGAGAAGGAGAGATTTTAAAGATCGTGGTCAACATACCTTCTTTAACCGTTCTCAAAATTCAACATCTACCAATGCTTGTTTGCTTTGATCATGGGTTTATGAGTCGCTTGGTCAAGCTAAAGGAGCTTGAAATAATAAGTTGTGACAAGTTAGCATACTTATGGCAAGATGGAAATGAAACTCAAAATCTTACTTGCCTCCAGAGTTTAGCCATCGAAAGTTGTCCTCAATTCACATCTTTTGTGGGTGGAGAAGGAGAGATAGAGCTGCCCTGCAACCTTGAAAAGATGGAATTAAAGAATTGCATGAGTTTAGAAAAGCTTCCAAGCAAGATGCACACACTTAGAGATTTGAGCATTCGGAATTGTCCAAAAATCATGGGACAAACCATTCCTCCAGATGACCTTAGCAGCAATAACCTAATTTCACAACTTGAATCTCTGAAGATAAGTAAATGTGATTCTGTGACATTCTTTCCGCTTGCCAAGGCTAGACTTGCTACTCTAAAGACACTTCATATTTCGGAGTGTGAGGGAGTGGAGTCGCTGGAAGAGATCATTGTAGAATCATTGAAATCTTTGGATATTTCTACTTGTGTGAAACTAGGAAGCCTACCCCAGTGCCTTCACACGCTCTCCCATCTCACTAAATTGGAAATATGGAACTGTCCAGCATTGGACATAGAGGACTTCCCTCCCCTTCCCATCACCCTGTCAAAGCTTACGCTTTGTAAGTGTCCGAAGATAAAGTTTCTACCAAATCAATGGCATAATCTTACATCCCTCCATTCGCTACAAATTTGGTATTGCCAAAATATTAAATGCTTCCCCGAAGGAGGATTGCCTCCCAATTTACAGAGCCTTGAAATTTTAGGGTGCGAGAATTTGAAGTCCCCGGTGAGAGAATGGGGTTTACACCTGCTGACATCCCTTGAGTTGCTCCAAATCGACTTTGGCAAGGGAGGGGAGGGAGAGGGGGAGTGGTTTCCTTGGGAGGACGAGGATGCATGGAGTCTTCTCTTTCCTTCCTCTCTAACCGAACTTTACTTGAGAAATATGAGGAATGTGGAAAGTCTATCTAGCGGTCTTCGCAACCATCTCTCCTCTCTCCAGCAGTTATGGATTAGAGATTGCCCGAAGTTGAGGTCCTTGCCAGAAGATGGCCTCCCTCCTTCCCTCCAAAATCTATACATATACAAATGCGAGATTCTGAAACTTCGATGCTCAAAACTCACTGGCGATTATTGGCCCCTCATCGAAGAGATCCCTATCGTCTACATTGATGGCATTCAGATCCAATGAATTGATTCTTCAATCTACAGTCAATTTTCTAGGTTTTGAGTAAGTTTTTGGTTTTGAAAGCATCAATATCGATTCTGCTTCCTCAATTTCAATTTTTTGTCCTTTTTTTTTCTTTACTTAACAAAAAGACAAATGTCCCTAAAGTCCATAAATTATATGTGCGTGCATTTTCCATTCTATATGCAAGATGGGACATTATAAATGTATCCAATCATGATGTGCTATTTTATTTTATTTTTTCCAAAATAATAAACTTAAATCTTGGCACTCGAATGACTTAGCTGCATGACTAACAATTATATGATGCAACGCTAACTCCTATATATATATATATATATATATTATACTATATGAAATATGTAATGCGAGTAAACTAAGACTATCCGTGTGACATGACGTGTATTATATGATGTGAGAGCAGTTAACCCTAAGCCTACATGCAATCTTTATGAAATCCTAATGAAATCTATGTGCTTTCTAGATTAATATGCTATAAATCTATATGCATCATGAAACTAACCACGCATGGCTCTAAATATGAAAACCCTAAAGTATAAGTAGCGTGTAATGACAATTGATAATCTTGTGATGCAAGGAAACGTACATTATATTTAAAATCCATCATTTTATTGATAACGTGTTATTTCAAAGCAATCGAATTTCAACTTAATCAAATCAATCTTAACAAAGTCGCTAAAGACATCTGACCTTAGTGCCTAAAGGTTCGTAGGTCTAATAGGCCTTGCTTAATATGGGGAAATAGTTGAATCATGATAACCTAAGGTCTTATCAGCTAATAAAATGCAATTGAAATTATATATTAGAACTAAATATCAGCGAAAATCATACCAACCTTAAGCTTACCTTGATTAGGTTTAACCTGATGAGGCCGAGCTCGTGGCAGAGAGGGGTATCTGCCAAGGGAGAACCACGTTGATGATGGCGATGGAACCGAGAAGTGAATCATGTACAAGGCACCGATGGAGATCACGAGCAGAAACGCTGGGTTGAGCTGAGAAACCGGAGATTGAAAAGCAGGATGGGTGCTAGCAGAACGCTAGCGTTGCTTGGTGAAGGATGCCGAGAGCGGAAAGCGCGCGAAAGGTGGAGCCACTGAACAATGGATGTTGCAGAAAAGAGACGAGTGGAAGTGTGCGTGGGATCCCGTGAACGTGGTGTTGTCTCCTTCAATAGCAACCAAGTCTCCACTAATTGCACTTGGTTTTGTCCCGTTGTGAATCTCTTTCTCCACTGAAACACCTCTCTATCAATTGTTGCTCTTTTGACCAGGCGCTTGACTCCTCGCGTATGATGGATGGAAAAGACTGGCTAAGTCAATGTGGCGATTGTGATGGAGACAGAGAGAACGTATGCCGTGCGGGCAATGGATGAACGAGAGATCTGCGTTCGTCAACGCATCCGCTAGTGAGTGCTTCCACGTATGAGTGCTTGCGCGTTCTCCGATTTTCTGAGCGAGTCGCTTTGTAGTTCCCCCTCCTCGAATGGACTACAAGGTCCTCTTACACGAGACCCACTGAAGCCAATGAGGGCACACACCAACGAAGCAAGGAGCGGGACTTGAGGTTTTGTCTTTGAGCGGACTGGTAGGCACTTTCCTAGGAGTAGTGCTGTAGCCTGGCTCGCTTAACTTTAGAGTTCCAAAGTAAAACATGCCATTATGTCAAAATTTTCACGTCTGCTCTCCACCTGCCCCATTCACCATCCTAGAAACCTAGGAGGAGCCACTCCCCACTCCCCCCTCGTTGTACCGGGTCGTTACAGCTTTAATTGGAGCAACACAAGCCAACTAGCCCGGGCAACCACTCCCCCCTCGTTAGACTGGATCGCTACAGCTTTACATAGAGCAATGCAAGCCAATGTCTCAACAGAATCGCAGACAAAGGCTAATCGGACGCAGAAGTGACGTCGGAAAGTGTTAAGAGAGCCACTGTGGACTGTTGGACTACCACCACGCGTGACAGTGTGGGCTGAGAATAGCTCGGCAGAGGCTGGTGTACATCCAGCAATGATGCAGATAGTCGCTAAAAGTTCGCAGAGCCACTGACGAATGAGCTGAGGCATGGCAGGGCTGCTAAGCTCGCGAGGAGAGAGGAATCAGGTTCAGCAATGACTGATTACGGCCGAGCAAGTGATGAGTGCGGAGGCTTGGCGTTGTGCGTTCGGCGAAAGCGGGCAGCGCCGGCAATTTGTGGGCATTGATGGCGAAGTGGCAGGGGGCTTTGTCGGCCACGTAAAAGTGCTCAACGGTTGCGTCAAGACAGCAGCAATCGTGTAGCAACACACTATTGGACGTCGAAGCGGTGGCGACAGGAATTCGGCAAGGTGCAGGTACGAGGTAAGAACCTGCTTCTCCAATTTCCCTATTCCCTTCTCACGATCCTTTCCCCTGTGTAATGCTCCGTGAAGTGTATATGGTATGCCCTATGAGCTCCTCTTTTTCTTCTTTTTTTTCGGGTCAATTCGAAGCACAATTCATGACCGGGCCAACGCAATTTATGTGGATATGAAATTGTTACTAGTGCCTATAATGCAATTGCGAACTTAGTTAGTGATATTAGTGAAATAAATAATTAAATGGAGTTGCCAAATTTTAGGTGTTGACACCTTCCCGTTTGGATCTTGATCTCTGGCAGATTAGGAACTGTCTTACAGCTTGCTAAAAATTTCTAGCCGACATACTTATGTTTGTTTGGTTGAGATTGTAACAATATGCTGCCCGCCTCTATGTTTGCATTGTCAGCAGTGACCTCTGGCGCAAATCTATTTAGTTCTTTAAAGTATCGGTTGTTTAGGTTTACTCTACCGTGGGATTTTCATTTCGTCATACATTATGTCATTTTATCTGAAAATACCTTCTTATGTGGCATTCTTCCTACAGGGAGTTCCGGAACAAAAACTTCAAGCTCACATGGGTTCCTTTGGTGTAATTGGAAATCTTGTGCTTCTACCAATGTGTAACTTGTCCTCCCTCTCCGCTACTGTTGCATATGTAAATTTTTTGTTGAAGCAATTTTCGAATGACATTGTGAAGCTCCATCGGAGGATAGTTAATTTGTACTGAATTGTGGTTCCCTATCTATTTTCTCCAAGGCTTTTTGGATGTTATTGTACATATAACATGGTGCTTTGACCATATAATTAGGTGGTCAAAAAAGCAGAGTCGCACTTGCCAAGATTATGTTCAAGAAACCTTTTTTCTCGTGCGCTTAGCTCATTCACTATGGTTGTTTTGCAGATATCATGGCAATCTATATTGGTAAAAGCTCTTTGGAGGATCATGTGCGAACACTGCTAAGGTCGGACTAATGTAGTCAATTATATGTGTCATTATTTCCAATTTTACAGAACACGAAAAAATAAGCTTTTAATTTCTATTTGGTGCACTGCTATGCTCCAAATTATCTTTAGTGACATTTCTAAATAAGAATAATCTCTTTCAACACTTTCAGGTCGATATTCAAAATGAGAAGCTTCTTCTTCTTCTTTTCATTAACGGTTACTCTGCATGTTACCCTCTGTGGCAGATGTTTTGCTTTGTGGATGACATCTTCTGCTTGTCTCAAGGACACGCGGAGGATGTTGCTCTTCTCAAGCAGCAATATGGATTGAACAAGACCGCGGATGAGGTCATTGTCGTCGTAGAAGCTTATAGAACTCCGAGAGATCGGAGGCCTTATCCTGCTGATCAGGTCATGAGAGACATCACCGGAAAGTTTGCGTTTGTGCTCTTGGACGGCCCTCCGAAAACCACTTTTCTGGCCACTGTAACTGTGAGTAGTAATAGTTTTCTTGGTTCATTCTGGGGGTATCTCTCTCAAACTCTCTCTCCACCTGCGATCTGTCTAATCCTTTATGTCCTCTTAATTATGCGGGATGTTGGTAGAAGTGGCCCTTTCTTCTGGGGAAGTGATTCCGAAGGTAATCTCGTTCCCTCGGACGATGCAGAAGTCATGAAGAAAGGCTGCGGGAAACTGTAGCACCATTTCCTAAAGGTAATTATTTTCACGGATCATTAATGCAGCGTCACCAGAGTTTACTCCGAGCATTGGAACTTGAAAAGTAAGGATGGACGAGCTCTGCTGATATTCAGCAGAGCTCAGAGGAGAATGCTATGTCGTTGGGTGACATCATATTGGAAGAACTGTTTCCGAACCTAAATTTATAAGCTAAGGTTAAAGTGGTGTCCTTTACCTGTATGAATGTTCTGAAATGTGCATTTTAACCGACAATGTTGCTCTTCCAATTGTTTTCGAGCGCCAAATCGTTCGCCTTTTAACATTGCCTTCTTTTCTGAACTCAGGATGCTTCTTCACCAGTTCTGGAGGTCTCTGAGATTCTGAAAGATTGATGCTCAAAACGCACCGGCGACTATTGGCCCTTCATCCGAGAGATCCTGATCATCGCCATTGATAACCGTACAATCCGGTGAATTGATTTGTCCATGTACAGTCAGTTTTCTAAGGTGCGGGTAAATTTTTGGTTTTGAAGGCATCGATTTCCATTCTTCTTACTCAACTCAATGCTCGATACAAATCGATACTTTCCACGAAGAAGCTCCGCATGAATTTCCGAAAATCCAAGAAATCCCTGACATCCGCATTGAGTGGGTTCTCATATCCGATGAAGTGAAATCGATCCACTTTCGCTTTCGTTTGCTAACTGCCACGATTCAATCCTTCAATCTACGGTCAGATTTCAAGGGTTCGGGTAAGTCCTTTCGTCTTGAATGCATCGATTTCGTGTCTCTGTTCTTCAGTTCGACGCTTAATACGAAGTAATTTCTTCCAGTGCGCGCAAAGGTTTGCTTTTTGTGTTGAAATACGACTGAAATTCAGAGCCGAAAAATTGAAAATTAGCTGCTTGAATATCCAGCAAGAGCTTCCTTTATTCTCCAATTGCACTGGCTTGTGAAGGTTGATGATGATGGTGATATTCTTGTATGCCGATGCTCTTTCGAACGGCAAGTCATTCAGCCTCCTCTGCAGGCAACCCTTTCCCCGGTTTCAGTTCTGGCCCCAATCCCAACAATTTTTGTTCATATATGGATGCGTAGTTGGGGTACTTGCCAGGGATGGCCCTCCCTCTCTCCGTCCAGGAGATCCCTTTCATCAGCATCGATAGCATTCGGATCCAATGGAGTAAAATTGAACATGCCTGGGTCATGATAATAGATTTGTCTCCGTTGACTTCTTTTTGTTAACCGCTGGGATTCATTCTTCGATGTACAGTAAGTTTTCTTGGGTTCGGGTAAGTTTTTGGTTTTCAAGGCATCAATTTTGATTCTGCTCCCTCAATTTGATGCGTAATACAAACTGATATTGGAACTCGTACTCTAGCTCATTTTGAAAGCCAGAAAATGAAATTTATTAGATTGTTAATTGACGGGAATTGTGCTGCTGTCTTCTCTTCTTGATCAACTCATCCCACATCCAGATTTGACATGGCTTACCGTCTATGGCAGATTGTTTGCAGTCGTTGATGATATCTCCTGCTTGTTCCAAGGACACATAGATGGAACAAAACCGAAAATGAGGTCATCATCGTCATGTAAGCTTATAGAACTCTGAGGGATTGGAGGCCTTACCCTGCTGATCAAGTTGTGAGAGACATCAGCAGGAAGTCTGGTTTTGTGCTTTTCGACAGCTCTTCTAAAATCGCTTTTTAGGCCTCTGTAAGTAATAATACTGTTCATTGGTTTCATTCTGGGATATCACTCTCAATCTCTCCCTCCACCTGCGATCTATATCTAATCCTTTCTGTTCTCTGAATCATGCAGGATATTGATGGAAGTGTTACTTTCTTCTGGGGAAGTGATTCTGGAGGCAATCTTGTTCTCTCGGATGGTGCAGAAGTCGTGAAGATAGGTTGTGGGAAATCTTTTGCACCATTCCCTAAAGGTAATTATTTTTTCAGACTGTTGATGCGGCTCCACTGGAGTTCGGTCCATGCATTGCAATGTGAAAAGTAAGGATGGACGAGCTCTGCTGATATTGAGCAGAGTTCAGAGGAGAATGTTAAGTTGTTGGGTGACATCATATTGGAAAAATTGGTTTCGAACCTAAATTTATAATTTATGGTTATAATGGTGTTCTTTACCTGTACGCATGTTTTGATTTGTGCATTTTCACCTACAATGTTGTTCTTCCAATGGTTTTCGAGTGCCAAATCGTTCACCAGCTCCGGAGTTTTGAGGAGGTATGAGCACCCACCGAATGAGGTGAAGCTGGTTCCTAGGGTGGACAGCTCTGGCCATGTGTGCGGCGCCACATTCAAAGTGGATGCGGAGACTAAGGACTCCAGCATGCCTAGAGTTGGGAGTGCTGCGAACTGGTCCTCGTTCTACTGAGTCGTATGGTTTGTGGCCCTTTTTTGGACAGGCCATTAGCTATTGAATGGCCTTCTGTTGCTTATAACCCAGTCACGCTTTCTCATACATTGACAATTTTTCAGCTCTAATGGTTGGTTGCTCTATGTTGAGAGTTTGAGATGACATTGTATTATGCAGCTGTATATGTTGCTTATAAAACCAAGCCTTTACAGAACCTGATCATGCTTTGTGAAGTAAGATCTTTCTGGCATTTCATTTTTCATGCAGAGTCCATTCACTGTATTTTTTTTTTTCACTTAGATGTCTATTGTGAAATTGTTCTCTCCATTTGTAAATTAGGCCAGGACGACATTGTTATATGAGGACAAATGTGAACTATGATAACTCGGAGCATGCTGGTCCTCATATGGAAATCGAGTTTACATGATGCCTTGTGGCATGTTAGATATTAAAGGCTAAAGCAGTAACCTCTCGTGCAATTTTAAAAGCAGTCAAAAGGACCTTGACACATGTCGATACAAACTTAACATGAAGGAAGATAGAGGTGGCTATCCATACTGCAGATCAACCAAAAAAAAGAAAAAAGAAAAGAAAAAACACTTCGCCTGGCCATCTTGGTAGGAGAGACCTCTTTAGTCCTTCGCATCAGTTAGGCCCCCTGTTGTTATCTGAAAAACGTGTGTTTGTCAAGTTCAAATAAAATAAATCTCAGTCTCACCCTATTGACATACGAGCTCTCACTAAAATTTCTTACATAAGTAAGTGATGGTTTTGATAGATGTGCCGTCTACATAGCACAGGCTGCACAACTAACCTACTAGTCCTGCTTAAAAAAATTCTCCATATCCACTTCTTTTCGTTTAATTGCTTTGCAGAAAATGCGTATTCAACATGTTCATGGATCTCCATACAACATCAAGTATACTGTAAGCACCATGCTTAAATGAGGTCTCCACCTATCTATATGTAGGCTCAGTATCGACTTAGCTTCAGCTTCGGGTAGGTTTGGGGCATCAAACACCTTGCAGACACGCTGCTCCCCTCTGACTTTCCCAAACATTAACCTAATTGTGGCTGCATGAGCCAGAACATGCCCGCCTGCAGGTTTCATTGGGTCTGATAACACACCTCCGCCTGGATCAGCTACGACTGAAACAAATAAATCAAAGACAGTCTTAAAAATAATAAAATCCTTTTCCTATGTCATGGACTGAAGCTACTGTATGCATCACCAGTTTACACCAAATAGTTGGTTCTTGAGATTTACAAGAATCAGTATGAGCTTAGTGCAGTCCCCAAAATGCTATTTGTCAGTGTGCAACCATCAAAGGGCTAAATTGAATAACAACTTTGAATGGATGCAGGACTACGTGGGAGAAATGAGATGTGATGCAGTACCTTGATTGGTCATGTACACTGCCACGTTAGATTCCTCGGCTATCTTAATTAAACGTGAGACATTTGTGCCAATTTTTGCTGCAATTCAGAATTCATTAGTGTCAAACCAGATAAGCTGCAGAATAACAACTTGCATGATTTGATGGTTTCAGGATCAACCTGGGGCTCTGCAAGTTCTCTTGCAGTAAAATCCACTCAGAAGAGAGCAATCACCAATCCACAATCTGAAAAAGGCACTCACCATAGGTCAACCATCCACACCTCAGAAAATCTGTAGGGTTTGATTCTCGAGCAGTGTCTTACCAGTAATTTGAATGGTTCTTTTGGCAGCCAAACCAAGAAGCAAGTTGTTCTGATGCTCAGAAGTAGAGGCACAAGCATATATGATCTTCAGATTCATGGAAAGACTAGATTACAGCAAGTACACTAGCCAGAAAAGTAAGAGTAGCCACCAGTATAGGAAGCATTGCTTACATTATCCAAGACTGCAGGTGTACTAAGTTAAGAAAGTGCACATGCGCTTACATGGACAGACAACGATTATGAAACACAAGTAGCTTTGTCGAGGTCAAGAAAAATACAGACAGATTATAATAGGATACAAAGTTCCTACCGCGTCAATATAAGCTACCTTGCCATTTCCTCCTCTCATGTGAGTTGGCAGCTGTAAATATTTTACAACCATGGAATCCACAAAGCATTAATAAAGAATGATTGAAAACAGGGGTAAATACTGTTGTAGGATTTGCAAATAAAGTAGAGTATCTTCAAGCATCACATTTGACTAATGATCAACCCAAGTCCGAGTCCGACTATGATTAAGGCTTTTACTCAGTTATGACATAGTACAAACTCTTCTGGCCTTTTTCCTGCTTGGTTTGAGCCACTGTATATGCATTCCAGTATACTGACTGCAGATTACAGAAAATGAGTGCCATACTTCCAGAATCACCTAACACACACATTATGATGCCAAGATCACCCACATCTTTATACTTCATAGAAATTCAATCATTATGTTACTATTTGGCATTTTTCATCTGAGAAAAAAAATGCAACAGAAGTTCAAGACAGAAACCTAATATCCAATGCAGACCAACCTGAGAAGTAACACATAGGGTATATGCCAGCTGTGTTTTCCTAGACTTGGTGACGTCAGCAGCATTTTCTGAGAAAGCTAATTAACAAAAGCAACTAAAAGTTCATCAAAGGTAACGTTGTTGGACTGTGATTTTCACCCAGATTCGCTGAATGCTTCCTTAATTGCCGGAGTTTCAATACCACCTGTTAACATTGCCAAACCGATGAAATTTGTATTTGTTGAAATGCATGAAGAATACAACACAGAATCTGCAAAAGAAAGTCTTTTACCGCCTAAAAGCCCATCGAGGGGGCTTCCAGTTGTGATGCAAACAACCGACGACTCTCTCTGGAAATAACGAAGACATTGAAAGTACTTTGAGCAACAGATTTGCTAATTTGCAGGCTTTATTTCAAGGGTATTCTGAACCATTTTAGCTTGAAGTTTGCAGAATTAAGAACTTACTCTGAGCAGAGGATCACTTCCAATAATATAGCCAAAATTCTGATAAAACAAAGGGAAGTCAATGCGAGATGCTTATAGAAGTTCAAATTGATTGGAGCCACCATCTCATATCTTTTCAACTTTTGCCTCAGATCATCCTTTTATTCCAGTTAAGTGCTACAAAAAATAAACAAAGAAAAAGCAATTCACTTGGCCAAATAAGAATACGTTCCTCAACTCAGCATCACGTTAAACTCTTATGTTTCCTGGTGAATGTAGAATGTCAGGACAAAAGCATTTCCTAGATGATCAATGACAATCTAGCTTTCCAACAGTGATCATTGATGAATTTAGCTTAGGATATACCTTATTAATCCAGCTATGTCACCAATACAATGGTGCAATTCCAATGTCACGTAACATTGCTCTTGTATGATCAGAAGACAAAAAACTAAAAACTATTGCACGCGCAGGAAATCACGGCAAGTTCAAGAGAAAGGTCTAGATGTAAATCACGATGATCACAGCCATAGCTTCATCGTACCATTTGCATCTTAATTTTAACTTACGGAACACAGAATCAGAAAATCACGATAATCATCTCAGAATCAAATGACGCACCGAAACTCATTACGAAAGCGATGACATGAACAGAGAGCAGTGCCTACACTCACGTTTTGCCATAACTTACGTTTGTTTGTCGATCGTTTCGAGCAGGTCTTCTGCTTCGTCGTCGACGTCCTCTCTTTCCACGATCTTCTGCTCTTCGATAAAGGTTTAATGGATCTGTTTTAAGAATTTATCAAATACACTCCTAAAGAGGGAGATGAAAATATTGGTTTGATTTTTTTTTTCTTTTTATTTTGCATTAAATAACTCAGTTTTTATTTATTTATCTCGCTTTTATATTCATCTTAATCCTATCCGGCTTATAATTTTCTTAAATTGGACCGAATTAAGTTCTTTTTTAAAAAGGAAAAGAATCAATCTATATTGTGGTCGATACTTGGTTTAATTGCATTATGTTCAAACTCCATGTTTATTGCTCGTAGAATCGTGAAAATATCAACGAACAATTGAGTTATTTGAAATGACTTGCTAAGAGCTTGCTTGTGACTGGTTTGATTGGTCGACACACATCCTAAAATTTGTAACTTGGTGATTAAAATAAAGGTGACGAACATGGAGCATGTGTTTTCTTTTGTTGAACACGGAGCACATTTTGTCACGCCTCAAACCTCGAGCGCACGCGCATCTCTCAGGGGTCGATAAAACTTACGATGTCCCAAGATGCGTCGCTGACCCAAACGATTATGCACATGCGAAAACATATAACAATCCCCACACAACATTCAACATGGGATAGAAAAGTAGGATACCAATTTCACAAAAACCACACTTTCATAAACAAACTAGTTTGTCTACAAAAGATCGGCTTTCAAAAAGAAGCTGTCCTACGACCTACTAGTCGGACACATTTGCCGATCCTTCGGACTCCACCTCCACAGGCTCTGAGGGCTTCGGGTCCTCCACAATCCCATCAAGAGGGTTAGTTGCACCCTCGCTTGGAGCAGCGTTGACCACAACGGTGGGGATATCAAAACCCTAAAGGGGACCTTCCCTATATCCATTGAAACCATGGCGAAACCACGCCCTGAATCGATGAGGTACCCTCTGAGGTAGACCCTCATCGACCCAGATAGTAGTCGCAACAAGCTCATGGATCTAGTGACTCCTGGGGATAGAGACATCTATATTCCACTCAGTAACCCCCCGAGGCTGTCCAAAATGTACTGGAGGAACCGCCATCTACGGACTTGAAAAGGTTAAGCCCACGACGGGGTGAGACAATGTCAAGTTCACCCCCTAAACCCCGACTAGGAAGAAAATACGCCCAGAGGTAGTCTAACCACACATCATAGATGACTCACCTCGCCTCAGTTCCTTCAAACATGTTAGTACAGTTCATATCACAGATGCATATAATCAATGCACACATCAATTGGAACATCTCATTCAATTTCAATCAATCACAAGGGTCCCGATTATAGGGCCAAATCATTATGACACATCCCATTCCGTGCCACATAATTTTGTCCCATAATTTGGCGCGTCTATCCCAATCAATCATGTGTTCCAATTGATTACGGCCCCCAGGGCACGGCCTACTCGACATTCGGTGGTCTTTTGGCATAACCAGGCATCCTCTCACCCCATTGAGCATGACAACGTCTACACGAGACGGCAATCCCGAAGGAGCATCGGTCTAGCCTCTATTGCGACCGGCATTGGTTGTCCAGGGGCATCCCATATAGGGGCAACGTCAACCCGATGCACATTAGGGATGGGTTCTCATAACCATCATACGATCACTCAATTTTGGTTAAGGACACCGTGCATTGCACTCAAATGTCTCAATTAAGATAATGCAATTGGCCATTTTCGTATGAAAATCACTTGATGAAAATAATCGTGTGTGGGTACACGGTTAGATCGAACTTTAAAAATTGATATCATTCCTTTTAAAATCTCACTATTAAATATAGTATTTAAAAGCATTTTTTGGTGTCAAAACCCGACACCCGGTATTTTCTAATTAAATACCAAAATTTCCAAAATTTGAAATAAATCCTCAAAATCACAATTATCACTCAATTTGCACAAATTAACATTCAATTGCATAAACTAAGCACACCATTGCAATCGGCACGAAATTTCGGTCATCGATTATTCCGGTATAATTTCCGGAAAATATTAAATAATTAAATAAATAGCAAAATTAATTAAATAAATGCAATTTAATCCAATAAATGCATACTTAGGCCGGAAATGCTAATTTAACCACCTAAACGGGCCTAGAAAAATAATGCACCTATCCACATAAATAGTACACTCTATTTAGCCCTTAACTAATCTAATCTAACCACCTAACAATCATAATTAAGCAACTAAATCACTAATCCATCTGAACTAACCACCTAAACCATACTTGGCATAATCTAATTACCCACTAAGTATAATTAACTCCCTAAGCAGAGTTTAGCAAGTAAACTCATCGGATCAACGAACCGGTGAGTCCATGGCGACGGCGATGGCGACGCAAAGGCGGGCGACACATGAGCCTGCGGTGACACCAAACAAGGTTCGGACCGGCCCAAAAAAGGCCCACGAAGCTCATAGCTGGGCTGTGAGGTTCAGCTCTGGTTGCGGCTGAAGGAGGCTGAACTGAGCGGCGGCTTTGGCTGGAAACGGCCAGGTGGGGCTAGGCGGCGACGACAAGGGCTCGGGGACGGCTACAGCAACTTCCAGGCTGCCAGAGGTAGCTCGACGGGCGGCGATGTGGATAGACGAAGGCCTCGGGATGGCTGGGTTACGCGGAATAGCGCGCAGCCATGACGGTGCACGACGGGCGCAGGGGAGCTCGGGCGATGGCGAAGGGCAATTGATGGCGTGCGGGGCTGGGCTGGCTGGCTTCCTCTGGTTTTCTTAAGCTCAAATGACCACAACAATGGATAAAGCAAGGCCAAGGAGGAAGATGAAGGCTGCAACTGAAGGGGGGGGGGGGGACCCAAATGCCTCCAAAGTCTTCTCAAAATATCTCAAATACTCATTACACTTGCCCCACCATGTTCAGCTTTCATCCTCAGCCACTTTCCCTCTCAAATCTTCCTCAACAAGCCATCCAAAGGGTCCAAAATCCCCATGGACCTACGAATTTTGAACATTTCCCCCTCCAATTTCATCAAATTCCAACTC
This sequence comes from Eucalyptus pauciflora, assembly GCA_007663325.1. NCBI lineage: Eukaryota > Viridiplantae > Streptophyta > Magnoliopsida > Myrtales > Myrtaceae > Eucalyptus > Eucalyptus pauciflora. Next base: position 812,802 of record VMYD01000275.1, read on the forward strand.
AATTGGACTCAAATTGGTGCCCATAAATTCAGCCAAGATGTCCACATTCATCCCATGATTTTTCCTCATCAATTGAACCAACTTGACAGCCAATGGTGCGCTAAAAAACGGTCCTCTAATTTTCTTGGTCCAATTTCGCCAAACTTTGAATTTTCGCAAAAAACTTGGGTTCGCTGAAAAATTTTCGGAGGATAAGTCGACGTTTCTAAAATAAATCGTGACATGACGGAACTTTCAATTTCTGAAATTGGGTTCAATTTCGCGGTTAATTTTAATTGGACGCGATTTTAGCGTGACCTAACCTACTGGGTAGCTTTTTGGAACTTTTAGTGCAATTGACCCATGGTCGATTATTTTCGAGCCACATTGTGCATCTTTGACTCATTGGCGACTCTCGGTTGTCGTGAAAATCTCAAGATTTCAAATACGGGCACATGGTACAGAAATGACAGAAAAATCAGTTTAGTGCCGTTCGACGAAAATTTTGCAATTAGGTGGAATCACCCACACTTTAATCACATACCTCAGTCGAACCGACCTATCTCTGATCTCTGATCGATTTTGACAGTGCCGTATTGACCCTTACAGATTAGCACGGTCGAGCGGTCGATTTTTGGTTGAATTCTCAAGTCTATTGCGTTTAGATTCCTTAACGGCTTCACTTGATAGATTAGTTATCTTGTGAGTGATTAACTTAGAGAAAAGAACTATAGGCGCGTTGATGAAAAGCCCAACTCATTCAATCGAAAATAGAATCAGGAAAATCAAGATGTCACACATTTAATGCCTAAAATTTGATTTTTATTTAATATCGAACCCTTTCGACTCCAATTTACAAAATAGGCAAATCAGACTTAAAATATAGAACCATTAGTAATCTCCAACATATTTTTCCTCATTTTTTATTAAAAAAAAATTGTTCTTTTACGTAAGTTTTTGAAGATGTGTATAATGAGAGAAGACATTGAATTGTCTATGAATTACGAAATCCAATATTTGATTTCGATATGGTTTGACTTTTCTTTTACTAAACTTTATTATGATTTTAAATCGGATTTTTGATGTAATCTCAAACGCCTCAATTTTATGATTAAAAAGAAAAAACACAAGAATATCGCCTTTTATAAGACCCTCAAGCTCTTTTAATTATTTAAATCAAAATGTCATCTCCTTCACGACGAGAAACGCGAAAAGCAAAACGACAATCCGTTCAGTCTCTACCGCCCGTTCCCTCTTCTTCGCGCCTCGCTTCTTCTTCTTCTTTGTTCTCCGCACAAACCCTGCCTGAAATCCCAACCAGCTTCCGTCGAAGTCGAGACTGATGCTCATCGAGTGATCCGAGAGAGTTGGTAATCGCGCATTTACGGCGATCTTCTAGAATATTTTTTTTTCTCGGGCTCTTGTTGTTCCTCGTTCCATTGCACATAAGCGGTTTGATGTTTGTCCTGAGCGAGAGGCATTTGCTTTTCTTGGGCTTGTTTCTTGAATTTGGAGCAAGGCATTACCATCTTGACATGACCCGTCTTCAAATCATTGGTAAAACCGCAGCTTCCTCGAATGAATGGAGCGCGGCAAGCGAGTTTGGTTGCTTTGTCACCTCGCTATTGCGTTCGCCTACCCTGAGAAGAAATTGGAGTCTTGGTGAGTTTTTACTTAACTAGTCGTAGCGTAGATTCATGACCACCAGCAAGAGAGTGCAAGATAGGAGCAAGGACAAGAGGGTCCATGATCTCAAAATTGCCACTGAGAAGCATAAAGTGGTGTCAAAGGTGTTGGTTTAGTGTGTTCTAGACAGGAGCTTATGAAGGTGCGGAGTTGATTCAGAAATGTCCGCTGGTTATTTGGAAGGAAAAGGTCCTAAGCCTTGTTGGTTGTACGGGTAGGAAGAATAAGATAGAAACTTTTATGGACTTATCAGATATGGAAGATAATGATTTTCTAGAGGGTAGTTCTGAGGATGGAGGCATTGCTATGCAGCCTAACCAAATAGAAGCCATAAGTGAATTGGAGGGTATTGTAGTCGGAGGCAGGTCCTTCATTGATATACATGAAATTGACAATAAATACAAGCCTCATGATTGATTTTAAGGTCATACGTTCTTATTCGAATTGTCAAGATAACTTGCTTTCTAGTCTTCTTCTTCACAAGTTCAAAGTTTTGGAGCTTTTGTACATATTTAATTAGACAAACTCTGCTTACATCTATAAACCAAGTCAATTAATAGCGGACCGATCCATCTCATTCCTTGTTAGTCCTAAACATTGCCACTGGAACTCCTGAAGATGAACTTGCCACCCTCAGCTCGCCTCGGTGCCAGCAAGGACATCAGAAGTAGTCTATTTACAGTGACTGGTTCATTTCAATTATTGGTCCGACTTATTTGAGTGCTGCCATACTAATCTGCTATTCTGAAGATGAACTTGCCACCCTGCATTTTAATCTCAATTGTTGGTTCAAAGAGATGATTGGGTAGTAGCTATCATGGAGAACATAGCCTCTGCTGCTATGATGATCGACATTCTCTCTCTTGTTGTTACAAATTAGATGCTGAGCTCACCCTGCAGTAATGCCTTGTTCATCACTGTGCATGGATATTATGGTCCGCAATATCCAATACTGCCTCTTGCAACATGCATTCATTTGCTTTCTATCCGATGTTCCATAGGTCTTGTAACTTATGTTCAAAATCTCCATGAAACTATGGCAAACTCCTGTTTTTAGGTTCTACTGGAGAACTTCCTTTTGTTGGATTTTAGAACCCAACATCAAACAGTAAGTAGTTTTTATTACTGCTTGTTTATGTTGGGCTGTGTTTATGGTTGATTCATTTCATTAGCTTACTGTTCTGTTTTGAAGAAAGAAATAGGAGAGCCTTTGAAATTAGCAAGACTGGTTTTTTGATTTGAATGATAGATGGCTTTCTACAGCTTTTGGTTGTGTGAAAATGGCAATACTAATATGCATTCTTTCTTATACCTCATAGCATGAATTGCGTTTATGATTTGTTACATGGGCTAGCATCTGCCTGATGCCATTGTGCAATAAATTTCTTTTGCTTATCAAAAGAAAATTCTTAGCAAACTCACTGGGGATGATGTTGAGTAATTTGCTTCCAAATGTTGCGGCTAGATTTCTTCTCGTGCTCATAAAAACCATGATATCCAAAACTGTATGTGACAAATCAAACTGCTACTGTGAAGCTAAATATGTTGCATTGCATCATTTTCTGGTTTTTGCATTTTAAAAACGACGGGAGTAATGTACCATGGAGGTTGAGCATCAACCTCATTTGGAGCAATACAAAGAATTTCCAGATCTCATATGATCAAGGAGAAAGAGAGGAGCATCGATGTTTATTAGTTATAATCACTTAGCTATCACCTTTTGTTACATGGCAAAGGTATCGTGTGCATTACGACTCAATTCATATCCAGATGGTCATATCTACTTATTTTAAGAAGGGATAGGAACTTTGCACCAATGTTTTCAAACTTGGTCCAGTCAGGGAACCAGTTATGTGACATCCTGATTTTCCAATTCTGTTTTCAATTGAATAAGTCGGGCATTTCATCTTCGCGCCTATAGCTCTCTTCTCTGAGTTGGCCACTCACGAGATAACTAGTCTATCAGGTGAAGCCGTTAAGGAATCTAGACGCAATAGACTTGAGAATTCGACCAGGAACCGACTGCTCGACCATGCTAATTTGCAAGGATCATTACGGCATAGATCGATTAGAGACCGGAGATAGGTCGATTCAACAGAACCATGTAATTCAGTGTGGGTGATTCCACCTAATTGCACAATTCTTGTTGATCGGCACTAGACCGATTTCTCTGTCGTTTTGGTACCCTGTGTCCGTATTTGAAACCTTGAGATTTCTACGACAACCGAGAGTTGTTAATGTGTCGAAGATGCACTTTGTGGCTTGAAAATAATCAACCACAGGTCAATTGCACTGAAAATTCCTAAAAGCTACCCGGTAGATTAGGACGCGCTCATATTGCGCCAGATTGAAATTAACCGAGAAATTGAACTCGATTTCAGAAATTGGAAGTTCTGTCTAGTCACAATTCATTTCAGGAACGTCAACTCATCCTCAGAAGATTTTTCTACAAACCGAGATTTTTAGCAAGAAAGCAAAGTAAGGCCGTTTTTGTTCGGGAAAGTCAGAGGGCCGGTTTTGATCACATCTTTGGGATGCAAGTTGGATCATATGATGGGGAAAAATCATAAGAGGGACAAGGACACCATGGCTGATTTATTTGGGCTTCAATTGAATTGGTTTGCTTGGGAATTGAATGAAATTGAATGAATTTGATGTACAAAGTTACAAAATTCGTATGCCATGGGGAGAGGGACATTTTGCACCCATTGGCAAGCTTGTGGAGGAAGCTTGAGGAGAGAGAGTGGCTGAGGTCATGTGATGTCATGGTGGGGGCAAAGCCAATGAGAAGATGGCAAGTGTTGAGCTCTAGAGAGCCCAAGGAGACCCCCCTTTTTCAGCAGCCTTCTTCTCCCCCAAAGTGTGGCTTTCTCCATTATTGAAGAAGCTTGAGAGCTCAGCAAAACCAGAGAAAACCGAGCTGAGCCAGCTCCACCGTCGCACACCCACCGGACCAGCCAAGCCCGTCGTTTTTCTCCTCTGTTTTCCCCGCGTTCCAGTTTCTGCTCCAGCTGACCCTTCGGTGAAAACATGACTTGAAAGTGGTCTTTCCGGTCGATTCAGCCAACGCTCCACCCACCATAGCGAAGAGCACATCTAAACCGTTCAGAACGACTTGACGGTACGCCGAAAGGAGCCCTGTAGCCTCCCGAAAGTGGGCACGAAGGAACGGCCCACTGGACCGCCTGGTTCCGCCCTGTTCCGCCTGTTTCGCGTTTTCTTGCTGTTTCGCCCCATTCCGACCCTTTCCTTGCCCATTTCATCCACCCACAAGATCCCCAAGACCCCCGGGAGCCACCGGTTGCCAACCACCCGCTCGCCGGAGCTCCGATCGGCCTGTTTCCTCGCTGTTTCAGCCATCGGTTCAGCCTCTGCAGTCCAAGAACAGAAGCAGAAAACCAGCAAGGGTTTTCAGTCGTCGTGGCCCGTTTTCAAGCCCTTCCCAGCCTCCGTTGGTGTCGCCGCTTTGGGGTTTATCGACCGCCTTGGCGTCGTGGTCGCCGTGAACTCACCGGCGCGCAAAACCGGTGAGTTTATCCTCTAATCCTCGCTTAGTAAGTTAATCATGCTTAAGGGATGTTTAGATTAGTCTAATTCGGTTTAGGTGGTTAGATTAGTTTATTTTAATGTAAATTAGATTAGTTGCATGATTAGTTTAATGGATGTTTAATTAGGGCTAATTGTATGATTAAATTAGTGTGATCTTGTTTAAGCCCTAATTAATTATTTTTAATTAATTAATTATTTCGAATTTATAAATATTATTTTATTAAATTATATTATTATAATATAATATTTAATTATTTAATTTTCGGAATTAAATTTAATTATTTAATAATTTCGAAAATTTTGCCGGGATGGCCGGTCGTTAGAATTTCGTGCTGATCGCAGCAGTGTGGTTAGTTTGTGCCAATTGTATGTTTAAATTGAGAAATTGAGTGATTGATGATTTTGGTTAATAATTCAAAAAGTGTGGAATTGAGTGATATTGATGAAGTTGTGGTATTTAACTTGAAAATACCCGGTGTTAGCTTTTAGCACCGTAATTGGTTTGTATGGCTAGTTTGAATCGTTGGTTGTTATTGGATTGAATATCCAGTTCTATGGTTTATTATTGAATGATCAGCTTTGGCGAGCATTTGTTTATATACATGTATCAGCTTGGGCAAGCAATTATTATATACATATATATACAGCTTGTGCGAGCTATCATCTATGTATATATCAGCTTGTGCGAGCTATCATCTATGTATATATCAGCTTGTGCGAGCTATCATATATGTATATATCAGCTTGTGCGAGCTATCATCTAAGTATATATCAGCTTGTGCGAGCTATCATCTATGTATATATCAGCTTGTGCGAGCTATCATCTATGTATATATCAGCTTGTGCGAGCTATCATCTATGTATATATCAGCTTGTGCGAGCTACCATCTATATCAGCTTGTGAGAGCATTGCATCCATTTCAGCATGTGTGAGCCGTGATTGTATTGATGGATGAATAGATGGTATGGTTTAATAGATGGTATGAATTGATAGATGTGTGGATCGTATGAGATCAATTGGATTGACTGAATTGATAGACCGATGGGTGTGTCGGTAGTTTCAGCTTGTGCGAGCATTGTTTGAATATGAATTGTACTGACGTGCAGGAAGGGACTGAGGCGAGGTAAGTCATCTATCCTATTTGTGTGGCTAGAGCGCCCTAAGGCTTATTTTCTTCCTAATCGAGTTTTAGGGGGTAGGACTCGCTGAGACATTGTCTCATCCCAGTTTGGGGAAAATATTTCAGGTCCCTAGATGGCGATCGTGGAGGACTCGAAGCCATGGACATTTGTGGAGGTAGAGATCGAAGAATCGGCGAACGTGTCTGACTAGTGGTCATAGGACAGTTCCCTTTTTGTTGAGCCTGTCTATTTTGTAGACAATCCAGTGTTGTATATAAATCTATGTGTTTATAAGAAGGCTTGTTTGGTTGTAATTGATTGCCTGCTTTTCTATCCCAAGTTAAATGTTGTCAGGGGATTTGTTTCGCTTCCGCATGTGCAATAAAAAAATGAATGGGTCGGCGACGTGTCCTGGGAAGTCGCATAATTTCTATCGACCGTAGAGGGATGTGCGCGCGCTCGGAGGATCGGGGCGTGACATCCCCGTTTAAGTGGTATCAGAGCGGGTCTGTGAATGGAGTGATAAGGTGCGATGAGTTATGGGATAGTTAGTAGGAATGGCTTTTATTTCATGCTGGTGCATGTGGCTGATAGCTGTTTGGTAGATTGTTTGGCGTGGATCACTCAAATTCTAATCTGGGATTAGAATTGAGAAACAGGTTTCTGTAAAGATCCTGTAGATGAGTGATCAGGAGCAGAGGTCTCCTAGAGAGAACCTTTAGACCAGTTACTCGGGGTGGTATGCCGACATGGATCGGTACCCGAGGTGGTCGTGGCGAAGCGCCGGTTTAGATCAGCGTGAGTGTGAGAGTACCGCTGTAGGTCGGTACTAGTGTAGCAGCACCAAGCGATCCTAGGTTCGATGGGATCGTTCTGGCGCTAGTGTTCTTTGGGAGCTCGTTGAGCCAGTAAGCTCAGGATCGAGCCGCTGTTGTTGCCGTGCCTGTTGAGGCCCAGCCTGGAGTTGTGATGTGGGAGCAAGCCGTTGCATCCGAGTCGAGGTTCAAATTCAGTAGAGATGGAAACTAGTTTGGGAAGGAGCTTATGATTGGAGAAAAGTATCCCATTTTCGTCCAATTGGAAATGCGGGATGGTCAGGTCAGCAATGAATCAGATTGGAGTGTGTCGTGCTGACGGAAGCCGACATGGATCAGCCCCGTGTCTTGGTAAGACGGGTACTTGTTATGTTTGTGACCAACAGGGTTACCTTGCCAGAAACAGTCTTAGAAAGTCGATGGGACAGATCGAAAGGAGCACGCCATAGAACACATCGTGGGGTTTTTGGAACAGGCCTTCAATATAAGAAAGAGTGCATGCTGTTACCTGACAGTAGGCAGGGGACTCATTATTTGTGTGTCAAGTTTGAGAAAAGAAGTGTGAGTCTGCCCGGTGACCAAGCACAACGGGAGCATGCTTTGAATGTGGTCAGCACGGCCATCGGGATAGGAACGGTCTGCATAAGTCAAAGAGAACTCGAGCGTTGCTACCACCGGCAGGACGCCACTAGGATGGCGAAAGGAATATGAATGGATTGACCATGCATCGATCAAAGGAAGAATGTTTTGAGATGTTTTTATCAGAGTATCGCAGCGAGATTTTCAGTGAAGGTTGTAGAATTTTCGTTGCGGTGATAAAGTAATAGAAAGATGAATCTCTGACTATATCCGTTCTTGAAGGGTTTGCTTATATATGACCTGTAAGTCATTTATAAAAAGGTCTAGCTCGAGGAGCTTTCTGGGGTTATGAATCGTGGTAGTGATATAATTCAATTTATTCAGTTAGCGTACGAAAGTTTTGAATTACTAACAGTCGAAAAGGACCTTCGATCCCTGATATTTCATCACTGAAGACAACCTGGTTCTGGTTGTAGGTTGCCAAATCTGTATGGCAACTGTAGTGGATACATCAGTTGAGGAACCGAATATGGAGAACATAGCCATGGTATAGAAGTTGTCTGAGGTGTTTCCTAAAGAACTGCCAGGTCTGCTGTCAGAAAGAGAAATAGAGTTCGTGATTGAATTAGCACCCGGAGCAGAGCCAGTCCCTAAGGCTCCTTACCGGATGGCTTTATCTGATTTGAAAGAACTGAAAGTGTTGATACAGGAATTGTTAGATAAGGGATTCGTACGTTCCAGTGCATCACCTTGGGGAGCACCGTTCTGTTCGTGAAAAAGAAAGATGGTTCGTTGCGTTTGTGCATCGATATTCTCCAAGATCGACTTGAGAATAGAGTATCATTAGTTGAGGATCAGGAAGGAAGACATACCGAAGTTGGCATTTCGCACTTGATACGGCAATTGTGAGTTCACTGTAATGCCGTGTTGTTTGATGGACACTCCAGTTGTTAGTATGGGTCTGATGAACAGAATGTTTAAGGGTACTTGGATTAGTTTTGTGATCGTGTTCATTGATGTTATCCTGGTGTGTTCAAAGAGTGCTTAGGAGCACGAGAGACATTTGAGGATGGTACTTCAAATCTTGAGGACTCTTGGATTTTACAATGAGCTTAGCAGATGTGAGTTTTCGATGACTCGTGTTGCGTTCCTAGGTCACGTGATTTCAGGTGAAGAAATCTTCGTGAACCCCGCCAAGATTGAAGTAGTGATCAATTGGCCGAGATTGACTACAGTGACAGAGATCATAAGTTTTCTGGGTTTTAGCAGAGTATTACAGAAGGTTTTGTGGAAGGGTTTTCAGCTTTAGCTTCGCCGTTGACTCGACTATTGAAGAAAGAAAAGAAGTTCGTGTAGACAGACAAGTGCGAGCGTAGTTTTCACGAGCTTAAGCAGAAGCTGACTATAGCACCTATGCTGACCATTCCATTTGGTCCTAGAGCTTACGAGATCTATAGTGATGCGTCGTTTAGAGGATTGGGTTGCGTGCTAATGCAGCATGGCAAGATTGTTGCATACTCGTCCTGTCAGTTGAGACCTCGTGAACGGAATTACAGATGCATGACTTAGAACTTGCAGTAATTATTTTCGCTCTGAAGATTTGGAAACATTAATTGTGCAGAGAAAGACTCCAGATCTTCGTTGACCGTTAAAGTCTCAAAGTATTTATTCTCTCAGAATGAATTGAATATGAGATAGCACTATGAACCAGATCTTTGAAGGACTAGGATGGTGGTATCTGGTATCACCTTGGAAGGATGAAAGAAGTCACTGATGCATTGAGTCGAGAGTCTTCATTTGTGCATATGCTGGTTAAAGTATGGACCTTACTTGAGAAAGTTCGAAATTCAATTTTCAAATCTGAGGTAGGCCACCTTCGAATTTTATGGTCACCCTCATAATTGAACCGGATAATCAGGTTAGAATCAGACGCTTCAGTGGATAGACTCAGAGATTCAAAAGATTTTGCAAGAGGATACCAAGAAAAGGAGAACTGATTTTCAGATTTCTGAGGACGATTGTGTGTACCTGAAGATACAGAGATTAAAGAAGAGATCTTATCGGAAGCTGGTCGTAGCCGCTTCAGCTTTGTCCAAACAGTACGAAGATGGGTCAGAATTTGCATCAACAGGATTAGTAGACTGGTATGAAGACAGATATCACTGACAGGTCGCAAGTGTCAGATGTGCTAACAAGAGAAAGCACGGTTTTACAAGTCGAGAGGACCTTTGTAATCTCTCGAGATCTCCGCGAGGAATTGGGAACTCGTCACAATAGATTTTTGTGACAGGTCTATCGAGGAGTCAATGTGTTAATAATTTCATTTCGGGTAGTAATTGACAGACGGATGAACTCAGCCCACCTTGTGGCTGTGCAGGAGGATCTTGATTTGATTAGGCATGTAGACGTGTTTGTGCATCAGATAATTTGTTTGCATAGAGTGTCAGTGTCAGAGTTATATCAGATTTAGACCAGAGGTTCCCAGTTTTAGCAGATTAGACAAAGGTTCCTTTTTGAGATAGTGCAGAGCAGAGTGTACAGAACTTCAGTTGTTGAGTTGAGATTAGAAAATGAAAGGTCGCAGTCCAGAGTCAGTTCAGCAGTCAGTGGATGCAGTTGCGAACATCGGCGACAAATTAAGGACCGCTTAGAGCCGCCGGGAAATTTATGCAATTATGCGTCGAAAACCTTTGAATTTTCAAGTTGAGAACCCTGTTCATCCTTGGATGTCGCCTATGAAAGGGACATCTCGAATTGTTAAGAAAGGAGAGCCGGAACTGTTTAAATGGTGGAATATTTCACGTTTGGGTTCAAATAGGAAATTTGGCCTTAAATAGAAAAAAGAAAGCGGTTTGGAGCACCGTCGGCACCTCTAGCCGAGTGGTACCCGGGATGAGGCCGCAGGTCCGAAGTCGGGAGTTCGAATCCCCGACGCGGCAGTTAGCCGCTTAGTGGAAAGAAAAAGAAAATAAAATAAAAAGAAAAGAAAAAGAACCAAAAATTTTGCAATTTTCATTTTTGTAAAGATGGACAAGTGCTTAACCTTTTTGGAATCAATATTTGGTCTGGACAAATTGGAAGTGATTCGTCGGTACCGAAAGTATTGGATAGCATTACTGGGCAGAATGAAGGATTTGGGAAAGTTGAAGATTTGATGAGACGACAATACCCCACCATTTCGAAGAAGAATTTTAATGGTTTAAATTTCGAGGACGAAATTTTTATAAGAGGGGAAGAGTTGTGACATCCTGATTTTCCAATTCTGTTTTCAATTGAATAAGTCGGGCATTTCATCTTCGCGCCTATAGCTCTCTTCTCTGAGTTGGCCACTCACGAGATAACTAGTCTATCAGGTGAAGCCGTTAAGGAATCTAGACGCAATAGACTTGAGAATTCGACCAGGAACCGACTGCTCGACCGTGCTAATCTGCAAGGATCATTACGGCACAGATCGATTAGAGACCGGAGATAGGTCGATTCAACAGAACCATGTAATTCAGTGTGGGTGATTCCACCTAATTGCACAATTCTTGTTGATCGGCACTAGACCGATTTCTCTGTCGTTTTGGTACCCTGTGTCCGTATTTGAAACCTTGAGATTTCTACGACAACCGAGAGTTGCTAATGTGTCGAAGATGCACTTTGTGGCTTGAAAATAATCAACCACAGGTCAATTGCACTGAAAATTCCTAAAAGCTACCCGGTAGATTAGGACGCGCTCATATTGCGCCAGATTGAAATTAACCGAGAAATTGAACTCGATTTCAGAAATTGGAAGTTCTATCTAGTCACAATTCATTTTAGGAACGTCGACTCATCCTCAGAAGATTTTTTCTACAAACCGAGATTTTTGGCAGAAAAGCAAAGTAAGGCCATTTTTGTTCGGGAAAGTCAGAGGGCCGGTTTTGATCGCATCTTTGGGATGCAAGTTGGATCATATGACAGAGAAAAATCATAAGAGGGACAAGGACACCATGGCGGATTTATTTGGACTTCAATTGAATTTGTTTGTTTGAGAATTGAATGAAATTGAATGAATTTGATGTACAAAGTTACAAAATTCGTATGCCATGGGGAGAGGGACATTTTGCACCCATTGGCAAGCTTGTGGAGGAAGCTTGAGGAGAGAGAGTGGCTGAGGTCATGTGATGTCATGGTGGGGGCAAAGCCAATGAGAAGATGGCAAGTGTTGAGCTCTAGAGAGCCCAAGGAGACCCCCCTTCTTCAGCAGCCTTCTTCTCCCCCAAAGTGTGGCTTTCTCCATTATTGAAGAAGCTTGAGAGCTCAGCGAAACCAGAGAAAACCGAGCTGAGCCAGCTCCACCGTCGCACACCCACCGGACCAGCCAAGCCCGTCGTTTTTCTCCTCTGTTTTCCCCGCGTTCCAGTTTCTGCTCCAGCTGACCCTTCGGTGAAAACATGACTTGAAAGTGGTCTTTCCGGTTGATTCAGCCAACGCTCCACCCACCATAGCGAAGAGCACATCTAAACCGTTCAGAAAGACTTGACGGTACGCCGAAAGGAGCCCTGTAGCCTCCCGAAATTGGGCACGAAGGAACGGCCCACCGGACCGCCTGGTTCCGCCCTGTTCCGCCTGTTTCGCGTTTTCTTGCTGTTTCGCCCCATTCCGACCCTTTCCTTGCCCATTTCATCCACCCACAAGATCCCCAAGACCCCCGGGAGCCACCGGTTGCCAACCACCCGCTCGCCGGAGCTCCGATCGGCCCGTTTCCTCGCTGTTTCAGCCATCGGTTCAGCCTCTGCAGTCCAAGAACAGAAGCAGAAAACCAGCAAGGGTTTTCAGTCGTCGTGGCCCGTTTTCAAGCCCTTCCCAGCCTCCGTTGGTGTCGCCGCTTTGGGGTTTATCGACCGCCTTGGCGTCGTGGTCGCCGTGAACTCACCGGCGCGCAAAACCGGTGAGTTTATCCTCTAATCCTCGCTTAGTAAGTTAATCATGCTTAAGGGATGTTTAGATTAGTCTAATTCGGTTTAGGTGGTTAGATTAGTTTATTTTAATGTAAATTAGATTAGTTGCATGATTAGTTTAATGGATGTTTAATTAGGGCTAATTGTATGATTAAATTAGTGTAATCTTGTTTAAGCCCTAATTAATTATTTTTAATTAATTAATTATTTCGAATTTATAAATATTATTTTATTAAATTATATTATTATAATATAATATTTAATTATTTAATTTTCGGAATTAAATTTAATTATTTAATAATTTCGAAAATTTTGCCGGGATGGCCGGTCGTTAGAATTTCGTGCTGATCGCAGCAGTGTGGTTAGTTTGTGCCAATTGTATGTTTAAATTGAGAAATTGAGTGATTGATGATTTTGGTTAATAATTCAAAAAGTGTGGAATTGAGTGATATTGATGAAGTTGTGGTATTTAACTTGAAAATACCCGGTGTTAGCTTTTAGCACCGTAATTGGTTTGTATGGCTAGTTTGAATCGTTGGTTGTTATTGGATTGAATATCCAGTTCTATGGTTTATTATTGAATGATCAGCTTTGGCGAGCATTTGCTTTATATATCATGTATATATAGCTTGTGCGAGCTATCATCTATGTATATATCAGCTTGTGCGAGTATATATCAGCTTGTGCGATATCATAAGTATATATCAGCTTGTGCGAGCTATCATCTTTGCGAGCTATCATCTAGTATATATCAGCTTGTGCGAGCTATCATCTATGTATATATCAGCTTGTGCGAGCTACCATCTATATCAGCTTGTGAGAGCATTGCATCCATTTCAGCTTGTGTGAGCCGTGATTGTATTGATATTGATGGATGAATAGATGGTATGAATTGATAGATGTGTGGATCGTATGAGATCAATTGGATTGACTGAATTGATAGACCGATGGGTGTGTCGGTAGTTTCAGCTTGTGCGAGCATTGTTTGAATATGAATTGTACTGACGTGCAGGAAGGGACTGAGGCGAGGTAAGTCATCTATCCTATTTGTGTGGCTAGAGCGCCCTAAGGCTTATTTTCTTCCTAATCGAGTTTTAGGGGGTAGGACTCGCTGAGACATTGTCTCATCCCAGTTTGGGGAAAATATTTCAGGTCCCTAGATGGCGGTCGTGGAGGACTCGAAGCCATGGACATTTGTGGAGGTAGAGATCGAAGAATCGGCGAACGTGTCTGACTAGTGGTCATAGGACAGTTCCCTTTTTGTTGAGCCTGTCTATTTTGTAGACAATCCAGTGTTGTATATAAATCTATGTGTTTATAAGAAGGCTTGTTTGGTTGTAATTGATTGCCTGCTTTTCTATCCCAAGTTAAATGTTGTCAGGGGATTTGTTTCGCTTCCGCATGTGCAATAAAAAAATGAATGGGTCGGCGACGTGTCCTGGGAAGTCGCATAATTTCTATCGACCGTAGAGGGATGTGCGCGCGCTCGGAGGATCGGGGCGTGACAAGTTAGGTTGCCTATTTGCGGGCCAAGCGGTTGGACTAGGGGAATTGCTGATTGTGTCTTGAGCAAATGATTATAGATATGTAATGTTGTCAATTCCCCGTGAGCACATGAATCGTTCGGCCTTGGTAGTAATGGAATTGGCCCAGTTCTATACTCGTGGAACTCTAAAACTAAGTGGATCCAATTTTGAAAATCGGTATATTTTCAAACTGGTTCAAACTAATTTAGGCCAAACTACCTGCACATAATTGTTAAGTTTTGGGTGAATAGATCAGAGGGAAAGCAATGGAATTGGCCAAGAAAAAGGGGCAAGCAATGCTTTATGGTCGAATGATTGCAGAAAATATAAAGGAAGTCAATGTTGAGAACTTTATAGTCTCTGAATGGGCTTGACATATAGCTACTGCAATCTTTTTAACAAATAGCGTCTAATATATCTCAGCCGAGATACTTTCTAGTCTCTGAATGGGCTTGATATATAGCCACCACAATCTTTCTAACAGATAGCATCTAATATATCTCAACCAAAAATATCTCGGCTAAGATATATTAGACACTACGATCATTTAAGTCTTGCGTAGTGCCTAGCCTTACTCCTACATTATCTCCGGTGGTGAGCAAACCATATCAGCAAAATCATATGACATGATAATTTATTTAATGAATGCCTTAAATTGAGTCAAATTTGAAAAAATGAGGTAATTGATTTTAAAGGAAAAGTTTAGGTAGTTGATCATAAACTAAAGCAAAAGTTTTGATAATTTTGATGTCATTATCCTCAACTTCTGAATTGCGCTAAGAAAAAAAATCTCAAGAAAAATGTTATCTACAAAGGTCACTGTAAGGTGACGAAGTTGGAAATAATCATTGTAGTGGCCGTACTAACGGCAACAACACAGTCGTGGCCGTGCTTTGATGGTGCTCTATCTTGCCCCTTTCCTTCTTTATTTTCTTTTTTAATTTTTTGTTTTTTCTTCTTTTTAGTCTTTCTCTTTGCTTTTTTCTTTTCTTTGTTGAACTCGAATTTGAAAAGATACAATAGAGATTAATGAATGAAAAAAATTCCAAAATGATTAGACCCAAAATGAGTTGGAGGAAAATTATGCTAATGTTAATTTTAAGCAAGACTTATAATGCCTAGAAATTCTATTGGTAACGGTAAGAAAGACATACAAAGTCTTGGTCTTCTTGGCATCAATTGAAGTTTCTTTCCCACCAACAAAAGTTGTGCACCATTAAAAGATAAAAGATGTGCAAAAGTCTTAGTCTTCCTGAAATCTATTAAAGCTTCTTTCCTATCATAAAAAAACGTGCACCATCAAAAGACATACAAAAGTCTTGGTCTTCTTGGAATTTATTAGTTTTTTTCCTAACATGAAAAGACATGACTTATTAGTTTTTTTCCTACCATGAAAAGACATGACGTGCAAAGTCTGTCTTTTTGGATCCTATTAGTTTCTTTTCCACCATTAAAAGACGTGCAAAAGTCTTGGTCTTCCTAAAATCTATGAAAGTTCCTTTCCCACCATCGCTTTTTCACTTTTGCTTCACTTTTTGGACCAAAAAGAAAATGATATATTTAGCAAGTGAAAGTCCTTGCCTGAAAATAATATCTTTAGTAGGTGAAAGTCCTTATCTTCTTGGACTTTCATGGTCCTCTCTCTCCATTAGCTCCTCATCACCTTACTTTGCCATAACTTTTACAATGGACTGATTCGCTCATGGCCATTGGAGAGACCTTTCTCGATTCCTTCTTGTTGACACTTAAATTTTAGCGACCTATTTAGTCATTTATCGCATTAAAAAATCAGGGATTAACTTTAACCCCTACAAAAAATATTAGAACTTAGTTGCATAGCATATAATTTTAGGAGCATTTATCATCATTGCATTGGACCGGCGATGGATAGACTCAAGTGAATGGTCTCGAACTTAATGGAGCCCACAAAAGCACAAGCACAAAATTCAGTCAAGCCCATCAAGTCCGCATAGCTGAAAATCAGTGATCTAAATTGGAAAGAATTATGAAATCAAGAGAGCATATTCTTTATAATTCTAGGCCTTGGGTGCAGCAAATATAAGCTGAATATATGATGTGTTTAAGCAAAAATCCAAGCGTTGGACCAACATCTTTGCTGATGGAAGAGAAGAATTAAAATCTTGAAAAATTGAGCATATATGCTATTCATATATAACCATGGCATTATATGTGCAAGTATGGGCAAATAAAACAAGGAAAAAAGGGGACTAAGCTGAGCTGGTAAATACAATTGTGCGGACAAAGCAAGTGGAAAAGGAGGAAAGAAGATTTTGATGTTATTCACAAATGAGATTTCTTTCCTCGAACAATTCATCCACCGCTTGGGAAAGAGTTCTTTTGCTGATATCAACGCACGCAATAGAATAAAATATTCGCATGGAATCAGTCAACCAGGGAAAGATTGAGGACAAGAATATATGAGGAAGTCAGCAGTATAAATAAGACCATCGCATAGCTAAAGAAGGGGGCTTCACAATTCAATAAAGAGGCCACACATATCGATACACACGGCCGTATGTAGGGGGGGCTTCGCACACACACTGAGAAAAAGAGAAAGACAAGAAGTCACGGCCAAGTCCCTTTCGCGGCTGTGACCTTGTTATCTCTGCAATCCTCACGTAGCCTCACCACTACGCCTACCCTCACGTCGCTATTGCTGATCCATCAAGAGTCCTGCCACTAGCGACGCACGTCAGGTCGAGCTCCTAGGAGTGTCCAGCGGTCTCGGCAAGCTCCTCACCAACACAACTCAGGATCGTCTGAGTCACTTTCATCATATTTTAGAGCCAGCGAGACTCCTGTGGAGTTCCATCTATGCCCGATGGATTCGTCGATGTCCAGCAAGGCCAATATCTCCCCACATACGTGAAAGTCACGCCAAATTTTTGTCGCCACTGCTCGCGAGCCTGAAGTCCGAGCTGCATCTCTCGTTGCCCCGAAGTCCATAGGCAAAACAAGTACCAAGATTTTGGTGAAATAAGCCCAAGTGGTGGATTTGTCTTTCTTCTGGGTGTTGTCCAGAAGTGAGATTTTTGTGAGTTTATTTCATGCAAGCAAAGGGATATTTTTGGGCAAGGATAACGTGAAGAGTTTGGTCCGTGGCGCTGTACAAATTTCAGAAAATAAATAGTCAACGCTTCCTTGTCGAGAAGCCTTAACCACCGAGAACCCATGACGATTTGCTGTCCAGCCGAGGTGCGACCTTCGACGATGATCACACGCCAAGGAGCCTCCGATGACGATGGTCGAAAGCTCACGACGTTCAGATTTTGGCGGCTCTAACAAAGCTCCACTTGGCGATGCTTGGAGATCAACATGGAATGAGAGAAAATTTTCCAGGCATCCTTGACGTGCCCGAGACCTCCACCGATCCAGTTATTTTGCTTTCGTTTGAATTTTTATTATTGCAGGTCTTCCTTGACCGAATCCAGTCACCGCCTCGGCAGCCAGCGAGTTTTACCACAAGCCAAGCGTTGTCGTTCCTTGAATTCACAGTATTTGTGTTTGCAGGTGTCTCCGTGACCATTGGTCGTCTCCCACGGCCGCCCCGACGTCCATCTAGAGGCAATTAATCAAGTCATCCATTAGCAAGTCTTGAACCCGCCGCAACTGCTTTGATGATTCTCTGAACAACTCAACTGACACCAGATTCTTCAATGGGCACATGAGGGCGTTTCCAATGCAAAAGAAGCGATGAAATTTGTCCTGTTTTGCCCAAGCTTTTTTAAAAGGCGAAGCTTGATAGCAAAGTGAAAAGAAGCTGAAGTTCTCAGATAGAATTCCAAAGTACTTGGTCTTATGGAACGCGTCCGATGATTACTGAGCGACCGTGCATGCTACGGATCGTCGATCTTCCTCACCATGATTCCCGTGACCCATCATCCGTCCAAATCTAGAAACGTCACCTGCGTGACATCGTGAATTAGGTAAGACTCTCGATTAATTTGATTTTCCTATATGTCTACCTAATTCGTGATATAGCAATCTTTCTTTGAATGTTTGATCGGTATTGTCATATCCAAGAGATCTCTTGATCCCTCATGAATTAGGAAATTTTCCTAATTTCGCAACGTGCGTATGATTGACAGTCCAATTTCACGCTCGAAATACGACTCACAATCGCATGGAAAAATCGCCAATCCAATCTCACGCTTGAGATACAATTCGCGATTTTATTTGAAATTGGCCAATCCGATCTCATGCGCAAGATACGATTCGTCAATTTATTTCCAAAATGGACATGGATAATATCTTGCCTGATTTGTTCTCGTGCTATTCTTGATGTCTTATTTTGATTGCTCCCGTAAAAGAAAGGAAAAATCCAAAAAAATCTGAGTTAGATTAGGTTCGTTTTAGAATATTCATCGTTTTAGGGTTATCTTGCATGTTTAGAATAGGAAATTTATTTATTTCGAATTTTTGAAAAAATGAAAAATCCAAAAAAAATGCATTCGTTTAGGATGTTAGTTTTTTCTTTAATTTAAGTTGCATGTGGCAATTTTTTAATTTCGAAATTAATAAAAAAAATAGCAAAAAAATCATCATGCATATGTCATGTAGAATTAGGGCATCTTTTGTACGTCATTGCATATTAAGATAAAATTGCATGTTTCATTTAAAGTTTAGATTAATTTTTTTAGATAGATTGCATTTTAGGTTAGAAATTGCTAAGTTAAGATAATATCTTAGTTTAAATTAGGATTTAGCCTGACCCAATTCTTAATATAAGTTGGATAAAATCTTAATCTAGCTAGTTAATCCTTGTATTTTTCTTAATTTTGAATTTCATGGAAAATACCAAAAATTACCTTAGAATAAATTAATTTCATTCTTTAGTATAGACTGCATTTTATTTATGTCATATAGGTAGATCATATTGCAATGTCATATCATTTCATGTTAAATTAGTAGCATACATTGGATGACTCTCATTGAATAAATGAAAAAAAGAAAAGAAAAAGAAATTGACTGTTAATTAGAAATCATAGCTAGGGTTGTTGATGTGAATTATGATCTAATAATGTAGATGCTTTCGTTGTTGCGAGGTAAGTCCCTGCATTATTTATTTATTTATTTGCTTTCTTGAGTGTTAAATTGGTGGTTTGCGCACCCGTATGGTCACCTCACATATTAGGAAAATAGATTTAAAATCAATCCAATCTGCGTGCAAAAAAACATTTTTGAAAATAAAAGAAATGGTACCGAAATGGCATTAGAGAAGTCTAGTGTAATTAAGTCCCCGTACCCAAAGTCTCTGGTTCATAGGAGTAAAGTAAAACTCCCGTTACTTTACTTGGGTTTCTAATCGACCCACCAAAAAAATAGATTAGTGGCGACTCCTAGATAAAATCTATCAGCATGTTAAGAATCTGAACATAAGTCGCGAATTTGTATGGGCTTGGGAGAGTCCAAGTTAAGTCTAGGCTTAACAATCCATTAACCAAACCTTAGGTGGTTCACACCCGAAAATTTGGTCACAACACTTCTTTAGGGTTCTATTCAACAAAGTTGAGTTCTCTGGCATTGGACTATGCGTAAAGTGATGGAATCAACATCACCTTGTTCAATATGTACATCAATAATTTTATTATTTTCTCTCATGTAATTCGATCTTCAATATTTGAATTTTTTTGTCTGATAAAAATTTTTACCAAAAAAATTCAAATCTTGATATGTTTCTCTCTTTCCATGTAAACGTCCATGGATACAATTTCCTCATATTGTGTAATAACTTTTTATGAATTAATAATTTAAATTTTGCAAAATCTTTTAGATGTTAATCTTTACACGCGACTAGTATGCACTTTTGCTAGTTCTTCTCATTCATTTATATGAAAATGGTCAATGTCGTTTTTCCATTAATTCAAGTTTAGGGACAATCCAAGGACTAAATTAAACATGTGTAAAAAGTTTATGGACTAAATTAAACAAATTAAAAATTTAAGGACAACATCGCACATTGGACTAAACTTTATGGACCATTTGCATAATTTTCTCAAGAAAATATAGCTAACATGTTTGCTAATGTGACGTTCAATTTTGCTATGACATGTTCCAGCCTCTTAAGAGAGCAATCCACGAAAGTGGTAATGACTTGGATTTGGCCATCAGTAAGGATCTACTGATCATTGTTTCCAGGTCAGCTTTAGTCATTACTAGACGAGAAAAAGGGTCAGGCATCACCAACTAACAGTGTGCAATTTACTAGATATAATCTAGGCATCACACTTATGAACACGAAAATTGTGCAAAGGACCACAATTCTCCTATCAAGCGGTTCTTGATCATCAACTACTACCTCAACACCCTTCAGTGGATCATTGCTACCTGTCTTGTTGCAAATCTTTAGTACTGTATTAGGGTTGGGTGGTTCTAGGTTCCAAGTTCATCATTTGTTAGAACCTGGAACTTACCCTGCATACCTTAGAACTTGGACCCTACCCTATCACGAGTTCCAAGATTGGTTCAGGGTCTATCCAGATTTCACCTATATTATTATTTGAATGATTACAATTTACTAACCATAACTTATATCTAGACAAACAAAAAATATGAACATTGATAAAGTAAAAATCTTAGTCATAAAATGAAAACTTAGACTAATACTTCCAGATTATACACTGGCATCAAATATTAGAGGATCGCATGGCAACATGGACCAAGAAAAATATTAAAACTTGTTCCAGGTTCCAAGTTCTTGACTTTGGGTTCCAGGTTCCAGGTTTCTCCAACTAAAAACTTAGAACCTACTGTCGAAATAGGTTCTTCATTTTTTGGAATCTAGAACTTACCTGGCATACCTTGGAACTTGGAATCTATAGGTTTCCATCCGTCCAGTTCTTAGATTCCAAGTTTTATCTTAGAACCATGCTCACCCCTAACTGCCACGTAAAAGCCTATATTGATAGCATATTCACCAGTAACGCATTAAATGAAGACATTGGAATTATAAGGTTATTGAGATTGTACGGATGCAAAAAAAAAAAAAAGGCTTGGTCTTGGTCTTTGTTTAATGTTTTTGGTGGGTGAATTTCTTGGTCTTCCTATCTCGCTTCTGCTTTAAATATAATAGAACTAAGCAAAAAGACAGAAAAAATAAGTTGTGGACAATTTCAACTGTTGCTCATGAGATCCTAAATTGAAAGATTCAATTTAAAAAATACATACACATTGATTATAAGCCGATGCGTAGCATGGGTACTCTACGGAGGTGTCTGTGTGTATGTGTCATCAATTTAAAAAACTCATGATTTAATCTAAAATCTATTTAGATATGAACCCACTTAATGAGGTCAATTAGTTATGAAATATGAAATTATATTAGATTACGGATGTTCATACACGTGCTATGCCCAGATGAGGACATTGCACACATATTTTCAGATTACATGTAATTAAAAATTAGGAATTAGAATAAGATGAACTGTTTCGGTGGTTGATTGTTTCCAAATATTACTCAAACCTTAGAGCTTGGCATACTTGAACCAAATATAATTACCCACAATAAAATAAATCGTCAAATGCACTAATCTAATATTAGTACTTTGATACTTTTGACATGTGTATATAACTTTACAACTATCATTTATAATCGTCTAGTAGTAATACATGACAAAGAAAATCAGAGAATATTTTTTGGGTTATAAAAAAAAATACAATTTGATTGTGCCTTATCTCAGGCATTTCGGATCAAGCTGAATAAGGAAAAGAAAAAGACATTCAAGAGGAGGTGCTCATTCGATTTACATGCAAGGGGTTGAAGCAAAAACTACATAGAAGGAGACCCATCAATTTCATTCTATATCCATGGCTTCCAAAAATATTCAAATTGACTGAAATAAAACTAGATAATGAGGTCCATGAAATTTCTTACCTATGTGCTGGCAATCAACTATCTAAAGTTTCTTTTTTTCCATTCAACCAATTACCTCGTTATTTATTAATGTAAATCAATGTGAGACCTCCGTTGAGATCATAAATGAAAAACTATCTATATGACACCAACAATATTAAGTAGCCGCTAACTGTTTACATTGGCTTCATATATGATCCTTATGGAATCAATTTTGTCTCTTGCGGGTCAAACCAGCCGTTCCAGATGATATCAATTGGTCTCTCGAAGAATTGGAACAAATTATTTACAAAAAATATGGTTTAGGCAATTTAGTTGTGATTGGTAAATAAATCATAGTAAGGTTTTAAATTATGTGTGCCTGTACAGTTACATATGATGATAATATTATCAATATGATGTCCAACTAAACAAAAATCAAGTACTAAGAAAAAGTTTATTTTCAATCAAAAAGTTTGATAATTCACTAAAAAATTTTGAGTGTAAAGCTTGACATTTTATGATCGAATGACTAGAAGAAAATCTGAGGGAAATCGACATTGAGAAATTTTGTAGTCTTCCAATGTGCTTGACATTTAGCCACTGAAATTATTTGGCGTGTGAAATTAACAAAACTATCTCCTATTCTCTTTCATACGAATGAATGAATAATCTTACGAAAGAAAATTATTAAATGGAGGCCAAGCAATGAATAGAGAGGATGAGTTTGTAGAACAAATATCGCATAAACAAAAGTATGTTTGAGATTTGAGTCTAGACCAATGATTGTATAAAAAACTCTTTTGGACAATGACATCGCAAGTACTTGAATTATTACCCCTTTTGCAATTAGGTACCTAAATTTTGTTCATTCAATTGATCATCTTAATTTTTCATGTGGGTCAACATGAGGCCTTCATTAATTTTGTGGACGGAAAATGTTGACACGACGTTAACGCTGTTAAATAATTGTTAAATGTCCATACTAGTATCCAATACAGCATCTTGAAATGTTGTTACGTCGGCAAAGACATTGGATGCTAAGATTGTCTAAGCCAACACGAACTCTCTCTCCACATCACCCAATCGGCAAGGTAAGCGAATCGTGTAAATAAAATCATTACAACATAGCAATTTTTTAACAGACGCCTCAATTTGAGACAAATTTGAAAAAAAGAAAAAGTAAAAGAGATTAATCCAGACATAAAGCATGGAATTTCTACTAGTAATGGAAAAAAGAGACGTTCTCATGGGGATGCAAGAGGAGGGACTTGAAAAACGAAGCAACAAATTTCAATTTGTGTCCTGTAAAGTCTTGGTCTTCCCGAAATTTATTGAAATGGCTTTCCCATGACCTCTTTTTCTCTTTTGCTTCATTTTCCAGACAAAAAGGCATATGGTATCCATGAAGCCTTTGGAGAAATTCTGTGAGTATTACCAAACAAGCACTTGGGGATGAAGAATATCTTATTTTGATTCCCCTGACCACTGATGTACGCGTGAAAAGCACCCAAAATTAAATGGATGACAGAGTGCTATAGCCTTGTCCCAAGAAAGCATCATTACTACTTGAATATTTTTGACATATGTATATGACTTCATGAAAAATTATCCAAAAATCCAAAAATCTATTGTATAACGAATAATTCAGTTTTAAACTTTGATAAAATATCATGTCAACCGAGATATATTAAATGCTAATATCATCTAAGTCAATGCACTTTCTCTCTCCTCATCACTCAATCTGTAGGGTAAGGAGCCATGTCAACTATTATGTTTAACTTTTACTGATTAAGTGAGTCATATAAGCAAAATTACATAACATGACAAGTTATTTAACCGATGCCTCAAATTGAGCCAAATTTGAAAATTTGAGGTTCTTGATTAAAAAAACAAAAACTATTCCTATACTCGAACATGAATTGAACAAGAGCTCAAGTACTTACGATATCATTATTCTCAACTCTTAAATCGCTTTAAGAGTAACATCATTCTTGCTTCTTCTTCTTTTTCCCTTCTTAAGTTCTTTCTGTTTTTTTTCTAGAACATAAATTTGAAAAGATACATGAAAATTTAGACATAATTCTAATAGACAAGTACAAGAGATATTATTGAATGAAAATTCACAGTACGATTAAGCATGAAAAAAATAATTGGACAAAAATTATAGTAGCAGTCAATTTTAAGCATGGCATGTAATGCGTGGGGAAATTCTACTAGTAGTGGAAAAAGAAAGGCATTCACATAGGGATGGAAGAGGAGGGACGTGAAAAGTGAAGCAATAAAGCCAATTTGCAAAGTCTTCAATTGCTCTCTTTCGCTTCTGCTTCACTTTCTAGACAAAAAGTACATTATGTCCATTAAAGTCTTGGTCTTCCTGATGAAAAAACCTTTATGAGGGTACTATCACGACAAGAAATTTGAGTTAGCCTGAAGAGGCCACGTTTTGATGCACATTGTGTCCTTGAGTTAGACAAATCATTGTTCTCCTTTTTCTCCATAGCAAGACTTTTGGTCGTCGTCTGAAAGAGAGGACCTTGTGGCCATCCAAAACATAGAATAAGAGGTGATCACATGACCAACTTAGAGGGCATGCACATCTTCATAAAAAATTTATAATTTACAAATGTTTTGTTGTTGTTGTTTTTTTTTTTTTAGTATGGGCTTTTATGTGGCAGTTATAGTGTTAAAAATTTATAGCAAAATGGGTGAGAATGATCTGCTGAAGGGAACTTAAGTAGTTGGTGATGATCATGAATCGCTTGATAGGAGAATTGTGGTCATTTGAACTGAAAAAGTTAGCCCAAAGCAACTTGCTTGATGGATTAGTTGGTGATTTGCTATTTCCAGAGAAAAATTAATCAACTTGCTTCATGGATTTGTTGTTGTACCCAACTCTTTTTCTTGTTTAGCCCAAAGCAAGTGTTTCTATTCTCCTTATCGAATAGTCAATGTTAGTTGTCTTTGATGACTTGTAGATGTATAATAGAAAGTAAGATGTCATTGTTAGGTGGATCGTTTGTCCATATTTATTTCAGTCGGTGCAAGTTGTACAAAGATGCTTATTTGTCAGTCGTATTAATTGTGGCCATCTTTGTTCATCATCAGACAATGGTCAAGTATCACCAACTAACAATGTACAATGTACTAGATATACTTTAGGCATCACACTTATGACCATGAAAATTGTGCATAGGAACATTGTGACATCCCAAATTTTCAACCCTGTTTTCTACTGAATAAATCGGGCATTTCATTGACGCGCCTATAGGGCTGTTTTTGGAGCTGATCACTCTTGAGATAACTAGACTATCTAAGGAAACCATTAAGGATTTTAAGGCAAATAGACTTGAGAATTCGACCAGGAATCGGCTTCTCGACCGTTGTTGACACTTAAATTTTTGGGGTTGATTTTTGCTAGATTAAAAAAAAAAAAATACACATGGCATATAGTTTGGAAACATTTTATTTTTATTTATTTTTATTTTATTTTAGGCCGCCGATGAAAGAAAGATTTTTCACATATTCCATTCAGATTTTTAGGTAATATACACTAGGGGTGTATTTTGCGCAAAAAAGGAATTTTTTTGGATATAATATGTGAAAAAGAAAAAAAAGGAATATTGCGCGAGGTGGGTATATTTCAACGATATATTTAGGGGTATCATGCGCGAACAAAAAGGAAAAAATATATACCGCAAAGATACATTTTTTAGACCTATATAATACCTCGCGTGCAATAAAATTAAGGGGTTTTTTTCCATTTGAAAAAAGAACACAAAAAGACAGAGTGCTCTTGAAAGTGAGAGTGAATAAAGAGGCTAAAAAGGCCACACTTAGTCCATGGTCGGAAGAGAGCCCCACATACGGACATAGTTCACGCACTTGCTGATTCTTCACAGCATCACGCGACACCTCCTATTGCCGACCGAGGCGCCCATGCGAAAAGCCAAGTTCTCGGTGAACCCGATTTCTTCGACAATTAACAGTTGTCATTTCCGATCCCTATCACCTCCTGTCGACCCGACGAACGGCATCTTGCTGGATTGCTTGACGACGCCATTGATTTGCTGTCCAAGCCGCGACGACACCGGCCCACGCTAGTAGCTCCGTGGATCTTCGACGAAGCTGTTGCTTTCCCTCGACACCGATCCAGCCACGTTTCTGTTTTGTAGGTTCATTCAAGGAAATCTTTGGCCGAAGCACGACCTCGCGACATACGAGGGACCAGAGAACTAAGAGCAAAAGATGGATTAAGTGGAGACCGATTTTTTTTCATCTCTATCTGATATCTATATTACATTATGTCTTGACTTTCTTCCCTAGGATCCATTTATGTTGGCTACGTGTAGAACACGCTTGAAGAAGAAATAATAAAAGAAAGTCCAAAGTCCTTACCCTCGGCGATTTATGAACTGATCGAAGCTTTTTGATGAAACTCACCACCAGCTTGGCTAGTCAAGCACTCAATGATCCCCAGAGCATCGTCCACAAGCCGTGATCCCGGTCCGATTGTGCAAACTCCAAATTTGGAAGCCAATATTCAGATTAGGTAAAAATTTTGTTTTATTTGATTTCTGAATATTCCGTTTCTTTATTTGAAATATCGGTTGATGCATATGATGGAATTCTCGATACATTATGATATCCGTAATCTCGAGCAGCCTTATAAATTGGGAAATTATTCTAATTTCACAACGTGTATATGATTGACGGTTTGATTTCACACTTGAAATATGACTCACAATCGCACGGGAAAATCGCCAATCCGATCTCACGCTCGAGATATGATTCGTGATTTTATTTAAAATTGGCCAATCCGATCTCATGCGCGAGATACGATTCGTCAATTTATTTCCAAAATTAAATGGACATGGATGATATCTTGCTTGATTTGTTGATCTGCTGTTCTTGATGCTTTTATTTGTTTGCTCCAGTAAAAGAAAAATAAAAAAATATTTGAGTTAGATTATATGCATGTTAGGATATTACTTGTTTTAGGGCTATTTTGCATGTCTAGAATAGGAAATTTATTTATTTCGAATTTCTTAAATAAAAACACCAAAAACATAAATTTAGGATGTTAGATTTTCTTTTCATTAATTTAAATTGCACATTTAATTATGTGTCAATTTTAATTTCGAATTTTTATATAAAAAAAAAACAAAAACACAAAAAATCATCATGCATATTAGGATAAAATTGCATGTTTCATTTAGACTGATTTAGATAGACCGCATCTTAGGTTAGAGATTGCTAGGTTAAGATAATATCCTGGTTTAATTAGGGTTTAGCCTGACCTAATCCTTAATATAAGTTGGATAGATGATCTTAATCTAGCTAGGTAATTTTCACATTTTTCTAATTTCGAATTTTATGAAAAATACAAAAATGTCTTAGGATAAATTAGTTTTTTTTTAGGATGAATTGCATTCTTTTAGGAAAAAGAAAGAAAAAAGAAAAAATGTCATATGCACGTCATTAGGATTAGATTCATTGAAATGCATGCCATTTAGTGATTGTTTTTTTTTTGGTAAAGGCCATTTAGTGATTGTTGCTAAGTCTATTTAATTAGAAATTGCATGTCATTAGAATTGGGTCATTTAATTAATATTGCATTGCATATTGCATAATTGCCACTAATTAAGTGAAAACAAAAAAAGAAATTGTGTGTTAATTAGAAATCATATTTAGGGTTGTTGATGTGAATTCTAATTTAACATTGCAGATGCTTTCGTTGCTTTGAGGTAAGTTCGCGATTTATTTATTGTTTATCTGGGTGTTAAATTGGTGGATTGTACACCCGCATGATCGCCTCACATGTTAGGGAAATAGATTTAAAATCAATCTAAGCTGCCTGCAAAAAAAAATATTTTTGAAAATAAAAGAATGGTACCGAAAGGGCATTAGAGAAATCTAGTGTAACCGAGTTCCCGTACCCATAATCTCTGGTTCGTAGGAGTAAAGTAAAACTCCCGTTACTTTACTTGGGTTTCTAATCGACCCACCAAAAATAGATTAGTGGCGACTCCTAGATAAAATCCATTTGCATGTTTAAAAATTTGAACCTAAGTCGCGAATTGGTATGGGCTTGGGAGAGCCCGAGTTAAGTCTAGACTTAACAATCCATTAGCCAAACCCTAGGTGGTTCACACTCGAAAAATTGGTTGCGACAGCTTGGCGACTCTGCTGGGGAGTTGAGTTAAAACACTTAGTGGACTTAGGCCAATTTTCCTTTTCTTTTGAAAAAAAAACTTTTGTTTGGCAGCGAGGATTCCAGGTACGTCCCTAACATTTTAGGTGTTAAATGTTTTTGCAGGATGGGAGGTATAAGGGGAAGTGTTTGCTAACCTCTATTTTGTAGGGAGGTGTAGGAATGTATGGTTTATTTTCATGAACGAAGTGTTGTTTGATATACATTGTTGTGCATGCTTTGCATTTACACTACACTTTTGCACACACAACCTGCCACCGGACCTGGGCCGCATAGGATCATTTAGGATGGTGTTGAGATGGATACCACTCCGACCGCATGCTCGCGGTACGAGTCGCCCATCTCAATCCCGAAGTTTCTTTCATGGTGTCAAGAGTGCCCACCTCGGTCCGCATGCCCGCGACCTAGGTCGGCTCTTTGACCAAGCCGGAGTCATGAGGACCCGACATAGTCCACAAGCCCGTGGCTAGTCTAATCATCCCTGTGGCTCCACCTTGATAAGCCTTATAGATTAGAAATCGAGCCACTTACCATGCACATGTCTACGTGATTGCCGTCGATTTGTCTTGGTGAAGTAAGTCTTCTATCCCTATACTAATGCAATTTACTTACTTTGTCATACTCTTGGTCCGTCCATGACAATCTAGGTTAATCATTGATTTAATTCATTTGTCAATTAGAAATAAAATGAGGAAATTGTCATGCAATGAATCATTTGGAAAATAACAAAAAACTTTGGAGAATTTGTCTGCAATTCATGCCTAGGACATTTGATCTCACTAGGGTGTCTATTTTTCCAACTCTCTTTAGGAAATGCCCTTATTGTACGAACTTTTCATGAATAAATGAAAAAAAAATGGAAAAAAAAAAATCGATTAGATCATTGTCATGGATTGACTTTCTATTTACCCTCATGCTTACATGTTCCCATTAGGTGATTATGGAGCGATCTTGCTCACCCATCCGTTCATGATCAAGAGCTAAAATGACGGCTCAAAAAGAGCTAATCTCGTCAAGCAAAAGTGCTGTGATCTATATTTGATGAGAAATTGTGACTCCAAGGAGAGAGCCAAGAAGATTTTTTGAACCGTCTCATTTTCCTGAGATAGCCGAATTTGATGTCATCATGAAGAGACTAATGACATATCTAGAGGGAAAAATATCTCACCTGAAGGGTTCGCATTACAAGATCAAGGAGGGTGAAAAATTCAAGTACACATGATTCATGGTCCTAAGAAGTTCGATCTCCTCATTTAATTAGGAGCATGTACCTTCCCCTGCGTGGGAATTTTTATCGCTCTTTAGGGATTGGTTTCAATTTCTTCCGTGCTTGAACATCATATTTTTCATTCCAATAAATGTAATTTGATTGATAAATATCAATAAAATTACAATTTTTGTTTTGAGGACATGATGGGGTACACCAAACCAGCCCGGTGACGATATCCAACAATGAAAAGAAAATATCATCCGTGGAGAAAATCTGAGGACCGAGCTTATTCATGCTTCCTCATCCAAAATATTCCTTAAAAAAAAGAAAATCATTTTTGAAGCAATTTCCAAAAGCATGCATTAGGTTACCCTTGTTTGTTTTTCTAACTCATTTACTTCATGTCTCAGAGCATAACAGAGAGGCATTTGAAAATAACGCGTCAATTTCCAGTGATAGTTTGCCCATTGATTTGGGAACATACATTCGAAGGAAAATAGACATGAGGGCAAATGATCATTTCCTAGCCGATTGTGATGACATCTCCCAAGAGTGAAGAAAATCATCTTGATTCCAAAGTGTGATATGTGGCACATCTCATAACAATTTGTGTGAGATGTCATTCTCGAAGGCCAAATGAAGTTTCTCATTTCCATGAGAAAATAATGGAACAAATCAAAAGAGGATAATCCGTCTTGGATGAAATGGATACATTGTGTTCATGAATATAATTAATTCTGGAATTGACACTCTGTTCTTTTCCTTGCAGATGACGAATTGGGGCACTACAAATTCTAGTAATGACATGACTGAGACAAAATCTCGATCCGAGCCAAAATGGTTGTGCAATTTGAATTTACTCTGATGTTGCATGGTATCCTATTCATGCACGTTCTCTTGTGCAGGGACAAAAGCGGATTTTTAGGGACAATCCAAAAACACCAAATCCTGAGACAATCCTCTCGTGGGACAATTCCTTGAATGAACGTTCAAAATCATGTTTTTCATACTTACGAAAGCATTTTTTTAGTGTGGTAAACTGTTTGTTCTGAAGTTTGCAATTTTTCATGCTTAAAGCTATTGAGCTCATTTAAAAAAGATTTTGCATGATGACTCTTACATGTTTGGTCTACCAATTCCGCTAAAGAATATCAAGATGGAATTCAATGAATGATGTGGAATGGGTTAAGCATGCTAAATGAGATGTGTCAGGATGATGAAAGGCAAGTCCTATCCTATACACAATCCCTTACTTATACACTTGTGAGATGAGTGTAGGAAAGTTCCATATCCGCAAGGTGAAGAGTTCTCTCGCAAAAGGTACGATGACTGAAATGATGAGGGGCAGCTTATTTCTCTATCCCAAACACTACAGATGATCCATTGCTTAATCCCTTTAAGCCCCATACACTTATGGAGATTTTTTTTCGAATTATCCCTGTCAAGAACCACCCCCACACTGGGGCAAATTGGAGGGTAAGACAACATCATAAAGTGAAGAAA
Source organism: Eucalyptus pauciflora (assembly GCA_007663325.1). NCBI lineage: Eukaryota > Viridiplantae > Streptophyta > Magnoliopsida > Myrtales > Myrtaceae > Eucalyptus > Eucalyptus pauciflora. The sequence continues at coordinate 843,762 of VMYD01000275.1, forward strand.
ATGGATTGAAATTTTTTTGCTCTCACTTGCATCAATCTTCTAGTCATGCTATTACATTGAATTCGTGTGGTAATTTAAGTGCCTTAGGATGACGAAGAGCATTTCTTTCATTATCCTATACACTTATATCCTTTGCATAGCCCACTTGAGCATGCAATTTCATTTCTTTAAACCCAGTTGGTGATCATCTCCCATACTGGGGCAAGGTAAAAGGCAGATGGAGACCCTTGAAAGTTTGAGTGTCATTCAAAGTGTAATTGCTTGACGCATGCATTGAAATCAAAATAGAACTAAGGGGCATGAAAAAGCAGTGTGCCTGGTAAAAGCAAGACCAATGCCCATGAAAAAAAAGAGTGAAAAAAAATGAATAAGAACTAGAGGCATGAAAAAGCGGTGTGCCTGGTAAAAGCAAGGCCAATGCCCATAGATGAAAAAAATAAAAAGAGTCAAGATAAGGTGACTGTTAATTGCAAGAATTAAATCCCGATGGAGCAATACTCAGAACTCAAAAGCTGAGTTTTTATCAATGGGGCATTTCATGAAGACAATCCCCGGTGATGAAAAAAAGAACTGGTGGCAATGCCAAGATGATCACCAACTCTCACCATTTACACACATTTTGAGCCTAATGATCCTTTCATTTCTCAACCCATGAACCCAGCCTACGTTACGTCCTTTACAAAGTCTCTTCAGATTAGGGCACTTGAATTAACATAGGAGTTCATATGTTTATAAGCATCGCTCGAAGAAGTGCGAGCAAGATTATTTCTATCTCATTTTGCAGGGTTCTTGACTTGTAAACCCGTATATGATTGCGAAGCTGTTCTTTCAATTGCCTTGACTCAAAGAGTCCCTTTTGTTAAGCCGTTGACCAAGCCCACATTATGGTCCCTATTAAAGACCTCTCAAATTGGTAAGATCGTACTGATTGCGAGAATACTTGGACCCTTGTCGATATGATGATGTTGAGATTGAGTGATTCTCACAAAATAGCCATTCTAAATGAGAGTGAGTGAAAGTCATTTCTAACTGAAAGTCTCTCATTTAGCATTTTTAAGAAATCCATGTCATTGTTTTGAACGACAATTATCTCCTGTGGAAATTTGGGTGATGCAAATATGGTAAAGTCATTATGCATAAACCTTGATTGAATGGATGGAAGCCCCACTAAACTTTGAAATGTGCATTCTAGAGTAGCTCAGATTGTCTATCTCTTTGATGAATGTATATTAGTTTTTGCTCTAAATCATGTCTGATAGGTAATTCAAGTTCCTTTCAGAATGTCTCATGATATTAGGAGATGAAAAACCTCCACCATGAGGTGAAAGACCTCCACATGATATCTAAATTCCAGAAGACATATCCCCAAGAATCAGAGATATCACCAGGTAAGTATATCTCTACCCATACTCTAAATACTTGTCATTGTACAGGTATTATCTTTCAAGTGCATCGACACTTGACTTGGTCAAGCTGTACAGTTCCTGACCTAGCGTGCTTTCATAGCCCAAAGTCATTTTCATCGACTCGGCGTGCTTCTGTAGCCCGATGTCCCTTTTAATAGACCCGGCGTGCTTCCGTAGCCCGGAGTTCCTAACCTGGTGTGCTTTTGTAGCCCAGAGCCCCTCTTTATCGACCTAGCGTGCTTTCGTAGCCCGGTGTCCATTTATATTGACCTAGCGTGCTTTCGTAGCCCGGGTTCCTTTTTATCGAGCCGGCATGCTTCCGTAGCCCGGTTTTCTTTTATCGACCTGGCGTGCTTTCGTAGCCCAGAGTCCTTTTCACTGACACTCGATGGAGTTGTCCCCAAAGATTCTTCTCCAGATTTAGTATGATTAAGGCGACCGAAGAACGGTTCGGGTCCTGGTCAGATGATCTGTGTTGCAATGCTGGGCGACCGAAGAATGGTTCGGGTCCTAGCCAAGCAAAATCTCCGTTTTGGCGACCGTCGAATGGTACGGGTCCTAAACAACATTTATTGCTCTAACAGGCGACCGTAGAATGGTACGGGTCTTGGAAAAGAAATTTCCCCATTCAGGCGACTGTAGAATGGTACGGATCCTGAAAAATCAATTTTCCGTCAAGGCGACCGTAGAATGGTACGGGTCCTAGAAAGTGAATCCCCGTTTAGGCGATCGTAGAATGGTACGGGTCCTGGGAAAGCAGTCTCTTTGCAAAGCCATGTTACTATTCTGGGCGACCGTAAAATGGTACGGGTCTTGGACGTGTAACAACAACTATCTCGAATTACTCTATCCTCCTTGAAGGTAAGTTATTCCAGGTAGGTTCATTTATCATTTGCATTTTCATGCATCATATAAATTGCATTCAAAAATGGAATTTATTTTCCAACAAAAAAAATCATTCAATACATGTGCATAGTCAAAATTTAGGTTTCAATTTGTCTTTGAAGGCAACCTCTTCGAGCTCACCTTCAAAGAGGGGCAGCTGTTGACACCTAAATTTTGGCGACCCGTTTAGTCATTTATTGCATTAAAAAATTAGGGGTTCATTTTATCCCTGAAAAAAAATAGTTAATTGCATAGCATATAGTTTAGGCGCATTTATTTTTAATTTGCATTTTTTTGCATTTAGCATTGGACCGACGGCGAGCATATTCCGATAGGATTTTTTCATATATTCAGGTAATATACACCAATGGGTATATTCTTGGGTAGAAAAGAAATTTTTGGATAGAATATGTGAAAAATAAAAAAGGGAATATTGCGCGATGTGCATATATTTTAAGAGTATATCTAGAGGTATTATGCACAAGCGAAATTGGAAACAAAATATGCCACAAAGATCTAAAGTTCTTCCATTATAAAATGTGTTGTTCGTGCACGGACACGAGGAGGCCACACAATAGAAATACACGACCACATTGAGAGGTTTTTTTTTTTTTTTTATCACATCGAGGGCTTTTCTCTTGGTTTCTAGGTCAAAAGAAACAACACAAAAAGAAAAGAAAAATTGAGAGAGGGACGAAAAAGAACAAACTTCTCGACGTGAAGTGAGGCGCTGCTATCAACGATCGTTTCTACAGTGATTCTCTTAGCAATTTGCGGCGGCTCCTGGTCACGCCTAGCAACCCTAGTGAATGTCCAACAGCGACCACGAAGCGTCCAACATCTCCACCAGCTCAACTGCGACTCCCCCGGAAACTAGCGACACATCGTGTCTAAGTCCCAGAAGTTGATATTTTTTTTTCTCGGTTTAATATCTACTGTGACGGAGACAACATCAGGCATAAATTGAGGCAATCATCGAGCCACATCAAAGGCCATCACCTCATCGCTACACCACTTTCTCACACGTAGGAGCACTAAGAAGAAAAAGATTGAGCGGTGAGAGGTGCCCGATCGGTTGGGTATTAGTGGAGTGGGGCTAGTCTTCTTGATCAGCGAAGGCAAAAGAAAACTCAAAGGAAAGACTCAGCCAATCTGAGTGGAGGCCAAATTGTGGAACTTGAATACCATGCTTGCATCCACATGAATTGCCACGTCGCTGTTCTGAAACTCATCCGCAATAGCCCATGGTCGATCTAAGTCATCGTTGAATCGGTGCTATCTATGAACGATTGCTGACCTCCATCAGATTGTGTTCTCCTTTCAACTGCATCCCGCCGAGCATCCGTGAGACAACACCACCTCTTCATCGTCCCGAGTCTGTCCAATTTTGACAAGCAAGTGTTTGAACAAGGTAATAATTTTATCTTAGTCAAGATTTATATATTCGTTGCCTTGCTCGAATTATCGCATTCTTGGTTGAACTCTCGAATGATGTTATCATAATCTCAAATAGCCGTCACAACGTGCATACGATTGACAATCCGATTTCACGCCCGAAATACGACTCGCAATCGCACGAAAAAATTGCCAATCCGATCTCACGCTCGAGATATGATTCGTGATTTTATTTAAAATTGGTCAACCCGATCTCATGCGCGAGATATGGTTCACCAATTTTTGGATATCAATCCTATCTTGTCTGATTTACTGTGGTGATTTTATTTTCATGAAAAAAAGAAAAAAGAAAAAAATTGAATTAGGATTAGGTTTGTTTTTTTTTTTTTATCTTGCATGATTAGAATAGGGATTTTATTTTGAGTCATGAAAAAGAAAAAGAAAAAAGTGCATTCATTTAGGGTGTTAGTTTGTTTATTTATTCTATTATTATTATCTGAATTGCATGTTTAATTTTAATTTCGAATTTCATAAAAAAAAAAAGGAAAAAAATTAGAATTAGGGCATTCTTTGCACGTCATTGCCTATTAGATAAAAATTGCATTTTAGGTCTAGATAGATCTTTAGATGAATTGCATAATAGGTTATTTTTTAAAATGCATGTTTAGAAAGCATTTAGAATAGATAGTATTTCACTTTAGTTTGATTTTCATTTTTAGTGATTTTAATTATGAATTTTCGTTAATTAAAAAATAAAAAACCATGTGCACGTCATATAGAATTAGATTCATGAAAAGCATGTCATATAGAATTAGGTTTATGAAATGCACGTCATTTAGGGATTATTGCTAGAGTCATTTAATTAGAAATTGCCTGTCATTAGAATTAGGTCATTTTGGTTAATTTAGATTGCATATTTAATTATTGCATGTTCATTGAGAAATCATTAGTTTTTTTTTTTTACTTTTATTCATTCATATAGTTTAAGACATTTTGCTATGCCATATTATTTCATATTAGATTAGAAGCATTGAATTACATATGGACTATATTCTCGTTAAAAAAGTGAAAGCAAAAATTGATTAATTGCTTGTTAATTTGAAATCATATCTAGGATTGCTGATGTGAATTCTGATCTAACAACGCAGATGCTTTCGTTGCTTTGAGGTAAGTTCTGCATTATTTATTCATTACTTTTCTTGAGTGTTAAATTGATGGTTTGCGCACCCGCATGGTCGCCTCACACGTTAGGAAAGTGAATTAAAATCAATTCAAGTTGACTGCAAAACATTTTTTCGAAATTAAAAGAGAAAGGTACCGAAAGGGCGTTAGAGAAATCTAACGTAATCAAGTCCCCGAATCCAAAGCTTCTGGTTCGTAGAAGTAAAATGATTCTCCCGTTATTTTACTTAGGTGTTTAATCGACCTGCCGTAAACTGATTAGTGGCGACTCCCTTTTGCATGCTAGATATTTGAATTTAAATCGCGAGTTGGTATGGGCTTGGGAGAGCCCGAGCTAAGTCTAGGCTTAGCAATCCATTAGCCAAACCCTAGGTGGTTCACACTCGAAAATTTGGTCGCGACAACCGTGCTCATCTGTAGAGGCCATTACGGCACAGTATAAAATCGATTTGAAATCAGAGATAGATTGGTTCGACTGAGATATGTGGTTAATCATGGGTGACACCACTAAATTGGAAAATTCTTGTCGGCCGACACTAGACTGATTTTCTTATTATTTTGGTACCCTGTGTTCGTATTTGAATCCTCGAGATTCTCATGACAACCGAGAGTCGCAAATGAGTCGAGTGGGTTCATTGTGGCTCAAAGAAAATCGACCACGGGTCATTTACACTAAAAAGTTCTGAAAGTTACTCAGTAGCATAGGTCACGTTAAAAACGCGCCGAATGGAAATTAACTGAGAATTCAAGTCCGATTTTAAAAATTGAAGATTCTGTCATGTCACAATAAATTCTACGAGTATTGACTCAGTCTCAGAAGATTTTTCTGCAATCCGAGACTTTTTGGGAAAAAGTCGGCATAGGACCGTTTTTATACAGAAAAAGGGCAGGGATCGCTTTGATCGCAAATTTGGGAAGCATGATGGATATATTAGTAATGAAAAATGCCAAGATGAGCAATGGTAGGTGGATCGAATTTATGAAGGCCAATTGAGGTTGATTTGAGAGAAAATAAGTGATCAATTGAGGGGAAAATGCAACAAATTCGTATGTCCCTTCTTCCTATGGTCTTTGGACCATCTCAAGTGTCCATGGACAAGCCTTGGTGGCTCATTGTGAGCCAAGAAAGGATGCTTGGCCAAGGAGGAGCCTTGGAGAGCAAGTTGTGGAAAAAATTGGCCATGGTGGCCCACCTTCCCTCTCTCTCTCTCTCTCTCTCTCTCTTTCATCCACCGTCCAAGACCTCTCCATCTCTCTCCTCTCACCTTGTTCGAACCCCAATAGCAGCCAAGGAAGTCGCCGGAGCAGCCACACCACCACCGGACCGTTTTCCTCTTCTATTTTCACTTTTGCTGGTTTCTGCTCCAGCTGACCTTTCGCCAAATATCCGAGTAAAAAGTCAACTTCCCAGATGAATCAGTGAATGAACCACCCATCGCCATGACGAGGACATCTAGACCGTTCCATCAAGTCTGACCTCGCCCCGAACGGAGCCGCCGGCCGTTCGGTACACCGGCGTGAAGTTACTGGTCGTCGAACCGTTCGGAGTCCTGCCGAGTGAACTGTTTCACGTTTTTCGCGAGTTTCTCCCAATTCCGACCCTTCCTTTGCCCGTTCCAATGACCAGTACATCCCCCTTGACCTTAGGAGCCATCGGTTGCCAACCACCCGCTTGCCGGAGCTCCAATCAACCCGTTTCTTCACCGTATGGCCACCGGTTGCCTCCCCAAGCCTTCCACCGGTTTTGCTTTGCCTAACCGAGCTTGTTTCCTCTTTGTTTCAGCAAGAACAGAACAGAAGTTTTGTGGGTTTGACAGCGGCTGTTAGGCCCGTTTTGAGGTGCTTCCGGGCCTCGAAACCTAGGCCCGCTTTGAGAAGAAACGTCCCTTGCGACGTTCCCGTCGGTTTGATCCGACCCCCTCGTTAATCAAGTGAGTTTTACTCACTAATCCCTACTTAGTAAACTAATGATTCTTAGGGGTTGATTTGATTTAATTAAGTGCAATTAAGTGTATAGATTAGATTAGAATAATTAAATTTGGGATTTACCTATTCATGTTAGGCAAATGGTTAGTGTACTTAGCAAGTAGATATGCTCTATTATTTATTGAACGAGTCTCGGTAATTTTCCAGGCTCGTCTCGGCTTCCAATTAGGCATTATGGGCCTAAATTGGATTTATTGTAATTATTTAATAATTTTCGGAATTATTTAATTAATTATTTATTTTTCGGAAATTAGGCTGGTATAGCCGACGATTGGAATTTTATGTTAAGTATGATGGTGTAATCTGTTTATTTATTTGAGTGTTGAATTGTGCTAAATTGAATTAATTATGATTTTAGGATTTTATTCCTAAATTAATTAATTTTGGTAATTAATGAGAAAATTACCGGGCGTCGGTTTACAGGCCAAAAATATGTTTTGGGCTGTTGAAACTGGTGGGATGTTCAAAAAGTGAAATCATTATATTTTGGCTAAGGCCGGCCGTATACCCACACACGTGTATTTTTATCAAGCATGATAACATGAGTAAATTGATTGTGTATTCAGAACAAAAATACTATAGCGGCTTGATGATTCGTATGTCATCTGGAGAATGGACATTATACTATTATAGCTCGATGACTCTCATGTCATCTTGAGAAAGAAATTGTTTGTATACCGACTCGGTGACTCTATACGTCATCTTGGAGATAGGACGGTATAATTTGACAGCTCAAGGACTTTCATGTCATCTTGAGAATGAATTGTTTGTATACCGGCTTGGTGACTCTATATGTCATCTTGGAGATAGGACAGAATGACCCAACGGTGTGTTATAACAGCTCGATGACTCTATATGTTGTCTTGGGGATTGAACGTTATGCATAGGTATGTTATAACGACTCGATGACTCTATATGTCGTCTCGGAGATAGAACGTTATGCATACCCTCTCGATGGCTCTATATGTCATCTGGAGATAGGATAATATACTAGCTTGGTAACTCGATAGGTTATCTTGGAGAATGAATAGTATATTATAGTGGCTCGGTAACTCGATTGGTTATTTGGGAGATTGGACAGTATTGAATTGAGATGACCGGGGAATGGTTTGATTGACATGTAATCGACTAGGTTGATTGGTCGATGTTTCGATCTGTTGTGATTGATAGGGTGCCTATTCAAAATGTGCTAAATTGCAGGTGGAATTTGAGGCCAAGGTAAGTCCTCTGACCCGTGATGTGCATAGGCAGCCCTTATGGCATATTGGTTTCCTAATCGGGTCTTAGGG